>RXID01014489.1:0-635636 GCA_005019695.1 Trichopus zeylanicus subsp. travancoricus
GGGGAGCAGGGGCAGGGACGAGAGTGGTGGATGGGTCCGAGGCCGTCGAGCGGGGAGGAGGTGGAGGCGGGGCAGCAACGGCGCGAGGGAACGACGGAGGAAGGTGGAGGCAGGGCAGCAACGAAGAACAAGATGGTGGCTTATCGAGGACGAAGAAGGGCGGTAGCGACGGGACAGCGGTGTTCTCGCCGGCGGGGCAGTAACGGCGCGAGGGCAGACGGCGACTTGGGGGGTGCGGCGCAGAGCAGCGATGGCGTGGGTGGCGCAGGGCAGCGAGCGAACGGCGACGGCGAGCTGGCGGGGCAGCGACGGCAGCAGCTGCGCAGGGACCGACGGCGGCAGCGGCAGAGCAGAGCGGCAGTGGCGGCGCAGATGCAGTTAGGGCTACAGGAAAAAGAGGATTTTATAAGAAAGTTTTGGACTTTTTTGTAATTCGGAATGATTTCCGGGTGTTATTTGCAAAAATCCAAAGTTCGGGGACTTTTCTGTAAATTTGAATAATTTCGGGGTGTTATTTGCAAAAATCCGCGCCCGTGCGCTGGGGAAGGAGGCGGAGGCCAAGGCGCCGGCGAGCCGACGGCGGGAGCAGAGGCGAAGGCCGAGGCCGTTCCGCCCCTGCGTGTCGAGGACGGAGGCCGTGGTCGGCACGCCGGCACACGGGCGCGGACGGCCAAGGCCTAGGCCGTCCGTCCCCGACACGCGGGCGCGCCGGCCTCGGCCTCCGTCCCCGATACGTGGTGGCAGAACGGCCTCGGCCTTCACCTTCGCTCCCGCCGTCGGCACCCGCCCGCCCGGCCTCCGCCTCCGCTTCCGCCTGCCCGGCCTCCGCCTCCGCTCCCGCCGCCGCCTCCTCCTCCGCTCCCGCCCGCGGTACGGGGTGTTATTTGCAAAAATCTGAATTTCGTGGACTGTTCTGTAAATCGAAATAATTTGGGGGGTTTATTTGCAAAAATTCGAATTTCGAGGACTTTTTTGTAAATTTGAGTTATTTCGAGGTATTATTTGCAAAAATCTGAATTCCGGGGGGTGAAATATAAAAAAAATAAGTTTTTAGGGGTGTATGTGTAAAATAACCGGGGGTAAAATCGAAATTTTTTGGCAAAATTTTGATTAAATAACAATCAAGGGGGTATGGGTAAATATTTTCGAATTTGAGGGGGGTGGGGGTAATTGCGAAAATTACGGGGGGTTAAGCGTAATTAAGGCTAATTACGGGGGTTATCTGTAATTATCCCAAAAAAATTTTAAAAAAAACTTGTTGAGGAACAAAAAAAAATCTGGCTAAGAAGAAACAATAGAGAAGGATTTCAAGTTTGAAATAGAATAATAGGAAAAAAAGTGAAAAAAAATAAGTTGTTGGATAAAAAAAGGAAAAATCTTGGTAAAAATAATAAGAAAAAATGCTTTCAAAATTGTGGTTATTCAGGATCTTTGGTGTGATGGCGGACTCTCTCACTACGATCACCTGTGACATCTTGAAAACGACAGTGAAATCAGCGAACTCTTGATCTTGCTATGACCACATGTAGTCTTTCGAAGATGGTGGATCCTCATCCTATTCAGTTAGCTTTTGGACTCGCACTCAATTAGCCTTTAGGCTCATATTCAATTAACTGTTGGGGAGTCACAAGAGTGTTAAACCAAATCCATATAGTGAGCCGGACACCAAACCATCCCAAAAGCTCAAGCTCATGGGATATGGGTCTTTTTCATTATATTTATTGGACTCTATCTATCCAATATCCGATGTGGAACTAATTCATCACACCTGATATTATAACAATCTGCCCCTTCAGGTGTGATTTGACCACATCAATTTAAGACTCTTAATCAATAACTCTTTTTATTCGATTACTTCCACCGTGTGACCCATGTTCTCGCACCGTCCTCTAGTGCCCGCGCTCTTGCGTTGACTTCTAGAGTCCACACTTGTGGGCTCGCCATCCTGGCGCCAGTGCATGCACCCTCTCTTCGGCCTCAAGCCAGCCTCGCACGAACGCCCGAGCCCTTGGGCCTGCACTCACACCCTTGCCGGTCTCGCGCCCGCGTCCTCTCACCGGTCTTTGCCATGAGACTAACATGTCACTTAATTCATTCGCATCATCGCGGTAATTTTTGGTTTTAAGAGTTTGCACAGATTCAAACCTGAAGCTCTGATACTACTTGTTGGGGGAACTGCAAGAATGTCAAACCAGATCCATATAGTGAGTCAGACACCAAACCATCCCAAAAGCTCAAGCTCATGGGATATAAGTCTTTTTCACTATATCTATTGGATTCTATCTATCCAATATCTGATGTGAAACTAATTCATCATACCTGACATTGACCCATGTCCTTACACCGTCCTCTAGTGCCCGTGCCCTTGCGTCGACTTCTGGCGCCCACATTTACAAGTTGGTCTCGCGCGAGCACCTGAGCCCTTGGGCCTGCACGCCCACGTCCTCTCACCGGTCTTTGCCATGAGACTAATATGTGACTCAATTTAGTCGCATCATCGCGTAATTTTTGATCTTAAGAGTTTGCACAACTTCGAACCTGAAGCTCTAATGCCACTTATTGTGGAGTCACAAGAATGTTAAACCAGATCCATATAGTGAGCCGGACACTAAATGATCCCAAAAGCTCAAGCTCATGGGATATGAGTCTTTTTCACTATATCTATTGGACTCTATCTATCTAATATCTGATGTGGGACTAATTCATCACACCTGATATTATAACAATCAACCTTCTGGCTGACATCCAAACTAGCCTTTGGGTTTGCATCCAAACCAGTCTTCGGGATTGTATTTAGCTAGCGTCGGGTTCGCATTCAACCAGTCTTGGGGCTCATACCAAGTCAGCCTTTGGGCTTGTATCCAAGCCAGCAATTGGGTTCACACGCAGCCAACCTTCAGTCACACACCAAGCTAGCCTTCAGACTTGCACTCAACCATCCTTTTGACTCGTATTCAACTAGCTTTCAGGCTAGCACTCAGTCAGACTTCGGATTGCATCCAAGCCAGCCTTTAGACTCACACTTAACTAGTTTCCAAGTTCGCATCCAGCCAGCCTTTGGGCTCACATTAAACTAGTCTTTGGGCTAGTACTCAGCCAATCTTTAATCTCGCATTTACTCAATCTTTGGGCTCGCATCCAAGTCAGCCCTCAAGCTCGCACTCAGCGAGCCTTTGGGCTCACACTTAATCAACCTTTGGTATTGCACTCAGCCATCTTTTAGGCTCACACTTAACTAGTCTTCTAACTTGCACTCAGCCATCCTTCATGCTCACATCCAAGATAATCTTTAGGCTTGCACTCAACTAGTCTTCGGGCTTGCACTCAACTAGCCTTTAGGCTGGCATTCAAGCCAACCTTTGGCCTCACACTAAACTAGCCTTCAGGATCATACTCAGTCAATTTTTGAGCTCGCACTTAGTCGGCCTTCGAGTTCACACTCAGCTAGCATTTTGGCTCACAGCTAATCAGCTTTCAGGCTCATATTCCGTCAGCTTTTGAGATTGTACCTTAACCAACCTTCAGGCTCATACTTGACCAACTTTTAGGCTCGCATTTAAGCCAATATTTGGGTTCACACCTTTGAAGCCGGATTATAGGTCTGTCTAAAATCATCAAAGACAGCCAAAGACTCTCAAATCAAATTGATTAATATGAAATAATTTAATCAAAATAAATGAACAAAGACTAATCTGATTCAAATGGACTTAGATTGGTTAAACAAATGGACTAAAACCAAATTAAACTAACTCCAGAAAATCTAAATTAAGTTAACTAAATAAACTCATGCTCAATCTTAATCAGACTCAAAATGGGTTCAAATTAAATCCAATCAGGATTAAATTAAGCTCGCATTAAATTCTAGTTAGGTTAAATCAAGTCCAACTAAAAGGGCAAATTCAAAGTCAAACTAGAAATAAGCCAGACTGAGTTTGAATTGAAACCAAGTTGAACTAAATTGATCTGAACTTGAATCGAAGTCCATTAAGATGCAGACTCAAACTCAATAAAGGTCTAACATAAGGTTAAATTTAGCTCAAGATAAATGAAATCAAACTCGGATCCAAACTATATTAGTCCCAATAGAACTATATAGGATCAAATCAAGTTCCACTGAGTGCACTAAACCCTTGACAATACTCCAAGGTTATGTACAATCGGTGATATTGCCATCATGACCTGAATCAAAATTAGTTCAAATAAAACTAAATAAGATTAAGTTGAGTCTTGGTGGATGCTCTACAAAAGCATTTAACAGCATTTCAAAACTATATCCAACTTCATAAGTCATTGGTGATGTTATCAATCTAAAAAACTTACTTAATTGCCAACATGCTCAAAGTTGTTGGTTGCACTTCGAATCTAATCTACTTCAAAAGTCATTGATGATGCATCTTTTAAGCTAATCCAACTCCATAAGTCATTGGTGACGCTGCCAAACTAAAGAAGTTAATCGTCAACATGCTTAAAGCTGTCGACCACACTTTAAAATTATATTTATCCTCACGAGCTATTGGTGACATTACCAAATCAAAGAAGTTAATCGCGAATACACTCTAAACTGTCAGCCACACTATAAGCCATTGGTAATGCTACTAAATTAATAAAGTTAACCAATAATATCCCCAAAGCTATTAGTCATACTTCAAGCTAGTCAACCTCAGAAGCCATTGATGACGTGCGCTGAAGCTAATTAACCCTAGAAATAGTTAATAATGTGCTTCTTAAGATAGCCAACCCCAAAATTAGTTGGTGATACACCCTTTTAAACTAGTCAACCTTAAAAGTAATTAACGATGTGATTCTCAAAACTATACCTAACACTATAAGTTATTGGTGATGCTATCAAACCAAATAAGTTATCGCCTATGCCTTATGAACTATGAAAACACTTTAAAAATCAAATAAGCTATCGCCTATGTTTTGTCGGCTATGAAAATATTTCAAAAATAATAAAGTTATCTTCTATGTTTTATTGTTTATAAAAATATTTTAAGATCAATAAAGTTATCGCCAATACCTTATTGGTTAATAGAAATACTCCAACCCAAACAGAATTATCGCTAACATCTTGTTGGTTAACGAAAATACTTTAACCCAAAAGAAATTATCACCAATATTTTATTGGCTAATAGAAATATTCTAACCCAAATAAAATTATCACCTACGCCTTATTGGCCAACGGAAACACTCCAACCTTAAATAAAATTATTGTCAACGCCTTATTGGCTAACAATAATACTTTAAATCATGAAGTTATCACTGATGCTCAAAGCTATTGTAAATACTTCGAACTTTTTCTATTTTCTTTTATGATTTGGATTCGACGCCACGTGATCCAGCGCATGGGGAGCATAATAGCAGTGCATCAAAGCTTCTTTTCCACTCTTTTTTTTCTTCATTTCTTTTATGTTTTCTATAATTCTATAATGAAATCTGTTGTAAAGTGAGGGCATAGCCCTTGCCATAGCCATGGATCATTTCTTAAAATTAATCAAATATTTTTTCTTTTTTTGTGTCTCTATTTTTATTAGCTAAGTTTCTCACTTTAGAAGGTTTCTAATAGTTGTTGGGATAATTAACAATAGGAACTTACATATATTGAAAGTTATGTTCCTACAATACCTGATAACATACTTAAAATTTAAAATAAATTTTGATTTGTAATTCAAGGTTACTCTTTAGTGTCTCCGCTTTCTCAAGAAGTTAACTTCAATCCCACAACTCAGTTTAAAATCAGTCTGTAGGCTTGCCCAAAAACCATCTAGATCAAGGGCTAGACTACATGCTCATTTAGAAGTTTTTTGACGGAAAGCCAATCTATAGTCTCATTCGAATTCTACTTAGGGCTAGTTCGTAGGCTTATCTGAAAGTTATTTTGACCAAGGACCAGCCTACAAGATCGCTCGAAGTCAATCGATTTAAGATTAATCTATGGGCTCATTTGAAAATCAAATTCAGACTCAAGACCAGCTTATGACCTCACTTGAAATTTTAATTAACTAAAGGTTAGTCCACGGGATTGCATGAAAGTCAAATTAACTCAAGGTCAACCTACAAGTCTTATCAAAAGTCATTATGATGCCCTAAGGACTCTCAAACCAAATCAAATCGATTAACATAAATTGATTAAATTAAATGACTCAATCAAATTAAAATAAAGCTGATTCGGCTAAATCAAATGAATATTGATCTGAAGGAACTATCGAATAGACCTAAATTGACAAAACAAATGGCCAAAAACTAGCTGTTAGTTGCATAGAAAGCTCTTTGTCGGTCAACCAGTTTAGATCTACATAGAAAGCTCTCTATTGGTTGTCCAGTACGATGAATAAGTCAATTGGTTTTGATGAACCAAGACTAAAAGTTCTCTATTGGATGATCTATACTCGAATGGGTCATTTGATTCTAATGAACTTGGAATGACACCCTTTCAATGGTCGATTGGTACCCTGATAGGTCATTCATTTCAATTACGAAAAAATGATGACCTGGGTTTAGACCCAACCCTAATCGAGTTTAGATTGGATTAAGTCTTGATCAACGCAAATCGGGTCAACCTTAATCAAACTAAGTTTAGATCGGGTCAACTCGAAATTAAAACAAATTTGAATTGAAATCTACTTGAGTCAAACTACAACAAATTCAAATTAAACTCTAATTTAGTTAAATCATATTTAAATTAAATCAAAACAAATTTGAATTGAACTCTAATTGAGTTAAATCATATTTGAACTAACCAAGTTCAAATCGAAGCCTAATTGGGTTAGACAAGTTTGAAGCAAACCCTAATTGGATTAAATTAAGTTCAAATACAAATCCTAATTAGGTTAAACCAACTTCGAAGTGAACCCTAATTAGGTTGAACCAAGTTTGAATTAACATAATTAAGTTAAACCAAGTTCGAATCGAACCCTAATCGGGTCAAATTGAACTCAAATCTAAACCATAATTAGGTTAAAGCGAATTTGAACCAAATTTGACTCGGGCTAAATCAAGTTCAAATCCAAACCTTATTCAGCCTAAACCAATTCAAACTAAACCCTAATCAGGTTGAATCATATTTGAGCCAAATGCTAACTGGGTCAAACTAAGTTCGAACCAAACCCTAATTAGATTGAACCAACTTCAAAGTAAACCCTAATTGGGCCTAATTAGGTTCAAACCAAATCCTAATTGAGCCAAACTAAACTCAAATCCAAACCCAAAACTAGGTCGCACCTAAATCAAAATCAAGTCAAACATAAATCAAAATCAGGTCAAATATGAACTAAAATCAAGGTGAACTTGAACCAAAACTTGGACAAACCTAAACCTGAATGAAGTTAAATTAAGCCAACTTAAACTTGAACCAAAGTTCATTGAGGTTCAGACCCAAGCCCAATCAGACTCTGTGTGGATTGAACTCAAACCCATTAACTAGTTAAACTTGGATCTATTAAGAACCCAATCAGGATTGGATCCAAGATCCGTTAAGAATCCATTAAGAAATCAATCAAGGTTAGATTCAAAATCTATTAAGAATTCAATAAGAATCCAATTAGGATTGGATCTAAGAACAATTAGGATTAGTTGACAATAAGCTCAAAGCTGTCGGTGACAAAATCTAATAGACCATATGCCAAAGAGACCATCAATTATCAAATTGAAAATGATAAGCACAAGCCAAAACTACTAATCATTCTTTCAAACCAAACCAACCTAAAAATAGGCTTGAACTCGTTTAGTTAATTAGTTAAATATCTTATTCAAACGAAGTCAATCGATAACATGCTTAATGCCATCGGTCACACTTTGAGGCTAAGTCAATATATAGTTAAAAGTGATTGACAACACTTCAAATTTAATCGACAATATACCAGAAATATTATTGATTATTAAATCAAAGATCAAAAAAAGTCAATTGATAATAAGAAAAAAGATATTAGTAGTAGTTTAGATCTTAATATGGTCAATTGACACAAATCAAAGCAGTTAACCACATCTTAAAATCAAGCCAAGTTATTATCACCCACTAAAGATCAAATTAAGGCCCATTTGAGTCAAGTTCGACTTGGCTAAGTACATTAGAGAGGAACAACAGCAAATGCCAAGCTCTTCCAATTTTCTTTCTTATTTAATGTCATCTACGATTATAAATTTAAAATTCCTTAAATTGTGAAGTGAGACTATGCCTTTACTTAAGTCTGTATTCCTATTTTAAATTAATCAAGTCATGTTTTTTCTTTTTTTGTATCTTTATTTTATTAGTTAGGTTTCTCCTTTTAAGAGGTGCTTGACGATTGTCAGGGTAATTAATAATAAGGGTTTGCGTCTATTGAAAGTCATATTTTTATAATATCTAATTGTGCATTCAAATCACCCTTAATATTTATTTATTTTTTCGATTCTCGAGATTTGTCGTTATCCCAGATGGTCGATTTTAGATTCACAATCCTATCATAGTAAATAATTCTAACTATGGTTTAAGGTATGTTATCATATATATTATTGTTTTCTAAATAATTGATGATTTATCTCTAAATATTTAATTGTGTGATGCATATGATTGTATTGATTTGATTGATGAAATACACATTGACACTACGATGTCAATTGATATGATTACACATTTTTGTGGTCATAAGGGTGTCATGGAAAACATGCTAGCTATAGTTGATGCTGGTCTTGAGTTTCTATATGTTTTAGCTAGATGAGAGGGATCATCAAATGAGTTTACAGTTCTAAAAAAAATATATGCTATTTTCCAACCTCCACCTAGTGGATTAAAACAAATTAAAAATATCAATGTTAAATTCTAATAATGTTGAACATTAATGAATATTGTTATAATAATTATTATTATTGTCACAAACAAATATTACATTATAGATGTGAACTATATGATAATTATTGACTTTGTTGCATCATACAGAAGGGTAAGATATCACATGAAGAAACAAGCCAAACGTCACCACAAAATATGAAAGAGTTGTTCAACTATAAACAAACATCTATTAGGTCAAAAATAGAGTGTGCATTTGGAATATTGAAGAATCATTTCAAGATATTGAGTGAGACTCCATTCTTCCTGTTCACCATCCAAGTTGATCTGGTTCTTGCATGTTGTGTTTTTAAAACTACATCCTCATTGTAGTTTCTAATGATATGATATTGAATAGGAAACTTGAACCAGGAGAAATAGATAACTCAAATAAAGAGGAAAATGAACCACTATACATTGATTCCACCATCATGGAGCAATGTGAGGAGAACCATCAATAAATTTAATTGAGGGATCAAATAACTAGTAATATGTGGGAGAATTATATTCACCAATGAGAATTTTCTATGCATGGACATGTGTCTTTTTTAAACTTTTTTTTTCTGAACTTGCAATATTGAAGTTGTTGACTTCATTGATGTGTTTCGCATTGTAAACTTGTTAGAATGATGCTTGCTTTAATGATTATTATTTCAAATCCGAAAAGAGAACATGGCTAGAAAGAAAATTATTTTTTATATATTATTTTGTAAAAGTTAAGTATCATATTTTTACCAAAAAAACTATATGCTATTTATGTATTTAGAATTTTTTATTTGTAAGAATTTTTATGAATATCATGTTGTTCTTATATGTAATCTACTTTAAATTATGGATATTTTCTTAATATGTATATTCTTTTTTGTTTTTGTTGATTTTCAAAACTTGTATGTGTTATTTTTCTATAAATATGTAGAAAGTAAATTCTAGATGAAATTAGTCTTTTATACTTAAACTCTATATATTGTTTTCTTAAACCATCAATACTTTGTCATTTCTACTATTTTAATTATTAAAGTGCAACTTAATCATTCTAATTTTTATCTAAAAAGAGTTAGTAGCATATTAATCAAGTTTGTATAATTAAATATAAATAATATCTAATTTTTATAATCTCAAATATGTTTGTCATAAACCATCAATATTTTGACATTTCTACTATTTTAATTGTTAAGGTGCAACTTAATTTCTTAATTTATATATAAATATTTAATTAGTGATATATTAATTAAATTTATATAAAATATATAAATAAAATTTAAAATTTATAAAAAAAATAGACTCACCAATTTAGAATAAGTCAGTATATCCTAATTTCATCTTCAATTAAATGTTAAAATTTGGATTTCATTACCCAATTACATAATTTCGGAGTCCCAAAAAAAATACTGTTTGTACTAACGAAAAAAAAATTAAGAGGATGCAAAAAATCCCCTCCTGAGGCATCTGGTCAAAAATCCAATTGCATCTGTGCTTCGGACTCTCCGCCAATGGATCTGCTGCAAATCGGCGCCCCGGCGGCGGCGCTACTGCTAGCTCTCTATGTCGGCTGGCTTCTCCTCTGGCCATGGTCGGCGACAAAAACGACGACGAAGAAGAAGCGAAACTATCCGCCGGTCGCCGGCACAATCTTCCACCAGCTCCTCAACCTCGACCGGCTTATCGACTTCCAGACCGACATCTCCCGCCGCCACCGCACCTTTCGCATGCTCACCCCCTTCGGCAACTACGTCTACATCGTCGACCCCGCCAACGTTGAATACATCCTCCGAACGAACTTCACCAACTACAGCAAGGTAGAATCTTTTTGGAACCATTTATTGATGCAAACGCAGTTCATTTGGATTTGTTTTTTGAATTGTTGTAGGGAGGCTCTTTCCATGATATCATGAAGGATTTACTCGGGGATGGAATTTTTGTCGTGGACGGTGAGAAATGGCGGCACCAGAGAAAGATCGCGAGCTACGAGTTCTCCACCAAAGTGTTAAGGGATTTCAGCAGTGTTGTCTTCAAAACCAATGCTTCCAAGGTCGCCGAGATCATTTCAGAAGCTTCAATCTCCAATCAAATGTTCGATATTCAAGTACGCCTTCAAGGCAATCTTCATTTTCCAGGGTTTTATTTTGTTGCTGATTTGATGAGCGTTGCCAATTTAATTCTGTTCAATCAGGAATTGTTGATGAAAGCAACATTGGATTCGATATTCAAAGTTGGATTTGGGGTCGAGATCAACTCGCTCTCTGGAGCAAGTGAAGAAGGGAGAGCTTTTGCTAAAGCGTTTGATGACTCAAGCAGCCTAGTGCTTAGCCGATTCTTCGATGTTCTCTGGAAGACGAAAAGGTATCTAAACATTGGTTCAGAGGCCAATCTGAGGAACAATATCAGAGTTATTGATGATTTTGTCTACAAGGTTATCGATTCGAGGATAGAGCAACTGGCTAGACACCAGGATGATTTTGTAAGTCATTATCTTTGATCTCACTAATTAAGTTTTTCCTTAGTAAAGCACTTTAATAGAGTTGGCATTCTGTTGTTGCGAATTACATATTTCCACAACTTCACTGAAATGCAGATGAAGAAAGAAGACATACTCTCGAGATTTCTGATGGAAAGAGAGAAAGATCCGGAAAAAATGAACAATAAATACTTGCGTGACATCGTATTGAATTTCATGATTGCCGGACGAGATACAACAGCGGGCACTCTTTCATGGTTTCTGTACATGCTATGCAAGCATCCTGATGTGCAAGAAAAGGTTGCAAAAGAAGTCAGAGACCTTACTCAAATGGGAGATAAGGTGTCAATTGGTGAATTCTCTTCCAATTTAACTGAGGATGTACTCAATAAACTGCAGTATCTACATGCAGCTCTTACTGAAACACTGAGACTATACCCTGCAGTTCCACTGGTAAATTTCTAATACTTAAAGATTATCATGGAAATAGTAAGTACAAAATTAAGGAATGGTTAACATATGTGGCAGGATCCAAAGATTTGTAGTGAGGATGATACGTTGCCTGATGGGTTTGAGGTGAGGAAAGGCGACACGGTTATCTATCAGCCCTATGGTATGGGCCGAATGAAATTTTTGTGGGGTGAGGATGCAGAGGTTTTTAAACCAGAGAGATGGCTCAATAAGGATGGAATTTTTGAACCTGAAAGTCCATTTAAATTCACAGCTTTTCAAGTAGGTTGATGGAAAACTTGGTGCTAAAAGAATCACGAACTGTGGTTTTGTTCAATATCATGAGTTAGAATTTGATATATTGTTACGGGAAATACCACATTAAGCTCATTTTTATGTTACTTGTACACAGGCGGGTCCTCGAATATGTTTAGGCAAAGAATTTGCATACAGGCAAATGAAGATTTTCGCAGCAGTTCTCCTGTTCTACTTCAAGTTCAAGCTGTGGGATGAGAAGAAACCAGTTAATTATAGAACTATGTTAACTCTTCAGGTCGATGAAGGCCTTTTCATCTGTGCTGCTAATAGGCAAGTTGTTTTCCCTTACCCTTAATAAGCTTGTTGAAATATTGTAACACAAAGGTCCTGTACAAGTATAATGACCTAATAAATAAAAGATATATGTATTTTGGCAAGATAAATAAGAGCTATCTTGTTTCTTTAATCAGGAATTTCTATTTCTGAAGTGACCATTTACTGTGGCTGGTTGTTGAATGATGTTAAAGGATAGCTTAGAATGATGTATTGAAACTCGACTCGATGAACTATACGTTTGTTTGATCACTTCAAAGAAACATATATGTTTACCATTTGGCTTTAGCAATCACACCTGTTATGATCAGTTGGCAAAGGTTGAATAGCGTGTTTAACAACAAACCTTCGAATAGAAGATGAAGACCTCCGTCTCGTCATAGTCCAGCAAGTCCATGTAGGCTTGTACTTGGCTAAAACCCAAAAAGAAAATGATGATTTTATGCAAACACAAGTTAGTTTATCAAACTTGACCGTCAATAAAATTTTTTAAAATAAAAAATTTATAATTTTATGCAGTAATATAAGGATATTTATGATATTTTAATTATAGAGTATTAACTTTATAGAATTCAAGTATTTTTCAATGCAATCCAGATCCAAAAATAATAGACTGGAGCCAGAGTATGTTGTATTAATATAAACTTATGGCTTGCTTGGTTAGGAAGTAAATCCCGAATCCAACTCTTAATCTTGGCTCTAATCCGGATTGGTGCAAAACTTGGAGTGGCTTTTCTCTCGAAATAAAAAATTTAATTCTCAAAATCATGGGGTAACTTTTATATAGTAAATATCGAGAAATACATCTTGCAAAAAATACAAGCGGTAATTACATATGACTCCTCGTTAAATCAAGTTTCATATGAAACACTAGATTAATTTTTTGAATTGTAACTAAGAAATCACCTGATTTATGGTGAATTTACCGTAAATCACCTATATTTTTATTATTAGTAAAAAATCATTTGTATTATACTATAAATTTACAAAATTATCTTGATTAAAATATTTTTAAAAATATGATTTTAATTCAATTTTATTGATGAAATTAATATAAGAGATCAAATTATTCTCATTTAATTTTAGTTTGAACAATTATTAAATTAATATAAAAAAATTATTCATCTTATTTCAGTTTTTTTAAATAACTCGCTAATTGTGGACGATTGTCTAAATCAAAATCAAATGAGGATAATCTAATTCTTTAAGATTAATTTGATTACTAAAATTAAATTAAATTAAACTATTTTTTTAAAGTATTTTAATCGAGGTGGTTTTGTGTAAATTTATAGCATATGAAAAGTGATTTTTTTGCTAATACTAATAATATAGGTGGTTTCTTATAAATTCGCCATAAATTTTTGCTAAAAGTTCTAAATTGTAACGTGTATGTGTGAAAGTATTATATTTCTTGTGAACCCATTTTATCGGAAAAATATTATTTACAAAAATCTCCACATTTCATTCATAAATTACAAAATAACTCCTTACAATTTTAATAAAATTATTTTTAAAATTTTAACAAACAACCACATGTTTTATTGCGAATTTGTGAAAAATCATCTACCTTATTAATTAACAAAAATCTCCCGGTATTACACTATAAATTTGTAAAAAATCACCTCCATTAAAATTTCATCAAAATAATTTATTTTAATTTGATTCTATTAATCAAATTAATATAAAATATTGAATTATTTTCATTTGATTTTATTTTATATAATTATTTCCTAATTATTAGACAACTTGTCTAATAAAATTGAATTAAAAATTTTTAGTTTTATAAAATCAGACAACCGATCTTTCATAAAAATTGAAGTAAGATAACTTATTTTTTATATTCATTTTTTAGTAGAGTTTTTGTGAAAAATCGATTGCTCAATTTTATGAAACTGAAAATTTAAAATCTTGTTTTGTTAAACCGGTTGTCCGATAATTAGAAAATAATTGCGTGAGCTACAACCGAATAAAAATAATTTGATATTTTATATTAATTTAATGATAGAATCAAATTAAATAAAATATTATTTAATATTTTCATCGTGGTAGTTTTTTGCAAATGTATGATATATGACGAGTAATTTTTTGCTAATAATAATAAGATATGTGGTTTTTCCCAAACTTACAATAAAACAAGTTGTTTGTTAAAAACTCTTATTTTTTATTTACAATATCAACTATGATTACACATTTGATTCACTAATACAAGTCACATATATAGTAGGTGAGATCATATCAGAACACAAAGTATCATAGTTAACCCTTATAATTAAATTACATCACATAATTGAAATCAATTTTTTACAAACACATGTATATGTAAATCCTATTAAAATTTTAGAACATAGATGTATTAGGAGACATTTTATAAAAATTTCTTTGGTCCTTTATAATTTATAACAAAAGTAAATCACAAATTAGTTTTACAAATTTTCCATTTGACCGGGCCACTGTAACTATTTTGGGTCATGCTTGGCACGATCTGAAACAGTAATGAGTTGTACTTAGCACAGTCAGTGATAATTTTTAGGTGCTAGGCACGGCCCACAGACCCCAGGCTTGTGGGTCATGTCGTGCCTAGCCTGATTTATTATATAATAACAATAACAACAACAACAATAATAATAATATATTTATATGCAACCAGTATTTATTTTTGCAGGGAGCCATTGCAAGGTTGCATTGACCAATCAAAAGGATAGTGCATTGACTAATCAAAAGGACAGTGTCCTTTGATAAGAACACCTTTTCCTCACTTCTCTTTTTTATAGCCTTACATCCATACTTTTTGGTCCTTCTCCCTAATGGCTTTTGATTTTTTTTTAAAAAAATCATGAGTCGTGCTATGTCGGCACGTGTGTCTTACTGTGCTCGATCCAATCATGCCGTGAGTCTATTTGGCCTGTAGGTTGCGAGTGGCGCACCAAGCATGACTCAAATATTGTAAATTTCAGGCCGTGCCAAGCACAGCCCATAATATGCTTTGTTGGGCCAGTCCATCGGCCAAATATCCATTTTGATACCCCTAGTGGAAGGTGAGGAAAAAATCATTTGTAAAAAATATAAAAATCAATTAGATGTTAGAAGTGCATATATAACCAGTTATTTTCAAGAGCACATTTAATCTCATTTAAAAAGCAAGTATGACTTAACTCAAACACAACTTTTTTGTAATTATTTTTGTCTTTTGGTTCACTTGGAGTTCATAAAATTTCAAAAGAAAAAATAAGAAAAAATTAGTTAATATATTATTTGGTATAAATAATTATTTTTATTTCCATAAAATTTTAAAATGGAAGAGTTACTCCAAAAATTAAATATGCTATTCGATAAAATTTTTAGAAATTTTGTTAGAAACGATGCAATGAAGATTAAGTTTTTTTAATAGAATATAATTAAAGAATTACTCTCACATTTGATTGATGGAGTGTTGATTATGGTGTTTTTTATATTTATATTACTACTTATTACATTGATGATATATGAAAATTATTATTGATAATGCCCAGTTAGAAATTAACTTTGGTCCACTTGACTCCTCGGGATTCGATCTGGTAGATAACTATCTCAACATTCTACACAAAAAAATCCCATGAAGAAGACCGTCAGGAGTTCTCCAGCGACAGACGCTTCAACACTCAAGTTAAGAAATAATTTAATGAGTAAAGTGGAATGAATAACCAAGCATTAGTCCTCACCTCTTCCCAGGCCATGGTTTTTATAAGACATAGGTGTATTAAAAAATCCCGACAATCTCAATGTCATATCCTCTACCAGATTCTAGTTATGGATGATCTCAAATTCTGGATTTTTCGGGACCTTTTTTTGAATAAAAAGATTTATTTTCATAGTTATTCCGAAACAAGTGGGCTTAGTGGAACCCCTGTGCGGATGTGGCCTTCCTCTTGCGTACATTGAGGCTCATGCTAACTCAGCGTGGAGAATCAATTGAGTCTTTTCTCTACTTCGGGATAAATGGATGCCATGCTTCGAGTGACTTAGTTTGCATTCGGTTTCTGGACTCAATCTTCTAATGTATCATCAATTATATAAACATATTATTTGTTTCAAACTTGTAAATATCCTCATAATGCAGCTAACATTATGAATGCTATTCTTCAAACTATTTTTAAGTATGATATTCAAGATAAAATATCTAGTATTATTTTAGATAATGTTAGTAATAATAATATTACTATTAATTTGCTTAAATATTAATTGTCTATTTTATTGGACATTAGATTATTCCATATGCACATATTATATATTTAATTTAGTTATTCAAGATAGACTTAAACTTGAAAATATAGGTTTTGAAATTGAAAATTTTAGAAATTTATGTAAATATATTATATTTACTCCTACCAGTAATGGTAGATTTTTAAAAACCACGTAAAAGATTTTTTTTGATACTAAAAATAGGTGAAATACTACTTGTAAATTGTTAAAATCTTATTATGATTATAAAGAGGTATTTACTTTTTTTTGTGCACAATACATGAGTGATTATTTGTTGACTGATGTAACTTGAATGATATGTAAATTATTTATATTATTACCGAAATATTTTTATGTTTTAACTATAACTCATTCAAGTAGTTATTATTCTTCAACTTATTTGATATTTAATGAACTTATACTTATTTCTTTTGTTTTCAATAAATATATATGACTTTTTAAATTCACATAGATTTTTTCTCTAATTGAAGTAAAGTTTGAAAAATATTTTGAAACTATCAATATTGTATATTCTCTTGCTGCCATATTAGACCTATGTGTTAATTTTTCAACTTTTGAAATCTTAGTTGTTGAGTATTATGATAATATGTATTTTTTTATAGATGAAGTAGGATATAAACTATATGTTAACAAATTATTATATGATATGTATGTTTTTTATCAAACACAATATGTTAACTCATCTCATTCTGGTCTATTAGAATATGTCATAACCATTCAAAATTAAAATCTTACACATTTTTTATTTTGTAGAGGAAAAAAAGAAACATTAATTTTTGACATCTTCTTCATATAATGAAGTGGCTTTAAATAAAAAATAAAATATGGACTTTTTGACTAATGAAAATGCTGAAAAATTTGACATATTATCATAATGGAAAGTAAATACAAGCAAATATTTAGTACCTTCTATTATAGCCTATGATTTACTAATTGTTATGGTATCTATAATTATATCAGAATCTTATTTTAGCGTAGAAAAAAGAGTATTAAATGACAAGAGCATTCGATTAATACATGAAACCTTAGAGCAAAGTTTCAAGTTTCGGCCGAAACTGAGCTGTTTCGGCCAGTTCCGAAATGAAATTGTGTATTTAGTTTCGGTTTTAGAGTTTCAACGAAGAGGCGGCGCGCAGAGCGGACAAAGCGAGCGCCGCGCTCCCGCAGTGAGCTCAATGGGCGCAGGGCGAGCATAGGGTGCGCGGGGCGAGTGCAACACCCCCACAACGAGCTCAGCATGCTTGGGGCGAGCACAGCGCGCCCGCGGCAAGGGCGACAGAGAGGGATCACATCATCAAGACGAGGCGAGAGATGAGAGTCTTGTCGATGATGGCTATGATCTCGTTGCCGATGAGAACGAGGGAAATGTCAACGGCAAGGTAAAAGGAGGTGATGTTGGCAGCGACACAAGCGATAACGGAGGAGGTGTTAGTGCGGCGGGGATGTCATCGTCGATGAGATCACAGATGGGGAGGAAAGAGAGGAGGAAATGGTGCGAGAGTGGGCAACAGCAGTGACGGCGATGGCATCGGAGACCGGACGACCCATCCCAAAACTAGAGGTTGAACAGGAAAAACAAAATTTGTTGGTTTGTTTTATTTGGTTGAGCCCGCCGGTAGAGCCCGACTTCACGGAGATGATGACTGTAGTTTGTTATTGTTGGTTTGTTTTATTTGGTTAATCACGGGTATGATGATTGTAGTTTGTAATTTCACACTCACATATTCCAAACTCAACTGATGATGATTTTAATGATAATGATGATTAGTTGTATTATCTTATAATTTATAAATTATGTATGTGTGAAGTACATTTTAATGAAAAGTTAAATTTGCTTATGTTAATTTTTAATTTTTAATCATATTCATATTACTTCTTATATTTTTTTTAATACACTAATATATATTAAAAACAGACTATATCAGTGATTAACTATCAAAATTAATTTTAATTAACTAAAATAATATTTAATATTATGATAAAATTAAGTATAAATTTCTTTCTAATTTTTCTAATTTTTTCAAATTTTTTTCAATATTTTATCGTATTTTTAATTTGAAGTCAAAGTACAGTCAAAATATATTCAAACTCTGGTCAACATACAATTAATAACTAAAAAAAATCTTTTGGCCGAAACTGAAACTGAAACTGCAATAACAACGGAAATGTATCGATTTCACTAGGTACTGAAATCGAAACTAAAATCGATACTTAAAATCTTGCCTTAGAGGTCTATATCTAGATGAAAAATTAGTATGATGATGAAAAGAAATCTAGAGATTTAGTGCAAGTTCAACTAACGAGGAGATTCAAAAAATGAAGAAATAAAATATACTAATTTCAAAGGTTGAGCGTGATTTTTGAAAAATTATAATAGTAAGTCAGAAGTATATAGGTATTATTATATATCAAATTATTTTTTATATTTTTCCTGCATTATTTTATTGACTTGAGAGTCGAAGTAGGATTACTGAGAATGATCTCTCGCCTCAGCAAGCTTTTTGTTATATATTTTAAATGATGACGTAGATTTCTCATATTTCAAATATAGATACGCATAATACTCATAAATCAATTTAAATATAATTTTTATTTTTATTTTTTTCAAAATTTTTTTGTATTTATAAATATTTTTATATTTTTATGAACGTTATTTTCTATTTTTCTTTTAACTTTCTCATATTTTTTAAGATATTTACAATTTTTTTTCATTTTTTTAAAAGGATTTTCTTTGTCAAGATTTGAACCTAATTTTTTAAAAGAAAATAAAAAAACCTAAGCAACTAAACTATAATTCATTAGTATTTATTTTTATAAATTATATTTATTTATTTATATTTTAAATATTTTTAAAAAATATGATAAAGTAAGGCATGCGTAATCGGTGGGTTATGCCTTTTTTTTTTTTTCACTCCGACGCGATCGGAAACAATATTGACGGTCAAATCAAACGGTCATTAGCCAAACTGTATCTCTCCTTCAGAGATCGCGGGCAATGGAACACCTTCAAATGGTCGCGGCGGGAGCGTCTCAGCTGCTATTCTCTGTATGTCTTTCGTCTTCCTCTCCGGTCATCATCTAAAAGGAAGAAGAAGGGAAACTATCAGCTCATGGCCGGCACAATCTTCCATCAGCTCCTCAACTTGCCCAGACAACACCGACATCGCCTCCCGCCGCCGCACCTCCGCATACACACCCCCTTCAGCAACTACGTCTACGTCGTTGATCCCGCCAACGTCGAACACATCCTGAGAACCAACTTCACCGACTACGGCAAGGTACTATGTTATTTTGGAATAGCGATCGATAAACAACCCTTCATTGATGTAAAACAGGTTCAATTGGATTTAATTTGAATTGTTGTAGGGAGATGTTCTCCATGATGACTTGGAAGGATTTGCTGGGGGACGAAAATTTTCCCGTGTATGGTGAGAAATGGCGGCACCAAAGAAAGACGGTGAGCTACGAGTTCTCCACCGAAGTGTGAGGGATTACGGCAGTGTCGTCTCCAAAAGCAATGCATCCAAACTCGCCGAGATCATTTCAGAAGCGGCGATATCCAATCAAATGTTTGATATTCAAGTAAGTATCCAAGGCTGTCTTCACTTCCACTACTTGATTTTGTTATTGATTTGATGAGATTTGTCGATTCAACTCTGCCAAATAAGGAATTATTAATGAAAGCAACATTGGATTCGATATTCCAAGATCGACTCGCTCTCTGGAGCAGAGCGAAGAAGGGAGAGCTTTCGCCAAAGCGTTTGATTACTTGAGCTACCAAGTGTATCGTCGATTCTTCGACGTTTTCTGGAAGATCAAAAGGTATCTAAACATCGGCTCGGAGGCCATGCCGAAGAACAACATTAGAATTATTGATAGTTTTGTCTACAAGTTCATCTATGCGAGGACTGAACAACTAGCTAAACAGCAGAATGATTTTGTAAGTCAAAATAAGAATGGAGTTTTCCAACCTGAGCCCATTTTTTAGGTAGGTTGGACAAAAAAAAAAGTTCAGTTCGATAAAATGCGTTACAATTCCATATCTGATTGTGGATTATATATTATAGCACATCAGCTCATGTGTATGTCGCTTGTATACAGGCTGGTCCTCGGATATGTTTAGGCAAAGGAGTTCGCGTACAGGCAGGTGACAATTTTTGCAGCTATTCTTCTGTTCGACTTCAAATTCAAGCTGTGGGATGAGAAGAAGCCAATTAACTACAGAGCCATGCTAACTCTTCGAATCGACCGAAGTCTTTTCCTCTCTGCAACTTGAATTAAAATTGATCGACACCCTCACATTTTGATATCCAAAAATTCGAGTTTAAACCAAAAACTCCTCCTCGTAGGATATTTTTGACAAGCGGATTAAACCTCAGATTCAATTTGATCAAACGCATCCAGAATAATTTAATGTCGAATTTTAAAGGAAAATTTAAACTTAAAGTCATGCTTACTTCAAAAAAAATACAAAAAACTTTTTTCCTACAATTCCGTCGATGAAACTGCTTCAAATTTTCTCCCAATTTTCAGACCTATCACTTATTTTATTTCAAAAAAATGAGAAAAATTACAAAAACATTTTTTGGCCAAAGGGAAGAGTGCTGAAGACGAATGAATACACAGGCTATGCAAATAAAACAAAAATGTTGTTTCTTCCGATTATCTCCACAAAATTAATTAACGTAATCCAGCGAAAAATAGCAGAAATTCAAAGAAATTAACATGTCAAAGCTGAAACTATTTACAAATTACAACTTATTCACCCCGTCGCTAATCAAGAAATTAATGACTAATCGAGCACGGCAGCCCCACTTGCATCTCAGCACGGGGGCTATGAGTCCCATGCCTCAACCCCCTCGGCGACCTCACACGGAACACGTGCTCCTCGCCGGTGCACTCGTCCACTCTCACCACCCACTGGCTCCGCCTCGCCGCTGCCGGCACGCGGCTCACCTTCAATCCATTCCCAATTGGCAACAAGTCCGCCTTCAGCTCGCTGGTGCTCGGCCACGATCCCTTGTGCAACGCATTGTATCCGACCACCACCGCGCCGCACGCCTCCATCGAGCCGGCCTGCGCGGCCCGGAAAACTCCCTCGTGGCCGTCGAGGTCTCCGTCCACCAACACGAAGTCGGCGCCACGGTACTCCCTCAACAAGAGGTCCCGGGCATCGCCGACGACTAGCTCCACGTGGTTGGCCTCCAGCCCGAGAGACAGCATAGAGGAGCGGAGCTCGTTGACGCCAGGGACGACGCAGACCACGCGGCCGCCGGTCTGTTGAGCAGCAGCGAGGAGCGCGAGTGTGGTGGGACCGGCGGCACCGGCAGTGGCTTCCACCATGAGGCGTGCGTTGCTTCCGGCTGCCATTGCCGAGATGAACTCGGCCACGTCAGGCTCCATGTCTCGCTTTCCCTAAAGAAAAAATAGCAAAAAAAATCTGCGTTAGAAACAAAGTAATAGAAAAATGGAGTTTGTGGTTTGTTTGGTGCTTTTGCTTACTGATTTCAGAGTCCGGAGGAAAGCTTTGGTGGCGTTCTCGGCAGACCAAGCCATCTCTTTCTTGCTTGCTTTGATTCTTGGGTTATCTCTGGCTCTTGTTCGTCCTGTGATGGCTCAAGGTGCGCATATTTATATGGAAAACAATGTCAATATTATATTGATTATCCGTGCAGGCCAGTCGGCTTGTGTCCGTGAGAGGCACCTATTATCTGCAGTGGCTGTTGCTTGGATCTACTCTTTTTCCTTACGCTGCCCATATTTTACGCATTGCTTCTCTCTATCATTGAAACAAAAGCGAGTCATTTGCTCTTGATTGAATTTCAATATCAAGCATTGAGTGCTTTCGTGCGTACACATGCCTCCTAACCAAGGTTATTCGCGTGCCAATGGTGGAGAGAGGATTAACAAGAAGAAGGGCACTGGTGATAAATGAGTTAAATTTCATATTATTGACTGCAAATTTTATACTGAGTCGGAGAGCATGATGACACACCCGTAAAAATTAAAGGAGAAAATTAAAAAAACAATCATATAAAATGACTTATGTTATGCGCGAAACTTGAATAAAAATTTCACTATCGTTTGATACCAAAATATACGAGTACAAAATTTTTCTACCGCATTACATAATCTTAACCGCGAATTATATCACATTACGATATTTCTCATCCACAATATAAATAAGATCCAATTAATTATAGAATACGTCCTGCGTATTATTCTTCCCTCGTGGGATTAAAGTTGACATTACTGTTAAAAGATCCCTTCCCAACTTGGATCATCCTTATT
This sequence comes from Trichopus zeylanicus subsp. travancoricus, assembly GCA_005019695.1. Classification (NCBI taxonomy): domain Eukaryota; kingdom Viridiplantae; phylum Streptophyta; class Magnoliopsida; order Dioscoreales; family Dioscoreaceae; genus Trichopus; species Trichopus zeylanicus. The sequence continues at coordinate 22,830 of RXID01014489.1, forward strand.
TAGGATCGGAGACGCCGAGCTGACTTTTGCCCAATCACTCCGAAGGTCCGAGGTGAATATGTCTTGATAGCATTGTTTCTGATCGCTGCTAGTTATGCCGCTTCATGGTAGACCGTAAATGCTTGTAAAACGCGGCCTTGCTTTGCTCGGGTTTATTTTTTTATATCATATCTATTGGCTCCTGGAAATCACGTGAAAGCTAGCCATGCATGCACTGGAAGAAAGAAATGTCAAAGCTTTTTTTTGTTTCACCCGTGAGCTTCCTGCCTAATTCCTCGATGATTGCTATTGTCATTTTGATAATAAAGATGCTGTTTGGATTATTTAAGTACATGTTTGCTAGCGTTACAGATGAAATAATCCCAGCCTGACAAAATATTAGTCCCTAATTAGCTGTGATGTTTCCCTGACCGGATCGGACCCGGCCGGCCAAATATGAAATTGAATTTGTTGAGATCTCCGAGACGCTGCTGCATCTCCATATGACAATCCAGCGAGTCTTCATGTTCCCTCTTCTCGTACGGAGAACTACATCTCAAACCAAAAAATGAAGTATTCAGCATTTATCTCAAACGAAGTCTTGAAGACTACTCGTATGAGTTTGTTGAGCGAGTTCACGTACATTGGTGACCCAGTAGAGGAATTAACAGCATGTGAAAAAAGCCACTCTCTGAGTAGCCTTTGTTTCTCTTCTTTTTTTTTTTTTTTTTAAAGATATATAGAACTCTGTGAGTAGTCATTCCAAGCTTAAGGAACTATTTTTTGCTTGAAATTTTTAGCTATGATATAGATACGCCTTTCAGTTCAGCAAACCCTGTTCTCAGTGCATGCTCGTTTCTTGTAGATTGAATCCTGTTTTTGACTGTGTTTTCATCTTTTCTGGAGACAAGTTGTTGGCTGTGTCTCCTATACCGATAGCAAAAGGAATTTCTTAGAAAATGTACATCTTTGGTACTCTTAAAATGTTTCTTCTCTTGTAGAGGGGACAAAGCTTTGGGCATCGTATTGCTAAGCCACCTTAGGTCAATGAACACTTCTAGATCTACCTCTGTCTTGATTGATCAATAAATTTGTCCGCTGATGCTTCCTCTCTTCTACTGAATCATACGTGTGATCATGCTGGCGGTTAACTGAAGGGAAACGAGAGGATTAACGAGAGTTAAACCCCTCCATTCCTATTTACCCAACATTCTTTAAAAGTCTACTCTCGAATATAACCGTACCGGTTTGAAAAATATTCAGTTAAAATGTCATTATCACTCACTAATCATCTTAATCACTAAACTGATTGTCAAACAATCCCTTAAATATCCAATAATTAAACGTGATCCTGATCTAAAAGCTCAGCAACATATCAATTCGTTTCATTTTCCACAATCTCACCGACTCATTGTTGAATCTGAAACAAACAGACAGACAATTTATCGACGGACTGCGTGGCAGTCCAAGCGGCTTTGGCCGGCCGACCACCCTGCAGAGCATCTTTCCTGTCTCCAATTGACTCCATTCTTCTTGTGACCCTAGGCTCCTCCTAATATATATTCTTTCCAAAACAATATCATAATCATCGCGCACACGTTCTCTCATTCATGGCCAGAGATCCAAAACCGTCTTAATATGTGGGGGACGTGAGAGACATGGGTCATTGGATTTGGTATTGACTCCATGTAAAGCGCTCTCAAGGCAAGGTATGGGCACTGTGGATTCCATTGAACGCATTCGTGAGCAGTCGAGTGACAGACTCTGGATGGATGGCAGTGTAAGAAATAGACATGAGGCAGGCTAGGCGCGAGTGCGACGCGAGGAGGGAGGGATGGGCGGCATGGTTCCCCCCCCCCCCCCACCCACCCCCCCCCCCTACCGAGCCTCCATGCCTGCTACACATGTAACATTTATTCTGGATGTGGAACATGAATATGTTCATGGTTCATGCACTGAACTCAAGGGATCGTTCTGCTTTTCCCTGTTGGAATGGATCTTGTCGCTCAGTGTTCTGATTCTCGCTTCACTGCAGTGAAAACATCCATAATAGAGAGGGAATGAAAGAAGGAAAGAGATAACGTAAGCGAATCAGAATGGTCCACAACGAGGCGTGAATCCCATTGAAGAGGATTTGGCCCACTTTAACTTAAAACACACGGCAAGTAATGAACCGCAACTTCTAGAAATAGGAGTGTGGTTTTTTCAAAAAATAAAAAAAAAGGGTTTGGCCCATGGAGATATCGAACCTGTGACCTTTTCGTTAGTAATGCCCCATGCCCCATGGAGTATGTTACCTCTTCAGTAACCGGAAAACAAGTGTGAGACAAGGTGGTGATGACGAAGAGGTTCCCTGGTCCAGTTCAAAGAACACCTTTTCAGGTTCAGATCCACTAGGTTGATCTTTGCGTCACTTTTTGCAACACAAACACCATGAGACAGACCATTTAAGTTTCTTCCGGGGAACGTCCGCTCCGACTATCGATGCAGCCGCTCTGATGTTCAAGTGATGTTAGTGTAGAATAAGGAGAAACGAACGTCATGAAAACAAGGCATTTTCGGCACAACTTCATTGCGACGGTCTCTCCCTCAAAACTAGGAGAAATATGGACGGGCTCGGCAGAATGGCGAATGATAACAAAGGTCGCAAGTTGGCGTATTTGGCAAGGGAGAAACAACCTAATTTTTCGAGATGAGCACCCGCCTGCCTTCGGATGTTATTCGCAAAATCCGGCATCTAAAGCTAGCAAATTTGCAGGCCGGCGGAGCTACTTACTGTTGATTTTCCTTGATTTTGTTTTAGCCTCCCCTCGTCGAATGGTCTTCACCGAGGATTTACCTAGACACTTAGACATCATTTGATTTGGATAGTATCAGAATTAGTATTTTTTAAAATTATTTTTTTATAAAATTAATATTATTTATTTTATATTATTATTAAATTAAATTAATATAAAAAATTAAATAATTTTTCGAATTTTAAATTATTGTAAGATTAATTTTAATAAAAAAAATATTAATTTATATTAATATTAATTTTAATTATGATCCTAAACTAAACGATACTTTCCTGGTGTCTAAGCCTCAGCAGAATGAATTAGTCGATTTATCTTCCTTTTTTTCGACTAGAATATTTGGCGAATCGGCAGAGATCACGATAAATTAGTAGATTTATCTTTTTTTTTTTCGATCTAGAATATTTGGCGAATCTTTCTCTCGAGGATGGTCCAAACGAAATCTGTTCAAATTATTGAGGGACTTACGGTTTAAGTAATTGTTTGACTTCTTATTTTGTTTTGATTTACCGCTATTTGCACAGCCAGGTTCCATTCCCCCAAAAAATTAATGCGAAACAAACGTCAGTTTTCTGAATTTTATTCTTAATTTTGGAACAAAACGCATCCAAAAAATAATAGAATATTTTCTTATATTTTGATAATATGTACATACATCATTCTACTGCACTCGCTGGCTATGGATCCGCTGTCTATCCTCCGGTTACCATTTTATTATAAAAAATCATATTATCTCATAATAATTAAATATAAATTATTTTAAATTAAATTATAAAAGATTATATTTTTTTTTAATGTGCTTATTTGTTTTGATTAGGTGTATCTATTTTAAAAAAATATTATTTAATAGATATATAGTTTATAAATATAATTTTTAAAATAAATAAATAAATATTATAATAAAATAATAGTTGACATCCAAATAGTCTTTATTTTATGCTCTCAATACTAATACTGAATGATTCAGATTTATAAACAAATTTGAAGTACAGACCGGACCATTTATTTGTATTAGGCATTGTATTTTTTTTTATAGTTTAATCTACAATAGTGTAGAAGAAATACTATTTTAGAAAAAAAATTTCTTCAAATCGTATTACCTAATATTATCGTCTATTTTCTATTTTTTATTTTATAACAATTCTTTGTACTTCTATATTTTTATTATAAGATATTCAATTCTGTCAAAAATTGGATTTGAATTTTCTATCATATTTAGACTGATGAATAGAAAATTGTATAAATTGCAATCTCATAAATTATGAAATGCTAATTATTACCTATTATATATATATATAAAAAATTAAAATAATTATGTATAAATTCCTATAATTAGCTTTAATTACATACAACCTCCGTAATTTCCGGAATTACCCACACACCCCTATTTTCGAAAATATTTACCTATACCCCCTGATTGTTATTTAATCAAAATTTTCCTAAAAAATTTCGATTTTACCCTCGGTTATTTTTACAAATACACCCCTAAAAACTTATTTTTTATATTTTACACCCCAAATTCAGTTTTTTGCAAATAACACCCCGAAATAACTCTGATTTACAGAAAAGTCTTCGAAATTCGGATTTTTGCAAATAAACCCCCGGAAATTATTTTGATTTACAGAAAAGTCCCCGAAATTCAGATTTGTACAAATAATACCCCGGCGCACGGGCAGGAACGAAGGAGGAGGCCGGCGGCGGGAGCGGAGGAGGAGGCTGGGTGGACGGGAGCGGAGGCGGAGGCGGAGGCGGGCGGGAGTCGGCGGTGGGAGCGGAGGCGGAGGCGGAGCGGGAGCCGCCGGCAAGAGCGGAGGCGGAGGCCGAGCGGGCGGAAGTAGAGGCGGACGCGGGCGGGAAGCGGCGGTGGGAGCGGAGGCGAAGGTCGGGGCACCGACACCCGGGCGCGGACAGCGAAGGCCGACGCCGTTCCGTCCCGCATGCAGAGGCCGTCCGTGCCCGCGTGCCGGCGGGCCGTCCGGCCTCAGCCTCCGTCCCCAGCGCACAGGGGCGGACGCCGGCCAGCGATGGTCCGGCGATGGATGTATTTGTAAAAATTAGTTTTAAAATTTCAAAAAAATTAGATTTATTTTATAAAAAAAATTTAAGGGTTTTTTAATATATAAATATTAAATTTGTATTTATAAATTTAAAAATCATTAATGTCTTTTTTATAAAATTTTACTTAAAATATGATAAAAATATAGACTTATTTATAAATAAAAATATTGAAGGGATCTATTTGTAAATGTATAGCATGAAAGTTGTAATTTTAAATTTTAAGTTTTGAAACCTTTTGATGAATTATTTGTAAAATTTACTTATAAAATAAATAAAATTTAGACTTATTTATAAAGAAAAATATTAAAGATGGTCTATTTTTAAATGTAAAAATAATAAACTTGTAATTTTAAATTTTAAATTTTAAAACTTTCACCGTATTTTATGTGAAATTTAGTATTAAAAATGATTAAAATATTGATTTATTTAAAAAAAATCAAGGGATCTATTTGTAAATGTACAATATGAAACTTGTAATTTTAAATTTTATGTTTTGAAACGTTCGATGATTTATTTGTAAAATTTACTTATAAAATAAATAAAATTTGGTCTTATTTATAAAGACAAATATTAAAGGTGGTCTATTTTTAAATGTAAAAATAGTAAACTTGTAATTTGAAATTTTGAATTTTAAAACCATCATTGTCTTTTTTTTGTGAAATTTAATATTAAATATGATTAAAATATTGACTATTTATTAAAAATATAATCAAGGAATCTATTTTTAAATGTACAATATGAAACTTGTAATTTTAAATTTTATGTTTTGAAACGTTCGATGATTTATTTGTAAAATTTACTTATAAAATAAATAAAATTTGGTCTTATTTATAAAGAAAAATATTAAAGGTGGTCTATTTTTAAATGTAAAAATAGTAAACTTGTAATTTTAAATTTTAAATTTTAAAACCGTCACTGTCTTTTTTTGTGAAATTTAATATTAAATATGATTAAAATATTGACTTATTTATTAAAAATATAATCAAGGGATCTATTTTTAAATGTACAATATGAAACTTGTAATTTTAAATTTTAAGTTTTGAAACAACTAAAGAAAGAGTACGGAGAGAAATCACACCAGATCTAGATCTCCCACCAAAAGGATAAACCCTATTTATATAAAACTGGAGATGATAAAGAAAGTCACTTCCTAATGAATGACAATACATACTGAGATTTTATAATATATAGCCTGCCATAACAATAATAGAAGCTTGCAGCTTACTAAAATAATATAACCTAATTAGTAATCAGATAGTAATAGTAGCTAGAAAGTTCAAGACACAAAGCAATATAACAAGTTCTGTTGTTGTCCAACAAAAGCAAACCTTCCATTATTGAACCAAAAAAGGAAACATTCCATTATTCCTTATAAATTAAAATTTGAAGAACATTAATGAAACAAGTGTCTAAAATAACACTTCTCATTTTTTATTCAACAAAAGAGAGGTGGATGATAAAAAATATGACAGTTCCTCCTGAGTCGTTAATACAAAACCTTGTCATCTAACTCTCCCCAGTCTATCTAGCAGAAATATGTACCTGCAAACAGAATGCACCCATAGTTATGATAACCAAGCAACATGACATCATCATCGTTTTCGAGAAGACTGTTTACCCAATCAAAATTGATCCTAGAGATCTAACGAACTTCCTGCAAAAAAATACTGTGACTTTTATTAATGTATTGTTTCAAAATCACATAAAATAAGAAAAAAATTGTCAATTTTTTAAAAGAAAAACTCACATGGTAAATACATACTAAAATTTGAAGTCATTACGGTAGACCTTCCTCTTCCTCTTCCCCTGCCACGTTCTCCAATATATTGGTTTCCACTGACTGTTGATTACTGCTAGATCCAGAAACATCAATTTGTTATTGTAGTCCAAGAGGCTCTTTACACGCTCTCTTGTTGTGTCCCAGCTGACCACATCTACTGCAAGTATATATTGCTCTACTTGATGTTTCCATTGGATCCTTAATCCTTTTCTTCTTAGGCCTATCAGGTTGTCTCCTTGAACGTGGAGAAAGTACTTGCAGAACATTTGGCACAGACACCCAAAGTTGGCTGCTTGGCAATGGAGTGACAGGAACATCACATACTCTTTTATATGTCTCCAGAGTGTAGTAATCATCAACAAAATCAATAGGATCAAGCCGAACATCAAGGAGAGCAACAATACCGTAAACACAAGGCACTACTGTCAGCTGCCATTGCCTATAGTCACAAATCCTCTGCCTTATATCCACAATTCATCGGCCTGTCGGATTACTGACCTCTAAAATATCATCAAAAGACCTCCAAAATCCTCTGCCTTATATCCACAAATCCTAATAAAAGCTTCTATTCTTGGCACTAGCTTTCCAGACTAGTGGGATCCTTCATTTTTTTCTTGTGACAAATTTCACCATTATCTTCTGCATGATGAAATCAAGTAATTCAAGAAAGAGAAACTCTCTGCTATCATAAATAAAACTGTTAAATGACGCAGAAATATTATTAGTCACATAATGACATTTCACTGAATGATCAAAGTGACTTTTACTCCATGCAAAATCATTTATATCTTTCATGTACTGTCAAACTGGTATAGATAGCTGTTTAATCCTTTCCATGTACTTCACGAATTCAGTAGGCAAAAATATATTTGAAGCATTAAAAACCAAATTTTCTAACATTTTCCCAGGGTAGGATCTTTTCAAGTTTGCAATCGCATGCCTTATACAAGCTCTATGCTCAGCATATGAGAAAATATTCTTCACAGTATCAGAAAGCCCCTTCTGCCTATCTGAAATAATAGCCAAACTATTCAAATTTCCAATAACCCGTTGCAAGTTATGTAGAAACTATAACTAAGATTGGTATGTTTCTGCTTCTGCAACTGCAAATACAACTAGAATTATGTTATTCTCCCCATTAATTCCACAAGCTGAAAGCAATGTGTCTTTATATTTTCCTTTCAAGAAGCATCCATTAACTCCCAATATAGGTCTGCATCCAGTAACAAAAGCTCTCCTATAAGCATGTAGTGACATAAAACATCTCTGAAAAGACATATCTGGACAATAAGCAATGTGCACAATATTACCAGGATACCTCCTCTCCAACTCTGCTTTCAGCGAATAAAACAAATTAAAAGATTCTTCTTCATTGCCATGAATAATCCTGTAAGTATAGTCTTTTCCCCTCCATGCCTGCATATAAGTCAGTCTCAGACTGTATTTCTCATTCATCATATTCTGTATTTGCTTGACTGTGATTTACTTGTCAACACACATCAATGCAAAACTTAGTTGCTTACCCATTCAACATTTGTCATTTTGTTTTCAGAAGTATTGACAGCAATACAAGTATGAACTGGTTCCATTTTTCTTATATGAAAACCTGAACCATCAGATCTCTCTGAAGTATGAAGCCTCCATCGGCAATTCGCAGAAGCACATCTGACTATTACTCTATTACGATCATTCTTCACAAACAAAGGCTGAAATCTGTGCATAATACAGTACTGTCTAAGAGCCAATCTGAATGCATGTACATCTTCAAATATGTCTCCTATTTTCAAAACATTGTCATTCAAATTATCTTCAAATAAAGACAGTAAATCATCTTCCACTCTGTCTTCTACTCCTTCTTCTTCGCCTTGTCTTATATTTTCTTGTTCCTGCTCAGCAACTAACTCATCATTATCATCATCCTCCTCCTCATCTTCATCATCATCAGAAGAATACATCAAATTTTGAAAACTAGAATCAGAAGGACAATCATCTAAATCTGAATCAATATATTCATCTCTTGGCACACTGTGATACACAGAAGATTCTCCTGTCAAAGGAGTCAGCCTTGGTGCAGACACTGCTGATAAAGGATCGCCTATGTCCTCCACTGATATATAAATATTGTTATACTTCAAGTCTTAAATTACTGTCCACATTGCTTCCAGCTGAATTTCACTGCTGATTGACATATAAATTGGAGGACTGTTGTTTGGATATAAATATTTGATTACAAGTAACTCATTTGTCCTTATTTCGACCAATTTACAGGCTTCAGTCCATAATTCTGCAAATGTGTATTTTCTTATATCAACCAGTAAAGATTTCTGTCTACCAAATACATATTTTCTTCTTTGAGTATGTTCCACTTCCTTCCAATATCCTTCATAACGGAGCACTAATCGTACCAGATTCTCTGAATCAGCCATCTGTAAATACACAATATCAAAAATTAGATATAAAAAATAGATAGAAGAATTGCAAGCGGTCGAGCGGGCGGTCGGGGCGGGGCGGGGCGGGGGGGGGGGGGGGGGGCTGGAGGTTGGGGGATGGCCTCTGTGAGGTCGTCCAAGAGAGTCTATGGAGGGGCGGGGAAGGGTTTGAGGCACTGAGATAGGAGGGAGATGAGGAGGGGGTGAGGAGCAGGGGAGTGGCAGGTGAGGCAAAGGGGGAGGGAAGGGGTGTCGGAGAGTCTGGGGGAGGCGGGGACGGGAGTGGTGGGTGGGTCCGAGGCCGTCGAGCGGAGATTGGTGGGGTTTGGGTTTGGGCGGTGGGCTGGTATCGGAGGTCCGTCTGGGGCCGGATGGGAGCAGTGTGGGTGGGTCGAAGCCGTCGGGCGGCGGGGGCTAAGGGCGGGGGAGTGGGGATGGCAGTGAGGCAAGGGGGAGGGCCGGGGGTATCGGAGGCCATCGGGGGCAAGGGACAGAGACAGGAGTCGTGGTGGGTCCGAGGCCGTCGAGGCGGGAGGGGGTCCGAGGCCATGTGCGGGGTGTTTTTGTGTTTGGTGGGGGGGGGGGGGGGGGGGGGGGGGAGGGGGGGGGGGGGCTGGTGTCGGAGACCGTCTGGGGGCCGGGGGTGGGAGCAGTCAGTGGGTCTGAAGTCGTCGGGCGGGGAGCGGTCTGAGGACATCGAACGGGGAGGGGATCTGAGGCCGTCGGGCGGGGATATGGGTGAGGAGAGTTGGAGGCCATCTGGGGGCGGGGGTGGGGGCGAGGGGTGGGTCCTAGGCCGTCGGGCGGGGACCGGGTATGAGGCCGTCGAGCGGGTCCAAGGCCATCCGGCAGCGGTCGGCTGGCAGACGCCGGCTCGAGGGCGAGCGGGGTAGACGGCCGAGACCACCCGGCCTCCGCCGTCCGCGCCAGGGCGCCATCACGCGTAGATGTCCGCCATCCGGCCTTCTTCAGCCGGGCGTCCTCGCCGGCCTCGACCGCGAAGGAAAGTGGGGGTTCGAGAGGGGCAGGTTCGGAAGATGGTGGCTGCTTACCGAGGACGAAGGAGCGCGGCAGCGACGGCAGCGACGGGACGGCGGTGTTCTCGCAGGCGGGGCAGCAACGGCGCGAGGGCAGAGCAAGGGGCGAGCATCGACGGCGACGGTGACGGCGTGGGGGGTGCGGCGCAGAGCAGTGACGGCGTGGGGGGCGCCGGTCAGCGACCGGACGACGATCTCCTCGCGGGCGGGGCAGCGACGATAGCACAAGCACAGGGAGCGGCAAAGCAGAGCGGCGGCGGCGGCGGCTGAGGGTTTAGGGCTACAGTAGGAAGGAGAAGGTTTTATAAGAAAATTTCTGGACTTTTTTGTAATTCGGAATAATTTCGGGGTTTATTTGCAAATAACACCCTGAGGCCGCGTGCCGGCACGCGTCCACGCCGGCCTCGGCCTCCGTCCCCGGCACACAAGGGCGGAACGGCGTCGACGTTGGCCGTCCGCACCCGGGTGTCGGCCCTCCGCTCCCGCCCGCGTCGGCCTCCGCTCCCGCTCGCCCGGCCTCCACCTCCGCTCCCACCGTCGACTCCCGCCCGCCTCCGCCTCCGCTCCTGCCACCGGCTCCCGCCCGCCTCCGCCTCCGCCCCCCGCCCCCTCCGCCTCCACTCCCGCTGCCGGCTCCCGCCCGCCTCCGCCTCCACTCCCGCCCGCCCGGCCTCCGCCTCCGCTCTCGTACGCCAGGGTGTTATTTGCAAAAATCTAAATTTCGAGGACTTTTCTATAAATCAAAATAATTTCTGAATATTTATTTGCAAAAATCCGAATTTCGAGGACTTTTCTGTAAATCAGAGTTATTTCGGGGTATTATTTGCATAAAACCGAATTTCGAAGCGTAAAATATAAAAAATAAGTTTTTAAAGGTGTATTTATAAAAATAACCGAGGGTAAAATCGAAATTTTTTGGGAAAATTTTGATTAAATAACAATCAGGGGGTGTGGGTAAATATTTTCGAAAATGGGGGGGTGTGGGTAATTCCAGAAATTACGGGAGTTGTACGTAATTAAGACTAATTATGGGACTTATACATAATTTTTCCTAAAAAATAATTCTTATATTATTGAAATATGAGATAATTATATATAAATTAACAAAGATAATAATCTCATTATTATTAGGATACTAATTACTACTTTTTTATATAGCTAACATCCCTCACAAGATAGGGGTGATAATTGTAGATAGTCAACTTGGATAGTAGATTGAAAAATTGAGTCTATCAACCCCTTTGTGAAGATGTCTACTAGTTGATTAACAGATGTAGTAAATTGAATATGAAGAAGATCTCGAGAGACTCATTATCAAACAAAATGATAATCAATGTCGATATGTTTGGTGAATGTATGAAATACTAGATTGGTTGTAAGATAAATAATACTAATGTTATCACACTAAAGAGTTAGAGGAGAAGAGAGAGGGATACCTAGTTCCCTGAGTAGATGTTAAATCCAAATGAGTTCAACAACTATATTGGCAATTCAAATTCAATGCTAGAATAAGCTATGATTCATTATTTCTTGAAACTCCAAAATAAAAGTTTAGGATAAAAAAAAAAATACTGAAACCGCAAATAGACCGTCGATCATCAAAATTATTAGCACATAAACATGCAAGTTGTTGGTGGAGAAAGGGCTAAAACAAAAACTATGATGGATAGTGTGCTTTACATAACAAAAAAATTATTTAACAACATGCCAATGCTCACTCCGAGATTGATGCATAAATTAACACACATAATTAATAACAAAATCAATATTAGGTCTTGTAAAAGTAAGAATTAAAGTACACCCCACAATACTTCTATACTCATTCATATTATTAGGTGGGTCCTCGTCATGAAGTAAAAACAAAGTCAATAATTATAAGAGAGAATTAGTTTGGCTTCATTTATATGAGTGCGTTGTAACAAGTCCAAAATGTACTTGGACTAAGTGAAAACAATACTAGGGAGTGGATATTACCTCAATGTCTAAGAAATAGTGTTACAATCCGAAATCTTTCAGACAAAATTTATAGTGAAGCCCTTTGAGAAGTTTGCTAAGGCAAGATTGGGAACTATCTGTAATAATAATATTATTAATGTACACAAAAAATAAAAATAACCTTAGATGAGTATTTGTGAATAAAGAGTGAGGTATCAACTTTTGAGAATGTGAAGCCAACTCAAGAAGAAATGAGTTGAGTTTATGGAACTAGGCACATAGTACTTCTTCAAGATCACAAAGGGAACGCCAAGGATAACATACGTGAGAAGGATGAGTTGGATAAACAAATCTGGTATTTGTTTTAGGTATACAACCTCAATAAGATAGCCACATAAAGAATCATTTTTGAAGTCAAGTTATAGAATAAGCCATTTGCGAGATATAGCAAGTGCCAACATTATTCTGATAGTAATTTGTTTAATTATTGAACTAAAGTATCTTCAAAGTCAACACCTTCTTGTTCGTTATAATTTTTGGCTATCAGATGAGTTTTGTAGCGATCAATAAAACCATCAAATTGGTTTTTGGTATAAAAGATTCATTTACATCCAATAATGTGACAGTGCAAAGGAGGTACAATAAGTTCTCATGTGCTAATTAAAAGGAGTACATTATATTCATCAACCATGGTTGTTGTCCATGTGAAATCCTTTTGAGCTTGCAAATAATAAGTAAATTTGTTGCTATTAACAAAAGCAATGAAGGCAATAGGATGATTGGAGGATACTATTTTTTTAAAAAAAATAGTATTTTTAAAAAATTAAAAAATTCTCAAATTTTATTTTGTTCAATAAAAAAACAAGCAACACAAATACTAGATTTTGAAATCTGAAATTGAAAAGACTTTTAAAATAAACACACCATTCAAATTTTCAAATTTATGCACTTTGAAATCCTACCACTTTAAAATCCGGACGACTCTAAAATCCAACAAAACAAATAGCCCTCTCAAATAAACCCTTAGAATTTTGTTCAAAATCCTCCTGAGAAAAATTTAACTCAACACTCTCTATGTATATAAATGCATTGACTTGGCTTAGCCTTCAGTGGAACCAGTCCAACACCAAGGGTGTATTTAGTAATAAATTAGGAAGATAAGCCTACTTTTTTTACTGAATGGAGATTAAAAGTCAGGTTAATGTTTATCAGTCTCATGTCATTTTCTATTGAATTTGGATCACGATAGACATGATCCAATAGGCTTGCAGCAGTATTGTTAGTTGGGTCAATTAGGTTAGCAACAACCACCACCATGGTGATCTTGACTCCGTAAAAGACATCAACTTCAATATATAACAGACGCATCACCACGATCTATAAAATAAAGTTGATGTTAAAAGCTGTGTTATAATGATCAGCAGTTTTATAATATATCAACTCAAGAAATTTAGACTTTTGAATACTATTATACAACTTTAAACATCAAGTTTAATTTATAACACACATTAAGATTGCTATTTTCTCAAAATTAATATTTCTATCTCCTCTTGATTCAAGTTATGACAACACCATTACACCAATCAGGGGCGTCTACTAATTTTAAAACTGTTAAAACTGGAAGCAGACATCTCCCTTCGTCCATTATTTCTTCGTGGAATGGTAACAGTAATAACGGTAATATCATTTACTTCATGAAAAACTAATCAAATAAACACCAGATAGAAGAAATGAAGAAGCACGGACCAACAAGGATATCTACAAAAAGCAAATCATACTTCAATGTTATTTTAGTATACAAAACAACATACCTGTCCATCAACAACAAGAAAAATATTCCCCTGCACAAGAGAGCAGGTCCCTTCCTGCTGGATCCTGCATAGAGCCCTCGAAATATTACTTCATTTCAATCAGATAAAACACGTAAATACAGATTTAAAAACAGGTACAATACAAGATGAGGTAGCACATCAATGGCTCACCTCAAACTTTTAGCAAGTCATCTTCCATAGACCAAGTCCTCCACTTTCCCAGCATTGTATGCGTTAAATCATAGCATAACTCCAGAAATAAACTATATATCAATAAACCAAGAGAAAGCTTGAAGAGAGAATAGCTTCAGAAATGGAGGCAGAGCTGAAAACCCTTGTAAAAGTGTTCCTCTGGTCCACAACATGCATGACCTATGCACGCTTCGCCTCTTCCAAGCTTCCTCCTGGCTGGCTCCGGCTTGCGGCCCTCCTTCCGGTCCTCTGCCTTCTCCCAGTGATACCGTGGTCCTTCTCCTTCATCCAGCTCCGTGCCCTTTCCTTCTTCTTCCTCAGCTGGCTAGCCCTTTTCAAGCTGCTACTCCTCGCCTTTGGCCTCGGCCCCCTCCACCCCTCACTCCCCCTCCCTGTCTTCATTGCCTTCGCATCCCTTCCTATCAAAGCCCGGGAAAAGTCCTCACCACTCGCATCCCTCCACCCCCGTCCCCTCCTCCTTGGCGTGACCCTCAAGGCCATCTTCCTTATCGGTATTGCCTCCCTCTACCGCTTCAAGCCCGTCATGAACCGCTACCTTCTCCTCTTCTTCTACTTCTCCCATATCTCCCTTGCCTTGGACCTTATCCTCTCTGCTGCCGCACTGTATGGCATGGCCGTTCTTGGGCTTGACCTCGTGCCACCATTCAACAGTCCCTTCAGCGCCACCTCCCTTGAAGACTACTGGGGTCGGCGCTGGAACCTCATTGTCACTGGTATCCTTAGGCCAACAGTGTACTATCCCATCCGTGCCCACCTTGGCCCTGTCGCTGGGGTCCTTGCCACATTTACGGTCTCGGGGCTCATGCATGAGCTGCTGGCTTACTACTTCACCAGCGAGAGCCCAACATGGGAGGCCACTGCTTTCTTCTTACTACATGGGTTCTGTGTGGTGGCAGAGAAGTGGGCAAAGCGGTCCACCAGCATGCGGCTGCACCCAGTAGTGTCAGGGGTGATGACACAAGGGCTCATGGTGGCAACGTCATTTTGGCTGTTGTTTGCGCCAATTCTGAAGAGCGATGCAGAGGAACGGCTTGTGGAGGAGAGCGAGGTGGTGCTCGGGTTTTTGATGCAGAGAGCCCAGGCGCTGTTCAGCTAGGGTTTGGTGACTTGGACTTCTGTTTGTCTTCCTTGCTGAAGCTATGGTGCATGTTTGTAACGGTGCATAATAACAAGAGTATGACGGCATCAACTATGTATTGTTTGTGAAGGCTCTCCATGTTGCTGATTAGTTTGTGCTGTTCTCTTATTTAGCATCCTCTACTACCTATCTGCTCAGAAAAAAAACCCTATGCTACCGGTTATAGGAATTCAAATTAAACAAAAATCATAGATCTTGGATTGCAGAGAATTCCTCCCCAAGAACAGGGGGGCATGACTGAACTACAATTTCTTGTTGATTGTTATGTTGACAATGTTTAACATTAATATACAAACACAAACATGCTGTCACTAACATAGTCTTAGACATCAATTGCATCTTGGAAATAAAAACAACCTGTATCACATTAGATGAATGCTATGACAGGAATGATATCATAGACAGCAACAAGCTACAACTTAATAAGCCCAATAGAAAGTTCTTGGGTTGATATGCCTGCCTAGTGAATACCACCATTTCGAAAACATATCAACAACAACAATACATTAACAAAAGAATTTTCTTTGAGATAAACTATGAATTGATTCTGAAGCTAAAAATATCTATTCTTTTTCATGATTCCATTAACTGCTATTGTCTAAAATAATATGATCCTCTACACATATGTGAATCTAAAAAATTATCATAACAATCTAGAAGCCCAAGAATTCCCCATTACACAATTGAGGATATTATCATCTGGAACAGGGTTAAGAACCTAGCCAAAACCACAGATTTTTCACTCTCGCCACCGCAAATATCCAAGACCTCTCATATGAAAAGCAGTGTCTTTTCTACTATGCTAACAGCAATTCAACAATCTCTGTTTAATAAAATTAACAATCAATTCAGGCATCTATTACTCAAGTCTTCTATATACAACTCACAGGCTTGTTTGGGTAGGAAATAAGTGGAAAACTAATGCTATTATACCTCAAATATGATAAAAAAAAACCCATCCCTATATCCTGTCATATTATTGAGAAAAGAAAAGCCTTACATCATCAATAATTAATTCTCAATATCGTTCCTTGAATTCTTGCTAATAGTATTCCCTTCCAGTGAAGTCTTCCTATTGTTAGTTTCATCTTTTTCTTTGCCTGTATACAAAGAGCTAAGGCTATAACAGGGCCAGGCTTCACTTTTGCCCACACAAATTGAAAATTTCAAGCCAATTAGAAGCAGGGTTCCTAGGGGAGATCTGTTCAATATTTATTTCATGTAATTAATGAAATTATGCCCTTATTTATTCCCAAATTGTTATCTTTTGCTTTGCATATATTGGCGAACCTCGTTATTTTGATTCCTCCATAGGTTTTTTGGACTCAATAATGCAACCTAACCACAAAGTTCTCAATAATGCAGAAGTAAACATTTTTACATCTCAGATCTCTTAGATGGCAATTCCAGCCAGGGGAAAGGAAAGCAGATGACGAGAATGGTAAATAATTGGGACCAAAATCCTGTCGCAGTTTGGTTCAGCACTAAGCAGCAGCCAAAACCAAAATATTTCGCTAAGATCTAAAACCTTGGTGTACACCAAAAGACAAACACTTACCCGATTTAGTGGAATATTTATATATTATTCCATTCATTCTTCTTCCCACGTTGTCCATAACCCAATTCCAAAAGTTAAAATAGGGAACCAGCCGTGCCGCGCCACAAGCATGACAAGAAAACCTAGTTCTTTCCCTTGCCAAACTACCCGACCATGTCATTCATGACTGCCAAAAATTCTAAGCATTTCATCGAACACAAAAACCACAAGGAAAAACAAAATTATAGAGGCAGAGACGAAGAACCTGATAGAAGAGTCTCGGGCGCCGTTTCATGCATGATCTACTCTTGCTTCCCATCAGCTAGTTCACTTTCATCACCAAGCTACAACCATCACAAAAACATACGGACACAGTAGCTAAGCATTTCGTCGAATACCAGAAGAGCAAGCAAAAAACACAAATGGAAACAGAGATCGAGAACCTGATCAAAGTCACCCTCTGGGTCACCGGGTGCATGACCTACGCCCAGTTAGCGTCCGCTCGAACTCCATCCAGCCACTTCCGGCTCGCCGTCCTCCTCCCGGCGCTGTGTCTCCTCGCCTTCCTCCCCCTCACCTTCTCCTCCATCCACCTCCGCGGCATCTCCGCCTTCTTCCTCGCCTGGCTCGCCTTCTTCAAGCTCCTCCTCCTCTCCCCATCCTACACTTCATCTCCATCGCATCCCTCCCCATCAAGCTCCGCAACAAACACAAACCCCCACCACCGCCGTCTTCTCCTCTTCTCCTCACCTACGCCTTCAAATCCGCCGCCGTGACGATCGTCGTCTCCTTCTACCGATACAAGCCAATCATCCCCCGTTACCTTCTCCTCCTCATGTACAGGCTCCACTTCTATCTCGCCGTCGACCTCATCTTCGCCGCCAGCGCCGCCATTCCTGCGGCCTTCCTCTGCCTAGATCTGGAGCCCCAATTCAACCACCCCCTCCTTGCCACCTCCCTCAAGGATTCCTGGGCCCGCCGGTGGAACCTAATGGCCTCCGATAGCCTCCGGATCGTCTTCTACTATCCCGTCGCCGCCTGACGGGGCACGAACGCCGGAACTCTGACCACGTTCCTCGGATCGGAGCTCATGCACGAGGTCCCGTACTTCTACATGCTGCTGATCTGGCCAACCGGCGAGGCCACTGCCGTCTTTGCACTCCACGGCGTGTGCATCCAGGCGAAGGAGTATGCGAAGCGGCGGTTCGGGTGGCGGCCGTGGCCGGCGGTGGCGGTGCCGATGGCGTTGGGGTTGTTGTTATGGGCCGGGATCGCGTTGCTGTTCTGGCCGTTTTTCCGGAACGGCGGGGAGGAGAAGATGATGGCAGAGTGTGTCGCGGAGTTGCGCTTCTTTCAGGAGAGAGGCGAAGCTCCGATTGGTCAGCTGGTCTCGCTATTAAACCTGCCTAACTCCTGAGCCGGACGTCCATGCAAGTGAAGCGAAGGTCATATATACGTGGATCAACTTCGGATTAACAGTAACTAATTATATTTTCAATTTTATGATATTATTTAAATATTTTTTTTTTATGACTTGATGTCGGTTGGTGTTAAGTGTTGCTTTTGAATTTGTGACTTTGAAGAAAATAAACAAATTAATTAATTAATTAATTCCAACATTTTTTTCCTCATTTTTGATTTTATATCTAATTTTTGAATAAAAATTGGAGAAAATAGCAATAGAAACCGATCTAATATTTTGGGGCTTATTGATTTGTGAGTAGCAAACATGTCATCCTAAATAGCACAAGTGTATTTTGCTACTCTTAAATCAAATAGGGCTCTCTGAAATGGGCCCTTGAACCTTCGGCGGCCACAAGAGAATAGAAACCTATGATATCACAGAAGGAAAAAACATAATGTTCCTTTGTCATCCATTTCCCAAACATGTTACAGTTTGCACATCGGCTGTGTCACACCCGTTGTGAGTGGTAGGTGCCACCACAACGAGATCATGTAACGGATCTCATGATCAAACGAGGCGACGGACTGCTTCGAACATATGTGTGCGCGGGCAGCACACATAGCAGCAAGTGACGGTCACGACATGTTTGGGTGGAGACCCAAACAGCCCAAAACCATCCTACAGACCGAGCAGCAGGTCAAGATGGCTAAAGGGAGCTGCAGAAAGCTGCAGTGGAACTGCAGGAAGCAGTTGCTAAACTACTGGGCAGCAGTTGGACTGCAGGGCAGCAGTTGAACTGCAGGAAGCAGTTGCTGAACTGCTGGGCAGCAGTTGAACTGAAAGAAGCAGTTGTTGAACTGCAGGGCAGCAGTGAAACTGCAGGAGGCAGTTGCTGAACTGCTGAACAGCAGTGGAACTGCAGGAGGCAGTTGCTGAACTGCTGGACAGCAGCCGAAACTGCAGGAAACAGTTGAGGAACTGCAAGGCAAGCGGTTGAAACTGCAGGGAGAATATTGGGGACCATGTTCTCCATGATCTCCAGCAGTTGCTCACAGCCAAACGTGTACTATAAATAGACTAGGGGGTCTATTGAGTTGAAAACACACAGGTAGAGAGACTTGTAGTGTCACTCCGTGTCAAGAGTTGTATTTCCTTTTATGTGAGCAATAAAAGGGTGGCAAGATTGCTGTACTTCTCTTCTCCTCTATACTCTTGTGGGCTTGTGCGAGTTTGGCGGGCTGAGGTGAGCGAACCTTGGCGCCATCACGGGCAAAATTTCAGGGTAGAAATTCGCCGGTGTGACAAGTGGTATCAGAGCCCGGTTTGGTGAGAAACCGGTTCAGCGAAAGCCAAAGCCATGGTGACGCAAGTAGAGCTTCGGGATCGGTTGATTCGCATCGAGGAGATGCTGGGAAATCCTCCAACCGAAGATGCGGGCGGCATATGGGCGCGGTTGGCTTGGCAAGAGAGCCAGAATGCTGCTCTCAAGGAGGCCCTTGCGAGTGAGGTGAAAGATGCGGAGGAAAGGTACGCTGCGATCATGGACTCCATGAGATCAAGTCTAAAGTCCTTGGAGCAGGACTTGATGGTGGTGAAGAGAGCGGTGGCTAACTCCATTGCTGAAGGCGGAGCTCCTTCAAAGGTAAGAGTTCCGGAGCCCCATTCCTTTAATGGCTGCAGGAATGCAAAGGAGTTGGAGAACTTCTTATGGGATATGGAGCAGTACTTCAAGGCTGCTCACATTCCGGAACGGGAGAAAGTCACCATCACCAGCATGTACTTGAGTGGAGATGCCAAATTATGGTGGCGTACCAGAGCATCGGAGAATGCTCAAGCTGGGAGAGCTCAGCTGGAGGATTGGGAGATCCTCAAGAAGGAACTAAAGGAGCAGTTCCTTCCGTGCAACACAGGGTGGATTGCGCGGGAATCCCTGAAGAAGCTGCGTCATTCGGGGACCATAAGGGAGTATGTGAGGAAATTCAGCTCCCTCATGCTCGACATCAGCAACATGTCCGAGGAGGACAAGTTGTACAACTTTCTTTCTGGCTTGCAGCAGTGGGCTCAAGCTGAACTCCGACGGCAAGGAGTGAAGGATCTTTCTTCGGCCATTGCTTCTGCGGAAGGCTTGGTGGATTTCAAGCTGACGACAACCACCAAAACGGCCATGGAAGGAAGGAAGATGGGGCGTGCACATAAGGATGGCAAGAAGCCCGAGGGAAAGGGCAAGAAGGTTGCGGAACCAAGCCAGTCCAAACTGCAGCCCACCAACAGAGAGCAGGGCTGTTTCATATGCAATGGTCCTCATCGGGCAAGAGAGTGTCCAAGGAGGGAAAAGCTATCTGCTCTAACTCTCAGGGAATCTGAGGATGAAGGACGTGGTGTGGCCACACCACGCATGAATCCATTGCAGCTACTCAACTCAATGACGGCAGAAAGGCAGCCGCCTTGCAAAGGGTTGATGTATGCATCGGTACTACTAAATGGGAGGCCTGTTTTGGCTATGCTGGACACAGGAGCGACCAGCAACTTCTTCTCCCATAAATTGGTAAGTGAATTTGGTTTGCAGGTGCAACCAAGTTCATGGAAAGTGAAGGCGGTAAACTCTGGGCCAACTCCGATTCATGGAATGGCCAGCGCAACCCTCAAAGTTGGAGCTTGGGAGGGAGAGATCAGTGTGACAGTCTCGGCGCTCGATGAGTTTGAGTTTATCCTGGGGATAGACTTCTTTGTCCAAGCTAAGGCTAGCTTGGCGCCTCACCTATCAGGTATGCTGATTTCTGCGGAGGAATCACCATGCTTTATACATGCAGCGTATGGAGGGAAAACTGCAGCAGCGGGTATGCAGTCTCCCCAACAGCTGAAAGCTGGTCTCAAGAGGGGCGAGACCACATATGTTGCAGCACTGATCGAGATACAACCGGATCAGGTCGTGGAGATACCTGATGTTGTTGCAACTATCCTGGTGGATTACGCGGACGTGATGCCACCAAAACTGCCCAATGAACTTCCCCCTCGAAGGGCAGTTGACCATAAGGTCGAGCTGGAGCCAGGTGCGAAGCCTCCTGCTCAGGCCCCTTACCAAGTAGCGGATGCACTGAGCAGAAAGGAAGTGCGATGCTACGTAACTGCGCTGTCCACAGTGCAGTCAACCCTGCTAGAGAGGGTTAAAGAACAAGCCGATGCGGACCCAGAATACATCCAACTCAGGGGAGAGGTACGTGAAGGAGTAATTAAGCGTTATTGGCTTGAAGATAACTTGTTGTATGCTAGAGGCAACAGGTTGTACATCCCAAAGGCGGGAGGGCTGAGGCGTGAGCTGTTGCGAGAGACTCACGATCCTCAATGGGCAGGACATCCTGGAGGGCAAAGGATGATGGCACTCTTGTCCAGGTCATATTATTGGCCAAAAATGGGGGAAGACGTCGAGATGTACGTCAAGACTTGTCTTGTGTGCCAGCTTGACAAGACGGAGAGGAAGAAACAGGCAGGGCTGCTGCAACCCCTGCCTATTCCGGAGAAGCCGTGGCAGTCCATTTCCATGGACTTTGTTTCGGGCTTTCCCAAAGTAGATGGGATGAGCTCAGTGCTGGTCGTCGTCGATCGATTCTCGAAGTATGCGGTGTTCATACCAACACCACACGCATGTCCAGCAGAGGTAGCAGCTGGGCTGTTCTTCAAGAATGTGGTGAAGCACTTCGGTGTCCCGAAAGACATCGTGAGCGATCGAGATGCTCGATTCACGGGCAGGTTCTAGACAGCACTCTTCAACTCGATGGGTTCAGAGTTGAAGTTCTCTACGGCTAATCACCCACAGACGGATGGCCAAACGGAGCGCATCAATGCCTTGGTGGAGGAATACTTAAGGCATTATGTGACGGCCAGCCAGCAAAATTGGTTGGAGCTGTTGGACACAGCCCAATTTTGTTATAACATCCACAGGTCGTCGGCTACAGGAATGAGTCCTGCAGAGCTTGTCATGGGACAGCAGCCTCTCACTCCTCTCGAGTTGGCTCAATCGACGGACCAAGGAAAGTGCCCTGCTGCATATCGCTTCGCCAAGGAGAAGGAGGAGCTGATAGAACAAGCTCGAGACAGCTTGCGCAAGGCAGCAAAACGCATGAAGAGGCATGCGGATGAACGAAGGCGTTCATTGGAATTCCAGGTTGGAGATATGGTGCTGCTGAAGCTCACTCCACAGATATGGAAGAAAATCAGCAGTAAAACCGTACATCGAGGGTTGGTACCAAGATATGACGGCCCCTTCGAGGTGATGAAGAGAGTCGGGCAGGTTGCTTACCGGTTGAAGCTACCCGACAGGCTGAAGGTACACCCAACATTCCATGTAAGTTTTCTCAAACCTTTCAACAGGGACTTGCTTGGAGATAGACAGCAAGTAAAGAGAGCTCCACCGGTAGTTCGGAAGCAGTTCGACAAGGAGGTCGAGAAGATCCTTGCACACCGGACTATGGGGCAAAGCAAGAAGAATCGACGGACTGATTTTCTTGTGAAGTGGAAAGGCGGCAGCGAGGCCGATGCTACGTGGGAGCGGGACTCTACACTATGGCAATTTGAGAAACAAATTAAGGAATACATGGACTCTACTCCGACGAGGACGTCGGACTCTCTTGGTGGGGGAGGTTTGTCACACCCGTTGTGAGTGGTAGGTGCCACCACAACGAGATCATGTAACGGATCTCATGATCAAACGAGGCGACGGACTGCCTCGAACATATGTGTGCGCGGGCAGCACACATAGCAGCAAGTGACGGTCACGACATGTTTGGGTGGAGACCCAAACAGCCCAAAACCATCCTACAGACCGAGCAGCAGGTCAAGATGGCTAAAGGGAGCTGCAGAAAGCTGCAGTGGAACTGCAGGGCAGCAGTTGAACTGCAGGAAGCAGTTGCT
Organism: Trichopus zeylanicus subsp. travancoricus; assembly: GCA_005019695.1. Taxonomy (NCBI): domain Eukaryota; kingdom Viridiplantae; phylum Streptophyta; class Magnoliopsida; order Dioscoreales; family Dioscoreaceae; genus Trichopus; species Trichopus zeylanicus. The sequence goes on from RXID01014489.1 coordinate 45,855, forward strand.
GAACTGCTGGGCAGCAGTTGGACTGCAGGGCAGCAGTTGAACTGCAGGAAGCAGTTGCTGAACTGCTGGGCAGCAGTTGAACTGAAAGAAGCAGTTGCTGAACTGCAGGGCAGCAGTGGAACTGCAGGAGGCAGTTGCTGAACTGCTGGACAGCAGTGGAACTGCAGGAGGCAGTTGCTGAACTGGAACTGCAAGACAAGCGGTTGAAACTGCAGGGAGAATATTGTGGACATGTTCTCCATGATCTCCAGCAGTTGCTCACAGCCAAACGTGTACTATAAATAGACTAGGGGGTCTATTGAGTTGAAAACACACAGGTAGAGAGACTTGTAGTGTCACTCCGTGTCAAGAGTTGTATTTCCTTTTATGTGAGCAATAAAAGGGTGGCAAGATTGCTGTACTTCTCTTCTCCTCTACACTCTTGTGGGCTTGTGCGAGTTTGGCGGGCTGAGGTGAGCGAACCTTGGCGCCATCACGGGCAAAATTTCAGGGTAGAAATTCGCCGGTGTGACAGGCTGACTGCCGCATCTTAATTTCATATATCGTCACTCTAAACCCTGTACAACAGCTATGGGCTTAATCTTCATGACAAAATGTCCACAATGTACAGTCAAAAGCTCAGCCAAAATATGGCATAATAGTTATGAAGTATTGAGTTTTAAATGTCTCAAAAGTAGGAATACAAAATTGAATTCAGAGTTATGATTGATTTTGAATACTTATTATGTAATGTTAGGAGTTGTAATTAGAATAAAATTCAGACTTAAGAACTTATAAATATTTTATTAATACATAGGATTTAGATATGGTGTAATGCTGAGGTTGCACTAGAGAAAAATAAAGAGAGAGTAATAAAGAGGAGAAGAAAAGAAAGAGTGTTGGCTCTTGTATGTGGATTTTTCTAGTACTTCACGGTAGTCTCTCGTGGTGGTTCTTTGTGGTATTCTCTTGGAGATTCTCTTTGTAAGTGGAAATATTACTGAGTCTTGATAAAAGAGTTTAGTTGAGTAAAAAAAAATACAGTCTTTTTTATATACTCTTGTAAAGTCTTTTGATAGTGGATCTCTTGCTGTCTTTTCTTATTTTTATTTTGTATCTTGCATTACTTCTCATTTCTTATGTTGTTTAAGAATAAGATGATTCGTAAATATTTCGTTGCAAATCTCAATAATTGGTATCAGAGTTTAGGAGTAAACAATCAAGATGACAAAGTCCTTACTTGACGTGAAAAAGTTTGACGGCAAGATAAATTTTATTTTATGGCAAAAAAATATGAGTAGTTCTTATTTATCAAAATCTGTAAAAGACGTTAGAGGGTAAAAAAAGAAATCGGCCAAGATAAACGATAAAAACTGAGAGGAGATAGATCAAAAGATATTGAATTTAATTATGCTAGGCTTGACTGATGAAATTTTGTACAATATCATTGATGAAGAGATGATAGTGGACATCTGGACAAAACTTGAAAAATTATATATGTCAAAAAATCTAACGAATAAGTTCTACCTAAAATGATAGTTATACGGACTGTGTATAAACAAAGATATAACTGTATTACATCACTTGAATACCTTCAATAAGATTATTAATGATTTGCTGAAAGTTGATGTAAAATTTAAAGAGAACGATAAGGTGCTAATTCTCCTTATATCTCTTCTTGTTTCGTATGATCATATTGTGACTATAATTTTTTATATTAAAAAAACTCTCAAGATAAAAAAAATAACAGCTAGTCTTCTTTTTAATGAAAAAAGAAAAAACTCCATTATTGATATAAAGTTTGGTGAAGGATTGGTGGCTCACTAAAAAGAAAAATTAAGAAAATGTGAAGAAGTCAAGTAATGGTCCAAATCAAAATTGAAGATGAAAGTATAATATTATTCGTGTAAGAAGTATAATCACATTAAACGGCATTATCCTGAACATAAGAAGATAGAGTCTTCCAATATGCCGACAGCAATAGCGGATGATACTTCTAAGAATAGTGCGGATGAAAATATTTTTACAGTATTCGCAGAAATTAGCACTTCTTATGAGTGAATTTTTGATTTCGGTAGTTCTTACCATATTTACTCCAGGAAAATTGGTTTACTTTTATGAGGAGAATAAGAAAAAATATACTATTTAATTAGGCGATAATTCGACCTGTGAGATCATCAGTGTGAAAATAGTCCAAATCCAGATGTTTGATGGAGCGATTCGTACTCTTACTAGGATGAAGCATGTCCCTAAGATACAAAAGAATTTGATTTTACTTGGTGTACTGGATTCAAAAGGTTGTAATTATTTAACCAGAGATGGAGTCATGAAGGTAACACGCAGTATTAGAATCATAATAAAAGGAGAGAAGTGCGACAATATTTATTAATTAGTAGGAAATACTATTACAGATGGAGTTTCGATGGCTATATTGGTGAAGAGAAAAAATGAGACTCGAAGTGATTTGAAGGGAAATAGACGTTTTTCTCAATTACTTTTACTATAGCAGCAAATACAGGTTATCTGAAAGCCTTCCAAAAAATATAAGACTGTAGGCATGAAAAGCAAATTTGAGGTTGGCTCAAGCTCGCGTCTTGCGATTAGCTAAATAAGCTAGTAGCCCAGAGGGAAAGGGTGAATGAGAGATGATGGCTAAAGCTTCATGATGGTGGTACACCCAAGTTCAAACCAAGGTGGAGATTGTTGAGTTTTGAGTGTCTCAAACTCGGATTAGAGTTTGAGTTAAAGTAGGAATACAAAATTAGATTCAGAGTTATGGTTGATTTTGAACACTTATTATGTAATATTAGGTGTTATAATTAGAGTAAAAATCATACTCAATAAGAATCTATAAATATTCTAGTAATACATAGAGTTTAGGTATGATGTAGTGTTGAGGTTGAACTAAAGAGAAATAGAGAGAGAGGAATAGAGAGAATAGAAAGAAGAAAAAGAGAGAGTGTGTTGGCTCTCGTGTGTGAGTCTTCCTAGTGCTTCTCGGTGGTCTCTCGTGATAGTTCTTAGTAGTGTTCTCTTAAAGATTCTCTCTGAAGGTGGAGGCTTTGCTGAGACTTGGTGAAAATATTTAGTTGAGTAAAAAAAAATATAATATTTTTTATAAACTCTGGTCAAGCCTTTTGATAGTAAATCTCTCACTATTTTTTCTTATTATTTTCTTTTATCTTGCATTACTTTTCATTTATTGTATTGTTTGAGAATAAAGTGATTTGTGAACCTTCTGCTACAAATTCCAACAATTGAACTAGAGAGAAATAGAAAGAGAGGAATAAAGAAAATAGAGAGAAGATAAAGAGAGAGTGTGTCAGCTCTCATGTGTGGGTGTTTTTAGTACTTTTTTGTGGTCTCTCGTGGTGTTTTCTTGGAGATTCTCTCTGAAGGTGGAGATGTTGCCGAGACTTGGTGAAAGAATTTAGTTGAATAAGAAAAAGTACAGTTTTTCTTGTAAATTCTTGTAAAACCTTTTTTGATAGTAGATCTCTCGCTATCTTATCTTGTTATTTTTTTTTGTCTTACATTACTTCTCATTTTTTGTGTTGTTTGAAAATAAGGTGATTCATGAATCTTCTGCTATGAATCCCAATAATTGGTATCAGATCTTAGGAGTAAATAATCAAGATGGCAAAGTCCTTATTCGAGGTTGAGAAGTTTGACGGCAAGATAAATTTTGTATTATGCTAGAAAAAGATGAAAGCAATTCTTACTTATCAAGATCTACAAAAGACATTAGATAGTAAAGAAAAAATGATGACCAAGATAAGTGGTAAAGTCTAGGAGAAAATAGATCAGAAAGTATTGAATTTAATTATTAATAGCTTAACTAATGAGGTTTTGTACAATGTCATTCGCGAAGAGACGACGATGGACATCTGTAAAAAACTCGAGAAATTGTACATGTCAAAAAGCCTCACGAACAACTTCTATCTGAAACAACAATTGTACGGACTGCGTATGAACGAAAGTACAACTATATTATATCACTTGAATGCTTTCAATAATATTATCAATGATTTGCTGAAAGTTGATATGAAGTTTAAAGAAAACGATAAGGTGCTGATTCTCCTAATATCTCTTACTGCTTTATATAATCATATTGTGAATATAATTTTTATGGTAAAAAAACTCTCAAAATGGAAGATGTGACAATTAGTCTTCTTTCTAATGAGAAAAGGAGAAACTCCAATATTAATATAGCGTTTGATGAAGGATTGGTGGCTCATGAAAAAAGAAGATTTAGAGAACATGGAGAAGGTAAGTAATAGTCCAAATCAAAATTGAAAACGAAAGTATAATGTTATTCATGTAAGAAGTATGGACACATTAGATAGCATTGTCCTGAACGTAGAAAGTTAGAGTCTTCCATTATGGCGACAGTAATAGCGGATGATACTTCTGAGAATAGTATAGATGGAGACGTTCTTGCAGTATCCACAAAAATTGGCACTTCTGATGAATGGATTTTAGATTCTAATAGTTCTTATCATATTTGCTCTAGGAAAAATTGGTTTACTTCTTATCATGAGAATAAGAAGAAAGGTACTATTTGGTTGGGCGATAATTCAACCTCTAAAATCGCCGGTGTGGGAACAGTCCAAATCCAAATGTTTGATGAAGCAATTCATACTCTTACTGGGGTGAGGCATGTCCCCAAGATGCGAAAGAATCTAATTTCACTTGATGTACTAGACTCAAAAGGCTGTAATTTTTCAGTGAGAGATGAAGTCATGAAGGTGACACACTGTATTAAAATCCTAATGAAAGGAAAGAAGTGCGACAATATTTATCGATTAATAAGGAACACTATTGCAGGTGGAGTTCCGATGGCACGCTCGAGTTCAAGCCGAGGTGGAGATTGTTGAGTTTTGGGTGTCTCGAACTCGTATTAGAGTTTGAGTTAAAATAGAAATCCAAAGTTGGATTCAAACTTATAATTGATTTGTAATATTAGGATTTATAATTATAGTGAAACTCATACTCAATAAAGGTCTATAAATATACTATAATACATAGAGTTTAGGTGTGGGTTAGTATTGAGGTTGAACTAGAGAGAAATAAAGAGAATAGAGAGAAGAGAAAGAGAGAGTGTGTCGGCTCTCGTGTGTGGGTCTTTCTAGTGCTTCTCGGTGGTTTCTCGTAGTGGTTCCTCATGGTGTGCTTTTGGAGATTATCTCTGAAAGTGGAGGCATTGTCGAGACTTGGTGAAAAAATTTGGTTGAGTAAAAAAGAGTGCAGTCTTTCTTGTAAACTCTTGTAAAGTCTCTTTTGATAGTGAATCCCTCACTATTTTATCTTCTTATTTTCTTTTGTCTTGCATTACTTTTCGTTTCTTGTGCTGTTTGAGAATAGTGTTATTTGTGAACCTTCCACTGCAAATCTCAATAATGTCTTTGGTGCTTTGATTTATTATTCAAGGATGACGTAAGACCAGAATTAGACCATTACTCGTGCATTGGGTGGAGGAGGGTAGAGCAGAAAGGGGGGAGGAAAGCAGGCAAGGCCAGATGGGGGTGGAGGAGGTTAGTTTAGGCCGGAACAAGGTGGGGCCAAAGTTGATCTGGGCTAGAGGAGGATGAGGCCGCAGCAAGACAAAACTGGAGCAAGTCGATCAGACCAAGAGGGAGATCCAAAAGAAAGTTTGAGGAAGAAAGAAAGAGAGGAAAATGAGATTTGATAAAAAATATATATATATAATAAATTAAATACATTTTTTTGAGGATTTAATTAAAAATTATAAAAATAAAATAGAATTTTTTGTCAAAATTTTAATTTAATTATAATTAAGAATTGTAGATAATAAATTTCAAAAGAGAAGATTGTAGGTAAATATTAAACTTTCAAGGATTTTTTATAAATAAAATAAATTTTGGAGGTTGTATGTAAATTTTTATTTAAAAAAAGCATAAATATATCGAAATTGAAGATTGAAAATTCAAGGTACAAAAGTTTATTGAGCTTATCCGTAGCCAATCAATCCATATCTTTAAAAGTATTCATCAATTTTTGAAAAGTATTCAGTTTTATTTAGAATTATTATTTCCAAATAATGATTTGTGTTTTTTTATGTGTTTTATTTTAGACAAACTACCAAATTATATATTTGTTTTGGTGTTGGTACTGACTTTTTAGTAGCGACTTGTATTTGCAACGGAGGATTAAAATTTAGAATTTTTGGTAAAGAGTCACATTCCTTATTATGAATTTGTAAAAAATTATCTATTTTATCACTATTAGCAAAAAACCACTTATCTTCTATTATATATTTATAAAAAATCACTTTGATTGAACATTTTAAAAAATATTTATTTTAATTCAATTTTACTAATTAAAATTAATATAAAAGACCAAATTATTCTCATTTAATTTTTGTTTCACAATAATTAAATTAATATAAAAAATAATTTATTTTATTCTAGTTTTTATGAAAGATTAGTTATCCAACTTTATGAAACTGAGGATTTAATCTAATTTTGTCAAATCAATTGTCTGATAATTATAAACCGATTGTCCAAAATAAAACCAAATAAAAATAACTTAATTTTTTTATATAATTTAATTGATATAATAAAATTAAAATAAAATATTTTTAAATATTTTAATTGAGGTGATTTTTATAAATTTATAATATAAGCGAGTAATTTTTTACTAATAGTAATAAATTATGTAATTTTTTACTAATAGTAATAAATTATGTAATTTTTTTAAATCTAACAATTTCTCTGAGAGAGGTGAGAAAATGTATTTTTATCAACCTCTTTTTTACATTGATAATTTTATCCTTAAAAACTCCATTAGATTACTGAATATATTAGACTTTTTATTTTTTTTAATAATGATGGGCGTTTCAATTTCCTAATTAATTTTACCTTTTCCTGATTTCAAAATATTTTTTTTCATTCTCATACTTCATCAATTTATTGTCTTTTAATTAAGAGATATTTTCAATGTTACTTTATTTAGATTTTAGTTTTATTAAATGATTCTCATCGTCTTCTTTTCATAATTTCTCTATCCTCTTCTTTGAGTTCTTCTCTTTTTCCCTCAATTTTTTTTCTATTGATTCTTTTGAGCTTATTTTTAAAGATCTAGGGATTTTCTTATCATCAAATCCATCATTACTATTTGTTGCATAAAATCTTAACCTAGCAAAAACAAGTATTTTGAAAAGATCCAGTATAATCACTGCTATTTTATTCATTTTCATTTTTCTATAGATTTTTGTCTCTGATGGATTTTTTTTATTAGATCTTATTGTGTAAATGGAGCAATTCAACTCCAAGTTGTACGACGAGTACTAAAACCTTAAGGTTTGTGAATATTAAGTTCCTTTTTATTTGTATAGTCTGATTCTTTTTCAACGTAAAGGTTTATCTTTGGCTCTTTTGTTGAATTTTTTATATTAATGTGAGTTATTTTTTATAAACTATTTTATTTAAAAAAGTTTGCTTTGAGACCACTTTAGATGGAGCAGTTCAACTCCAAGTTGTATAATGAGTACCAAAACCTTAAGGTTTGTAAACATTAAGCTCTTTTTTGTTTATATGGTCTGATTCTTTTTGGGATGTAAAGGTTTATCTTTAGCTTTTTTAAAAAAAAATTTAGTTTAATATGAGTTATTTTTTATGAACTATTTCATTTGAAGATTTTTGCTTTGAGGTTTGAGGCTACTTTAGAACAATTTTTTTGATTCAATTGATTTTATTATTAGTTGAAAAGAAAAATAATATGATAGCGAGAAAATCATAGTTTATTTGTATTGAATTTTAATTTAAAATTGTACACATTACGTATATTTTATACTAGATAAAATTTTATTAATATAAATATTATTGTTTTTGTACATTTTATTAACTATAGGACATTTTTCTTTTTTTAACTATCTAAGAGTAACAAAATTTAAGGAAAAGGAGAACTTATCTCTTGAATTAAAGCAAATAAGTAAGAATATAAGCATATGCTTAGTGAAATCATTTTGATATATATTTTCACAGTTGCAAAAAATAAATCAAATTTTTTTGAACTTCTTGTGTATTTTTTATATTGTTTAAAAACTTTTAATATAATTAAATCAATTTGAAGGATTATGTAGTGAATTATTTGAAATTTATTAGAAAATTATCAAAAAAAATTTATTGATATTACAATAGATAATTATTATAATATTATATGTATTTTTTAATATCTCTATGAATTGATTAAAAATAAATATTTTATTCTTAAAATTATTTAATAAAAAAGAAAAAATGATTATTTTTATAATAGCAGAATGTTAGTAATTTTTATTTAATAATTTTAAAAACAGTTGTTAAATAATTCGGTAGGTGTGATGCAGCGAATTCCGTACTAGTTTATAATAACACATGTGGTTACTTCCAATAAACTCAATTTAGCACTACCATTCCGATCCAATGGTCTAAATTCATGGAGATCCGACAAATTTGGACTTTCCAATTGGCGATGGACAGCCCGGATACATCACTACGATAAATACGGCGACTGTGGCGAGTGAATCCAGTTACATCTGTGTGCTGGGATGAGGGAGTCTCAGTTTTGTACTCAGCAAAACACCGCAGCTTCAGATATCCGACGAAAAATAAAAGGCATTCCTCCGTCTCAAGACATTCTCGTTACTTTTTCGTTTCATTTTAAACAAATCAGGAACTTTCTTACAACAATTCTAGCCGAGAAATTTCCTAGGAGAACATTCAATCCAAATGACCAAGCCCAATTTTACAGTCCCTCCAATCAGCGGGAAACATATGTTCTAATGAGAACCTACAGGCTACAGGCTACACCAGCACATGCCTTTCAGAAATATGCAAGATAGACGGAGATAATTGAGAGAAACTGGGGGACAGTCTAGCTCCTACATGTCATCAGAAGCTTAGTCGTCGTCATCCTACATGTTTGATTGGTTTCTCTCGTCCTCTCCTGCCTCGGTTCCCCTGGCTCCCATGTCATCAGGTCCAGGTGAATCTTCTCTGCAGGCCGCCGGGCTTCAATCAGGAAGTCTCCCTGATTTCTCGTCATCATTTTCATCGTCGGATGACCAAGCTCGTCTCTTTGCATCACTTTTTTAAGTTCCTCCTTTTGTTTCCTGTGTTCACCCTGTAATCCAAGAAAAAGTCTAAAAATCAAACATTGGTCTGAATCTTGATAAAGTAGCAATTTTAATCAAGCAAAGAGAGAAATCTGGAATATATCAGTTACCTGAGACTTCATTTGTGCTTCAGCCATCCGTCTTGCTTCCTCCGCCTTGGAAACCTCACGGGCAACCAATAATTTGGACGGGTTTGCTGTTCCTCACGTTCAGCTGCTTCACAATGAACTCTGGCAGCATCTAGCAAATGCTTACAATATCCAACATGTTTCTCTCTATTTTTTTTATCATCAAACCGACGAGCATGAGAGCTGCATGCTGAAGCCAACTGACCAAAAATGCGGATAGCAATTTTAAGCTATGTTAAATAAAGAAAAAGTCTAACAGAAAAAAAAAATACAATAATAGAACCACCTGCTACTACAAACAGTGCATGCTCATAGCCTACCAAGTCTCAAAATAAATAACTACATGGAAAGAGTGAAAGATGATTAGGATACAAACACTACATGAAGGTAAGAAGATGCCATACCTCGCAAGATTAACCATTGGACAACGAGCACTTCGATTTAGTCTAGAGAAAATTTGCATGGTTTAGAAAAACTCACTTGCCCTAACAAGAAACAGCAAGCTGTGGACCTGCATTCTGTTCATGATCCAAGTGAACTAATTCAGCTCGCAGATCTAAACATCATACAAGCACCATAAGATCTCATCTCTTTGAGTTGCATCTAAAAGTCCGGAAGAACCTGATGCTAGATATTTGAAGTAATACCCGCGATGAGTTGAGAGAATTAAAGAAAAGTAGCATAAGATAAAAAGGCAATCACAATACGTATCGCAAGCTGTGAGGCGTATACGAAAATTACTGTACTTTTGTGTGGAGTTCCTTTTTTCAAGATGGGTAGCTTCCAACTTTGGTCCCCTTTTCTCACAACGAATAGCTGCAGAGTAGATATTTTGTTTTCGTGTAGTATTGATATAGATAATCAATGATTTTCGATATATGCATATCTTTTAGGATATAGCACTAGAGGCGAGATAGAGTGTCCTTTATGTAGGAAGAACACGCGATGCAGGTGGTTAAAACATGCCAGGAAATTTTATTATATGTACAGCAGATAATTTTTGATAATTAGTCATAGATTCCAACGAGATAAAATTACATTTAATGGGACATGTGAGTATTGTATATCTACCCTCTAACTATTTGAATGTGAAGCACTAAGAGAAACAGATGGTACTCTAAGTCCTATAGAGGGGCATGGCTGTGTGCTCGTCTCCAAGAGGATGAGGACTTCATAAATGCAAATCGAAGACAACCTCCATGTGAAGTCCAATTGGAAAAAAAATAAGTGTTTTCTTTAATTTGCTATATTAGAATTTATTATATATTCGGCACAGTTTTGACATTATGCACATTAAAAAAAATTTATTGACAATTAGTTATGGTTGTTACTTAGTACTCCAGATAAGTCGAAGAATAATTTCAATGCACGGTTAGATTTGAAGGTCATTGGCAAACGGAGGGCACTTAACCCAGAGAATAGAGATAGTCAAATGTATTTGCCGTCAGCTCCATTTACTATGAGCAAACAAGAGAGGAAGATTTTCTTAAATGTTTTAAAAAATATCAAAGTTCCAAATGGTTATGCGTCAAATATTTTCAAATGTAGGAATACAAAATATCGAAGTATCACTAGTTCAAAGAGTCATGATTGTAACATATTGATATAATAGTTGCTACCAATTACAATGTAGAGATATTTATCTAAGTAAGTAGTCAAAACACTGATCAAAATGAGCAGCATCTTCTAATATTTATATACGAAATCTAACCGCCCATTTGAGGTTGAAGATTTATAGTATTGGATCACCCTAACTCTTTGTCATATTAAAAGGATCTTTTCACATTTATTTTTTAATATTATGGAGTACTTGTCTATTCACTTAGTTGAGTAAACAATACATGTGAGGTCAGTCCAGTACTACTGTATGTATATAATTGAGAGATGAACTGTGTTTATTATTTTTAAGTTACATAAATGGCTTTCATCAATGTTAACAAATGAACTATTTCTCATTTAGATACCTTTTCAAATTGAAGAAATGTGTGTCAAACCAAGCTTATTTAAAAGGTTCTATAGCAAAAGGCTATTTGGTAGAAAAATGCATGATCTTCTACACAATATATCTGAATGACATCTAATCAAACTTCGCTTAACCTTCTCGGAATTAGGATTATCATTCCTATGATATAGAGAGGCATCCAAGTGGGGCTAGACAAGGATTTCATTATATAAGCAAGACTCAATGGGTATAAGTACATCGCTATATATTGTTTAATTTAGATATCATGGCAACATTTCGAGAGTATGTCCAATTATTTGATTAACTCTAATGAACTATAATGTTACTTGTCTATCTTTTAAAAGAATTTAAACCTATTTTGTAGGGAATATTTGAGGTTGCTAAAAGTTGATAGATGACAATGAGGTGAAGAGTTTAAATGAGAGAAAATTCATAGTGACACATTTGTTAAGTGGTTCAGGAAACATGTAAGTGCGATTGATAGTACGCATGTTATGCAAGTATTTTTGTTTCACATTCTTGACACATAACTTATTACTACTTTAGATTATTGGATTACAAAAAAGCCGAATGCATCTGAGATTCCTAAAGAAATATTATTCTTGGCAGCTAGTCCTGACAAATGGGTGAGAAGAAACTCGAGATACATTATAAATAGTTTTCAATTTTACATGAAAATATGAGAGATGAGTTGTCATACACAAAATAGTGGCATGATTTTGAAGGCAGTTATAAAAAGTTATGCAAGCACAAAGGACAAAAATCTCATACAAGAGCAGTATAATTTTATGATATTTTAATGAATATTATTGAGATACGATATAACAACGAGCTTAAATTCGTGATATTCACATGTGACTGATTTTATAAAGTACTAGAGTGTCAAACGATGAGTTTGGATATACAATAGTAAACTTCAATCATCTAATGTATAAACACAACTAATATGCATATGAGCTATATATTTTTATACATCAGGCACATCAAGTATTTTATATGGCAAATCCTTTAGATCCGGAGTGACACGTGATTATCAAAATGACTTTGAGGGAGTACATTGATGCCTTCGGCTATATAACAGGCAATAAAGACTCTGAAAAGCTCGTTATAGAGGCTTGTACCACACAATAACTTAATAATTTTGATTATAAATTCGAAAGTAAAAATGTTGAAGGAGTAATGATAGATGTGTTATAAATCGATTCATATCAGCCACCTGGAGAATAAGATCAAGAAGATGATATCATAACTACTGAATTGAAAATTGAAGAGAAAATCCCAATGGAAGAAGACAAATCTAATAACAATAATGACAATAACGATTTTATGCTTGAAGACAAAGATTGATAAATGTAATTGGCATGTTATTTTATTATAATATTTATTAATTATTATTTTGTTACATTGCATATTTAACTGATGATTAATAATTATGTTCTGAATTTGTAGGTTATCATGGATCATAGAAGAAAAGGATGATTTATAGGATACATAGAGGAGAAATTATAGGACGTCGAGACACTAGACTCAATGCACGATGATAGTAGAGATTCTGACGATGACTCCAGCAGACTCCACCCCTCCAAAGCTATTAGATCAGGATATAAATCCTGATGGTGTTGATGGTATGAAACTTTTTGTTACATTTATATACTCTGTATTCAACATGATTTAATAATTCTAATATTATAATCTAATATTTTATTTTACGTAAATTACAAGTCCTACTGTGGCTTCCACGAGTAGGACCCATCATGGCTTCAATAGACCTATAGGGGTTTGAGATGCCCTCCACTTCATACTACAGTTTAGTGTTAACTACCACGAATAGGTTGTTGGCGAGAACTCGGCATGAGACTCTACTAAATTAGGGATTTTTGTGAAGGATGGCAACAAATTGCCAATGATATATACTGACTAGCGGGTTGTGTCCCAAGAGAAGAAGGAACAATTTAGACAAATGTTAAGGTAATATAATTATATGTTATATTTTCTCACATGGTTATATTCTTTATATTACATATGTTACTAACTTTTCTAATATTTTTGTCTTCAAATAAATACCAATTTAGAGGAAAATACAAAAAAAGACATCATGCGGACCCTTGTCAAGTGATAGTGTGACTGGAATGCAGAGGTGAAGAAGAAACACTTCACGTCGTACAAAAACAATTTAAAGTAACTTACCACCAGTCTAGATCTGAGGACAAAAGAAGACCAATGGCAGGTCCTGCTCAGATATTGGCAGATGAGAGAGACCCAAAAATTACTCTGAATCATTGGCTATTCGAATATAAATACATTTATCATTGACAAATACTGTCTTTCTCATTCAAGAATTGAGTCAAATAAATAGAAGACATCAATGACATTAGACAATGGGTCATTCTCTTAGATGAAAGGGATATATGAATCTGAGGGTTGAGATATATTTTTTAATTTATTATTAGATGTCCAACCACCTTATTTGATATTTTGTATTTTTTTTGTTAATTGTATAACTTGCAATTTGAGGCATTCACTAGATTTGAACCTTTTATGTTGGATATTTTTCTTACATCTCATACCAAGAAGGATGGATAACCTATCAACGCAACATCCATAATCACCATTATGATTACTTAATTTAATTTATTACAATATTTGTTATAATGAAATAATAATAATATTTTTGTTGATCGCAATACAGGAGAAAACCACTCAGCTGAGATAGTCTCAGGCGAAGGACGCGCTCTTTTTGATACCACCGCCCATGACGTGATCTATGATCAGGTGTTCGGTTCTGATAAATACGGCCTGATGCAAACTTTCAGTATGGGTCCAATGCCCATATCTCTATCTGGCTCATCCTCTAAATTATCACAAGGTAAAACTCTTTTCTATACCTAAGGTCAAATACAAGTTATAATTCAGACCGAGGTAACCTCTGCAATAGAGATATTCAACAATTTATCCCATATCATGGTTTGCCCTTCCCTAGGAGAGAAATATATATCAAATTTCATGTTTGTCTACTTTGTATATATTGCATATCGATATGTGTTATTTTTTCGTAAGAGTCATATGTTTTTTTCTATGACAATATATTTTTTTCAAATACCAAAACACAATAGCAAATTGTTAGTGACAGTACTCAAGCTAGTTCCAGACAAGCTTCTTCCACATCAAAGGCTTCTTGGGTATATCTATTTATTGCTTTTATAATGTTTGTTAATTTGTGGACTTGGGCATGAGGGGGCATGGGGGATGGGGTCAAGGGCATGGGGGTAGAGTCTTGTGTATGGGAGTGGGTTTGAGGATAAATCCTAGATTACTCTTCTTCTTTGTGAAACATAAAATATAATATACAATCATAATAGGAACTAAATTATATTTTTCTAACTTTAATATTGTTTTCATTTAAATCTATATGAGGAGACCATCTATGAACTAGAAACTGAGAGCATGCCAATTGGAGATTATATATTTAGAGATTATATTTAGACAATATCATTGGAGGTTGTATATACATTATATTTGAACATTGTATTTGCGACTAGTATTTGTATTTGGTGATTGTATATTTCGTGCTGAATAAAATTATATTGCATATATTTGCATATTGTAAAAATAAGATTCTACTGTGAAGAAATATCCCTAACACTATAATGAAATGGCTTAACATTGGTGGCGCTAGCATTGGCTCCGCTAATGACAATCATTAGTATTGCTAATAATCTTCATTAGCAACTTTAATTATGCTCAACAATGGTATTAACGTTAGGCCTACGAATGATTATTCTCGGTGCTAAATTAGTACTATAAATGCAACAGCATTGTTAGCGCTGTAAATTAGCACCGAAAATTTTTTTTTGATGCTAATTAAGCTTTTAACAGTGCTATAATAGCATTGAAAATTGTTTGTATTTGTGTAGCGGGTAAAAAACCCAAAGGCTCATATTCAATATATCATCAAACTCGTTATGGTAGAATATCATATAGCGGTTGCCTTCACAAGCCATCCAAACTGTCATGCCATCATTTTAAGACTTTATGAGCTGCTACCACCTTATGGATTATATACATGATGCAATTTAAAGGTCATGAAATTTAAGAAATTAGTGTTGTGTAAAACAAAAGTTGAATTCATAAGAACAATAAATAAGAGTATTGGAAGTGGAAGGAGTTTCTTTGAAATCAGTTTGAGTACTGCCACTAGTGACTTACTACTATGTTTTGGCATTCGAAACCATATATTAGCTAGCCAAAGAACATATTACTTTTACGAAAAAAATAATATATATCAATATGCAATATATATAAAGTTGATGAACATGATATTTGATTCATACTTTGTGCTCTCCTAGAGTAGAGCAAAATATGATATGAAAGAAATTATCGGATATCTCTTTTTTTAATCTCTCTATCAGATATTATCTCCGCCTGAATTATAACCTACATTTGACTTCGGATGTAAAAAAAAGATAGCTCTTTTGCATTTTAAGTTGATATTATGAAATTAATGAGGAAATAGTA
Organism: Trichopus zeylanicus subsp. travancoricus; assembly: GCA_005019695.1. Lineage (NCBI taxonomy): Eukaryota > Viridiplantae > Streptophyta > Magnoliopsida > Dioscoreales > Dioscoreaceae > Trichopus > Trichopus zeylanicus. The sequence goes on from RXID01014489.1 coordinate 61,555, forward strand.
GTTACAGCTCTACTTTGATTTGGTATGAGAGATAATATTAGCATCAATATTCCGAATGACACAAAAAACTTCTCAAGCATCTTTCTATCTCCTTTATTTTTAGATTAATTAGAACTAACCCTTGAAAGACTTAAGACTTGGTGATTCTTTTTAGTTCTCAATATTTACACCCACATTCATGAAACTTTTGTCATTCCAATGATTAGTCAAAATTGCAAAAGAAAAAATTTGCCTTTTTGTGCTCTTTCTAATTTCAGTCTAGCTGAAATGAGAAGGCTCAAGCAAACAGCAAAGACTAACAGGAAAAATCTACCTTAAATCTGACAAGCAGTTAGTATAATTTTTTTTGTTTAAAAATAAATTGTAACAAACCCCATACAAAATTAAACAATTAGAATACTTTTCTTCCGAAAATCTAATCCACACCCCACATTAAGGACCAGATACCCTAACAACATAGAAGCATTTATACATTATAAATTTGGGAAATGAAATGGAAACTATTGTTGCATTTGAGGTAAATTAATCCCAATATCTTGAAACTGAAGGTGAAGACGCGGCTGCCGGCCATGGGAAGGCGCCTGACGGAGATCCTCGAGCCGAGGAGGTGGCTAGCCGGTGACGCTATGGGCGGGAAGGAGCAGACGGCGGCGTTCCTCAGGTTGCGGACGCCAGGAGGTGGCTGCCAGCTGTCCTCAAGCCACCGGGGGAGCCGAGGCGGGGGGGCGGGGGGTGGTGCGGAGCGGGCCGGGAGTAGCTGCAAACTTGCAGTTATTTCAACAATGTTGTGAATGGTGTTGTTGCAGTGCCAACCACGTGGCTTGGGCCGGCTTTTTTTGGTCGGTATTCATGTGAAGGAGAATATCGACCTGCGCAGACATATCGGGTTCGTCCCGAGTGGGTCTAGAGTTGGTTTTTTAATATTGGTATAATAAATTTGTCCCCAGTCAAAACATAAAACTAATATATTTTAATTATTTACAAAACTATTAACAATAGAGGCTTTTTAGTTATGTGAATAAAACTCTACAAAAGCAATATCATGAAATGTATAAAGTTATATATACTCAATTCTTGGGTTCAGACTATTAATCCTTCCACCTCGCCTGTTTTTATGCTTCTAATCACGTTTGGATGGACAAATCAACATTAATAAATGTAAAATCAATTCTATTATAAACTCTTATTTGTAATCATCAATTCTTTATTTTCCTTTTGGACAAAGGATAAAATAAAAATTTGCTTCTAATACAATTTGAACTTTGGTCTCTACATCAATAGAATAAAATTAACTATTATATCTAGTTTAATCAATATATGTTAATATATAAAACATAAATTATATTGTTCTATATTTCGAAAGTATAATTATTAATATATAAAATATTAGTTAGTTATTTTAAAATTTTTACAGATAATTTTTTTAAAAGTATATATTATTATTGTATGTGAGGTTATTAATATTATTATAAATTAAATTATTATTAGATTTATTTTTAAAAGTTACTTTGAAATAAAAAATATAAAAATAAAATTTAGTTCATCTTTTATTTTTGAATTGAAAATGATTGAAAGTTGATTGATTTTGAAAAATTACTTCTCAATAATTAAATGATAAAAGTAAGGGAAGTGATCGCTTTCTTCACTTTTTGGCAATCAAACAAATTCTCAGTGGATTTGTAAAACCAATTGAAAGCATATTTGCCAAAATATATTTTTTGTTTATATGAGAATTTATTCTTAAAGAGCCAAATTATAAGAGTTGATTTTCTAAAAGAAACTTTGGATCCTTTGAACATTTATTTTGTATAATATATTAAATCACTGCAATTTTTATGTACACCTATGGCCAGATTTCTAGTATACAACTAAACAAAATATAAATTTAGAAAATATGTTTTTGTAAACTTGAATATTAAAATATCTGTTGCTCTATTATATATTACAAATCTGTTCATAAAATGATATTTTTCAATAATACGTCTTTTTTATAAATAGACACACATAATCAACGCGAATAAATTTATTCGAAGAGACCGACTCCTTTATAATTTAATTTAAAATAATTTATATTTAATTATTATTAAATAATATTATTTTGTACAATAATGTTTTAATAATTATTTAACAATGACGCATGCATGTGGCACACAAAGCCCATGCATACTCGAAACAAGAAATCAGCTTGATTGGTTTTGGACTTGATTTCGGTTTTTAACTAGCTTCACCGTGATCTATCAACCTCAATTGTCATTTACAAATTTTTTATGTTATTCACTCAAGGTTGGAACCACGGAACCGAAGACGAGTTCGGCTTTGGCTTTGGCTTTGGCTTTGGCCGAAACAAGGCGGTGACAGGAGAGGAGACGGGGAAGGCAGGGAAGGGACCACGAGGGAGTGGCTCGCTGATTTGATTCACATCTCCAGTTCCATGTTTGGCCGTGGGACATAAATCCTGCAGGTAGCGGGCAGATAAGAAGCCATTAATGCCGCGCCGGTCTACAACGGCGCGTGGGTGGATGCGGCCAAGCCATTAGCCATCTCCGCTGCGACGTCTTCCTCGTCTTGCCATTAAGGATTTAAAAATCAATACGCCACATTATAATCTTGATCAGAGCCGTTTGGTTGGAGGTGAAAGTTAAAGTTAAGATCAAGACTAGTGAATCACTTTTATAAATTATTATTTTTTAATCAAAATTAAAACTTCAATAATTTAAAATTCAAAAAACTATTTAATTTTTTATAATAATTTAATTTAATAATAATATAAAATAATAAATATTAATTTTATAAAAAAAATAATTATGAAACGAGTTAATCTTGATTCTAATCCCAAAACAAACGGTGCCTCGAGGATTCTGATCAAACACTGCAGCGCCTAAAGGGATTAGCGACTGAATCCATTACCCTGAAATAGTGACCTAGATAAGAACAACACAACATGAATAAATACATGGAGGACCACGATTAAATAGGTGAGGGAGACAATGCCGACGGCCATTTCTTGCCAAGACTATAGAATCAACTAAGCGTCATCTTTTCAGAACAAACTGTATTATTATTATTATTATTATATATAAAAAAAATGCTAAACGTGACACACGTTTGAAATTTCCCAATTTTTCCCCTTTAGATTACCCTTTTTCCATGTGACATTACATTTAAGTGAGGAAAACAAGAAGAAAAATAAATAAAATACTACTTGGTATTTTTTCGTCCATTTTTATATAAAAAAATAAGGATTTATTACATATAATTTTTAAAATTTTATCAAATTATATATTTATCTTTCAAACTTAAAAAAATTACATATAACTCCTTTAAATTATGCGAAATTACATAGTTTTATTGAAACTTAAATAATTATATATAATTTGTTAAAGTTTTGTTAAATTGTATATATTTCTTTCAAACTTTATAAAATTTTATGTTTTTTTTGAGTTATTGGATATATTGCAAAAACTATGTAAATTTATCGTAATTTTAACGATATATATTATTGATGTCATTTAAGGCAAAGTGAACGAAAATACTTATAATCTAATTAAAGATGACATAATAAAAAATATAAGTAAAAATAGATCGTAAATATGATTCATATTTGACCCCAAATCTAATCTAAATTGAACCTTAATACTAATCTAAATTAGGTTAAAACGAGTTTAAACCAAAATAGGAACAAAATTATCATTTTATACCTTGAATTAAAATTTAGTTTAAAATAAACTGAAATGAATATAGAGTAGATCAAGGATAAAATTATCATTATAAATTATATTAAAATTTAGTTTGAGATTAGTCTCTCAACTGTATAAGAAAGGGTTTTTTTATAATAATGATCGAACCATAAAAACATCATCTAAACAAGTTAGGTATAGTTTTGTTTTCTCACTTTAACCTAAACAATGTGAAATATATATTTTCTCTATATATTTCGAATTTTAACGATAAATATATATTCGAAGAGATTTTCATAATATATTTGATAGGCCAAAAAATATACATTCTTAAATTTGAAGAAAATATATAATTTTACAAATTTTTAAAAATTTAAATATATTTTTAATATTAAAATAAAAAATATATAATTTGGTAAATTTTTAAAAAATTATATATAATTTTTTAAAATTTTAAAAAATATATAATTTCGTAAAATTTTGAGGAAATTTATGCATATTGACCCAAATAATAAACGAAAGAATCCAAAACCTGGTGCATTTAATTTTCCAGTCTTTACAAATTGATTCTACTGCTTGTACAGTTTTACCATTATACTAAACTTGATAGACTAATGATTTTGACGTACACAATTACATGTTAGTAGAAAATTTACTTACATAGAATAAATAATAAAGATTTCGGGAATTTATATGGTTTTTCAAAAAATGAGGAATTTATGTGCAATTTCAAAATATATTAGACACTTGTAAATAATAAGCAAGATTCCAGGGTGTTAGATATAATTATCCCATGAAACAAATCCCGATCATTTATTTAGCCTCCCAAAACGTTCGTCGGATCATTACACTGAAGCTTATTCTTTCCCTCCCTTTTCCCATGGCCTCCATCTCTTCTCCTCTCTTCACTCCCGTAAGTATTCCCTCTTCTTCTTCTTCTTCTTCTTCTTCTTCTTCTATTTCTCAATAGCAAATCAAAATAACAACAAAGAACCCTAATTCATTTCTATGCTACCAGATCCCAGAAACCGACAGGGAAGGAGAGGATGAGGAAGAAGGAGGAGGACAAGAAGAACGACATGAAACCAAGGGCTCAGCCACAAACTCCAATCAACACCGCACCCCAACCCCCCTCCACCCCGCCTCCTCCTCCTCTTCAAAACTTACCCCAAGAAACCCACACCGATCCGCCACCGCCTCCAGCGCCGGTGACTTCGCCGTCTCCTGCAACAGCTGCCGCCCTTCCTCTCGCGACAAGACCTCCGCCGTCCCCCTCGACCCCTATCCCAGCTCCAACCGCCTCCTCCGCTCCCTCCTCCCCTCCCTCCGCCGCACGCCCCCTGACGAAGATTTTCGCCTCGCCACCGCCGAGCTATCCCGAAAGCTCGCTATAGCCGTCCGCCGCCGTGATGAGGCCCTCCTCGAGTCCTCCCGCCTCAAATCCTCCCTCTATTCCCTCTATCGCAAGCTCGACCGCTTAGAGTCCCACTGCCTCGAGCTCCAATCCGCCCTCGACCGCTGCTCCTCCTCGTCCCACGCCGGCTCCCTCCCCGTCGACCCCTTTCTGCGCGCCGTATCCGACTCACGCGCCGCCGTTGGCCACCTCGCCGCTGCCCTTTCTGCCCACCTCCACCCTACCAAATCCCTCGACCTCCTCGCCGTCGAGTCCCTCCTCAACCGGCTCTTCTACGCCGACTTCGAGCTGGGGTTCGCTCTCGGGTCGGATCCGGAGCCCCTGGACCCGGTAGCCCGGTGCGAATTGAACCGGAAACGCTTCGAGTCGGTCCGGGATTTGGGTTGGGAGGAGGTGCTGAGCCGGGGAACGAGGCACTACAGCCAAGGGCTGAGCCGGTTCTGCGACCGGACAATGGGGGAAGTCGTGGGGATGTTGGGATGGGGCGCAGCCCAACGGGTGTGGCCCGAGGGGCTGTTGCAGGCCTACTTCGGGGCAGCGAAGGGGGTCTGGATGGTACACTTGCTGGCCCGGTCAGTTCACCCAGCCGTGCCGATTCTCCGGGTCGGGCAGGGGGCCAAGTTCGAACCAGAGTACATGGAGGACATGACTGGCTGGTGCCGGGTGGCTCAACCGATTAGCGTGCGGGTGATGGTGGCGCCGGGGTTCTATGTTTACAGCACTAGCTGCGGCATGGTTAAGTGCAAGGTGCTCCGCGTGTATGATAAGAACAACAACAATAACAAGCACCGCCAGTATAAAAACACTAGTGAGAACAATGTCGGTACGACTAACAGCAAAACTGATAGCCTTCTGTAGAGAGTCGTGGGATGTATAGCTTATTGACTGCGGTTTATTATTTGTTTTTATACTTTCTTACATGTAATGTAGAGTGTGGGATAAAGAATGGCATCAAATTCTTACAAGCAACGGTCTTTGAGTGAAATTCAAATCCCAATTTCCGAATCTCTGTGAACAGAAAAAATCAACTATTTGTTATGGGCGATTTGAAAAATATAATGCAAAATTTATAAAAGAGAAATTGCCGATGATGGAGGTAAAATCAAATCCTGAAGTCTCACTATCCGTTTGTAACTGACAGAGATCAGAATCAAAAATAAAAATAAAATTAAAAATAATAAATTATTTTTATAAATTAATAATTTTTTAATTAAAATTAATTCTATAATAATTTAAATTTCGAAAAATTAATTATTTTTTATAATAATTTAATTTAATAATAATATAAAATAATTAAAATTAATTTTGCTTTTAAAGAAATCAAAAGTACACTTGATCCTGGTTCGTTACCAAACAGTTACTCAGTTCCCCCCTCTGGGAACCCTCGAAGCCTCGCACTCTCCCGCCGCCTGTGGCCCCATGCCTCGTGCCGCAACTGCCCTCCTCGTGTTTGAGATTGATGTGCTTCTCTCGGGATTGATTTGGAGTTGTGTATTGAATCGAGGATGAAATAGTAGTGTTGGAGATTTGGAGCCAAATTTAGGGTTTGTTTGAAGTCTCCCTTTCCGCAGTTCTAACCTAGAAATTAATTCCAAATATTTCAAATTTTTTATATCTGGAGATTAATGCTGTTTTCAACGCATGTAAGTTTTTAACTAGTTTTTATTTTCATATATTATCATGAAGTTACCATTATTGATTTAGATATGCTTTCTCGTTATCAACTATCTCAACTTTCATGTTTTTCTTAATTAACTTTTATTTAATCAATTACATTTTTTTCTCAAATTATGTATATAATAAATAATAACGATAGTATCGATGGGATAATCTAATACTACAAATTAATGATGACCATGTCCAAAAATATTTCATCAAACACATTATTTTTAAATTCAAGATATTAAATTTATGCAAACAAATACAAAATTTGGAATCTCCTCAAAACTAAATGGGTACGAAAATACTAAAATCCACTTTTTTTTCAAATCTAGGATTTTAAATCTAAATTTCATTTTAACTTAAAAACAAGCAGACCCTAAAATAGATGGTGTGCTGTGATCATAGCTTGAATTCTAAGTATTGCGTGTCTAATAAAATCAGAGGAAACTCAGCACTGAAAGACTCAAAAGAGTATGACTAGGGAAGCTGGGAAGTTGAGATCCCAATGCATGAAGACATATTGCACCCTTTAAAGGCGCTTTATCATCCATGGACCATTTCAGTGCTGGAGAGCATACTGTTTACAAACAAGGACCAGATTACAAAGTTGCATTCGCTGGAGTTTACAATCAAATAGGTGTCGGGCACAAAGTTAACCTTTGCGATTAGTTTTGGTCATAAGAGGCAATAACTTGATGTTAAACGTGATGGGTTGAGGACCGCATCACACTTGAGCACTACAAACCTAACATAATAGATACAAAACTGAAATAATAGACAAAAACAAAAATAGCATATGAAAAACAACTATAGTAAATCAATACAAGTATAATAGATACAGAAAAAGAATCACATTTGCATATCCTGTAGAGCATACTAGATTAAATGCACAAAAATAGCAAAAATAAACAATTATAGTTAACTCAATGCAAGTATTTATGCATATCCTCTAGAGAATACTAGATCAAATACAGAAAATATATGAGAAATATAACAATTAATGAACTCAATGCAAGTATATAAGGGAAAAAAAAATGTAGAAACACAACAAAATTAGCATAGACAGACCCAGTGCTAATGTTAGTAGCGGTCCCCACCCCAATCACACTTAGAAATCAGTCACAACCTCTGCAACCAAAACTGGTCATAGAGGCTGCGACCACTTTTTTCCCTTCAGAACTGTCAAAGCTGAAAAAACTTGAACTCAGAAAAGAAAAAAGAATAAATGCAAACAGTATAACAAGGATTTTATTGAGACTACCAACTTTAGTCTGTCCAGATATATCTCAATCACTCCGCCTCTCCACCACCTTTAACATTAGGAACAATGTTTATGTTACACATGCAACAGATGATATATACAGGTGAAATCATAGAATTGCTACTTAGGATAATATCAGCAAGGCAACTCTCAAATGGTGCAAGCAATCTCTGGTAGATGAATTACAGTTATAAGTATACCTGACAGAAATCTGCCAAAGGGAATTGACTGAATAGCACATATTGTTTGCAAAAATTACTAATGAAATCCCTGTGGCACACAAGAGAGGCAAATCTCTACTGCTTGGGTTAGATCTGAAGGTCATCCAGTGAAAGCTCATCGGAAGATAGCATCTTCAGTTTCTGCATAAAACAGTTTTTGGACATTATTACCCAAAATATTATTGAATTAGTCACGAGGGAGATGATTTGTCGAAGAAAAATCTATAGGGTTAGGGCTGCCAGCCTGCCACCGGGCAGCGCTAGCCCGGCCATAAATGAGGTTCAAGACAGGTAAAATCAAACTTTGCGAGGCAAAGCCATACCAAGCTCAAGAGTTTGGGCTGGAATGGGTAGATACAAAACAAACAAGGCTTCGGAAGGTTAAAGGTAGTTTACATTCATATGGGTGGGTTTATAAATCTTGTGTTCAGTTCCATCAGCAAGTATGGAACATATTTTGGACAAAGAAACATCATAGTTCTTTAAGTCAATCGGTTAAATATGTCAAATAAAGATCCCATCAAGGGAACAAAGGTCATGATCACAATAGCAAGTCTGTTATGGGCATCTCGTACAATTGGTGGAAATAAGCATAAAACTATTTTCAAAAAAAAGTACCAAAGTGGACTCAGATTTGGAAATTATGAACCACAGAAAAGAATGAGGTTTTGTAGACAACTCTAAACTAGAGGCAAGTGACAAGCATCTAGTGACACAACAAGAAAGAAGAGGCAAGGACAGAAGTACCTTGAAGTCACAATAGGGAAAAAGTTCATCTTTCTTAAGGACAAATTTAAAACCTTAAAACAACAAACAGTCACTCACTGTAATGAATTGGGGAGGATCATCAAGACTAGTTGAGCCAAGGACAATTTCCCTCTTTAGTTTCAATGAGAGTTTGTGTACTGCCCGTAACTGTAAAAAGCATTTGCAGAAAGTCATTAGCGAACAGTTAGTCTAAAACAAAAGCATTCAAAGAATTGAATTTCGTCTACCTCCGATCGTGTGGCTCCACCAATGACAAAGATGAAAATGCGCTGACCCATTTTCTTGAAATCACTAGACATATGCCGCAGTACAGAATCACTGAAAAAGGATACAGATCAGTAAAATAGGCAGCAACACCAATTGGACTGACTAGATGTAGAACATGTACATTTAAATACCAGCAAGTAGCTTTTAACTAATCCCAGACATTAACATGCATCAGGTTGAGATAAAAAATTAACACATACCTTGAATACCCATCATCTGAATTGCGAGGCCTGGCCCAGGTAGCTGTTCGCCTTGATCTCATGGAGTGAGCAGGCTGGCTTTGGTGGCCTTGGGTACTATGAGGCACTGACCTTGGCAGAGTTGCACTCATACCATGGGCAGGTTCATTCATGCATGGGTACTCAGTCTTTGGTAGTTCACCTTTGCTAAGTTTCTCAATCAACTCCTGAATGGAAATATAAAAAATCAGTTAGCCGATCTTCCCTACAAAAGTTACAAGTGGCAGGGTGCTCAGCAGTTAGCATTGAACAAAACAAAGCATCATTTAATGAGATTTACAATGAACTATCAAGCTATTGAAGCAAATATCACAGCATGATACCCCATACCTAATACATTTTAAGGTGAAAAGCTGCACTGGATAAATAAGGATGTTAATAGGATAAATCATGCAAATAATTTTGCAGCTAAATGTGCATATGAAAAATTACTACATAGTCAGCAGTACCTAGTCTAGGAAAAAGAAATTGTTAACAGAAAATACATAAAGGGTTAGCCTTACAATCCAACTTTGTATTTCCTTTAACCCAAATAATATAACTCAAATAATCATCTGATAATAATAAGGAACTTCAATTTGGATATCTGATATTTTTAAGCAGGACATGTTGAACTTTGCCATAAACCAAACAAAGAGCGGAGCACAAGGAATACCTCTATGAGTGGGTAAAATTTTGATAGTTGCCATGTTTCTTCGACATCATTTCTTTCTTTTCTAACTGCATGTTTTTTCTGATGCCAAAAAATAGCATAGGGCATCAATAAAAAAAAAAGTAAAAACTAGAAACTGTAAATTTTTTTTAATTGTTGAGATAAGAAGTAATATTTGCCTTTACCTTTTGAATATCAAATTTGAGGGAGAAAACACCTCCTGAAGACTTCTTTGTATCAGATCCTCCTATGTATTTCATATTTCTCACTGCATTCATGTCAGCAGGTGACAATCTTGCAAGCTGGGTAGGATGAAAATAGAAGTTATATTAAGATTTATGGAAAAGCAACAAGAGTCCAATGCCATGTTCTGCTTCTAATTATGAAATAAAATCCAGATACATTACAGAAAAGGATAATAATAGCCTACTCTGATAACCAGCTAAAATTTCATACATTGCCAATTGCAGCCCCAATAGGAAGATTGCATCATACACAATTGAATAGATATAAAATGTCAAGAACTAAAATGGCTATTTACCATTTAGTAGTCAACTCTGTCTTTTTATTAGATCTGCTGGCATAGTGGAAATAGATGCATAACAAAAAGGTCTGTCGCAGATGTAAAAGATAAAAAAATGAACAATGTATCTGGAGGAAACCCTCGACTGTTCTGGGTTCAAAAAGCAGTTCATGTCCAGATTAGTATCAAACATTTTGACATTCATTATTTGTAGATTAGTATCAAACATTCCACTTAAAAGCCAACATCAAGGGAACAAGCCAAAATGATGCAAAAGCTTTTCTTGATTCACCAACAACAGGCATTATTTCAGTGCAACCAATTCAGACGAAATATGAGGCCATGAAGACCAACAAGAGAGAAAATGCATCTCCATCTTATACCCTTCCAAGGGAAGTTTCATGTTCAGCAACAAGTCATGAAATGGCATAATTGTCTCGGGAAAAGAGAGATAATAAGTAGGGTCAAATAAATCAGGTAACAAACCCATGAATTAGATCACTAACATACACACCGATCACCAAAGCCGTGGTGTGTGTGCATGTATTCAAACGTGCATGCATTGACAAGTAAATCAAGAGGTACTGTGATCCTTGTTCTTGAAAATAACACGTGCAATTTACCTGCATCAACTTTGTGCCTTTATCACCTTCAAACTTTTCAGGATAGATTGCTGTATAAATCATCAATAAACGCAGTTTATTTTCAGGAGTGACATCCTGCAAAGGAGTTAAGGACCAATAAAAGACAAAATTCAGCTGCCAAACAGCATTTCATGCTCTTTCACCTAAATAAAATGTATTGCAATAACCTGCTTTGTGCTCAGAAATTTAATCACATCTTTAGTCCCTGCATCCCCAAAGACAAGGTCTTGTTCCAGCTGCCCAATGTCTCGAAGTCCCAGCTCTCTAATCATCTTATTAATCTTTCCAGCAATCTATTACATTTTACATATCAAAAGTTTGTGGACGTGCCCACTTCTGAAATAAACTGGAAATGAAAGAAGATGAATCTTGTTTCCTATGCTCACTATTGAACATATGTGAACCTAAAAATATAGAGTACTATGCCAAGTATAACTAACAATATAAAGGCAATCACCCATAAATAGCACAAGTAGAATATAGTTTTTATATGAAAGTAGTCATTCCCACACAAATCTGAAATAGTAATTCTCCAATTAGAATAGCTAACCTCTACGTGGAGAGAAAGCTTCTCAATTTGTTCACTGTACTGCGGCAAAGCTCGAACCATTTTTTGCAAATCCCTAGTTGTGAGCTCATTACCATCTCTATATCATAGACAAAGAGGTAAGTGACATGCACAAGACCCCAGAACCAATCAATATGTTTGCTTTCCAGTACAGTACCACGTGAACAAACAATTTAGAGAATTAGTTTGAATTACAGAAGCAATAGTCTTCTAAAATCAGGCAGAAAGGTGCATGATCACGATGCAAAATTTTTGAACTACAGGTGCCATTGAAAATCCTTCGGCTGGATAAGGAGATTAAACAACATGCTACTGGGGATTTAAGAGATTGAACTACCTACAACCAGAAGGTTCATAAGATGCCATACAAGCATTTGGATTGTTCTCTCTCTCTCTCTCTCTCTCGCGTAAATGGTTGGATGCCTGCTCTTTCTTCAGGAATCAGGACAACAAGACACTAGTCATCTGCATTTTTTACCAAATTTGCAACAAATTTCTACATGATATTCCTTTTGAAAAAGTCAAAACAAGATATCATCACACTACAAGAGCTCCTATATCACGAGCTTGACACTCCAAATTGAGGAACAAAATTGTACAAATGTTACTACATATTCAAGTTTCAAAATTCATAACTGACTAAAGGGGCAATTCAAAGCTTGTTTGTTGCCAAGAAATAATGGAAAATAATTGGAAGTGAGATCTCTTCCATTCACTTTTAGTGTTTAGTTGTTCAGAAGTGTTTTCTCGGAATTTGATATATTTTCAATCACTTCCAACCCAAAAGTGAAAAATAAATTAAATTTTACTTTCGTATTTTTTTCCGAAATAATTTTTGTAAGTGAATCTAATAATATTCTGAATTATAATAACATTAATAATCTCATATACAATAATAATATTTTTTTAAATCATTTGTGAAATTTTTTAATAAATAATATTTTACATATTAATAGTTACATTTCGGAAATACACCTTCATTCAATCAAACATAAGAAATGAATCACTTACAACCACTTCTAGAAGTTGATTAGAAGTGAAGAAAAGTGATTTCTCCACACTTTGGTCTACTTTTGGATAACCAAACAGCCCCTCAACATCTGGGCGAAGAATGTTTGAAAGCAATGGGTGTGGTCCCGTATTATACATCACTATCGCTAACTTTGGCATTTGATATCAAATTTAAATGCTACAAAAATGCTTGACAGTCACATGCAAACTAACTAGATAATTGTTCACCTAGTGGCAAACCACATCAGAACAACAAGAATATAATTCTTAAATATAAAAGACACTTTCCATAAGACTAACGCAGTTTCACAGCACAAGACCTTTAAAATAAAATTACAAAGGTAATAATATACTGCATGCTGCTCTATTCTCAACCATCAAATGCATATTGGTATATAAGACTTGTACATGAAACCAAGTTTCTAATATCAAACAGAACTTGAACGAAGCATTTAAGATGGTTGAAGTTTGATATAGGTCATAGTAAATTTTTCTAGGTTGCCAATGTCAATTTTAGAAAATAGTTATTGACAACCATTATGCAACACAAAGATGGACTGTAAAGTTCATTCACTCTACAAACTTTCATGAAAGGAAGCAACACAGACCACAAATTCAGTTGTTCATCTCTTACCTTGTGCTATAAAGTTGAGCAGCCTTGTTTTTTGACATGAAATTGGTCATTTTCTCATGCAACTTTTCACTAGCCTGACAGAAATATTTGTTTTCAAGCATTATCATTGAGCATCATCTAAGTTAAACAATTGCCAAGCAGAGAACTCACTTCTGCAATATGTGCATGTCTAAGCTCAAGCCAAATAGGATCATGATCCTCCAAAAGAACCTCTTTTTTTTCAGGCACTGATCCAGTTTTGCCTGGAACCTGTATATAGATCCATGTATAAGAACAAAAAGAAATACATAACAAGCTTCTTTCTTTAACAAGAAAAATAAAAACAGTTTACCTCATGTACATATTTGTTGCCATCCATGTTTAATAAATCATGACACATGGCATCATAGGTCCATTCATGTATGATAGGAGCAATCTACAATAGAATCGACCATAAAGATCTTATTTAGCACTTCTTGTCTTACACAACTTGGAGTACAAGAGAGGAAGTCCCTATGAGTTCACTGAACTTTTGTGTTGTACCTGGTCTATTGATCGGTCCACAATGAGTAACTCGCATGTCTCTTTATGGGGAAAATCAGGAAGTGTAGCTTTGTACCTTGAGAGACAATTCCACACAGCAGCAGCAAGCTTTGTTGGTACTACATCATTAAGTGTTGTCACGGTGGAAACATCAAAAGATGACTTTGCAGCTCGGTAACGTACATAAGGAAATTCCTGGGCAAAACCAAACAATAACAAAAAACACCAGCAAACTCCTAAAATAAAATACCAACTATGAATGAAATGTAGCAAATGTCATGAGAGATACTTGAATATGAATCCTTGATACAGTCAGATATCTGTGCTTAGATCCTTAAGCTGTATGATGGAAATTTAAATATACAAAAAAGGAATACTCAATGGCTGAAGAGCCAATTTATTCAGCAAACTAGGAAAGAGAAACAAGCTTCAGAATTGAGTTACAGCATTCCATACATCTTTAATGTGTGAAGAAATCACAAAATACACTGTATTATGATAGTCGGAAGACACAAATCCAGACTTCTAAGTTTAAAACATGCTCAATTAAGTTCTTTTAGGCCTCCAGATGTTCTGCTAAAATTAAGACAGAAGTAAGTTCCCATGACCACATGAACAGGCTATATTGCCATTCCATAAACATGCCAAAAGTGACCTGCACATTTGATGCAGAATTGTATGCTACAGACTCAAAACAATGTGAAAAGAGTTTTATATTCCATAAATTACTGGATAGTACGTATCACAGGAAATAATCAAAATAAACCAGCAGACTGGAATGTTATGGTCATACCCTGAGAGAGGCAAAAGCTGTTGCAATGCGAATGGCCATGGAGTTTATATAGGAATTGCACTTGTGAGAATTTTCTACATTCGCCCCGAATAACACGTCGAAAACCTTCTCATGGTCAGTTACAAACCCCTACATGGAACAAATCATAGTAATATCTTCTTAAAAAAGAAGTCATAGTATTATCAAAATAAGAAATACGGTCTCTGGAATATCAGCAAATAAAATCTGAAATTTGGAGAGCCACATGTAAGGCATCCCTCCTAGAATAATTGCATTGAAATAACAATGATGTAAAAGGTCACCAGATGGCATATAAAATAACATGGAAAACAGTACACAAGAGTCCAGCGTACAAAAACAGTGAAGCTTAATCTTAAATACCTGACTATCAATTGCAAAGTACTCCAAATTCATCTGCAAATATTCAACAAAATAAGAAAATAACTATAACATCTACAAAAGTTCCTGCTCAGATAAAAGCAGAAATTAAGTCATTTACATAAATCCAGATGGTTTTAAGACAAAGTTTGATACAGGTAGTTTGTAACAAGAGATCAATTAAATTTAATCTTAACCTCACTTAGTGCACCTATCCGGGGTAAGACACTTTTGTCATTTTTGATGTGAGTTACTAATTCCCTGGATACAGGTGAGCTAAAGAAAACATATGCCCTGAAACAAGTAAGGCACTCGAAAAGTTAAACTACAAGCAACTGATATGACAATCTTTAGACAAATAGAATCAGAAAAATCAATACTTTTTATACAAAGGGGATTTTCCTGACATGTCAGACAGAAACGCCACAATACTGCATATCACCAAAAAAATATAATTAGAAAACAACAAATTCAAAATTCAAATAGAAGAAGAGGAAAACTATCCAAGATAAATTCAAGACTGTATCCAACATCCACAAGAATGCAATGCCTGTCTGGTGAGTGATAAACTAGATTTTACCTAATCTATTCTAGGAGTATCTCACAAAGATAAACAACAACAATTACAATTCTGAATTTTTTTTCAACATGTTCTTTGCAAAAGTCATATTAAGGAAGCAAAACAGCATACCTGCAGTGGAATTGTTATGTTTAACCATTCTGTGAGATTACTTAGTAAATGGAGCCATTGAATAGCATATGTTAATTGATTCCATATTGTAGGTTTCAAATGTTGAGCACTAAGAAGGTTCAAGCCGTAATCTTATAAAATCTTAATCTGATAAGCACTAAGAAACAACTAGTAAGTTATTTATAAACTTGAAGTCTCCTATTAAAGTATGCACCTAGACCCATGTAACCATTTAATCAATCTTTGAAGTAAAACCATGTGAAAGAGTAAAAGATACAGTAAAAAAGAGTGTAATCCCGTAAGTGGGTGATAGGTCCAGCCCTAATTAAGTTTAAGGTCATGCCCAGGCTCTAAGGGAGGGGATTGGGGAGCCCATTGACAGTCCTTCAAGTACATGATATATACATATATACATATATCTAACTGTTTGTTTGTTTGTCTGTCTGTCTGTCTATCTATCTATCTATGTGTGTGTGTGTGTGTGTGTGTGTATATATATATCAAGAGAGAGAAAGAGAGAGAGGTCCTTCACTTTTCTTTTGTTGGCTGCATAAAATATATAGCATCCATTGAGGGCATTGGTTGTCTTCTCTTGTAAAGATCTTCCACCACTGCAGTGGTAAAGGATGAAGTTCTGTAAGCAATAATCTCGAGCAAGATTGCCTTTAGCAAAACTGAAAAGAAAATGGGCTAACCTTCCTGACTTCAAAAACTATAATGATAACCACATAATTATCAAAGCCTACATTGTTAACAGGTCGAGATATGAAAATGTAATGCTCATTACATGCAATACTTCCCTTGCATGGATGATCCAAGTTAAAAGATTACCCTTTGCTAGATCATCTACACAACAAATGATTTAAGATTTTTTTCCATGAGTCTAGGGTACACTAGCTCTAGAAGAAACCCAAATCGGGAAGTATGAGAAAAAGCAGTTCTTACAAAAATGTTTTTGAAACTTACATGAGACTCCTTCCTCTGTAATATCTGCCATCTTGCAAGAATATGACATAATTTTGACAGTTAGCCTATCCATTATGAGTACCTATTCAAAAAGAACAAATCAAACACTAACTCAGTATATCGGGTTTAAAAAAAAAAAAAAGAAAAGAAGAGGGTCATTGACTTGAAACTTAGCTAAATAAATCTCAATAAAAGTAAGAAAGCATTCCAAATAATGTGCGTTATGGACCCCTCTAAAAATAAAGTAGTATTTATTATTCATGGGTATGGATGTTGTGGCAGCCAAAAACCTGAACCAACCCTCAACTGGATCCAAAAAATGTCACCTAAAATCTTGTTGGGTTTACATCTGAGCTTTAAAACCTGAACAAAATTAAGGTCTTAGACTTAACCACATCCATACTAGGCACAGAAGCTAATTTTAAGTTGAAGGTATATTATGCAGTACATCCGTACACTTATGATACAAAACGAAAAACCTGAACTGATCCTAGATTAATGCTGCAATATCACCACCGTAAAACATGTGAAGAACAAGTCCTTTGATATTATTCATGCAGAAAGAGAAAAGTATATGAGCGGTGCATAAAAAAGCAAAGAAGTCTTTTACACAAAAAAGAAAAAAGAAAAGAAAAAAGCAAAGTAGTAAAATATGAACAACTACACAACAAGAAAGATAAAGATGAACAAAAGTACCTTCCATGTTGCTTTGGAGTCCTTCACTTTGGTTGATCGAAGCATTTCATACAGAAGTCCTGTATATCCAACCATTGTACATAAATGGCAGGAAATATTTAAAGGCACAATAAGAGCTCTTAATGAGAGGAAATGTCCAGTAGAAGAAACAAAATAGAAACCAGCGCTAGGAAAGACATAGATGTCATCAAATGCAGCACAAAGATATGCAAAATTCGTCATGCCTCAACTGTTTCTACTTGAAAAAATATATGCACAAGAGTTGACTTCAAAAATGGTCCTGTTGATCACTCTAATTCACTGAACCACAACGTAGCCCATGTTGAGGTATCTGAGAACCAAAATAAGTACATATACTGGAACTATCATTGAAGATGAATCATTAAGGGGCCTGGAAATTACACAAGCAATGGATAAACCCTAAATTTTGCTCTCCAACACTAGAAAGGAAAAAAAGGACAAATTAATGCCATGTGTCCTCAAGAAAGGAAGCCCTCTCCTCCGCTAAAAGAACAGATTGATCTCATCTTTATTCTCATAATTATCAACTCACAGCAATCTAAAAATAGTATTAATGAGGAAACTCTTCATAAATATATGGCAAGGAGAGTTTTCTCAACCACATATTAATTTTGCAACCCTAATGGGGTTATATATAATCCAAATAGAAATTAACAATCAAGATTTAGTTTCACATTCCTGCAAAAGAAGCAATTGGAATAGGAGGTATTGCTCAGTTGTTGTTCTTCAGTGGCTTTGAAAAATAACTGAATTGAAATTTTTGATGAAAGAAACTGAAGGAAGAATGAATGAAATTCAGGCCAGCTGCAGAGATAACCCATTCCATAAGCCCGAAATCCTACAAATGCTCCCAATTTCGTTTTCTTCAGCATAACAGTAGACCCTTCCATGTCAATGGTGCACCAAAATTCCGGAAAACGCTGAAACTTTGTATTTGTCAACATAGAACAGCGGTATTCTCACAAAATTACTACATCTTAATCCAAATTTAGCATGAAATCCAGTGCAAGACCGTAAGCAAGGCAATCTCACCAATCCATTCCATCATTTTTTCCGACCATTTGAAAGTAATCATACAGGTCCATTGATTCCTCAAACAAATCCCCCGATCCAATAAAATCCAATCCCAATTCACATACACTGCTCCAAATCTAAATCTCAAACGCTAAAATCACAACCAACCAAACAAATCCGGCGAAGTAACAAGGAAATAGGAAAAGAGAGAGAGAGAGAGGGAGGGAAGAAATAGCGGCTTTACGATCTCTGGAGATCTGGCGGAAGGTCTTGTGATCCGAGCCGCTGTGGGAGGAGTCGGAGTCCGACATGGCCCTCTCCTTCCTCTCGCTCCGCCGCCGGAGAAGGGATCCTCGGTTTCTTTGACTTCGGCTCCGGCGAGGAGAAGGAGAGGATTGGGGGAGGTTGGTACGACTCGTCTTCGTCGCCTTTAAAGCGCTCCGTTCGCGGCCGCTGAAATGACCATATTGCCCCTACGCATCTGCCTCCAGCCGCCTCCGGCGGTTTGGAATGTTCGCCGCCGGTGATCAACGGCTCAACGTGGCACACGCGGTTCTTTTCAATCTACGGCAACGGGACATTTTTTATTTTTGTTTTTTCTATTTCTTTATATAATAATAATTAATTCATTTGATTGTGTTATTTTTTTAGTTTATTACATACTTATTATGAAGCATGGTAAACAAGTGGTGAACGTTTTCAGAACAAGAAATGAAAAAATAATATTAGAATAAAAATAATGCTCACAAAAGTACAAAACGAATTATCTGAAGGGCATGTTTACGCGATTAAATTATTGATATTTATCGAACAGGTAAGTCGGACATTTTATTTTTATTTTAACAATTCAAAGTGGATTCAACATTATCAAATTCAGCGAGGACAAAGCCGCATATAAAATATTTTCTGCCGCGGTAAATCAAAGTTGTTCATTTGAAATTCTATATCAATATTTGGCCACTCTAAATATATGCGTTAATTCAATGAGAATTTCTACACGAATCAAACATTCAATTTGAATTTTTCCACTAAGTTATAATTCGATATTTCATCGAGATTTTCAGCATTGATATTTCTCAGTGATGGCGTGCATAACAGGTTAGTCGAACAATTCAATAAATACTAGCTATCAGTTGTCGTCGAATAAATTTCATTATGCAGGAAGAAGCACAGGGACCCTCAATGCATGGAAAATACAAGCCACCGTTTAATTGTTGAAATAGAGACACCGACGCCAGCTTGCATGATGTTTCTCGGTATTTGCCGACATCCTGTTTTAAAATATTTTTTTTTTAATTATCGCCTAACAGATTGGACGATGGACCGGAGATTGCCACGAGTAATATGCAATTTCTTAAAAGTCAAGAGGTTCTTTGCAAATATATCAAGACCTAACGTCAAGCCCGAAGAAAACCAGGATGTCCCTGTTCTAGCACCACACGAATATTTCAGCAACAATCAGACAGGTGAACTACAAAAAGTAGTGTAATCGAACT
The DNA here is from genome assembly GCA_005019695.1 of Trichopus zeylanicus subsp. travancoricus. Lineage (NCBI taxonomy): Eukaryota > Viridiplantae > Streptophyta > Magnoliopsida > Dioscoreales > Dioscoreaceae > Trichopus > Trichopus zeylanicus. Next base: position 81,673 of record RXID01014489.1, read on the forward strand.
CTTGGAAACCCTTTTTTCCGGGACTGTCATCAAAAAGTGCTAATTGAGAAGGATTAATCAAAGGAAGCCAAGAAACTGAATGCTGCATATTCGTCGCTTCTGTTCGCAAATGGGAGACCTCAGACCTTGATCTTTGGAAGGGAAAGAGATGGCTCCTGTTGAAGCACGTTAGGAACTTTGACCGTGTGAATGCTCTGATCCAGCTCTTTGGCTGCTGCAGCTGCTCGATGGCCTTCTCGCCCCTCATCCTGTTGAATTTTTCAATTATTGGACAACTTATTTACAAAAAACCAGAAATCGTAGTATCATGCTAGCAGTAGCTGACTATCAGTTGCAAGTCAAAAGAACATTAATCAAGGAAGATACAGCAAAGTTGTATAGAACCAAATAGAAAATCTGTTACTAAAACATGATAGTGTACATCATATGGTCAACAAACAGCCAAGCACTAATAAGGCCATCTCAGCTTCAATTTGAAGGGAAAAAAAATGCAAAAATAGATGACAAAGAGTCACTCATACCTTCGCATTGTTGCGAACAAACTGAATGCCATGCCCTGGATAGATTGTTGAGGGGGCAAAACCAACGCTTCTCTAACCTCATTTTACTTTCAAGTCAAAAGACTCTGGTATTCTGCATAAACAAGACATCGTGAAGCAGCAAGAGACAATAAGATTCAGATCAAAAGGCTCACGCACCAGAAAAAGAAAATACAGATAATTCTTTTTTTTTTAATCAAACAATGCATTCCTTGAATTTTCAGCAGCCAATTCTTCACAAGGGAAAGATGTTACTAAACTTGTCAGCATATGCAAATGATGCACACGTAAGGCTTATTGGCTTTTGGCTTGGTAAGATCAGGTCTCAAATTCAACATCGACTGTAAAATCAAGATATCAATCCACAATAAATAACAGATCATTCATCAACCAAAAAACACCAATGGTCCTTGTAATTTAATCCAATTAACAAAGATAACTACGGAATAAATGGCGCAACACTTTACTATTGTACTTGAGAACAAGAAAACCACGATAACTCTAGAATTTAGAAAACTTATATCAAATGCGATGAACACATCATTAGGATCAAATAGCAAGATTTGGGATGAAATTCGTACCGAATATTCAACTTAATCCTAATTCTTCAGATAATAATCTCAGTTTTCTCATAATTGATAAGCATGAAATTGAGGAAAATCTCGCCGATCGGATCGAAACATGGCAATTAAGCAAGGAGACATAGAAAGCTTTTTCTCGAACGGAGAATAATCAAGCGATCGATGAGATTCAAGGATAATTAGCGAAAGAGATAAGCAGTGAGAAGAGAGACACGTTAAGCACGGCGGCGGGCAGCAGGTGCGTGACTTGCGTCCCCGCGGACAGGGCTGCTCCGTGAACCGTCGGCGCCCCACTGCACTTATTTTTTTCGGGAGTTTTGCGCGACTGCCACTAACAGGTTAAATTTTATATTTGTACACGAGAAAAGATAACTTAGTCCAACATATTTTGAGTTTACAGATTTTTATTTCTCTTATTATTATTAATAAGTAATCATCTATGTTATAGTGAAGATTTACAAATAATTAATAAGTAATCACCTATGCTTTTTTAGATGTGTCTTTAGTTTTGATTGGATGTATTTATTCATGAAAAAATATATTATTTGAAGATTATTTTATAAATAAATGTGTAGCTTATAAATTGTTATAATGTCAGATGTGATAAATTAATTTCATATCGGATATTGGATAAATAGAGTCTAATATATATAGTGAAAAAGACTCATATCTCATGAGTTTAAGCTTTTGTAATGGTTTGGTGTCCGGAGCTGATTGAGTCGTATGTTAGTTTCTCTTAAAAAATCAAAAAAATGAGACAAAAACCCATTGGTATGGGTCATACGGTAGAACTAATCGAGTAAAAGAGTTCTTGATTAAGAATATTAAAATTGATGTTGTCAAATCATACATGAAGGGGAGATTGTTATAATATCAGGTGTGATAAATTAATCCCACATCGGATATTGGATAGATAGGGTCCAATATATATAGTGAAAAAGACCCATATCCCATGAGTTTAAGCTTTTGGGATGGTTTTGTATCCGACTCACTATATTATTTTGGTTCGATACGCTTTCGGCTTTCCCAACAATAAATATAGATTTTTTACAAGTTTTGAAATAATACAAGATAAATAAAAATTACAACATAATTACAACTAACATACAGATTTTTCTCTTTTATTTTCAATTTAATTATGACCAATTTAAACTTTTGAATATATTCCAAATATAGACCAAATCACTTCAACACGATCTCCATAATAATTTTATATATTGAGATATAATAGTGTGGAAAAAATATTATCTTAAAAAAATTTGTTAAGATCATCTTACCTAATTTTTTTTCTATTTTATTATAATTTTTTATATTTCTGAATTTTTATTGCAACAGCATGGCACCCATTGAATATGTTATTGATGATTTATATTTGGGTTCTCAAAATTTCAACACGAAAATTCAGGAATGATTCTGTTATCGTCTTTGTATGAACCAAGGTTTACAGTTTCGGCCGGAACCTCAACGAAATCGCAGGTTTCGGATTGGTTAGGTTTTACTGTTCATTACTGTTCATCACCAACGAACGCAGGTGGGAGCGCGCGGGAGCGGGAGCTCGCCGGGCTCGTGCGCGCGGGCGGGCGCTTGCCGGGCTCGCGCGCAAGCAGGCGGGAGCTCGCCGGGCTCAAGGCGCGCGCGGCGGGAGCTCGCCGGCTCAAAGCGCGAGCGGGCGGGAGCTCGTCGGGCTTCGAGAGCGGGCGGGCGGGGCTCGCCGGGCCGCGCGCGGCGGGCGTGATGCTGGCCTGGGCGCGCGAGCTCCCGGCTCGAGCGCGGGCGGGGGAGCTCCCCCGGCTCGGAGCGCGGTCGGGGGGAGCTCGCCGAGCTTGAGCGCTAGCGGTGGGCGGCGGGCGGCGGGCGGGCGGGCGGGAGCTCGCCGAGCTCGCGCGGGTTCGGGTGGAGTGTGTGTGTGGACCTCGCGTCGGCTTCGTGTCCGAGCGACTCTGCGCACTCGCTAGTCTACCGCCGCTCTCTCGTTTATCTCGTGGCCTCACTAATCTGATCCGTACTCCCGCAAGATGAGGCTGGTCTTACACTGGGGCCAGTGTTATCGCCAATTTGATTTCGACGTTCTGATCAGTTTCTGTCGGATACTGTTCACGTACATAATATTATTCACCTAATTATTCATTATTTTTAAAAATTTTTAAATATATTATAATTTTTTAATTTGAAGTTAAAAAATAATTGAAATAAAGTTAAATTTTAGTCAAAATATAATTTTCATTTTGGACCTTCGATATATGGTTATACTTCAGAACCGCTGCCATGAGATCGCGCAGAGCTAATTGTTCTGATTCATATGCCCACAAATGCTCGTCTGGATCATTTAGGTACTGAATTTGTAATTTCACACCCAAGTATTCCAAACTCAACTGATGATGATTATGATGATTAGTTGTATTATTTTAGAATTTATAAATTATGTATATATGAAGTACATTTTAATGAAAAGTTAAATGTGTTTATGTTAATTTTTAACTTTTAATCATATTCATATTATTTCTTGTATGTTTTTTTAATACACTAATATATATTAAAAATAGACTATATCAGTTATTAACTATCAAAATTAATATTAATTAACTAAAATAATATTTAATATTATGGTAAAATTAAGTATAAATTCATTCCTAATTTTTCAAATTTTTTCAAATTTTTTTCAATATTTTATCATATTTTTAATTTGAAGTCAAAATATAATCAAACTCTGGTCAACACTCAATTAATAATTTTAAAAAATCTTTCGGCCGAAACCGAAACGACCGAAACTAAAATCGAAACGGCCGAAACATATCGATTTCGCTAGGTTCCGAAATCAAAACCAATACCGAAACAGCAAACCTTGATATCAATCACACAGCACTCGAGGCTACTATAGAGTTAGATCTAGAAGAAACAAATTTGCTTTGGCTAAAACTTAAACAACCATAAATCAATAAGCCATATAAAGATGGGGGTGATTAATTGCTTGGTTATTTGCTAAATTTGCAGTGTGGATTGTTCAGTAATAATACATGTCCTGTGAATTTGCCTTGCCGACTAATCAGCTTGTTAATTGAACTCGATGATTTAATTGCAATTCGAGATTAGATATGTCAGCATTAAATTTTTTAGGGATTATATAGTTGTAGACCAAGCAGAAAACTAAGCTAAAAAACCCAACCAAAAGTAATTTAATCAGTAAAATTAAATTAAATTAAAACATTTTAATAAAAAAAGCGAGAGGCTATTTTTTATAAATTTATAACATAAAATAAGTGATTTTTTTAATACTAATAATGTAAAAAATTTGAAAAAATTTATAGCAAGATGGGTGATTTTTCACAAAAACTCTAATTTTGGATAGAATTAAATACCTATTCTTCAACCTTCAGTACTTTTGACTAGGCTTTAGTATATAGTTTCAATTTGCATAAAGCATGAATTAGATAAAATCATTCAAATACAAAAATTACTTAAAAACAAACGAAAAAATAGTGGCGAAGAGCAATTGAAATTAACGAAAAATAAACAAAAAAAATGAAGACAATTGTGATATGCAAACTTTAAATGAAAACTCACCGGTCTCTTATATAATCTGATTAATTATAATTGTACCCATTACAGTTTCTTAATGAAATAGAACAATTATTCTAAAATAACATTATTTGGAATATTTGATCAACGAAATATTTTTATAATTTTTTCCTATAATGATAAAATCCACACAGATGAGGTATTTGCAACTACATCGATAAAATTTAACATGAGACATATATATATAAAGATAGATTAAATTTAACTAAACACAATTTGATGCGAACTCAATGGAAGAAATTTATTTTTTATTAATATACTGATTGGTTAGATACCTATTTTTTGTGATTTGGTCTTTCTAAGCATTTTTCGTATTTTTTAAAATTTTATTTGCAAAAATCGTTCACATTCTATTTAACTTTTTTGTGCTTTGATGGTCATTTAGTTTCGTTGTACGAAAAAAAATGACTTTTTAATTTTTCAAATTGGACCAACTGACAGTTTCGAAATTTTTAAAAACTTATTTGTAAAATAACAGGGATTTATCTGCAAAGAGACGAATTCTAGAATTTTTCACACCAAAATACTTAAGAATGTAGAGTGTCGGACTTGATTAGAGCTTATGTTTGAAAATAATTATTTCATACTTTATTTGAATATATTTGATTGAGATAATTGTTTATAATTCCTGAAAACTGCTGACTTTTCTACAAAATTGCATTCGAATTTGTCTTTTTTTTAAAAAATGGTCTTTTTTGGCTCAGGGGATGGTAACTGTTTGGAGACAAGCGCCAGCTGATTGACACCTAATAGCTAAGAGGCACCCCGCATAGGGTGTCTTACTCTTGTTTTCTTTTATAAATATAATGTGTTTCTCGTGTTTCGTAAAGTTAAAATTAATAATTTTTTTTATAAATTAGTATTTTGTTATCAAAATTCATCTTATAATAATTTAAAATTTTAAAAACTAAATACTTTTTTATAATAATTTTAATTTAATAATAATCTAAAATAATAAATAGTAATTTTTTTGAAAAATAAATTTTAAAAATTTCTGATTTGAGCTTGATTTCGAATCAAATAGAGTCAGAGTTTTTAGCAATTTTTTTTCTGAAATTGAAGAGGATTCAGGTTGCTTTTTCTTGGTTTTTTATTAGTTCGGTGTTGTGAAAACAAGTACGAGTGCCATTAAATAAAGTTAATGCATCTCATTATCAAACCTTAAGGCAGGATCAGTTTGTTTTAAAATTTTTTTTTATAAAATTAATATTACTTATTTTATATCACTATAAAATTAAATTATTATAAAAAATAAATAATTTTTTAAAAATTAAATTATTATATAATTAATTTTGATAAAAAATATTAGTTTAAAAAAATAGTTCATTAGTTTTGATCCTAATTTTGATCTTAATCTCAAACCAAACGATGCCTAATATCTCACAATACCTACAATTAGGTTTATAACTAAAAGTTTATTGCTTAAATTTTATTTTTGTTTAAAACTTATAATAGTATTTGAAATTATGTTTTTGTTGACATAAAAATGAATGTATATTGATGATAAATTTATAATTTTAGTTTTTACATTATTTTACATATTTTTGTCTTTCCAAATTTCCATTTTATTTAATAAAAATTTATATTTAAATTTTTGTTGACGTATATTATTGTAAGTTTTTCACAAAAAAAGTCTATTATACGTAGCTATGTACTAGTACAATCATACTTATCAATCGATGCCATAATTCGTGGGTAAAAAGTTATTTGTTTTTGAGAAATAAATTTGCGAAAAAATAATTGTGATATTTCCAGTGGAGCTGATCCAGTTAGTTGAAGGTAATCTCACATTTGCATGCGTGGCAATATTCACTGGCAATTTTTCCAAAACCGGATCAGACCGGCGGTCTGGCCGGATTTAACCAAAACCGATTCGATAGTCTGTCTGATTCGCCAAAAAAACCAAATTTAATTTAATCAACAAACTGATTGAATCGAGCAGTCATCTGAACCAAGTAGTTTATGCTGAATCGATTTAATTTTATTTGAAATAAAAAATTAGATAAAAAATAATTTTTTTAAGGATTTGATCTCACATCCATTTATAATTAACACAATAAACTCTAACCGACACTATATTTGACTTTAATTGACAGTTAATTACTTAATCCATATCCAACATCTATACTTTGAAACATAGAATTTCGATTTATCCTGATGAACCGGTCGACTGAACCGAATTTATCCAGACCGGATGCTTTTCTGGTTCAAGCTTCGGTCCGGTTTTGAAAACATTGTGTACTAGTTGATTTGATTTGATGTTGTTATTTTCCCTTTGCAAAAAAAAAAGGTAAAGCATCAAAAATATTTATTTGGGAAATTTTAAAACTAACTTTTTAAAAAAATATTAAAAAGTAGCTCTTTAAAAACAAAAAAAAGAGTTGTTAATGCCACATAAGTAGTCAAATTAGTTTCTCTCACAATCTTTAAGAGTATTTTGAAGGTAAATTCTTAAAAATATTAAAGCTAGAAAAAAATTTGAATTTAAATTTGCACAATAACGTTTTTATTGCCAAAAGAGTCAAAATATTCAAAAAATATATATTGTGTTCATTCCTTAACCCAAATAACTTTATTTTACTTATACTTAATAATATAAGAATTGTTACATATAATTTCTTGAAAAATAGCATGTTTTATCAATAATCCGAAATTTTTCAATATTTTCATATGAAATTTCTAAAAATATATAAAATATTGAAAACTAAACATAACTGTATTTGTAGAAATTAAGAACCATACAATTTTTTATCATTTATTTAGGATATATTTTTCGCTTTTTCAACACCATTACTAGGTCTGTGAATATTAGAATTTTGGCAAAAGTAAAAAAAAAAAACACTGGATTCTAATAGTAAATAAGCGTGAGTATAGACAGAAAAATTCTTATATTTTCTAACAATAAATATTAAAAATGTCAGGATTTTTTATAAATAGGCTATTTTAAGTAATTATATGTTTTAATATTTTTTATGTAGAAAGTTTTTTTTAGGATTAAGTTTGGTTATTTGGAAATTTGATTTTAAACGAATTTGTGATTTTTTAAAAAAATTTTTAGGAATTCACATGTAAAATATTCTTTGAAAATGCGAAGAAACTGGAATATCTACACGACATTAAGATGGTTATTTTTTAAATATTTTTTTGTTGATTTTTATTATTATTTAATTTTAAAAAATAAAGTCTGTCTTGAAAATGGCATTATTTATTTTATACTTGCTAATTTATTTCTTTTCTTGTGATTTTTAACTAATTTATTTAGCCAAAACTTAAAAATGACATAAATGTATTGTTGAAGTTTAAAATGATCCCAAAATGAACTCTAAACGGTTCCAAGGCCCCCTTAAAACGAGCCCTAATGAATGCAAATCTTATTTATTTTAAATTTTAACTTTCGTTCTGTAATTTAATCTAAAAGTATTTTGAACATTTTACGAATTCTTAAACAATCGTTTGACAAAATATTCTGTTAATATTTTGGACCGAAACTGAAAAACACTACTCAAAACAATTTTTTAGATGTAACTCAAGAATCAATACATATTTTTTAAAATTTTAAAATATATAATTTTATAATATTTTAAGAAGTGATATAAAATTAATCCTAAATAAAAACTACGAATTATATGAATATAAGACCTGAAGACTTAAGCGAAATATAATAAAATTTATAGTTTTAGAATCGAGGCCGCAACGAAATTAACTTAAAAAATCGTCCCCAAAATGGAACCGAAATTTAGAAACCAAAACTCAAAACCTTACCGGGTTTTAAACCCGAATCCGCAGGCCCTTCATTTTCCTCTCTTCCCGCCGACGTGTCTTCGCTCCGGTCACGAATTCTGAGTCTCCTTCTTCTTCTTCTTCGTTTCCATTCCCTCCTCTTCCTCCTTTCCGTCGGCATGGCGAACCCCCTCCAGCTTCAGCCCGGCCTCGTACACCCCGGCCGGATTCGCGTCCTCAAGCCTTTCTCCTCCTCTTCTCCGGCGAACCCCGGCCCTGTGGTCTACTGGATGTTCCGCGACCAGCGCGCCCGCGACAATTGGGCCCTCCTCCACGCTGCCGACCTCGCCGTCCGCTCCTCCGCCCCTCTCGCCGTCGCCTTCAACCTCTTCCACCGCTTCCTCGGCGCCCACGCCCGCCAGATTGGTTTCATGCTCCGCGGCCTCCGCCTCCTCGCACTCCGCTTCCGATCCCTCGACATCCCCTTTCTACTCCTCCGCGGGGAGGCCATCGACACGATCCCCGACCTCCTACGCCGCTGCGGGGCCTCGGCCCTTGTCACCGACTTCTCCCCGCTCCGCCAGGTGAGAGCCTGGAAGGACGAGATATGTGAGAAGATCGGGCCCGAAGTCGCCGTCCACGAGGTGGACGCGCACAATGTGGTGCCGATGTGGGCCGCGTCGCCGAAGCTGGAGTACGGGGCCAAGACGATCCGCTCCAAAATCCACAAGCTGCTTCCTGAGTTCATCGTTGAGTTTCCCGAGCTTCCCGTTGTTAGGGCCAAGTGGACGGCATGGGAGCCACCGGAGATCGACTGGGATGACCTGATAGCTGACGTTTTGAGGTAATTCGATGGCTGAAGAGTATCCAATTCGCCGGGATGGAACTGAACTTTTGTGTTGGTTTTGGTTTGCGGACAGGGAAGGAGTGGAGGTTCCGGAGATTGGGTGGTGCGAGCCGGGGGAGGAGGGGGCAATGGACGTGCTCAAGGGGAGCAAAGATGGGTTCTTGACGAAGAGGTTGAAGAACTATGAGAATGACCGGAATAATCCATTGAAACCGAAGGGATTGTCCGGGCTTTCACCTTACCTACATTTCGGGCAGATTTCAGCTCAGCGTTGTGCATTGGAGGCTCGTGAGCTCAGGAAGTCTCATCCCAAGGTTAGCTTCTTAAATCGCTCGTGTTGCCCTAATGGGGATTCACTATATTGAGTTAGTTAACAATGCTATATATGTCTCTGTTTTCTCTCAAAAATAAAGTCTTTATTTCTGAAGTGATTGAGATACTTCCGGTTGTCTTTTCCATGCAAATAGGAATTGTGAAGTGATTTTGCAGATTTATTGATACTTAACTAGTCTGCCTGGATTTCCTTCCATGATGATCGTGAGTTATTAGAAATGGTTCACTTTAGATGATGAGAGATGACTTCAAGAGCTTGCATTTATGTTGGAAAGTTTAGAAAAAATGGGAAGACATAAATTAACAGGTATACAAGAGCAATGTGATTTCGAACAACATGGTAAAGTTTATCTTGGATATTTCGCTTCCTGCCAGTCAAATTAAATTATTAAACTTTCTGCATATTAGTTAAGCAGAATACTCTTTGCAGGTGTCATATGTCTGTTCATTCTCACTTGCTCAACATTTCTTTCTTGAAATGTTTGAGTTTGCTTCTCTTCCATTCTTTTTCTCTGGCACCTGTCTTAATCATCAAACATCGTCTTCGGCACATCTAACACTTCTAACTTGGTCAGAGATAGACAACTTTTTTCATTATGTCACTAATAATATTTTGATGTTAGATACAAATACAATTTGGCATGGATTTTCTGTGGAGTGCAGAAGAAGAAGGAAGGAAGGGGGTGGGTGGGTGCAAGATAACAGAGCAGCCTCTATAGATATTTGACATTAGCATATAGAATTTTGATGATTTTGAAGCACTGGATTTGTTGTTCTCTTTTATAAGCAATATGCTGTAGTTTAGTGTGTTTTTTGTGCAGTTTTGTTCTTTTGGAATGAATTTGATTGAGTTACTCTCCTATATTTGTGTTAAACAATAATCTTCTATAGCCGATTGATGCATTTTTAGAGGAGTTGATTGTGCGAAGGGAGTTGGCAGATAACTTCTGTTATTATCAGCCATACTATGATTCATTACAAGGTGCTTGGGAATGGGCTCGGAAAACTTTGATGGATCATGCTGGTGACAAGAGGGAGCATATTTACACGTAATTCAATTACAAGCATTCACTTTTTTCCTCAGTATGATACAACCTTCCGCTGGATGGTGGATTTTCACTTTGGTCTTTTTGTTCTTCCTTAACCTTGTTTCCTGAAAGTGCTTGTTTCTGATCAGTAATTGATTCTGTTTTTGCAATTGCAGAAAAGAGCAGCTGGAGAAAGCCAACACTGCTGATCCTGTTAGTACATAACCGGCATCATTAGATTTTTCATTGAAAATTAATATTATAGAGATCATTTTGGACATTTGGACCATTCATGCCGTATTAATCTTTGTTGTCAGCTATGGAATGCATCACAACTGGAGATGGTCCATTATGGAAAAATGCATGGCTTCATGAGGTAATGCGCTTTTTGGTCTTTGTTCAGTAATGAAATATATACATCATATGCTTTATATTATTGGAACTGTGTGAAATATGCACTTTTGATCTTATAATTTCCCACTCCAATGAAATAGGTATAATTATGATGTCTATCGTATGGCTGGATGTCTTGCTTTCTTTTAGGCAATTTACTATAGCTTTGCATTGGCAATTTCTATGTCAACACGAGTTGGTACTAACTACTGGTGCTAGCAGGATGTATTGGGCTAAAAAAATTCTTGAATGGACGAGTGGCCCTGAAGAGGCACTTTCGATAGCAATATATTTAAATGACAAGGTATTCAGCCTTCTACAAAATTCTCTTAAAAACCTGTGAGATTGTTTTGGCCATTTGGAAAGCAAAGCCTTCTTCAAGGTTCCTGATACCAAACTATTGCATTTTCTGAGGAGATACTTTGGTTCAATGTTTTCCTAACTCTTCCAAGGCCTAACAATTGGATTACATGCAGTATGAAATTGACGGCAGAGATCCAAATGGCTATGTCGGTTGTATGTGGTCTATTTGTGGTGTGCATGATCAGGTTCGAGTACTTTTAAGAACTAAACCCCATTAGGTTAATTTCTGTAAAAATTTAAACCATGCATGCATTTGATAACAATCAGAATGCTAATCTTGGACAATATTTGATTTAAAGTGTCTTCTGATTGCAGGGCTGGAAAGAGAGACCAGTATTCGGCAAAATTCGCTACATGAACTATGCAGGCTGCAAACGAAAATTTGATGTTGATGGCTACATTGCATATGTCAACAGGTTGGTCGGTGAAACCAAGAAGAGGAAGTCAGATGCCTTCTTCGGTCCAACGGCGAAGCAATTGAAAACTCGTGAATTCAAGTCATCATAAACTAGATTAAGATCACTTTAACTTGCAAATCCATAGCTTGAAAATTGACCTGGCAAGGGGAACCACCATTTTGTATTTCTACTCCTAGAATATGAAGAAACAGAAAAGCTATTGCTGGATGTAAACTTTAGCGTTTATTTATAGCTGCTTTCATGTATATTAGAAAACCAACTGTTCAACATTTCAAGGATGCTGCTATAGTCCAGATGTTTTTATTAAGCTCTTCTTGCTGAAAATTAATGAACTAATGGGAGGTTTCACCTCAAATAGAACTTACAGCAAATAAATTGTTATACAGATATAATTTGTGCATGGGCTCAGACAGCGCAAGGGGTTTCCAAGCAAGACAAGCTTGTGATAAAATCATAGGAATGCATTTAGCTACGCACAGCACACATGGGAATGCATTTAGCTAAGCACAGCACACTACACTTTTTTGAGGCCAAAAAAAGATAAAACAAAACGTGTTTGTTTTTCCAAGATGGTCTAAGCTGTATTATTGGATATTCTTAACCCGAAACTATGGCAGACTCCAGATAAACTAAAGAGCGGAAGCCCATTAAAGATGTCGGAAAACACAATTATTAGCGGTCAGCCTGACTGCAGGAGGCTTCCATCATTCCATTGCGTATCTGGTCACCGATATCTCTGATATGGCCAGGGCCATGTGGTATAAAGACAGTGGTGTTCTTTGATGAATTCCCAAGATCCTTAATGGTGTCAAAGTACTGGGTGACCATAATCAAGTCCATCACCTCCTTAGCTGAAGTACCGTGTACAGTGTGAGAGAAGTTCACAATGTTGTTGCGCAAGCCATCAGTAATTGCCTGGCGCTGCTTGGCCACTCCAACACCCCCAAGGTATTTAGCTTCGGCCTCAGCTTCAGCTTTCTTCACCAAGAGGACCTTCTCAGCCTCCCCTTTGTAGACACTAGCAAGCTGAAGCCTTTGGGCTGCAAGTCGTAAGAACCATGGATGTTACATAAGAAAATCATGGCAAAACCGCAAAAGTTGCAAATATAAGCAATTTAGTGGATCAGATCAGATTGGGCCACAACATTGTCAACCAAAATCCAGTTCATATAGATCCCACGTCCAGAATTATAATCCAAACTTGCTCACATCAGAATGGATCAAATCAGATTAGGTCATTTCAAATCAGTTGTGGACAATTTCCGGACTGATCCAATCCTCTTGACACTGTAGAGAAAGCTTGCACTTGTCTATTACAGTAGGCTAAATAGCTTTGTAAACAATGTGAGCTCTTAAGATCCTTGTCTCACACAGAGACATTGTCTGTTAGTTGTGCTGTGAAATAGTCTGAGGTGACATGGAAGACCAATGAGATAAAGTTGTGCCTGACATACTGGACAGATCCGATTTCAATCAACAGTGGTATATTTAAGCACTAGTAGGTGTCCCATAAAATCACAAACCACCTTCTACATGAGATTTGATAGTGTAAAAGCTGCGTACAAGCCAATATAGCATTTCAGGGGAAAAAAGAGAGTACACAAAGCCTATCAATTATCAAACACAGATTATTGGCATACTTATATTCAGCTTCAGGTACGTAGTAGTGACAAAGGCCTTGTAAAGAGTCACAAAAATTCATCAATTTTTAACATTTCATAGTTTTCTTTAGGTTTAGTCAAATGTTTATGCTATGATAGAAGTTGAGAAGAAAGTATAAACGTGGTGAGAAGTTAGCAGTGAAGCAGCTGAACATGTGAAAGAAGAGACAAAATCAGGAAAGTAGCTTTAGGCAACTGATTCAGGCAGGTGATTAAGAAATGGAAGGCGGTTATTGAGAAAGAAAAGAAGAGAAAAGGAACCCATCAACATGATAAAGAAGCAGTTTGACAGCACAGGAATGGAGCTTCTCAACACTAACACATATGAGAACTCTTGCCTGTTCAATGTATATGACCTAATAATGGCAAGCCAGACTTTATTTCTTTCTTAGAAGGGGCATGTCTATCAAAACATAGCTAAATTCTCCCCAGCAACTATTCTCTTAATAACAAGAAACTACGCAACAACAAAACAAGAACCAATGAAACTATGTAGGTAATTTATTATTCCATCCACATTGTACTATTAGGCTTCATTTACCATATTACTAGCAAGAACTCACATACTGAAGTAAAATATGAAGACTTTGTTTATATGACAATTGTCAACCACAAACTACAATTGTTTGAATGCGTTGATTAAGAAATCAATTTCTTAAACAAAAGAGTATCAATCACGTTCAGCGCTAAAACCTAACAACCTTAACAGTCATATACAGATGAAAACAAAATTAGTACCTGCATTTATCTCATTCATTGCTCTACGCACTGACACATCAGGTATAATATCAACCATGAGAATCTGTTCTATGTTATAACCATAGGCTCCCATCACCTGATACAACATTAATGCATAAGACAACTTGATCGTGCAATTCAAGGATCTTCACAAAACATCAAAACACAAAGACCTAGTAATTTCTGAACAACCTAATGTCAGATAATAATACACCAGGATATCTCTACCAGAAGCAGAAGATAACAACATTCGAGAAATACAATGTTTAGAAAGTTAAAGAGTTTGATATGGTCAAGTTCTTTCTGGTCATAAAAAGATAAATATTTCAGTAACAAAACAATAAATTTAGCGAGGGGCCATAGATTCTGATATATCGCACACAGTGATTGCAGTTTGAAAAGATATTTCAAAGGAAACTCAAGGGAAAAAAAACTGCAACGTATAATAAAACACTAAAATTCATGACCAGCAACCTCTAGCACTTCAATACCAAATAAAACAATTATTAACAAAAAACCTGCATTCCTATAGAAGTTACACAACAGAAAACTAATCGATCTAGTTACCTTCTCAAGTTCCTCCAGCACAGCTTTTGCAACATCACCTTTCTGCTCAAAAAGTTCATCCAGAGTCATTCTAGGAACATGGGCTCTAACCACTGGAATTTTGGGTGATGATTACAAAAAAAAAAAAAGAACAGACACATAAGAAATGTCGACACGCACGATACTGTCAAAGCCATTTGGTTGATATAATCATAAAACTTACCATCAAAGACATAAGCCTGAATCTGCTCCTTCGGGTTTTGCAGCTCATAAAAAGCGTCATCAGCATTTTCCTTGACAACTCGGAATTGGATTGAGCAAATCAGTTGCACGAAAACATTATCCTGGGGGGAGGAAGAAAATAATTTCATAAAGTAGAAGGTGAAAACCATCCCTTGTTGATATAGCAAAACCTCTCAAAGCCATATCAAACCTCAGGGCACCAAAATCACACCAAATGCTATCGCTGTGATCTTTCAAAGAAAAAATGGGGCGAAATCTCTAAAATTAATTGCGTTCAAATTTGTATTCTCGTTTCCTGCAGAATCTAATGTCTATCCTTCATAACACGAGGATTAGAAAATGTTTTTAAAAGCTTTCTCTATCCATCATCGAAAGATCAAGAAGAGGAACCAGATTCTTTGGCTGAAAAAGAAACAAATTAAAACCCTCGTGCAACCCAAAATTCTGGCAAACCCAAAGAGTCCGAGAAAGCAGTCAGATACGAAAAATGTTTCTCGCCCATATAAAACCAAATCAATCAGGAAGCGATCATCATGGAAACAAACAAACCAAAAAAATCCGAGAGGAACATGAAGAAAGATGTCCACAATCCCAATCATATTAAAAAATAATTTCCCAAAATCAATCATCAAAATCATTGATCATCATGAAAACCGAATGGAAGAGGACATCAGAGGAAAGAAGAAAGAAAGAGGGAGATCGGGACCTTGGTCTTGGTCTCGATCTTGACGTCGAAGGAGCAGATGCGGGTGGATAGGGCGCCGGCGAGGTACTCGCCGGCGCAGGGGTTGAAGAAGTGGAGGCCCGGCTGGGCCAGCCTCAGGAACCGCCCCCATTTCTCCACCACTCCGACGCTCGCCTGGTCCACGCACCCGCAGAAGACGAAGTTCGAGATCACCATCTTCTCCTCAATCTCCCTCTCTGAGATCTATCTCGCGATCTCTCTGACGACTTTGCAAGAAAACGAGTGCACAGCCCCCGTCGACGGTGAACCGATGGGGAACGAGAGAGCAATTTTTTATCGACCTTTACCCAGTTATTTATAGATCTCTGTGTGCAGTGGAGCGATTGTCCCACGGCCCGGAAATGGAGAAATGGGCCCGTTAGCCGTGACCTCGACGAAATTGTGAATGGGTTGTTTGGGTGGGATATACGGCAGGGGTCCCTTGTTTTCGAGTCCGGTTTAGGCATTTTCTAAGACGCCATATGGACAATTTTTCACACGTCATTATGTCAATATGGTAAAAATTATATAATTAAGATTTAAAAAATAATTTACCGGTAATTTTAAGTTATTAGATTGAATGGAAATAAAATAAAGAATATATGGTAATTTTTTCAAATTCTAATTATAGGATGATGCGGCAAAAATTGTCTATTTGGGCTATCACAACGTTTGTTTTGGGCAATGTGCCACTTCGACATGCCAATCAAGGTTAGTCAGGTAAGCCTTGTATCCAGCTGAAAACAGGTGATTCGCAACAGATCATGTGGGACCCACCTGAAACACGAAGTTAACATAGCACACGGCAATTAGGGTGCAACCCAAGTTAGATGTAACCTATTTGGACGAGTAAACAGAGCTAAGATTTGAAGACAGTCTAGTAGGATGGTTGGTTCGGGGTTAAGCCAGGTTAACCCTGGTTTAACGTCTTAGGTTCCCCCCGGCTAACCTGAGTTTAACCTAAACCTTTGTCCTGTCAAAACAAGAAGTAATCCGGAGAGTATCCAAAATATGCTTCTGGAGATTCTGAAGACTATTGTACAGATAACATTATAACAAAACAGGGATTAGGATTTGGAGAGGCCATTGAATTTCATTCTGCAGGGCAATCAAACAGAAACGAAAAAAACCTAAAAAAATAAAATCACGTCATCTTCTTCTATAGTATTTTTAAGATACAGCACTCAGCAATTTGTACTTCAATTCAAATATCATACAGAAGCCGAAAAGGAAAAAGGCCTCATCTGGCCGGTTGCATCTTTGCATCTTGCATCTCCAGATGTCCATGTAATGCTGAACAGTGCAAGGGTCCATGCAAATGAGGAAATAAATCAAGCTAATTGATGGTATTAAATGTCAACATGATAGCTTATATTAAGCCGAGAAAGCTTTCCGGAAGAGGATCTTCCACTGGAGAGAAACTTCCATGCAGCAGCCAGAGTGAACACAGTCAATAATACTGTCGGGGAGCAGCATATGATTCACTTCTAGAATATTCATAACTAGCCTGCTAAGGAAAAAAACAGATTATTAGAAAACCTAGAGAGATGACTTCCACTCCAATTTAAAAATAACATACTCCCACCATCACCAGCTTAATGAGCCCTATTGACACAATCTTGATTATTTGGCAATTAAATCTTACTGGGAATTAAAACATGCATTAATTTTGAAGAACAAAACACAAGGAGAAAAGAATCAAGCTAAAACCTCATGAGCAGCAGGCCTTATATACCCATGATATGATGCCTGAGTTGCTGATACTGCTGTAATAACACAAACATGAGAATGAGTGGAACTATTATAGCTTGAAATGGACAAAATAATATATGCTAGAAAACTAAATTGCAAATATTGGTCACGTAAAAACAGAGAACACAAGTCAAGTGCATCATGGATGAAGTATAAATAAAAAAAAAACATTTAAAAATTTGGAGAAAGATTAAATAGCTTTCTGACCATTGATTTAGCTTTAAAATTTGCCGAAGGGGAGAAATGGGTGGTTTGAGCTATCAAATTGTCTATTCATTTTAGGAAATATTATCCATGAGGCACAAATTACAGACAAGTCTTGCTGTAGATGTCAACAAGATGAAACCATGAGCCCAGATATCCATGAGAGTCAATCTGTACAAAATTGTATTGTAAATATATGATTACTCCTCGAAATCAAAAGTTATATTAGGCACCGGAACAGCACACAATACCAAGCTAGAAAGAAACATTTTTCAGGTTCACTTTAAACAGGACAAATTCTTAATTTCATAAAAATTAATTGTCAAAAATACAAGTAGAAGTATTGCTGTTTGCTTGAAAATGTGCAATGTAAGCTGCTTTACTAATATCCTTCAGAAACAATGTGACACTAATACTCGAGTAGTAAGGCTGGTTCACGACAAAACAACAATGACAATTATGTAGATTGTCTTCCCAATTTTTCATGGAAAAGTGAATAGCAAATTGCAGCAAGAAGATAGGTACCATATTTGCACAACTATTCATTATTTAAAACAATCAGCATTTTTTCAGGTCAATACTGGAGGAAATGAATTCATTGGGTCAAAGAACAACCTTTGGTATATCCAAAGATGCTAGTGAGCCCACCATCATAGACGCCTGGTCTGAAACACCTAAAATAAATAATGTAAACCACCGAATTATGCAGATCATGTCATGCCACCCAAAAACACCTCAAAGACCAACCTTTAATTCTCACATCCATAAGAATTAGGGACCTGCCGTACAGCAGAAACATGTCTAGCACTAGGCAGTAGAAAAATATCCAGCCTCAGGACATGTTGTGCAGAAGAAAAATATCCAGCATCAGGTATATGTTGCACAGTAGAAGCATATCCAGCATCAGAGATACGTTGCACAGTAGAAGCTTATCCAGCATCAGAGATACGTTGCACAGTAGAAGCTTATCCAGCCTCAGAGATATGTCGCATGGTAGGAACATATCCAGCATCAAGGACATGTCGCATGGTAGGAACATATCCAGCACGAGGTTCCTAAAGACCACAGTAAGTAAACATGCTTGCAATAGAAAGCAAGGCATCAAAGAGTGGGGCAAAATGCACAACACAAAGAGAAACAGAAACAAAGATAGAGAGGAAGAGAGCACAGTTACCAGATCTGATTGGCAGCATATAGACCCATAAGCTTCAGGATAAGAATAAGGTTGATAGCTACTTGCTGATGCAGCATAAGTGGCAGAATGTATCACCTAACTGAGCTTGGGATCTTGTGATTGGAAGTTCATTTGTTTTCCAGAACCACTAGAAGGTCTAGAGTCTCTAGATTTTACATAGCCCACAAATTTCCACGAATAATTGGTATTCAGTCTCTGAGAGAGCAATGAAAGATGGCATTTCAAAGAACATAACTTACAACTGTTTCGTGGTTTCTTTGATGTGTTCGTCACTGCCAGTAGCAGCCATTCCTCTCCTACAACGTTTTTGGCCTTTATGTTCTTTTTCCAAAGCAGCATGTTTGCTCTTGAGCCCTTCAGAAAGGGATTTACAAGGCTTGCTTCCATTGGTCTTCTGTGGTTTATACTCGGACTACCCTTTTACATGGACAACGTCTGGCTCAGAAGCTGTTTTATTCTTAGATTCACCAATGTCTCCATCCTTACTAACACTAAATCCACCTTGAGCACCATGCTTGGCAACCCAGCTTCTTGAATGAGGCCTGGCAAGATCACCAACAATCCGAAAAACAGAAAGCCAACAATCAGGTTAGTACATTGCTCCATACAAGACAATACAATCTTGGAGCTATTATTACCTTGCCTTCTCCTTTCCCAAGCTCTATTTTATTTACTCCTTCCACACAGGCTACAGCACTTTCTCGGCTAGCAAAGTCAACAAATCTGTAGTCTTTCTTCTTCAATAACTGAATTTTCTCAATTTCACCATATCCTTCACAGTGCTTCCTGATATTCTTTTGAGACAGGAAGACCCTTGAGAAGAACAGATTTGACCTGCAAGATACAATAATCACCTTCTAGGAAAAGGTTCCAAAGATATCTACCAGTTGCAAAAACTAGGCAACTCCAAAATCCATAAGCCATACGTACTTTGGGCAACAGTAAGCTGTTGAAGACTCAATTAGTCCAGGGTAAATTTAGTAGGTTTTGTATATCCTTGCATAAAAGCCAAGCTTGATCTACCATGTATTTGCGAAGAAAAAATTTAGTGCAGAATAATAGCACAAGTCAAAACAGAATATGTAATAATTTGTCAAGTGAACATAATCTTCATCATCAGTCAAATATCACAAACTAAATGCTACAGTCATAACAGCATACATTAGTATCTCAATTTCAATGCAACAAAAAATTCAATATTATTTGATGACAACTTTTTGAGTACCTATTTGAGAACCAAGAAATCAATTAACAGTTGCACGCATGCACGAAAAAAAATAATGGTTATATTTGCAATATTTAATAGTGAAACATCAAAACAAATGGGAAAAAGTTACTTGTAAAATAGCTTCCTCATTAGGATTCTTTGGAGAGTGTAAAAGCAACCCTTGCACTTCTATCAGAAGCCAGCACAGCATCTGGCTTTCTTGAACGTTGAAATGCTGCTACTGCATCAGCATGAGAACTGAACTCCAAAAAAGCAAAACCCTCATTCTTTCCTCCTTTCTTGGGGTCAACAGGCAAGACTATGTTCTCAATTTGCTCAATTCCAATGCCTTTTAGAGTCTCAATGACCTAGCATAAAAGAAGAGTGAGATGTAAAACCCTACCAGGTTAAGCAATAACCATACCAAAGCAGCAACATACAGTAGTTTCTTCATGTCATGCAAATAAGCACAGAAACCAGAGACCCTCATACTGAAACAAAAGTATATCAGGGAAGTATATCAGGGAAGTACCGTGCTGAGAGGAAATATTACATGGTCTTTCATCCAAGTCTCACAAATATTTCTCACACAGAGGATCTGGTTGATACTCTAATATGAGTGCCTCTTGCCTAAAATTAAGAGGAAGAATGTTAGCCTGTGACCAGAATGCAAAGGGAGATGTCTATGAGTCCACAATAAACAACATCTGCCCCCTACATTTTGACTCAGCAAGAGCTTTATTTGCATCATCAACAACAGAAAAACATACAAATGCATATCCTTTGCTTTTACGTGTTGATGGAAACTTAACTATCATTACAAATTCAAGTCCACCAAAGACCCCAAATACTTTGACCAAATCATCCTCAACTGCTTCCTTGTCCAACTCACCAACGAATAGCTCAAATTCCTTCTGCTCTTTCCTGTCTGTAAGAGATTTCTGCAAATATAGATCGGGATCCACATCTTTCTCATTTTGTTCATTATTCCTTCCACTACAATCACCACCCTGCACCTTATATCCCCTTCGTCAACAGAAATGTTGACCTTGGGTCCTGGGTTAACCTTGCTTCCTGTTTCTCCACCAACTATATGTTCAGTGCCTGAGGAGATGAAATTCATTTGCTCAGGTAGCCAATCCTCCAAAAGCATCAACAGCAGACAGCTATGGTGAAAAAAATTAAAAATTGCTACAAGTAGTTGACAGGGCATATATGCCTAGATTACACTAATTTGTAAAGTTTGAAGCAACTTGCTGTTGCAATTGCAGATTCATGGGCATGTATTCTACAAATCACAAGAAGCAGTTGAGTTTTGCTCTAGCTGTCATGCTGTCCTGAACTACAACAATGCATATGTACACATTGCTGTACACTTCACACTTTCACTACAATAATATCATGTAGACTCTTCAGACCAGTTTGGATTGGGATGACTGAGAGAAATTTGCAACTGGCTAGTTGGGTGAATAGCGAGTCATGATGGAATGAAATAAATTTCCCCAATTCGTGTGGTTCTGTTTGAATATTATTTTGGTAATAGAAATTTAAAACATGTTTGGATGAGCAGATAGTAAGGCGATGATCAAATGGCTACTCCCAATCCAAACAGGTCCTTCAATTCTTTTGTAGTATCTGTTTCAACTTCTACAACTGTAAGTCATCATTATGCACTTAGTGTTTGGTTTGGGATGATCTTGTTTTTTAGTCAAACTAGCTAGTCTCAATTTGAACTAGAATTAAACTGGAGGCACTATTCCAAAACGAGATCATCTTGTTTTTTAGTTTCAAACCAAAAGGACCCCTATGTACTAAGAGTATTTAGAATAGAATTACAGAAGTAAGAAACCAAAACTTTGGTTGATAAGATCACAACAAACTCTTCATTATTAATACAATGTGATTCAAGACATTTTTTATTTTTTTCATCAAGGTGAATGAATGATGTGCTTTTCATAATATTCTTTGACTAAAATAGGTGTTTCTTGTCATAATTCTTCTATATCAATTGCATAACTAAATCAGGCCTTACATTTATAGTAGCAAGTTAAGTTTTCTCAAGCAGAAGACTTGCAATTCAAATTAAGTTCATTATAGATTTCAGATAGCCTTTTGGTGTTGTATTGCATTACATCAGAAGAATGAGAAAAAATTGTCTAAAGGACCTGCACGATAAATATGTGATGCTCCTCTTTCTTCACTCCAGTAGCTCTGATGAAACTGTTGTTTGTGCATTTTGTTTGGATTTTTTTAGTAAATATTAACAATAAACCAACTCGCATTGATATATCAGTACAATATTTACCAGAAGATAAGCAGCCAATTCAATCAAGATAAAAACTACACATGGTGCCTCCTGGACAATTTCATCCTTTAGATATTATTTGCGTGAAACCAAGTATTGAATCCATTCTCTAGTTGATTAAATGAGATTCACATGCATTATAATGTGAAATCAAGGCCAAGCTGAAAATGCATGAAATTGACCCAACAATCGGAGAAAATCAAAACTAAAGCTCAAGCAGTACAAACCTTCATCTGTGACCATATTGTCATTTCCAATGCCGACTCCACTTCCCTCGCCAGGAGCATCGACATCACCTGTGTCTAAGGCATTCCCAGCATTCTCAGAAGCTTCTGTTTCCAATCCTACAGGCTTCAGTTCCTGCCGCACTTCCAGAGAAGCCAGCGGAGCAACCTCCTTAATCTCAACTGACTTTTCCATCACTGCAGGAGAACTTACACCAGCATCCGCCTCTTGAACCTTCACCTCCTCAAAATAAGAGGCCGGAGCCACTGCTTCGGTGACCGCTCTTGAATTCATAGATGAGGCCTGTGACTCCAAAACCTCCCCGCCATCCATCCATCGCGGCGCGAAGGCCCCCGCCTCCACGCCAGAAGCAGCCGGGCATCCGATTCGATGACCCCTCGGCCATCCGCCTTAGCATCAAGACACATCGCCTCCGGGACTTTGGCCTCGACGACGGCGATGGCCAGGGCCTCTGATTCCCGTACGGCGTCTACGGCCTCCGATTCTGCAACTTTAATCTCCACCACCGCAATAGCAGCCGGGGCATCTGATTCTAAAACCACTCTACCATCCATGGAGGCGTCCACAGCCGCCTCCACGAAGGTAGTCGGGTCCTCTGATTCCACGACCTCCTGGTTATCCATGGTGGTGCCGACGGCCACCGTCTCTGCAGCACCTCGGCGAAGGTTTGGGCGCTGGGGAGGCCTTGGCCGTGGCCTTGGGCGTCGCCTTCTTCGCCAAGGTCTTCTTCGTCAAACGGGGCCGTATGGCTTCTTCTGCCGGATCAGGACGAATAGAAGACCGGCGGTGTCGAGCCGTTGCATTCTCGCTGACGGTTTTTATCATCCGCGGCTTGGTGGGTCGGGTTTCGAATGTCGGATCGGATCGGATTTGGTTCGATCCGATTCGATTTTTTTTGAAGTGGGGTGAGGCCCGGCAATTCGGGTTAATCGGTCGGGTTAGCAGACCCATAATGCTAAATAATTCAGGTGAACTCAAATCCAATCTGTTTCATAGATCACACGATATGGCTCGTATAATGTAAATAGACCAAACTAATATATTTCTAACGTAATTAAATAGATTATTTCACCTTTAAATTTTTAGAATTTTTGCTTATATATTTTTGAAAAGATAAAAAATTACACATATATTTTAAAAAATTATAATTGCATCTATCTTTGTATTGCGTTTAAAGTTTTGCACTTGTACCTTTATCGTAACCGATCACTGGCCAACTCTAGGATTAAAGGATTTAGTTCATGATTAATTGTTTACCAAATTTATGAAATGTCTATTTTATTTTTTAAAAAATATTGAAACTTGCACATATAGCATATACTATTAAAAAGATAAAAAAAAGCATTTATATCATTGAAAATTTTTTAATCGTATACATGTAAAAGAGTAATTTGAATTTGATAATATGTGGAAGCAAATTACCCAATTGAGAAAGCCATTGAAAATCAAGTCCGAAATCAACCAAGGGACTAGTGAATCCAAGACAAAATTCTTTAGAGTGCCGTGTTATAGAAAATTCAATTTGATTTGACATTGAGATTAATCGACCGAATCAAAGGATGAAAAATCGAGTGTAAGAACATACTACGAACCGAACTACTCAAAGATAAAATATCCATTCATAAGATAAGGAAGAACTAATCAGTCTTTATACCGAGTTTATGTGAACCTCAGTATCTTCGACAAAATGTAGTTGTGCCTATATTGAGATTCCCCGAAGTTTGGATAACCCAAAGTTCGAGATATAAGGGATAGACAATTATGGAAGTTGATCCTTATGTCCAAACTTAAAAATAAATATTGGGAGATTTGGGATTCAAGATTGTCTATTATAAAAAATCCAGCTAAGATCACAATGTTGAAGATCATAGGATTCAGATATGCTTCTTACCCTATAAATGATACAATCTCTGAAGAGGTAAAAACTAATGTCCATATATATATTTTACTCTCATTATTAATCTCTGTCTTGACTTAAGCATTAGAGCAGTCTTTTTCACAGTTCTTTTCTGTGCAGGACGACGAGAAAGTGGCATAGCAAATTAAGTTCTCAATGAGTTACATGGACCAAAGCAGATATCAAATTGAGTCCCGTTAATAGTAGTGCATTTATTAAGATCTGTTCTACCACTCTTCTCTCGTCTTGATGTTAAAAAATTCTCCAATCATGTTTCTGACAAAAAGGGCATTGATATCCAGAAATCACCCTGGGGATAAATTGTTCCTACACCAACGGAATCGTGTGACTCTTCTAGCAGGCCAACTCAGCCAACCCACCGAACCAACTCAGCCATTCCCCCACTTCTTCAATAAGAACTTCGGTGACCTCCCTTGCAAACTATTCTTGAGGGCTAGTAACTCTTCCCTGACTCGGTAAGCCGATAAGAGTTTCAAACATTAACTGTGGTAGTTCAACAAATGACGTAGATGCTAGAAGCTTAGACACAAGTTATGCAAAACTTATAGACCCAACAATTACAAAATCAGACTCAAATAATGTAAAACCTCCAAGCCCATTATACACAGCCTTAATATGAAGCCCCCTTTTAGGCTGAGATTCCGAACCATCACTATGAGCCACATCCGCATGCCAACAACCAACTACATCTTAGCGATTATCATCAATCGAGTTATCAAGACCCCTCAGCGGAAACCCTCTTCTGACAACAAGTATCAAGGGGATACTAAGGATACGATTTGCCTTATGACCCAACAGAGAAAACTCCATATCATACTCATGCAAGTCACACTTAGGACAGAGTCACTGACAATACCCCAAGGGAGGACGTCTCACATGCAGCTCGGAGAGTGTCACACATGCCAACCCATCCTAATTATGCGAGGTATGATTCTCCCTTTATTCCTGAGATGACTTATTCCTAGGTACAATCAAAGTTTCATCCACCACCATATGAGGTATATGATAGCACCAAGGATCTTATCGATCATGTGAGCACATTTGAAACACCATGATCCTCCAAGGTGCATGAGATTCTACCATGTGCAAGGCATTTTCCATAACATTTCAGGAACTAGCTCAGGCATGGTATTCTGCGTTGCCAAAATACTTCATTACATGCTTTGATGATCTAGCTCACAAATTCATAGAATAATTTATCACTTTGGTGTCTCAACAAAAGGATTCTTCTACACTCCTAACTTTGAAATAACAAAAGGGAGAGAGCTTGAGGGAGTATTTAGTTCAATTGAAAGTTTCTGAGCTTGATAGTTCTGCTGTCCTTACTATGGTAATAAATGGGATCAAACAACCTCAAGTACCCTATGAAATAGCCTGAATACCCCCTAAAATCTTGGCAGAGTTCATTCAGTTAGCCTAAAAATATATCAACGCCGAGGAAGTCATGTCAATCAAGAAGAAATATGAAGGCCACAGTAAATAAAAAAAAGAGGTCCGAAAAGACAAATCACTTGGACCTAAGAAGCAGAGGACTGAGCGGTGAGAGTGCCAACAAAAATTATGAGCCTACGCTCCACTAAATAACTTAAGGACAGAGGTATTGGCCCAAATAGAACATCGAGACCTCTCAAATAAGCCTTAACCAATTGCTTTAGGTTACATGTGGACAAATCAAGATATTACCAATTTTATAAGGACTATGATCATGATATTGAGGAGTGCAGATGCCTCAAGGATGAAATCGAAAAAGCTTACAAAAAAGGGCATTTAAGATACTTCATTCGCTGAAGTGAAAGAGTTGAAGAAGTGCAAGCTTGAGAAGATCGATTGTGAGGTTCTCCTCGAAGAAACCCTACTCTCGAATTGTAAAATCTGCCTATTAAAAGTCATCTTAATATGATCCTCACAAACTCAATGACGTAAAGTAAAGCCTCGGCTTCAACCTACAAACACCAAACCATCACTGGAGGGTAAGAGGATTGAGAAGAAACCAAAGAACATCATTGTGACTCGGTGCATGCAGACATAGTGTTCTCAACAAGAGATCTGTATGATATTTCGGCTCTTTATAATGATGCTCTAGTCATCTCAGTGATTTTTGATGGCTACTTCACTCAGTGTATCATGATAGATACAAGGAGCTCTGTCAATATTTTATTTATTCGGGCTTATGATCAAATGAAAACTGAAGAAAAGCTAGAGCTCTATGTGAGAATGCTAACTGGGTTTACAAAAAATTCAGTCACTCCACTCGGTATGATTGTCGTACTCCTAACAGTTGGGGAAAGTCCAAAAAGCACAACGGTCAAATCAAAATTTATAATGGTTTAAACTCATTCAGCATATAATGTGATATTGGGATATTTGGCATTGAATCAGTCCAAAGCAATAATATTAACTTTTCATTTAATTACGAAATTTCTCACTAAATATGGCACATGTGAAACTTGAGAAGACCAAAGCTTTATAAAGAAATGCAAATTAGCTTATTGGCAAAATAGCTTTAGTGAGAAAGGAAAGAGCTCAGCACTATTAGAAATTAAGGAGTTAGTTGAAAGTTTGAAGAACACACATGCCGAACCTATTAAACATCTCATCAATTGGGCCATTGACGAGAGCTCAAGAAAGACCATGAAGTTCAGAGCAAATCTCGTAGTCTTTTTGCGTTGAACTCGAGAAGCTCTTACAAAAAAATTAAGACATCTTTGCATGGTCTCCCGATAACATACCGGGCATAGACCCTTCAATTGCTCCACACGGGCTTACGGTGGTGGCAGAAAACTATAAACTAATCAAGCAGAAGAAAAGACACATTATCCCTAAACATCAAAAAATCATCGTCGAGAAGGTAAATAAACTTTTTAATGCATGATTCATTAGGATAGTCGATTATCCTGAATGACTTACCAATATAGTAATGGTGAGAAAGCTAAACAACAAGCGGAGAATGTACGTAGACTTTATCGACATCAATAAGCCTGCTCGAAGGAAAATTACTCCCTACCTAAAATTGACTAGCTCATTAACTCTACCTCAGGGCACTAGTTTCTAAGCTTTTTAGATACATTTTGAGGCTATCATCAAATCTAGATGCATCCTAAAAATGAAGATAAAATAACTTTCATCACTGACTCAGAAATCTTCTGCTACATAGCAATACTCTTCGGGTTAAAAAATGTCGGGGTAACATACCAAAGAATGATGAATAAAATCTTTAAGTATCAGCTAGGTAGAAATGTGAAAGCATATGTTGATGAAATGCTTGTCAAGAGTCTCAAAGTTGAAGAACATCTCCAAGGCCTTGAAAATTTTTTTGATGCGATTCAAAAGTTTAAAATGAGACTAAACCCAAAGAAGTGTATTTTTGATATTGGCCAAAAAAGTTCCTTGGATATCTTATTTCAGAGTGAAGTAAATCTAGAAAAAATCAAAATTATTTTGAAAATGAAACCACCTGGCTCCACCAAAGAAGTACAAAAGCTTACAAGCCAGCTAACAGTACTAAACTGCTTCTTATCCCAAGCGGGTGAGAAGTGCTTATCTTTCTTCAAAATATTAAAACAAAAAATCTGGATTTGAATGGACCGAAGAATACAGCTGAGCCTTTGAAGACCTCCAGAGGTATCTAACTGAACCTCCACTTCTAGTGAGACTTGAATAGAATGAAGTGATGTTCCTCTATGTGGCGGCCTCATATTAGGCTATTAGCTTAGTTTTAGCAAACGACCAAGGAAAAAGTAATATCTCATATATTATATGAGTCATGCACTCACAGGGGCCGAGGTTTGGTATCCTTCATTGGAGAAATTAGCTTGCATTTTCCTCCTCCTCTGTTTTTGCTGGCTATAGTCGTGGCGGTTTGAAAACTTCACCCCTACATTTAGATACATTCTATCGTAGTACTCACCAATCTCCTACTTTGGCAAACACTTCAAAAGTCAAAGACCTTGGGAAGATTAATCAAATGATCCATTGAATTGAGCAAACTCAATGTGACTTTTAAACCTCCAAAAACCATTAAAGCTCAAAGCTTAGTAGACTTCTTGATGGAGACTACTTCATATCCCATTGAATCAGAATCTGAACCTTGGGAAGTTCAGATTGATGTCTCATCCTGCCAGTTGGGTTGTGGGATTGGCATAATTCTTCTAAGTCCTGATGGTAGGATCATCAAATATT
Source organism: Trichopus zeylanicus subsp. travancoricus (assembly GCA_005019695.1). Classification (NCBI taxonomy): domain Eukaryota; kingdom Viridiplantae; phylum Streptophyta; class Magnoliopsida; order Dioscoreales; family Dioscoreaceae; genus Trichopus; species Trichopus zeylanicus. The sequence goes on from RXID01014489.1 coordinate 110,390, forward strand.
CAGCTTGATTGGAGTTTAAAGTCTTGAATAATACAACAAAATATGAAATCTTCATGCTCATGTTATGTGTGACAATAGTGGTAGGGATCAAAAAGTTAAAGGTTTTCAGCAATTTCTAGTTGGTTTGCCTACAAGTTAGTAGGGAGTATAAGGCAAAAGATGATGTCATGACCCAATATTTGGTCAAGGTTCAGAAATTCATAGCAAGGCTCGACCGAGAAAGTTTGTTGAGTATTGCAAAACAACAACACTGAGGTCAATGCTTTGGCACAACTAGCTTCCACAACCTCAAGCTTAAGACTAAGGTATATTTTTGTGAAAAACCTACAAATTCCAAGTTATTCACAGTTAGGAGAAATAGACATAGTTGAGGAAGAACCTTGCTGGATGAATTCCATCACCTCGTATTTCAAAATTGGCCAACTCTCCAAATATTCTAAGGAAGCTTGGAGAATCAAGAGTCTAACTCCAAGTTTTATCATGGTAGATGAAGTTTTGCACAAAAGGTCCTCTTCAAGGCCGTTGCTTCAATGTCTAAGGCCAAGTGAGGCTAAGTATGCCATTTGTGAAGTGCATGAAGAAATTTGTGAGAGCTATGGTGGAGGACAAACCTTAGCTCATAAACTCCTAAGATAAGGTTACTATTAGCTTAAGATGGTATCTGAAGTAATAGAGTTCATTTCAAAATGTGAGCAATGCCAAAGGTATATCTCGGTCTATTACAATCCTATAATTCAGCTATAGCAAACTCAAGTAGTTTGGCTTCTTAATTAATGGAGAATGGATATATTAGGTCCACTTTCTCTAATCTCAGGACAAATAAAATTTTTAATAGTCACTATCGACTATTTCATTAAATAGGTAGAAACTAAAACTCTCGCTACCATTACAGATAAAAAGGTCCAGAAGTTTCTTTGGTAGGATATAATCTATAGGTTCATATTGCCTCACACCCTTATCACAAATTATGGAAGACAGTTTAATAACTCAAGATTTATGGATTACTGTAGCAGTCTCCATATTAAGTAAAAGTTCATTTCAGTCATACACCTACAATCTAACAGCCTAGCTGAAGTAACTAATCCAACTTTATTTGTGGGCATCAAGAAGCGCCTGAAGAGAATTAAGGGTGCTTGAGTCAAAGAGTTACCCTAAATCCTATGGTCATACTGAACCACTCCTCGACTGGTAACAAGTGAGTCACTCCTTTTACTCATTTACGGAGTTGAAGCATTCATCCCCATGGATGTCGGCCTCACCTTACCACGGCTTTAGGCCTGTGACCCTGAAGTGAATGAGGAGAACCTTAGGGCTAATAAAGACCTTATCTTAGAAGTTCGAGAGAAGGCTCACACAAAGGTTGTAGAATACCAATGATGAGTGACTTAGTATTACAATGCTTGAGTTCGTAGTAGAGAGCTAAACCAGATGATTGGGTATTATGCCGAGCTAAACTTGCTGACCAAGATTCAGATAAGCTATCGCCAATATGGGTGAGTCCATTCAGGATCACTCAAGCCGTCAGACCAAGAGCATAAAAGCTTGAGTATTCAGATGGTGAGCTCTTCTAAGGATATGACATGTATACAATTTTAGAAGGTTCTATCTCTAAGTTTTATATTGAGAATAAACTTTATCTTTCTTATTTTTTTAAGAAAAACTGAAGTTTTGGTAAGTATTAACTTAGACACCACAAAGCCCTTGGTCTATCGAGGTACAAAGCCCTCGATCTATCGAGGGATAAGGACCTCGGTTCACCGAGGCACAAAAACATCAATTATCTATGGCACGAAATTAGGTCTATAGAAAGTATGAAAACTCATCTCACATTAAGTATGAGGCTTGAAGAGTAAAATCTGATAACCATACTCTAAGCTATAGCTTTTTCCAGAGTTTGAGTCTGAATGTCAAAGTTGCCCAAACCACATAGATTCATTACCGGGTTGAAGCATCCATGAGAATGGTTTCACTATTTATGATGAATTGTTTGGTTTGTACAAATTAGTCACCGAGGTGAGACTTAATTGTTTTCTCACGATGTGATATAAAAAGAAGGGAGAGATATATGAAAACCGAGGTTATACACTTGAAAAGTTAAACCGACACTAGCTTACATCAAGGTAACACTTATAAGTAAAGATTTTTATTAAGGAGAAGGATATTACATTGCAATGTGAACTGCTAAAGAAAAAAAAGGGGACATAGGTACAATGACTACTTGCCCTTCTTCAGTAGATTAGGAACCTCAACCAAGTCTTCCTCACCCTCCGAGGAGCTAAGGGAATATCTAGTACTTGAGTCCTCGGCACTCTCACCACTTACTGGAGGAATCAAATCAATGTTAATGACTTCACCATATTCATGGCACATACGCTCTATTTGATCCTTGTCATAGAATTCGATCTAAAGGGCATGGAGGTTGAAGTCGGGTCTTCTCGACCAAAGAATCGCTGCGTCTCAGTAAGTCAGATAACTTGCTTCGTATGCCTTGGTAATAAGATTCCCTACTTCTCTGAAATACTCCTTGTTGTCCTTGTATTCCTGGATAGCGAATTCCCTTGAGCCCTTAATAAGGAGCTTGTACTCTTCACTCCCCTAGAAGGTGGTGAGCATGTCTTCCTTGCCTTGATAAGCTTGGTGGCATTTCTCTTTAGTAAGCACTCGTTCTCCCGCCGAGCCAAGTCTCTTTCTCCCTTGGCCTTCTCTTTCTCGGCTACGATTGACTCCTCCTTCACCATAGCCGTCCTAGCCTCAAGTTCTATAGTGAGTTCAATCCAAAATATGCCTACCTTGAGCTGGAGAGCCTCGGCTTTACCTTCAGCTAAGTCCAACTTGGATTGGCAGGAGGAGACTTTCCTCTTAGCCTCAAGAAAGTGCTTCTCGATATGGTAAAAATACTTTGCTATCTGCAAACCGAGCTAAGAGTTAGAATCATGATAATTATGAATATCACTCTATGTTACTGTGCGAGGTAACACTTACATCATAAGAAGCATTTACACTATTGAGGAACAACTCCTCTACTGACATCCGAGCAATACAGGGGTTTGGGTTAAAAGCCCCCTCTGAGTCATCGTTATCTCTGGCTACCCCCTTACCATGGTGATGAAACTTCTGTTGGCTTAGTGTTTTTTATCTCTATAGGTATGGGGATGGGGACAAGGAAAGAACCTCCAATACCTTGCGGCTTGGTTCAACTTAATTATCAAAACCCACCGGCTTCTCGATAACCTCAGCAGCGTGAAGAGGAGGAAGGCTCGGACTCTTTGCTTTCTCCTTCCTCTTCCTTTTCCTTTCACTCCTCAAGGCAAAGGAGCTACTACCTTTAGCCCTTGATGTACAAGGCTACTTCTTCTTCTTCTTCTTCTTCTTCTTCTTCTTCTTCTCTCCCGATAGTTCAATAGGTTTGGAGGGTCCCCCAACTTCTTCTCCTTCCTCCTCCTTTCTCTTTGGCTTCTTTAGTGGTTGGGGGGAGCAGCAGAGTATACGTGCATGGTAACTTGCAAAGTAGATCATACCGGACTTTTGAGAGACCAATAGGCCAAGTCCAAGGAGTTTCTCCTCCCTCAACGACCTCGAGACGGATCTTAATTTCAGCATTTAGGAGGACCAAGAAAAAAGTAGTTGCCGAACTTTGGGAGATGCTTCAGGAGATTTTCTATGCTTGGAAGGTACCCCCCACATGCTTCAGAGTTTGAAATTCTTTTTTGAGAATACCTCATAGGGTGATCCTATCCAAAAATGAATCGAGGATAGGTTTGCTTTGAATAGGCGTTGACCTCTCCTTGGGGAAAGGTACCACCTCCTGCCTGCCCCCTGAGCTTCATCCAGCTCGAAAAGCATCTCGAAACATCTCCTTGGATGGAGTGACCCCCATGGATGTTGCCAATGCTCGAAACACGATGATGAATCTCATCATGTTTAGGACAAGCTGGTCAGGCACAAGGTCAAGGTTGGACACTACAACCTAGGTAAAATTGTCTATCAAGTATCTGAACCCTACTTCAAATATTTTCCAGAAAGTGTTGAAGACATGTCCAAATTGATCCTTGAGAGTAGAACTGCTATCTTTGGAACCCCATATATCAACTTCAACGCCAACTGAAAAACCGAAGACTTGGACTAGGTATTCTAATCTTTTCTCCTAAAGGATCTGCTCAAACACCCAAACTCAGACTCAAGGAGGTCCTTCGTTATCTAAAAAAGATTCACAATGACTTGGTCATGGGAAGTTTTGAGAAAAAAATTATTTATCGAACTAAAAAATAAAGTGATTTGTGGTTTAAAGTAATGCCTGAGTTTGGAGATTTGAAAACTACAGTTCGATCAATATTCGACCTTAACACTACGAATCTCAATACGAATTCTACAAAGCTCTAGACTTGGATGATCTGATCCTAGTTCATGACCACTTTGTTATGTTTTTAATGTGTATAAAATAATTAAGTAGAAACCGAAAAGAAGTGAAGGCACCCAAACCTCGAGTTTGAGAAAAGGAAGCGGCGACTATCACAGTTGTGGCTAGGATGGCCAGAATGGCCATCACGACACTCCTCGTCAGAGGCAAGACCGATGCGAAGATGGCCGAATGTGCGGAAACATAGTCGTCAAAGTTGTCGCCTTCACCAGCCATCAAAAATAACAAGGAGAATTAAAAAAAGGTGAAGTTTGGGTTTAGATGAAAAAGCCGAAGTGGAGAAAGTGATAACCTAGTCCTAATCTTTGTATTTATAGCTAGGAGAGGTCTGTTCGATGGACTACACATGGCAAGGCCAAATCTTGGTGGACACATGGTGTTGTCTTACGCTCTGCCCCCGAAAGGTCCGTCGTCAGCACTAGCACTAGTAATGAGGATGATGTTTAGGGAATACATAGGTCATAATTAGGAGACAATTATGAGCATTAAAGGAGGGTGGCTACTCGCTCTTCTGGAATCTATCGAGCTAGTCCAAATGAAACAAGTCACCCTTCATACACTCCTCAAAAGTAACCCCGACCTCCAAGCCTAGGCAACTCGGTGCTCAGGCTTGAGGGGCACTGATGATATACTGAAGCAAATCAGCTAAGTTAGAAAGCCATTGAAAACTGAGTCCAAAACCAAGCTGGGGAAGAGTAAATCTAAGGCAAAATTCTTTAGAATGTCGAATTACAAGAAATTTGATTTGATTCAATACTGAGGCTAATTGACCAAATCAAAGGATGATAAAAATTGAGTGTAAGGACATAATTATATACCGAACTACTTGAGATAAAGTATCCATTCATCCCAAGGTAAGGAAGGAGTAATTAGTCTTCATACCAAGTTTACATGAACCTCAATATTTTCAGTAAAATATGGTTATGCCTATACTGAGGTTCTCCTAAATTCGGATAACTCAACGTTCAAATTATAAGAAATAGACAACTATGAGAGCTGGTTCTCATGTCCAAACTTAGAAGTAAATCCTGGGAGATTCGAGATTCAAGATTGTCTGTTATAAAAAATTCAACTAAGATCACAGGATTCAGATATGTTTTTCACCTTATAAATGATATAATCTCCGAAGATGTAAGAATTAATGCCCATATATACATTTTATTCTTATTATTAATTTTTATTCTAACTTGAGTGTTAGAGTGGTCATCGCAGGAGAGTTTTTGGTAGTCTTTTTACGATTTTTTTTTATAAAGGACAATAAGAAGGTGTTCCTAACATATCAAGTTCTCAAGGAGTTGCATAGACCGAAGTTGATCTCAAATCAAGTTATTCTCTCATATTTTTAACTACAAAAATTTGAATGCAATATAAACATAAATACAAGTATAATCTTTTCAAGAGTATATATAAAAAAACATAAAAAACTATTTGATGGCCGCAATATATATATATATATATATATAATATATATAAAAACAATTTAACATCACACTCCATAACAATTCGATGAGATTATTTGCTAAAAATAATTTAATAAAATCATGATTATTTGTTAAAATTAATTTATAATTCAATCTAATTATGATTATAGAAATGGGTTCAAATGAGTAAAGTTAGGTTTACGTGTTAACGAGTTGATATGCCAATTCCATTAACTAAATGAGTCAAGCGGGTTATAATCGATTTACACAAATTGATCGATTTATGATTTGAATTTTGTTGGGTCGTAGTCAGGTTAACTCCATTACAACTCAAAGCAGCAGATCACCTGAAAGCAGAAGCCGATAATTCAATGTCGGGTTTGGATCAGGTCAAAGGATTGTAATTTGATTCGGACTTGGGTTTTATAGGGTCAGGTCCAAATCCAGCCCATTTACAGGCCAAGAGATATTTTCATTTTTCTCATATACCCCTGCAAACTGTCATTTACATACGCAAACTCTTTCCACATAAAACAAATGCCTAGAGAACCTATAATAACTAGAGGAAGGAATAGTTTAGATCAATTCCGAATTTGAAATAAGAAAAATTATTAATTTGATCAATTTTAAAAAATTAAAAAAATTGATTAAGTTGATAAATTTTGGTGTTTAAATATATTTTTGGAGTACGGCTAAAAAATTATTGATTTCGTCAATTTCATTGTTTGGATTATAAATAAAAATTAATTAATTTCATTCATTTATAAATTTTCGGTTTCGATGTTTAATTAGAGAAAGAATCCAGAATATGGTCACCCAATTTCAAATGGATGGGATTACTTCTTTTTTTAAAATTTTATTGAAATTTATTTTATAATTAAATATAAATATTTATTAGTAAATGCCTATAAACCCTTACGTGATTCTATTTGAATTTCAATTTCAAAAATAGTTTCGACACGAGAAATTGACGAGTTTTGGTTAAAAAAATCATTTTCATTTTAGTTTCGACCAAAATATTTTTTATTTATTAATTATATCTTGAATAAAATTTAGCTTTATTTTAATTATTTTTTAACTTCAAATTAAAATTATTATAATATTTTTTAAAAAAATTTGAAACAATTATGCACAGTTTTGATCGAAAGATTTTTTTTAATTATTAATTGTGTGTTGACATGGGGGTAGGACATTGACCAATATAATTTTTTTTTGATGGAACGCTATGCACGTGCATGAAAAAAGTGAAAATGCATGCACGTGAACAATATTACGGGCTTTACTGTTCACTCAGCTACCAGTTCTGAAGGCCTGCGAGGGCATAGGCGCTGGCGTGCAGCTGGCGAGGCGCGACCCTAGCAAGGGTGCCAGCGCAGCCTCGAGGTTTGGTTGCCTGCACGAGGTGTGAGGCGCATGCATGGCCGTTAGGTTGGCGAGAGGGCGCGAGCGCAGGTGCGAACGCGAGATCGGCGAGGGCGCCAGTGTAGGCGCTAGAGGGCGCCGGTGTAGGCGCCAAAGGGCGCGGGTTCGGGCATGGGTGTGAGTGCGAGTGCGGGTGCGGGCTTGCCAGTGAGGGTGCAAGTGAGGCTCGGGTGTGGGTGCGAGTGCAGGCGCCAAAGTGCGCGGGTGCGGGCTGGTCGGCCGGTGAGGGTGCGAGTGAGGTGTGGGTGCGTGCGTGAGCTCGCCGACGCGAGGGTGCGGGTGCAGGTGCCAAAGGGTGCGGGTTCGGGCACGAGTGTGAGCTTGCCAGAGAGGGTGCAGGTGAGGCGCGGATGCGGGCGCAAGGGCACGAGTGCAGGCACCAAAGAGCGTGGGCGTGGGTGCAGGCTTGCTGGCGAGAGTGTGCTGCACTCGTGCCTCACCTGCACCCTCGCCCCTGAGCCTGCACCAACACCTCACCCACATCCTCGCCGACAAGCTCACACCCGCGCCCAAACCCGTGCCCTATGGCACTTGCATCCGCACCCTCGCGCCAGCGAGCTTGCACCCTCACCCACACTCGCACCCTCACACCCGCACCCTAGTCGGCGAGCCCGCACCCGAACCCGCGCCTCTGGCACCTACACCCGCACTATCTGGCGCCTGCACTTGTGCCATCGTCGGCCTTGCATCCGCTCCCGCGTCCTCGCTTCGGCCTCATGCTCGCACTCGCGCCCTCGCCGAACTGGCTCTCTCGCCCTCGAGCTAACGCGGGCCTCTCGTGCCCGCGAGTGTAGGTGTGGGTGCGGGCTCGACGGGGCGGGCGCAGGAGCGAGCTTGCTGGTGCGAGCATGAGACTAATACAAGAAAAAACGAAACCAAATCGACCAAAACGTTTCGCCCATAACCGAAACTGAAACGTTTCGGCCGAAACTTTAAACTGTGGTTGATATTATAGGTGAGAATAATTAAGATTTAAAAAATATCCAAAAAATTAATGAGTAGCAGGAAAATTGTTTGATATGATGTTAGAAAAAAATTAGTTTGTTTTTTTCCGAAATAATGGTAATAATTATTTATGTAATGATAATGAAAAATAAAAATTTATTCGTGGAGTAAAAACACATTATATACAATAACTTAACTAATATATTATTTTTTTACAAATTTTAAAATTTAAATACATACAATTGGAAACCAAGCTCAGCATCATCAAGCAACTAAAGTTACATGCATGGGGAACAAACCTTAAACAGCATCCAGCACAATGAATCTCAAGTTTTTTCTAAGCAAATAATGTAAGAAATACCAATAGAACAAGAAGTTCCTTGCAATATAGAATCATGATGATCAAACATTTTTATACAAAATCTAGTGAAAAGAGTCTTCCCATGGATCAAAACATTGCTGCAGCAAATTGGAATGAATACTTAGGCATTAAATTCACTCAAACAAGCACTAAAATTATAAGATCTACATTGAAACCATGAGATATAGAAGCATGAAAAGAGGGTGAATTCTAAGGTTACAATGTAGTACTTGAAGCTTAGCACTGAAGCTTGAGGAGGAGCTAACGAGGAGGGTGCCTACTTGTTGAGTTTTATATGTCTTGAACTCGAATTAGAGTTTGAGTTAAAGTAGGAATCCAAAGTTGAATTTAGATTTATGATTGATTTGTATTATTAGGAGTTGTAATTAGAGTAAAACTTGAACCCAATAAGAGTCTATAAATATACTATAATATATAAGACTTATGTGTGGTGTAGTATTGAGGTTGAACTAGAGAGAAATAGAAAAAGAGAAATAGAGAGAATAGAGATAAAAGAAAGAGAGAGAGTATCGACTCTCGTGTGTGGGTCTTTCTAGTGCTTCTTGGTGGTCTCTCGTGGTGGTTTCTCGTGGTGCTTTCTTGGAGATTCTCTCTGAAGATGGAGGCGTTGCCGAGGCTTAGTGAAAGAGTTTAGTTGAATAAGAAAGAGTGAAGTCTTTCTTATAAACTCTTGTAAAAACCTTTATCTATTGATAGTGGACTCTCGTTGTCTTATCTTGTTATTTTCTTTTATCTTGTATTATTTCTCGTTTCTTGTGTTGTTTGAGATAAGGTGATTCGTGAACCTTTCGCTGCGAATCCCAATGCCTACTATGATCTCCAGTGAGGATGGAGATTCTGGTGGCTAATCAATGCAACTCAAATATTGGAGATTAGTTATGGGGAGAGCCAAGAGAGATGTATAATATAGTATTTGAAGCTTGACACCAAAGTCTAAAGAGGAGCTAACAAGAGGGTGCCTACTGTGATTTCCGACAAAGATGGAGATTCTGGTGATGGATCAGTGTAAATAAGAAATTAGAAATCAGAGACGAGGGGAGCTGAGAGAGATGGAATTTGGGGGTGCCAATTGACAAGCACACTCTGTCCGAAAGAACATTAGTGTGATGGGAAAGAAGATTAGTCGAGGAAAAAGAAGAGGTAATGGGAAGAAGACGAGTGACATAAATGAATGCCAAGGAATTGAGTGAGGAATTTTTAGTTCGTCACCTAATTCTGGAAGAGAGTTACTATTCACACATTTGATCAAAAAATTACGAATTTTGTTCCCTCAGTTCAAAATTTAAATTACTGAAATTACTAAATTTTTTATAAATATTTAAATACTAAAGTCGAGGAAATTGGGTAACTCCATTTTTTTTAATTTAGTTAATTTTAAGTTATTAAAAAATGATCCAAATAACTCCAAAGCCAAATGAGAAGACCAAAAAAGAAATTGACTCCTTTAAAGTGGATAGTATCGTCCGATGCCATTGTGCCATGGAAGCTTTTGGCCGCCAGGGGTGGCGGTGGGGGAAGGTGGGTGGTGTGGTGGTCGGGTGCGGGGAACACAAAAAAAACACCCTGCGGCCCAATATACAGAGAAGATACCTCGGCCCAACAAGTGGGCCATAGTCGCGGATTGCACGCTTGTTCCCTGTCTATGATACATTTATCCGAGTTTCTTCGCCTTCCCCTCTCCGTTCGTGAATACCGATCGCCCCACCCTCCACGTTCTTCGCCGTACCCTCGAAACCTCTTCCGAATGGCACCGCCATCGCCGCCGATCCCTGCTCTCGCTTTCGTCTCTGTCCCTTTGCTCTCCGCCATCGTCGGCATCGTCCTTGCTGTCCTCTTCTTCGCCGACTACCTCCGCCGCAAGAGGTCCGAGGTCGTCACCATCGCCAAGGCCTCGGAGCCGAATCCCGCCGATCAAAAGTCTTCGCGACCTTCTCCCTCCGTTTCCAAGAAATCCCATCTCAAACCCCGCCACCTCGCCGCCGCCGCCGACAAGGTTCGTGTGGCTCCTCCATTTCGAATCCCTTCGATATTGATATGCTTTCCCGGTCAATTGGTGTTTTGTTGGTTTCATTCCAGGATCAGGGCAAAAAGCATCATCATCTCGACGTTAACACGTTGAAGGGCCACGTAGACGCCGTCACTGCCCTCTGCTTCTCTTCCGACGGCCGGAATCTCGCCACCGGTGAGCTTATTGATCTCTGGTTTCGGAATCTTGTGTTATTCGTTTCAATCCGAGTGATCAGGGGCAAAGATTTTTCTCTGCAGCTTGTGGCGATGGAGTGATAAGGATCTTCAGGATCGAAGATGCTTCTAGCAAAAGCTTCAAGTGAGTTTTCGGTCAAACTAGTTAATAGATCGGGTGTTACGTTTGCAGATTATTGATTTAATTGTTGTGGAATGGCTTAGGCTTCTAAGGTTGAATTTGCCAGCCGGAGCACATCCAACCGCCATTGCCTTCTCCGAGAGGGACACCTCGGTGTTGGTAGCTGCTCAGACGCTGTCAGGCTCCTCGCTATACATGTATGCTGATGTGAGTTTACCGAAGCCAAATGTTAAGATGCCTCTTCCTGAGATCAAATGGGAACACCACAAGGTGCATGATAGAAAAGCTGTGCTGACCCTTGTTGGAGCATCTGCAACCTATGGGAGCGGCGATGGGAGTATCATCCTCGCCTCTTGCTCTGAAGGTGTTAGCATTTGGTTAGATGCTTTTGTGCTGTGACTTGTTTGAAATTAGCTAGTTTTGTAGGTCTGATGAATTAATGTTAGAATCCACTATATCAATGCATCAAGAAGCTCAAAGTCTTAAATGCCAGAGTTAGATGTGTGCAAAGGTCAGTTCAAAGAGTTATTTTTTGACCCCTCATGGGTGTCACCTTACAACTGGAGAGGTGAAAAATCAGAAGTGCAACTAGCCTCCAGGACTCTACTTCGGTGTGAATTTGGATCTGTCTTATCTTAAATTTGGAATCAAGTCCTTTCTATTTGAGTTCAGACCCTTAAATCTCTGACTATATTTCAAGAGATATACCATCTTTGTTTGCCCCATGCTGAGATTGTGCAGCATCTTTTTCTTGTTGGACATATCAGAAATTGCTGTAGGAGAAATGCATCTCCATAGTTTGAGTTTATTTCAATGTTTCCCTTCATTTATACTTTTTGAGCAAGTGTATCTGAGTCTCTGATCCAATGTTCCAGGTACGGATATCAAACTTTGGCATGGAAAAAGTGGGAAAGAGTTGGGAACTGTCGACACAAACCAACTGAAAAACCACATGGCTACTGTTTCCCCAAATGGACGTTTTTTAGCTGCTGCAGCTTTTACTGCAGATGTGAAGGTTAGTTCTCTTTGGGTGTATATTGTTAATAACTTGATGATAGTGAAAACCTTTTCTGTTGACTCGCAAGAGATCTCAAAGTTCTTTTTGTTTAGCTAGCAAAACATAAACAAAGACAAGTTTGGGAAGCATACAGAACCGTCTTGAAAATATTCCTATATCCCTTTCTTTTTTTCTAACTTTGAACTTATACAAGTTATTCTGCATTTAGGCCTATGCCTTTAGAAGCTTAATATTTGAAGGCTTCAGTTCTTCCAAGAATTTCCTTATAGCTCTGAGGCAGTAACTAAATAATTATCCACTTGTTTTTTATTATTTGATTTTAATGATACTCTAGGTGTGGGAAATCCTTTACTCTAAAGATGGTTCTGTCAAGGAGGTTCTCAAAGTCATGCAACTAAAGGGTCATAAGGTAATTGTGATTGAAACCAGATTTGAGTTTGAAGTCAATTGTCAGTTAAACTGCAGTGCACATGTTTCAATGCTATGGGTCAGTCATCTATGCTTAAGATTTTGCTAGGCTAACTTTGATTGTGCCAGCTGCCTGCTGATTTTTCATATGTTGATCTGTTATTGATAGTTCACAAGGTGTATTCCGTTTCGTTACCTTGAAATCCTAATTAATCAAACTGGCTGTATTTAATTTTAGTATTTTGAATAGATCATTCATTGATCAACAAACAGGGATGACACTGTGGATAGCCAGGCAACTAATTTTCCATAAGCTTCCAACTGACTGTTTAGATGGGATTAATACATGCCTATGAACTTCTTTGTCTTAAGGCTAATGTGATTATGAAATACAGGTTTAGTTATCAGAATTTTAGAATGTTGGTTTAAATTCTGTTTTGGATTATATTGGGAATGATCATGAGAACAACTCTGGATGAGCACTGAATGCTATTCTTAGGTAACTAGAAGAAGATTGAAACATTTGCTTATTAGCATAGATATTTTTTCCCTTCACATGTAAAGGGTGAGTTTTGATGGCATCAGTTTGATTGTTATCTACTGACAAAAAGTTAATTGTCCAAAGCATTGTCATTTTCTTTAAATCAACAAGACTATTTTTAGCTTTATAAATTTGTTTCCCTCTCTGATTACATCTAAAAGAGTGAGTACGCATTTTGTTATGGCCTCAGATATCTTGGCTTAGTTCGGTAAAAAGTTAAAGTTGGTTAACTAGGGTGTATAAGTGTAATCATTACATTTCCATTAAATCTCAACCACAAAAAGTGTGATGATTACACTTATACAGACCCCTTAACCAACTTTAATATTTTGCCAGACTAAGTCCTTGTATTTTATTTATTCCTTTTACTCTAACTACTCCTATGCAATATGTTATTTGGTTTTTTTTTATTAATGTATTAGTTCTATGAAACCAAATCCTTGTTATGATTGGGTCCATGTTGATATACTTATTCTTTGTTTAGCATTCAAGAGATGCTTTTGAATGCTTAAATTTTTGCTGCTCAAATTAATTTCCACATGCGGCATGTCTTAACTAGAGGTTCTAATGACTTTGTGCTCAGAGTGCAGTGCAATGTTTGTGCTTCACTCCAAATTCAGAGCAAATCATTACAGCATCCAAAGATGGTACTATAAGAGTTTGGAATATCAATGGTATGTTTGGTTAACTTGAGAATTTTTGTGGCCTTCACAGATGTTTTTTATCAGGTTTCTGTAGAAAAAATCAACAGCATGCAGAGCTGTATTGAACAACTTACAGGAAAATAACTTAAACCTTAATATTATGCATGCTTGTATGGATTATTTGGTTTCATTCCTATAAATAGGCCTGTACATCAGGCCACTTCCAGTTTCATGCATGAAACTGACCCACTGATTTCTGTTTGAACTTTAAACAATACATTTTGACATGAATGACCTAATTTAATTGTTTTATTTCTTTCCATTTCTCATATTTTTTGTGCATAATGTCATTATCAGCTTGTGTTGCACTTGCACTTCTGTTTTTCTCTGATTTTTTTTTCCATTTTCTTCCCTCCAAGTTCGTTATCATCTTGATGAGGATCCAAAGACACTGAAGGTGTTCGCTATCCCACTTCAAGATGCCAAAGGCTCTGCCTTGCAGTATGATCACTTTAGTATCTCACCCAATGGGAAGCTCCTGGCAGCCACTTCTGGTTCTACATTGCAATGGTTATGTCCTAATACAGGGAAGATTATTGATACTGCTGAGAAATCACATGAAGGTATGATTAGTTGCTTTCTTACTTGTAGATTTAAAAGTTTCTCCTTCCTCGTTGTATAAATGCTTCCGAGATTATCATTCTATGCTTCAAAGGATATGGTTCAATTGGTTAGATTTCTCATATCCGAGATCGATTTTCTGTTTCGATTTGCTTCAACAATAATTTGGCCATTTCAGAGTTTCTTTTTGCATTTATCCCTGACACAATATCAAAACTGGGATTTCCTTTAACAGATCCTAATTGAAACATAGCATCAAAAGAAGGACTCTTTCTAAAGGGCCAAATTTAATTAGTTTCTAGCTTGTTAAATCTTTTCTTTTTCCCATAAAACATTAGGTTGGATTGATCTAATTCAGTGTAGTAGCCTCTCCAGTATCACCTAAGTCTTGCATTCTTTGGTCTCAGAAGCAATAATATGGATCCTTTTGTAAAAAAAAGTTTTCAAATCCATGTAGTAAACTGATTTGGTTGAGGTAACATGAAGTACTTGTGTCTGATTGATCTTTATTATCTCTTGTTTTACAGGTGACATCGCTGGCATTGCTTGGGCTCCTCAATCGATTCCAGTAGGTAAGATGTTAAAATGTCAGGTGTGATAAATTAGTCCCACATCGGATATTAGATAGATGAGGTCCAATATATATAGTAAAAAAGTTTTTAGGATTATTTGGTGTCCGCCTCACTATATTATTCCGTTTCGACACTCTTTTGGCTCTCTCAACAAATGGTATTAGAGTTTTAAGTTTGAAGTTGTGCAAACCCTTAGAACCGAAATTATTGTGATGGTGCAACTGAATTGAGTCGCATGTTAGTTTTTCTTAAAAAATTAAAAGAATGAGACAAAAATCCATTGGTATGGGTTACACGATAGAATTGATCGAGTGAAAGAGTTCTTGATTAAAAGTGTTAAAATTGATGTGGTCAAATTATACTTGAGGGGGGAGATTGTTATAATGTCAAGTGTGATAAATTAGTCTCACATCGGATATTGTATAGATGGAGTCCAATATACATAGTAAAAAAGACTCATGTTTCATGAGTTTAAGCTTTTAGGATAGTTGGTGTTCGATCCACTATATTATTCCGGTTCAATACTCTTTCGGCTCTCCTAACAGTAAGATTCATGAAAATTTTGTGGATATATCAAATTTGTGTAAATCTTGATGTGCCTCTTAATGCATATGTTTTTAGTTATCTGATTGAGGATGAAATTAATATCTAAGGTTTTAAATTTTAGTTTCGGCAATGGTTTCGACAAGGGCTGAAACTATTTTGTTTCGGCCATTTTGGATATCCGATGGCCTTAAAATTTATCAATTTCAGAAACAGTTTTTGAAGCCCTTATTTTGCAGACTTGGCCGATACTGACAATTTTCGGTTTCGTTTGAAACATTGAAACCCTGATTGATATTGAGAAATACCATTGGGTTAACATATATGAGGTAGTTACATCACATCTCTACGTTAGCGACTATCTGTACTTGGAGTCAGACCCTAGCCTTTACAATTATAATCTCTTGTAAAAGTCTTGACATGAGAGCAATTTGGAAGTATCAAAGAAATTATATTAGCATGACAAGTATTAGCACCTTATAGATTTCATGCATCCAGAATGTCATAATGCAATTTTTTTCTTCTGTTTCATTTTTTTTTCTTAATGACATTATGCAATTATAATTATATTTAACAGGTGGTGTACCTGCCCTTGTTTTAGCTACTGCTGGTGTAGACAAAAAAGTGAAACTGTGGGTGGCTCCAGAATTTCCTTCTTCCTTATAGAAAGGCCTATTTTCAGCTTTAAATCATGGCAGTCATTGCTTCAGGAAAATATATTAAATTGTCCAATGATCAGCATTGCCCTTGCAAGGAAAAAAAAAACTGGAATAGCTGAAACAGGGTTTGATCCTTTTGCATTTTTCAAAAAGTAGTTCCTTTTTTTTTTGGGGGGTAGTGTTGACTCTACACAGCTGCCTCTTGTCTTATGACCCATAAGTAGTGAAATATGGAGAGTTAAAAAGGCATTAGCATTCAGTTGAATCATGAGTGAAATTAGCAGGCAAGTTTGCTTTTTCGTTCCAACCATGCAATAGAAGATAAATGTCTACACTATTATCATTATCGCCAGCAAAATATCTACCATGTTTTGTCTGTACTATGTTGAATGTATGCATTTTTTATGGCTTTTGTGTGTACTTGACAATTACCAATGATCCAAGAGCAATGGTTTTTCATTGTCTAATTCTGCTTCTTTGTGTTCGCTGGCTCTGGTCAGCTGTATATTGATTGGCAAGCTAATTATGGGGCCGATTTGAGATAGGGAATACTGCAATTAATCCATCCTGTGCTCTTTTTGTTAATCCTGGTAATTACAATGTTCGTGTTTCCTAGTTCTCATCGGAGCTCGCTTGAGGACAGCAGGACTTGCGTGTTCGGAAGCAAGTTTACTTGTTTGGGCCGGATTTGGGCTGGTCTGTGGTCTCTGTTTACTCCAAAACTGACCCAAGGTCCGAAATTTCGAACTTGGGTTTTTAGTTTTTCAAGTTGGCCTGATTTATACAGAAAAATGAACGGTGGTAGTGCAACATTGAATTTAAACAAGAATGCTAAAAATCTTACGGAACAAAAATCGGAATTATTGACCACACGAGAGAGACTGTCCAATGCCATGGGAATGGATGACAATCGACTAAAATGGCGGAATTCCATGTGCCAATTATTCCTCCTGCGCAACCATATTTGCGTTCCAGAACAGGGCTCATAAATTCCCTGTCTTCGCTTCAAGAAGAAATACGATCCAATTGGAGGCCCAGGTAGTCACCGGTCCCCTACCAGCGCCATAAAACACCGGATAACTCAATTGGCTCTACCTCCTCGTCGGCATTCCAAGATTCCACGCCCTCTCCGTGATTCTCCTGCTCCTCAAAAATAACAGCTTCCTATGAAACGATGCTTCTCGCTTCATGGAATATGCCTGCAATGGCTTCTTCTTCCGATCAAACAAGGCGAATTTTACCCGAGCACCGACCGAAGACAAATACTTCTACTGGGAAAACCTACTGAGACAGCTCTTTGTTTTAGCGGTTTAGTTGGTACGCGCAACGCGCAACAACAAGGGTGGAGACGACAAGCGACCTGCTGCAACAACAACAGTGCATGTGGTTGTTCAAAAGAAATTTGCAGATGGAATTGGAACAGAGCTAAATGATTATAGCTCTGCATGCTTTTGTTTCTAATTATCTTTTCTCTGTAGAATTTGTGAGCAGTTCAACTCGAAGAGGAAGGGAATAATGATGATTAAGGCGCGAGGCGAAAATTCCACGTCGAAACAGTTGCGGTTATTATTTTTAAAATTGATTTGGAAGGGCACGAGTATCCGGGCAGTGCAGAGTACCATGTACCGGGGAATCCAACGGCGAGTTTCGCGTCTGGACGAGGGAACATCTTACACCTTCAGACATCATCATTGTCTTTTTTATATTATGCTGATGATTCGACTCTTATTGATTAGACTAAATTACGAAATAATTTTATTTCAAAATAATGACTATAATTTAATTCCAATTAAAATTGGCACGGGCGGAGGCGGAGGAAGAAGTAATAGCAGGTGAGGTGATGGAGATCGAGCAGACTGAGGGCGCTGCAGAGGCCGACGCTCAGGGGCGAGGCGCTGGGGACTGAGAGGCTGTTCGAGGAGACGGAGGACTACACCGAGGCGCCGGAGGAGCAGGGCGCTTGCTGCGTTTCTTGATGGGTGGGTGATGGAGGTGTTCTTCCTCTTGGTTTCTTTGTTGGGTTTTTGGTTACAGGAGTAGCTTGACGAGGAGAAAGAAAAAAAGTGAGAGGAAGAGAAGGGGGCAGAATTAGAGATTAAATTCTAAAAATTTTCACGATATCATCTAATCAGAGTAAAAAATGGAGATCGTCCAAAATAAAAATGCTCCGCAAATATCGGACTAGTCCCGATTCTATCCGAACTCCAACTGCAATCAATTTATCCAATTTTTAATCTCAATAAAAATAATTAAATAATAAAAATTATTATTATTATTATTATTATTATTATTATTTACGAGAGTCATAAATCAAATGAATCAAATCTCGATACTAAAACTACCACAACTGAATTGAAATTTGAAAAGGACAGCCAAGGAGCAAAGGTGGCGACCAGGCCAGGCACAAAATATAAAAGAAAAAAAAAAAAAAAAAAAAAAGACATGATTTGCTGGCTGCCCACCGACCGAGACCGTTCGTTCGCGGAGTGGACCCCGATTGTCGTACATGATTTGAAAATATATAGCCACGTCCGTACACAGAATAATCATAATTAAATTACCAGAAAAAGCAAAAAAAAAAACGAAAAGCACTTTTTTCTTCTCCTTCTTTTTATTTTTTGATTTTTTTATTGGCATTTTTTCCTTAAACAATGTACTGGGACGAAGCGGCGGCATCCGCGATTGATTGATTTGGTACTCATTTTAGCGATTAAGTTAAGATGTTTGACGTGACACTGTCAACGAATTGGGCGCAATTGTTGGGTTTGTTGGTCGCTATAGATGAGCTATAACTGAAATTGCTTTTCTTTTTTTTTTTCCCCGCATATGATGACATCAATGGAAGCCGTGCATTACGATTTCTAGAAAAATTTAATTTAGTTTTTTTAACTTTTTCAAAAAAATTTAAAAAATAAATTTTGTCTTTTTTTTTTATCATAAATCACTATATAAAGAATTTCTAAAAAAAAATTTAAAAAAGGGTCCAAACATGTGGGGCCGACGTCCACCCGGATGAACAGTGTTCTATCCCGTCGGCGGGAATCCAATCACCCGCTATTGTCGCGCGAGAGGCCGTCTGCACCCGCGCTTGACGCATCACGTGACGGATCATGCGCCCCCGCGACGCAACACCTGCCACGCGGAGGTCTCGGAAACGTCCCAATCTTTTGTGGGACCCAACCCTACCTCTCTCCATCGTCGGCGACTGTATCCGTCCCACCTCTACCGTCCAACGGCGATCCTGCGGTCCCGATTTCCCCGTACAGAGGTAGGCGATCTACAGTAGCAACGTATCGCTTTCGTCTGGATATTGTTTGGACCGGTCCGAGTTGCGTCCTCTACGGTTTTGTACCGTTCAAATCATGCGGCCCTGCGAAAACGGTCCCTGGACCACCACCCGGCTCATATGGCCCAGCTTTAAGATTCGCCGTCCCTATGATCTAATTGACTGGGACCCACTACTTCTCTCACATTTTTTTTTTTTTTTTTTTTTTTTTGAGGATTTTTCTTATTTCTACCTGAAATCTTACAATTTTTTTATTTAAAATCTTCGAAATTGCATATGCTTATCTTAAATGATTCTTGTAAAAATTAATGGACGTTTAATCATTTTCTTACCCTATCCCTCATATTCACCGATAGCATCTAATTAGTTCAAAATCGAATTATGATTAACATTAAAAAAAATTTTCAGCTTCTAGGGACTAATAAATACGATGATGGTGGTTAAACCCACAAATATAAGAAACGAACCAAATTAAAAAGATGGTTAAAACTCCTCATGCTTCGATCTTCGGGGTAAAGTGATTTTTTTTAATATTAAAAAAAAATGATGTATAATATGAAAAACCCCTCGATTTCGGGTTAACATATGGGCTTCAAGATTGTAAATGGTCTGGGCTGTGTCGGCCCTGTTTCATGGCCCAATAGGTTTATGTGGTCGATAGATTGAACTACACGTCACCCAGTAAGCTCAGTCTCGCTTTATCCAGTTAAAAAAAAATATATTCATAAAAAAAAGATTTTTAAAAAAAGCCAGGGATTCGCGTACGGAAGAGATCGGATTTGGACCACAGCAAATATATATATATATATATAATGAAAGCCGCGCATTCTAATAAAAATGGAGTTTAATAATAACAAGCAGGTGGGCCCACCGCCCACCAATAGACTTGATTTCTGAAATCTGCCGGATCGTGCGCAGCTTTCCGTTTTTTATATTTTTTTTGTAAAAAAACTTTTCTGGCGCAGCGAAATAGGAAAAAAAATCTCTGAAAAAGAAACGAGCGGCTCGCACGTGCTGAATTGGTGTGGTGCCACGTATGGTGACCAACCAAAACCAGGTTCGGGTAAGTTGCGGCAGGGTGGACCAAAGCTCCGCTCTTCCGATTTTGGGATGCGGTCCTGTGGATTTGATTGACCGGTAAATACGAATAAACTGTTTTTTTCGTAATTAATTAATTATTTTTTAAAATAAATTAAATATTGCCCCGTGGCATGACGTGGCTATCCGTCGCTCAGTATGAAGCTCGGACAAAACATGGCAAAGTTGTGAAGGACACGTTGGATTTCAATTTTTTTTCCTCTTATTTATATTCTTTTTTCCAATGAAATTTTCTGTAATTGTCATCCATATTGTCTGTTTTGATTCCTAATTTCAACTAGTTGCTTTTTTAATTGAGAAATTTTTTTTTTCATGCAATTAATATTCCGTTAAGCGGCCTCATTTTTTATTGCGAAGAGTTAAACTCACTATTGTCAAAAAAAAGAGTGTATATTCAATTAACGAGAAAAAATTATTCGATAATATTTAATTTGGAATGATTCATTAGAGTGATCACTATTTTTAAATGAAATTATCTTATTGGATCATAATGAGATTTTTCGATGGTCCTTTTAATTTGCAAATGATTGAGTTTTTAATTTGAGCCCAACGTTAAATGCAAAATCTCATTTTAGGGTTTGTTGTTGCAACACCAAATTAGGGTTTGTTACATTGAAGTTGAGAAAGAAACAATTTAATAATTAAAAAATTTTCCATTGCGGATATTGTTTGTTTAATTCAAATTAATATGGAATGGAGAGAGCTCTTTCACATGAAATATCAAGAGGTTTTGTGTAATTATATAAAATGTGGATTTCAAAACATAGAAATTCACATATTAAAAAATTTGCAGGTTGTGATGTTTAGTAATTAAGTATTGGAAGAATTAAAAAAATGTCAAATTAAATTAATATAATAGATTAAATACTAAATTATCTCAAAAATTTAAAATTAATCTATTATGCTTGCCATTATAATAATCAAGAACTATATACGACTATTCTCCAAGTTTAAGCACCAAAGCATTTACAAGAGCGGTTTAAACCATCGAATTTCGTCTTACAATGAGTAATCAACGAAGGACGTTCATTAGCGTTTGTACGAATCATGGTTTTCTTGCTAAACAAGGATTAAGCGAATGCGAACAATCCAATTTCGAGTTGCCACCTAATGACAATCACTCCTCATCGAGAAGGACCCAAATCTTGATTTTCCCACCTTTTCCCCAAATGCATCAATTGTTGTGTTCTTCTTCATCATTTTAGTACAAAATTTTCAAAGTTTATTAAAATGCGGGGCCCAAATAATAACTCCATTAATTAATAAATAAATAATAAATGGATGAACAGGATCTGAAGTTTAAAATTGCATAGCTGTGCAACCACAATTATGTCCACTCATTATCCATGTGATCTTCAAACCTCTGCTTTTTAGAGCAGTGATCAACTTCTAATTAAAAATTGTTAACTTGCTAAATATGGCAAACAAAAGAGTATCGATATTATTATAATACACATCAAGGTACAAAGAGAGATTCATTAGTCATCATAGCCTATACTCAAGTCATGAAGCCCATTGAAGTTTTCATCTTATAATCACAATTAGCTTGTTAATACAAAGTATGAGCAAGAAAAGTTGATGTTTAGATTGATCAATTGGATTGCGAAAGACTTGTAAATCATTCCAATAATTCAAATCGATCCGCATAAGTCATTGTGTTGGGAAAGCGATTGAGATTGGTCGATCCCGAGATCAATCAGGACGTGTTTTCGCTAATCAAACCTTAATACTTTCTAGAAAAAGATTAAGGTTTCTAAGTTTTTTTTTTTTTTTTTTTTTTAATTATAGGTAGCAGTAGAACAGAACAAAAGTTGTGGTTTGCGTTCAATTTGCTCTTCTCTTGGGTCATTTCACGCTCACGGACCACACACAAGAAAGCAATTTATCAGATGGCTTTTCATCTTTGTTAATATGCTGTCGGAGAGATGATTTATCTCGTTTTTGCACTTAACCCCTTGAAAGTGTTTTGTTTTCATGTGATATGCACCTGTAATTCAGACATGCCAACGCCATCCCGTTGTTTCTTCCAACTCACCGGCCATCAAAATGGTTTAAACTAAACCAAAACCAAAACCCACATCTTCAACCCAAGTATGAACTTATTGTTCTTTTTTTCTAGTAAAAAAGAAGGCTCATGCAACTTACAAAATATTGGATATTATAAATCTCGAGCACATTGTCTTTCTCAAAAAAAAAAAAAAAAAAAAACAAAACAAATTGATACAAGTTCTGGTTCAATATTTATAGATCTTTTTGTTGAGAAAGGCCACGACAGTAAATTATTTTTTCTACAAAGCATATAGTTAGATCAAGGGAGAGACGGAGAGGTGAAGAGTGAGCATGAACAATAAGGAAGAAGAAAACAACAGAACCCCAGCCACAAACAATCTACCAAAGCACGCACCACACTGGAGAAAAGGCAGCAGAGGAGGAGGGGAGAGAGAGAGAGAGTGAAAAAAAATGAGGGTTTCAAGTGTTGGCTGGAAAATGCAAGGAGAAGGGACCAGCAGAGAGGTTAAGATTCTGATATATGTAGTCTCTGTCGTCCCATACTAAATCATCGTCATACACGTCTCTTTCTCTCTCTAACTTTTCCAAAACAACACCATTTAGTGGCGCAAAAAAGCTGAAAGATCTCTAACTTTTTCAATTGCAGCAAATGATCTCTCCATGTCTAAGCAACTCATGTAACTGCCGGATTCCACCAGTTCCCAACCTTTCTTCCCTTACTAAACCCCGCCCACCAAGAGAAAAGGGGTGAGAAACCAATGCTAGTTTGGTGAGGAGTCAACATTTGGTTGCCGACAGAAACAACTCTGCCAAGTGCAATGCAGTCATTTCTCGGATCCTTCTTTTACCATTTCACCATGCACATGTGATCATGGATATCCACTTCTGCCCTGGTGAAGGAAAAGGCACACCCCTTTTGGCTTGGCCTTGGCTGAGTAGAGTGAGCGATAAAGACATAGAGAGAGATCGTATTATGATGGTCCAACGCTGCTAGTCTTGCCATTCAAATGAAATGAAGCCTGTGTTTTGAATGGTTTGGTTTTCCATAATTGGAATCCCCAACTTTCTCTCCGAAAAGATGAAGAAACCCTAGCCTCCATTACTGCTCCTATGATGGATTTGGTGTTGTTGGACTTTTACAACACTCCCTCTCAGTATCAAATGTCTCCTCTCTTCCTTGGAAAAAAGCTCCACACTTTTTCCTCTTTGATATTTAAAACATGCATTATGGTTGCGATTTGCTTCAGTGGATACCATGGCTCCACGCATACATGACGTAAAAGCTACACTTAGCCCGTGTTTCAGTTCTAGTATGATCGCGCCCCCGTTGTTATTGATGGTTGTGTTATCTGAAAAGAACGTCAAATCAAGAGCGAACAACCGGACCTGCAATCTCTAAAGCCAGTGTCGCTGGGAGTTTGCCCGTTGGCGTATCGCTGTCGCGGCATCTTTGCCGACATGCTCACAAGGCCGAGGTCCTCCAAAGGAACCTGCAGCAATGATGGCGGGCGTCCGGAGTTGACGTCCGGTCCCGGGGTGGCGTTTCGCAAGACTAGCCACCAGAGATGATGGGAAAGAAAGGCTCCCGGCCGGGGCCCGAGCTTTCGGTGGACTGGGACGTCGGAGGTTGACGTCCACTGCTTTCATGGTGGGCCTCTCTGGATATTGGAGCGGGGAAAAACAGAACTCTCAGGGTGATGAACTGATGATAGACAGACAGATAGAGATCAATGTTCTTCGAAGGTTGACCACATCGATTATCACCAGAACACCGGAACTCACTCACGTTGCTTTCTTTTGTCTATCGATCATTTCGGAGTTAGTATTGAATTGGATTATTTCTCGAAATTCTAGTACTGAGAGAAGGATGTCGACAGTTGATAAAGACTTGTTTGAAGGGAAGGAATGTGGAGAGAGCTGAAGACAAGGGCCATGCAGAATCATGCTCGTGCCCGACGCGGATTTGCAAAATTCCTGCAATACATTGTTGAGCTTGTTGCTTGTTTCTCCCCCAAACCGTTTTCCTTTTCGGTGTAATGTCAAATCCGACACGTGAAGCGAAGACCAGCCACCATCTGGCTTCGCCGACTTCTTTCTTATTTGCTTGCCATGATGAGCGATGGAACCACGTGATGGTCGGCGAGGAGGCAAGGGTTGAGGTAGGCCGAGCCACACAAATCATGGGGGATGGATACTAGACTCCGATCGCTTAGCAAAAAGGGCGGGAAAGGTACACAAATCATAAGAGCCGAATCGAAAATAAAGATGTTGCCAAACCTATCAAGAAGGAGCAAGAATCTTGAGCATGCTGATTGGAAGCACTCAAATCAGGCAACATCTCCATGTTCTTCCTGTTTTTGTACAAGATTGATGCAAGACTAGTGCCTGAAATCCGGTGCTAAAACAAGACACGGCTCGATGGTGTTGAGACGTCGAGTCTAATAGAATATACTCACATTAAATAATTTGATAAATATATCGATAATAAAAGTACGTACAATTGATATCAGAGTTTCAAATTGGAAAATATCCCGGTCTTCACGTAGTTGTTGGCGAGCAAGCGTTTTACGGGAAGAGACACTGTACTCGAGTACCATGCATACTTGATAAACAAATACAAATCAGCATGCTATATTGGATCGGGGAAAAGCAAACATGGGAGGACCACAATACAACGCTTGGTTCAACGAAGAACATTGCAACCTGCACCCGATTGGGTGTCGTTTTGGGTTGAAAACTTTGACCTAGTATCTTGAATAATTAAAGTTCTGTCTCGGTTGAGAAAAAGTGTTTGGTTGAAGTGTAACGAAAATAGTCACTATCAGATATTTAAACAAAAAATAAATGCAATGTACAACTACATTTCGTGATTAATAGATGTAATGAAATGGATTCAAATGAGTATTTCAGACGTAGGCGTCTGTGCAGATGGTATCCGTGATTGATGCTTCAATTGAATTACGTAGATCACATGTTAACGGGAGATTTTTCAAGCACCGAGTTGAATATTTGAGTAGAAGTCTAGTCTGTGTCGCCCAAACCGGTGCTCTCTAAGCTCTTCAACAAGAAAATACACTCGGTAGAACAGGTTTAGACATGTACCGCGATCAGATATCTAAATTTCAATCGCACGATCTATTCTTTGGAGTGCAGTGTCTCTTCCAACGTCGGACGTCGTGCCGGTGGCTTGACCAGATGTCTCCAGATTTGGCTACAAGGGAAAATTTTGGTTCTCTCATTTGTACCATACCAGCTATCACCCACTAAGTGATGCATAGTCCCTGGAACCAGATCCTCCTGCTGCAAATAAAAATCTGATGGAATCTGAAACCAATTCGGGAACCACTTTGGGTGTAGACTGTGTGGATGTAGAATTCTCGGTGCCTTGAACCATGCAGTTCACAAATGTTTGATTGAATAATTGGATACTGGGGAACTCAAAATCATAAGCATCAGCATCACAACTAGAATTTTCACCAGAAAATGGCAAATAAACATCATCGGCATGAAGCTAGGTTCCAATCATCAACATCTGAAGATATGTTATTTCTCTCCGAGGACCAAAATGCTACAACATTCTCCCTGTTCTGAACTCCTGCACAAATCTATCTTTCCCTTGCAGCAAAACCTTCACAAAGATCATAAATTGACATCAGCACATTAGCGCGAGCAAGCAAGAAGAAGAACAAGGGGGCACCAGAAGAAGAATTTGTCAAAAGAATTCCAGCAATCCTACAAAATCCAATACTACAAAGAAGAAGAAGAAGAAGAAGAAGAAGAAAAGGAAATCAAAGAAAAGGAGAAAAAAAAAAATAAATCGAAGCAAAAATGTTACACTGAGGAGGCATCCACGTAGCCCTCATTGAGCACATCATCTTCCCCGGTTGCCAATAGTTCTGCATCCTTCTCCTCCTCGTTGGCGAAATCCCGTCTTTCTAATTTAGCATTGGCCGCGACAAACATCATCTTCTGCGCCCGTTCAACGACGGGCCTGGACCACCCGTGCCCTCTCACCCACCGGATTAGTGAAGCGTTGGGCTTGAACCCGCCGGAGGTGGCGTGGAGGAAGATGAGCCTTACGGCGACTCTACCGAGCGATTTGAACTCGCTCAGGCAAGTCTCCCAGACAAGGCGGCTGCTCTGCGGGTTGGCAATCCTCATCTTCCCGGTCATCGGATCGAGCCGCTTCACCTGGACGGCCTGGGCGTAGAGCGGGTCCAGCCCCTCGGACCGCCATTTCATCAGCTCCATGAGTGCAATGTGGGCCTCCTCGCGCGACACCAGCCTCATTATCAGCTTGTCGACATCCTTCTCCTGCTCCGGCGACAGGCGCTTGAAGGGCGGAAGGTACTTCCCGCTCGCGTCCTTGACGAGGTACAAGGGGTCGAGGATGAAGGCGGCCGACCAGGCGGGGTGGTAGTTCTTCCCGAACCTTTTGTCGAGCACCTTGTCTGCAATACCATGATCGACGCCATACTTGGAACACCATTCCTTCACCTTGGACCGGAGCTTGTCCCAGAGCGGCAGGCATTGCCCGACCAACGGCCGATCGGCCTCCATCTCGTGGACCATCGTCTTTATCAGCTTGACAAGCGAATGCACTGCTTCTAATTCGCTCCAAAACCTCATGTCCCGAATCATCTCCGCCATTTCTCTGGCATTGGAGTCCTCCCTGCAGACGAGATTGTAGTTCTCGTCCATGACCACTAGTTGCAGGGCCCTTGCATTCGCCAGTATGTCTTCGAGCATGGCGAAGACGGGCTCAAAGTCGCCGGCGGCCGCGTCGGATTGGATGTGCTCGCGGAGGAGGCCGGAGTGATCGAGCTCCTGAAGCTGGTACTTGTGGAAGAGGGGCCTGACCTGGGACTTGGTGTTGAAGAAAAACGCAAGCTTGGAGCAATTGGCGGCGACGGATTGCAGGAGCGAGAGGTCGCGGGCGAAGTCTTTGACGAGGCTGCGGAAGGCCTGGAGCTGGCAGGGAAGGTTGATCATCCAATGGTTCCGGCTCTCGATTTCCCGCAAAGCCTTGTTCTTGAACTGGTCCGAGACGATCCCCACGCATCGGTGCACGCCGCCGCCGGCACAGAGCCCCGTGACAGCGTCCCAGAGGATCTCCTCGGCGTACTGGGAGGGGACGCGGCCGCCGTGGGTGAAAACGGCGTCGCGGAAGACTGAAGTGCCGTTTGGGAGGTTGGCGGTAAGACTTACAACAGAGTCGGAGGATTTCCAGCCGTGGGAGGCGAGCTGGAAGAAGAGGGCGTCGCGGAGGCGGGCGTCGGAGTCGACGCGGGTCTCGTCGACGCGGGCGTCGAGGCGGGGGCCCGCAAAGTCCCGAGGCGAAACCGGCGGAAGGCCGACCTGGTGGAGAAAAGATCGGATCTTGAGGTGGGAGAGCGCCGAGATGGAAACGGCGCCGCAGGTCTCGTAGACCCAGTCGGCGAGCAGTGACATCGCCGTCTCCACCTGCGGCTTTGTCAGCGCTGGTCCCGGGGAGGCCTTGGGGCTCTTGAGCTTCTTCACGCTGTCCTCTAGCATCGCCAGCGCGCCTAAGTCCTCCTTCCCCCCGGAAAGCACCAGCTGCTGCTGCGGAGCGGGAAGCAGCGGCAGCGGCAGCGGCGGCGGCGGCGGCGGCGGAGTCGAGGAATAGCTAGCAGGATCCACAAGCGCGAGGGGAGCAACCTGAAAGGGAGGGGACCCGGCGACGGCGGCCGCTGCTGCCGCCGACGAGGAGCGCTTCCGGGAGTTCGGAATAGGATGTAGGGAGGTAGAAGAAGGAGACGGCGCGATGGAGGAGATGGGCCTCGGTTGCGCCGAAGGCGAGGACGAGAAGTTGGGGCAAGTCCCGCGCTTGAGATGCTCGGAGGCCGTGCGGGAAGGGTTCGACGCCGAGAACACCGCATCACAGAGCGAACACCGGAGCTTCACGGCCTTGGGCAGCCCGGTCTCCGTGCTGCGCACGAGAATAGGCTCCAGGTGTGCCCAGTACCACGCGCCCTTTCCCTTGTTCGCCTTCGTCCTCACCGTCACCAGCGTCTCATACCTCTTGCTCGCCGCCCTCGCCGCCGCATCTTCCATCGTCCTCTCCAACCCCGCCGTTGTCGCAGTCGTCGCAGCAGCCGGCGGCGACGCGCTCGCGTTCGTCGTGGTGGCCATGCCAATCGACCGCACCAGAAACAACAAAATACTAACAAGGAATTTTCTCCTGTGAGGACAAGAACAACAACCGCGTAGTACTCGACCACGTCAATCGGATTCTCCGGCGGCGGCGCATTCAATCGGAGGAAAGCACGGCGGGCCACGCGGCGATAGCTGGTGCTGGTGCTGGTGCTGCGTATTTTTGTCAGTATAACTGTGGAGGTGGAAAGAAAGGAGAAAGGTAAAGGGAGGAGAGAATTGAGAAAGGAAAGGAAATTTGTTTTTATACCGAACTTTTTTTTAAAAAAAAAAAAAAAAAAAAAAAAATTTCTTTTAAAGTGGGAAGGGGGCGTCGTCTTGGTGGTGTGGCACTCCGTCTGGCGAACACTAGTAGTAGTAGTAGTAGGACGCGAGAAGGGCTTCTTCTTGTGTTGGGGTTTGCGAATGTGGGGGCATAAAATAATTCCTGCTTTTTGGGCTCTTGCTGCTCTTGTGCCATAATATCCCCGTGAGAAGACGAGAGGAGAGAAGGGCAGCAGGGGCTGGCTAGGAATTTTAAGGGTTGTAGGCTGTTCTTTTCTAAGGTCTGTGGTCTTCGGGCAGGGTTGAC
Organism: Trichopus zeylanicus subsp. travancoricus; assembly: GCA_005019695.1. Classification (NCBI taxonomy): domain Eukaryota; kingdom Viridiplantae; phylum Streptophyta; class Magnoliopsida; order Dioscoreales; family Dioscoreaceae; genus Trichopus; species Trichopus zeylanicus. The sequence goes on from RXID01014489.1 coordinate 139,445, forward strand.
CGGGGCCCTGACCGGGGCCCTGCCTGCTGCAGCAGGGGAAGGAAGAGAAACAAGAAGAGGAGGGGGCACACTCAGAATGCCCGGAAAATATAGTCTAATTTAATTATTATTTTATTTTTATACGTATTTATCGTTAACCCTGTACATGCACATTCATGTGTGACAAAACGATACATTTAATGTGCGTGTGCGTTTGACGACAAACAATACTTGGTAACTCGTCAAAACCCAAATGTTATCTAATCTCCTTCGCGTGCCATTGGATGGTTAACTCTTTTCTATTGTGTCCTGGTATTATCAGTTACTTTTTTTTTAATATGACTAAAATGCCCATATTATTCTAAGACTTGAAAAAGTAATAATTTCGAAAACTAGAGATTTATCGTTTATATTAGCCTCGTGTGTTGCCAAAATTTAGTTTTTTAAATAAATATTGATTGAAATGTCTTTTGTCATCTTACTATAAAAACAAAATTTGTTCACTATAGGTAAAATAATTTTTTTTAAAAAAAAATCAAATTTACCGACTCTTTTTAGTATAAAAACTTTGAATATTTGTATTTTTTTTTTCTCTTTAATATTGATCAAAGGCGTAAATTTTATGGTGAAAATGAGCTTCTAAATCTTTAAATATTTTTTGAAAACCAACTAAATGTTGAGGTGAAATCAATGTTATTTTTGTAAGATTTAATTGACCAAATTATTCTAATGATAAAAAATAACTATTTGGGAGATCGAACATGTGAGTTTGGACAACCAAATTTAGTATTTGATTTAGTTATTTTAAATTAGCCAATACTTGCTATTTATTATAAAGTTTAATTCATTCCTCTCATAAGCTATCATTTGGATCACTAATTAATATCAAAGTCTAGTTAATTGTATTTAGTTTTTATTTTTTAGAAATTTTTTTATTCAATTTTTATAACTATTAATAATTGATATCAGAGCATGACTCCTAAACTTATAAAATCTAAATAAATTTAGGTTATAAAATCCTCCACAATTTAAGTCAATTTTGTTAGTAATGATGACATTTATTTTCAAAAGATTTATCTTTTAGTCATTCTTGAGGTTAGCTAGTTTAACTAGAATTTTTCGCTTTCAATTCAATTGTTATATATATATATAGATAGATATATAGATATCTATATATATATTATATATATATATATATATATATATATATATATAGCGATTGAATTTTTTTTTTTTTAAATTTTTCATAATTTTTTAATATCATACATTATTATCAAGAATTTTGACAAGAAATCACCTTACCTATGACAAATTTATAATATAGGATGACTATTTTTTTATTAATAATGATAGGGTAAGTAGTTTTTCACAAATTCAGCATAAGATGGTTCCTTTTAAATTTTTTATTATTAAAGCCTACTTTCTCATATTTTAGGATCCACCTTTTAGAGATTTTTTTGGTCCATCTTTCATGCCAACTAAGAATTGATTGTTGAATGCATATATCCTTATTATTATCTTATGTTTATTATCAGTTGCTAAAAATTACTCTTTCATATGGATACTCTCGTTATTAACTTCCATTATTATTTGTTGCTAAAAAAATTACTTTTTTTTGTGTCAAATACGATAAAAATATAAGTATCAATATTTCACAAGAAGAATTCCTTTAATCGGAAGGTTACATGTGTAATTTCGCATATTTTACATGAAGGAATACTTAAGGGAGGTTAATTAGCTAAAATCCCCATAATTAATCAGTAAATACTTGGTAGGGTGGGGATGTGATTTGCTAATTGACAATTAAATTAATTAAATTAATTAAATTATCAGAAAAGATAGGCATGAGATATAGACAAAGGAGTTTGTGAGTGGGATCCGGTGTATCTGGACGTATTTCATATCCAAACACTAATACAATGAATTCATCTATCGATCAATATCTCATCCGAGCGTCTTAAAATTATACCTATTTTTTTGTTTATATGTCACTGCGCCACGTGTCCAAATCCATGTAACGTTTTTTTTTTTTTTCTCTTATTCGAGAGATTTTCCACTTTTCAATAAACCACACGTGCTTTGTGCTATTTGCTCTTTTGTTTGTTGTTTGTAGATATTCCTTCATTTTTTTATTTTTTTTTTCTCAAAAGTCCATTTTGGATTGAGACGATTAACACGATGAACGCGTGAGCGACATTCAAATGCTATGTGCCAATATCTACTGATATAAATCACTAATTAACTATACTTTTTGATGAACTCAATTCAAATGGATCTTCACATTTTATTTATTTATTTATTTATTATATGATACCACGTATTATGAAAAATACTAAATCGTCGCTCGTCGTCGTTGTCGAATAACTAAATATAAATATTCTAAAATATATTGAATGCAATAAATTTTTAAGCCTGATAAATAACCAAAATTTTATTGACAACTTATTATCCTCTTCGATTTATAAATAAATTGTGAATGATGACTTGGTAATTTTATTGAGTCTATGAATTGATTAATGCGAAAAAATTTTTCCGCGCACATTATTTTTGTATCGGACAGAGATTATTTTATAAAAAAAAATTTATCAAGTAAAGAGAAGATTTTATGCAATTTCTTACAATACATGGCAAAACACTTTTGTTGCAGCTAATTAGCGGATAGGTGGAGTTTGCGGAAAATAATGAATAGTGTAGGGGGTTTATTGCAAAGGGCTGCGAATAAATAAAAAATCGTGTTGTCGTCGCGTATCTTTTTTGGGGCATAAAGCGAGGGAAGCAACAACCCAGACTGAGATAATTAGGTCACCATTAGCGTTAGGTGTAGTGGTTCTAAGTGGGTCTACGCTTAGCTTAGCTTTGTTTGGGGGATGCTGGTGACTCATTCATACAGAGCAGGAGCAAAAAAGCAAAAGTTAGAATCCAGTGAGCTTTTCATTTTGACTAATCATAAGATGGATGGAATGGTCACTCACCTGCCCTTCGCCTCTCTTCTTTCCCTTTCCCTTACCCTTTCTGCTCCTCTCTTCCCTTCTCTCATTAACCCCAGCCCACAATATATATATATATATACCAAAGTTATTTGTTTAATGACTTTTTTATTTAGGTAATGCACTAACGCTATGCCTACATATTTATCAGCGGTTGATTGCCTAAACACCTGGGTGGGTCTGTTTGGAACGGGTCATGGTCAAGGTCAAGTCAAGACTAGTGAACCATTTTTGTAAACTAATATCTTTTTATCAAAATTAAGACTTCAATAATTTAAAACTCAAAAAACTATTTAATTTTTTATAATAATTTAATTTAATAATAATATAAAATAATAAATATTAATTTCACAAGATAAAAAAAAAAATTATAAAAAATGCTGACTCGGTCCCTGACCCCAAACCAAACAGGCCCCTATCGATGAGCAATACAGGACACTAGCAATCAACTGCCACGCATGCATCCTTCTAATTATATAACTAAATATTTTTATTTTATAATATTAGCTATAAAGTTCATAATTTTAATTATAAAATCGCATGGGCATTACGGTCGCTCAGCGTTTTAACCATCTTGCTCAATCTTGGCTAACGCTCACACTTACTATCTTAACATGAAATTTTCACATAATTACAGAGGTTTATAGGGTTTATATGTAACTATTTTTATGTTGAAAAGTCAAAGAGTAGTCATTTGTGATAATACGAGTATTTATTTAGTTTCTCTGGAAAGTAGGAAGTCAGGCTGCCAAGGGGAGGAGCAGTAATGAAGGGAAACAGGAAAAGGGTAGAGAAAAAGAGGGAAAGGATGACTTTGTTCGGGTCTCTGAACCAAAACCAAAAGCTGTAGGGTTGAAAAGTTTTCGTCTTCTCTCTCTCTCTCGCTCCAAGCTTAAAGTCGAAGACCTAACAGACAGCCACAACATATGATAGGAAAACCAAGCTAGAGATCATTAAAAGGACATGCAGACCTATGTAACGGAAGGTATATGAACTCTCTCAATCAAAGTTTAAAGTACCCAAATCACTTTTCTGTACCGAAATCGGTTTGGTAACCGCCAGCATCCGCAAAATATCTTATATTTACTTAAAAATCACAAAAAAGGGGGAAAAAAATGCACATAGGCAAGAAAAGTTGTGAAAAACAGTCATAATAATCGATTTTAATATTTTCCCCATTTTTTGTCAATTTTTTAGGGGTTTTCTCTATAAATAGCAAGCAATCCTGATATTGCGATCCTTCAGACTTAGACATTACATGGTAGAGAAGAGTATTTGGGAATTCAAATTGCATAGTTCCTTTGATTCTGGTCCAATATTGCATGGCTAAATGATGGCACATGATCACCCTGTGATAAAAGTGATTGCTTGCAACTGTAGACTCAAAACCGAGCATGAAGCAGATATTACTTCGGATATTGGAAAGCGATGCCATTTCTGCAACAACTTTGCTTTCTTAGACCAGATGCACAAGTGGGAAGGGGCTACGAAGGAAGACGAGTACGAAACTTGCAGTAGCATCCGATGAGATTGCCGTCATTTTCATTGCAAACAAATTAACAATCTTTAACCTTGATTGGGAGATGCTACTCATTCGTTGATGGCGATCTTGACATCATTCAAGGAGACAAGCAGAGGCACATGTGCTTGTATCGCTCATTGGATGTGGACTTCCATATATGTATTTCTTCTGGTGGGCCAAAGACATTAGCTGCATGATAAAAGAATCAACATCATTAAAAGCTTGTGAAATTTTCGAAAAGAGAAAAAAAAAAAAAAGGAATGGAAAGAATGAAGGTGTCAACATTGATATTGGTGCAACGTATAAAGCGTTGCTACAGGCGTGAGAAGGAAACTAGTTGGCGTGAGAACTGATAGCTTGCTTTTTCACATGCCTAAAATACACAATTAAGGAAGAAAAATGAGGGTTATGGAAAACAATATTTGGCCTTCTAAATATAGTGATGTTATTCCCAAAAATGGATATCACAAACTTTATATCAATCTCTAGCATTTTTTTCGAGTGGTTGCTATCATGGTATTGGCTTTGGTCTCTCCAAATTACTGACATAAATTGAAATTTCGAAAGTTGCATTGCAGAGTAAAGGGATAAATTTCCAGCTAGCAGACATTTCTGTGAAGCCACATGATAAAAATTGCAGGAGTCAAAACGAGAATGAGAAGCAGCTTAAAAGTAAACTAGGATTGCCACATGACTTAATTGATGAATTAAGAAACAAGCATTTCCTTCCATTTGTTAAATATGGCTCATAAATAGACTAGGCAACTTTTCCTGCCTCAGTGATCATGAACATTTTCTTAGTTTTCTGAGAAATATACCACGTAAGAAAATGAACAGATGAAATGTACTAGTGTGGATTTGACCTCTGATTTTGTATCAAGAGTGCGTTATTCAAATTTCAAACAGAAATGAGTAACAAAACTTTTACCATTAGCAACAAAGCGCTAAACTCATAAGAACTGCATTTAGGGTATAAGTCTAATATTACCAATTACCAATAGAAAAATAAAATATTCAATTTTAAGAATAGGGTCTGATCTTTTCCTTAATTAATCAGTCAGTTAATTTCACACGGAAGAAGCATCAAGAATTCAGTTGGATATTATGGAACCTATCATTTCCATTAAATAGGTTTGCTTTACTCAAATAATATAAAAAAAGTGCAAATACTGGAAACTCAACATAGAACTGATATTAGCATATAAAATAAGCACATCATGGGAACAGACAGGCGGATGCAACTGAGACCACTGATATCTTATACCATTATGGCATGTTTAACAAAAGCACAAATAAGATGGCAGTGATCAGATATTCAAAGATATTAAGATAATATTGGCATTAAGATGTTATCCAGAAACATTGTCAGGGTACAAAGTTATATGCAAGGAAATATAATAAGGTGGATGGGATAAAAGATGGTTCAAAGTGAAGACATTTTAAGAATATTTATGAATGGGATAATCCATGGTATCACTGGTTTAGTCAATATTTTGGACAACACTCTAAATCAAGAAGGAATAACTACTAAGACTATTGAGGTTGCGGCGAGTGTCCCCTGAAATATAAGCATTTTATACAGAACCATCATCAACTCTTGACTATATTGGTTTAAGTTCACGATCCGATATCAACAAAAAAGGCATAGCAAGAGCAATGAGATAACAGTATGCCTGAGTCCATATTGGAGAAACAAATATTTTGCTCAAACGGATAACAGTTTCAGAAATGTTGCTTATGTCTCTATTGAAATCTTGCAACCAAAACCAGGACTTGCTGACTTGAGAATGGGTGGAAGAAAAGGCTAGTAACGATTAAGATAATTGGAAGGTTAAATTAAGGAGAAAAGCAAACAGCAAATTGGCTAAAAATTGCTTGGTGCCAGATACCTTTTGTCGGTGATATTCCAACAACAAAAAGGCTAGTCAAATGGATATCCCAGGGTCTTGTCTCATGCTAATAAAGTGTCAAAATTGTATGATGAGGTGAATGGAACAAAGAAGTGTTCCAGATATTTTCGTATCAGAAAATTCTGACTTAATAATTATGGTCAAACAAAAGAAAATTTGATTTCTTCCTGCACGTAGGAAATGTGTCAACAATGCAATTGTTTAACCGAGTATGAACACATGACAAATTATGCAGACTGTAGGCATTCTTAAATACTCCAAGTAATTGACAGAAAGTTCGTGAGGTGCCAAACTTATATGTGTGTTACAAGTTAAGGCATTTTAGGATGTTTCGCAAATAGAATATATGTTGAATCAATTGTGAAACTGCTGGACTCATTTTTTAACCGGGTAAACACATGACAATGATGAAGGTGTTCAACTGAGTATGAACCATGGCAAGCTAAGTATACTCCACACATTCCTAAATACTCCAAGTACTCCACACAATTTTAGGCATTTTAGGATGTTCTGCAAATGGGATATCTGTTGGATCAATTGTGAAACTACTTTGTCTCATTTTCTATGATCTCCTAAATCAAGGAGCAGGAACTACAAATAGTATAAAAGTTGTAATTGGTGACCCTGAAATATGTCAGTACTTCATACAGAACTATAATCAAATTAGTGACTATGCTGACTTAAGTCATCTTTGATGGAAGCGTTGGCTTAACACAACATAGAGATATGTCTTAACTTCAGATATGACTAACAAATCTGACACACATGTTCACAATCATGTTCCTGCTTGAACACTGAAGTCCAGAAACCACAATAAGAACTTCTGGAACTTGAAAAGAGGTCGAAGGCTGCAGAGACTAGTGACAGATAGAATTTATGAGAGTAAAACTAAGGTGAAAAGCAAGAGTGTGTTGGAATTAAACTGTCTGAATGCTACATCTTTTGGTACTAGTGAAATCCCAAGGTCGCAAAACATAGTCAAATGGAAATTCCAGTCTTTGTAATAATGCTATAAAATAAATATCAGTATTGCAAATAAGGTGAGAATAACAAAGAAGTGTTTCCAGATGTTTTCACATCAGAGAAATCTTGCGTAACCAAACAAAGTCAATCAGAAAAGGTTGATGTGATTTAGCATGGTGGTAACATTCCAATGTTGCATTTGTTCCATGGAGCACAAAAACATCGCACATTACATAGATCATGGGAACTGCCAAAATACTCCAAGTTGTCAAAAGAAAGAATTTCCATCCAACCATCAATAAAACAATTTAAGATGTCAATTGAAATTACAGTAAAAAGGTAGCATATCACTTCAACATGTTCTTCCTACTCATTTTAAAAAGAACTAGATAAATCTGAGAGTTCTCTTATTTAACTTTTTCCTCCTCTATTTCCCATTTCAAAATTTGGTTGGCTATCTGATCGTCTGAATCCAACTCTCATCATACAGGAAGAGTAAAGTTATATTTGAGGTTACTAATGCTAGAAACATTTAAAGAATTCATGGGCTGGCAATGATAAGAATTGAAGATCTAGTAGGTAAACAAATGGAGTCATTTAAGCATTCCATTTAAAGAAATCTCAAAGCGATGAGTTTCGGTACGAGTATTGATTGAAGATTGTGATGATTGTCAAAAACTGAATTCAAAACGCAATCTTCTTAATATACAAAGGCTACAAGATTTAACTTGTATACCATAAATAGAACAGCATGCAATCACAATTGCTAAAAATATATAAATCTTAAAAATCATGACATTGTTCTCAATGCATTTGCTTGTTTTCATCTTGCAAAATCTGGCACAGCAACAAGAATGTTTGATCATGAAATCATAGTTTCAAATAAAGATGGCTTCTCATACTAGTAAAACCAGAGGTTACAGGTTTCATCCTCGGTAATTTCATTAGATATTTCATATATAAGCCTACACTACGACAAAAATAACTACAAAGCATCCCACCACCTCAAAAAAAAATGATGCTAAAATTTATCCACATATCACAAATAGTACAATAAGGACGATACGAAATGCCCCAAAATTTTGACTTTTGGTTTTACTGACTTTACTAATCAAGTTCTCCACACGAGATACAAAAACAGAGTCATCTCATACTTATCAAGTAACATGCTCCAACAGACAAGAAACAAAAATTCATTTTTATTATTCCAGATCGAGATTCTCCAATAAAAGATAATATTGAAACATGAACACAATCATACCGAAATTTACAGGCAAGGATTTAACCTTTTTTCCTCGTAATTTGCGGTTCAAACCTTTGGGGAACAGAAAATAAATTCGATTACTCACGGCGTTGAAGGAGGCAGGCTTTTTCCAAATCCGAAATTGGATCTCATCTCAAAATTCTTGCAAAACAAAAGGGATAAAAGTGTGATTAAAAAGGAGTTAAAAAAAAAGGCGCTGGGCCCGCTTAGTTGGGAACAGCTTTGCCAACTACTCGCTCGACCACGCAATCGACGAAACCGCTAGCGAGGGCAATTTGGTAAAACTACATTGACCGATTCGAACCCAAAGGAAATATTCTTCTCCGTTCCAAGCAATGGCTTCCATTTCTGCGTGAGTTTTTTCGTCCTACGATTCTCTACGTGCAGTCGCTTCTCTTTACAAGGAGTCTCACGAGCACGGAATTTGTCGAAGGTGAGATTTTGACTTAGATCTTCTCTTATTCCTTGAATATATCTTCTCTGTTTCGATTTGAGTGATTGATTTTTGTTTCGAAAAGGCACAAAATTGGTAGGGAAGTGTTGCTGAGGAGCAGTGAAATTGCAACATTGGCTGTCATCTTTCATTTCAGGTAATTTCCTCCGATTCAAATTGAAAGTGGAACTGCAACATTGGCTGCCATCTTTCAGGTAATTTCCTCCTATTCAAATTGAAGTTCTCTTTGTGTCTTGATTTTCTTGGCTTTCTTTCATAATTTGACCTCCTATTCAATCTGCTTTACTCCTGTTTTGCAAAACTAGGTCTTCGATTTTACCCATTTTGGGTCGTCAAGTCATCCATTTTCTGCAGATTCTTTTTTTTTCTGTGTTAGCTACTTATATGTTCTGGTTAATGTGCTGAAATTGAAGGAAATCGTGCTCAAAATTCGCATTTAAGGTTGATTATGTGTTGTGATGTTTGCGTTGGTTGCTTATTTGAGATGTGTAGTGGAACCAAGCCCAGCTATCTTGGCGTGCAGAAGAACCCTCCCTCGCTTGCATTATGTCCTGCAACCAATAATTGCATATCTGCTTCTGAGTATTTGGTTGACACTAATCGCTATGCTCCTCCGTGGCGAGTATCCTTTATGGTATTGTCCATAATTTTTGGTTTTCAAATCAAACTAGTAGAAGAGAGGGAGTGTGCTTCTCAGTCACTTTTATCGGTTTCATGCTCTTATGTGAGTTTCTTTTCCACAATTGCTTGCTGTTATGGCAATTGGATGCTATTTTCCCAGGAATTTGTATGTTTGTTATTTGTTGCAGTGTGTTACTTCACTCCTCTTGAGCTACGCCACAATGTTTTTATGCTAGTATGCATGTACAATGAACTAGGGGCTTTTGATAACACTAGGAAATAGGAACATCTAATGAACTATAGGAAAAGGAAATAGAAACATCTGATGAACTATAGGAAAAGTGCCAATAAATAGAAATCTACTATGAAGAACAGATTAAGAACATCAACATACAAACAGGACATGTAAAGATTCCTACAAATGCAAGATGCAAGTTTTCTATGGAAGGTAAATATAAATTCCTAAGATATCAGAACATCCATTGATTCCATTCCATGTCTTATATTCTACCTTCAAATTTTCCCCGAAGATATTTTTCTTGTATACTGTGCATTGTTCCTTCTGCAACATAATTGGAAATCCGGAGCTTTTTCCGAAAGCAGCATGAGAAGAATTGTACATGTCTCTGTTGCCATTTCTTCAGATGTATTTTCCTAGTGAAAAATACCAAAATAAAAAATTGATCCTTGTCACTGTAGAATGCAACATTGTATAAAACTGAACTTTTAGTATGGCTTTCACCACAGACATGTTTTGATGTGGGTGTGAGCAGAACCTTTTTTTTGCCATGTCTGCTTTCAGGAATTGTGACCCTAAAGATGGGCGTAGGAAAAAGCCTATAAGTAGAGAAGAAGCAATTGAAGAGCTTCTTCTAGTGGTAAGACATTCATATTCATAAATATTGTTGGATACAAAATATATGCCTTTCTTAAATGGAAAGCCTCGCAATAATCAATTGATTACCATCGATCCTTGTCTGAAGTTACACCTATTTTTTTCACTGGTGATGACATAGCCGATGACTATGCATCATCCAATCATGGTTGTCAAAATTTATACCGTCAATGCTAATTTGTCATCAAATTGAATCAATGGGCATACCAATCTGATCAATATAGTCATTCTCAAGTTTTGAGTGACTGCAGATCCACATGCCAATCACAAGCTACTGCATCAGTGTTTAACCCCATAAAATGTGTGGGGCTGACAAAAAATTATATTTTTTCATTCCATGCAATTTTTAAGGTCGAATGTTGACATGGTAACTTGTATTATCCATCTTTTTTATCACATATTTGGTGAAGGACAATACTTAAATGATTTGCTGAGCCGAAATTTTTTTTTGTATCAATGACATGTTGTTACATCAGTGGTTGACTCTACAAACTGCATGAGACCCATGAAAAGGAAATATGTATTTTTTTTAATTCCGCATAGTTTTTAAAGTCGAATGCTGATGTGATAATGCATGATTGGTGTGCTAGATTTTTTTTTTTTTTGGGCCAGATGAGGCATGTAAGTATTGTCCTTTGATGGAGTAATGAAAAAAAGGAATATACACTTGCAATTTTTTGAGAGGTAATAAAGCAAATAACATTAATCAAGTTCTAACATAATGTGACAAAACAGCATCAATGACAACTAGTTACAAAAAATGAAAAGAAAGTACTAGTTACAAAAAAATCAAGGGAAGTATATGTAAGTCAACTTCTTGGTCAAACCAAGCTTGGTTTATCAAGCAAACGTTTTTCGTTAGCAAGTCAGCCATTTGAGTTGCCTCATGAAAAACTTGTCGATCAAGTTGCGCTTCTTACATTAGTTTCTACCCATGCTCAATATTATGACTGAATATGTTATGGTGGAGGAAAATCCAAATTAATTCAAAAGAATCTTAAAGTTAGTGTGTACTTCCACATATTTCAAATCCTTTCTGGTCCAAAATGCACAAACCCCTCCAGTGCAAACAATTGTTTGTTTCAATAGTGGACACTGTTACAGATTTTATGTCGAGAATATCCTTGAGATTTTACTCAATTGTAAGGTTGAAAAAAATGTAAAATATTATTTTTTTGAACCCTAGTATGAGTGCTTGCCCATAACTGATTGATGTTCTTGGAGATGCTCTTGTTCAGAGTTGAAAGGGATAATACTCGCATTGCTTGTCAATTGAAAAAGATACTTTTGTTGTCGGACTATTAAAGTTATTTTAGTTTGTTGTTTTGAATTTGTGTATGTTATTTAATTGACCTTATCCTAGAAAATGGTTTTAGTTTTCTTCCTACTCATAAATTACAACGACTCAGGGCTTTTTTGCAAAAAGTTTTTGGATTAGATTTGCAATGCTTGCGATTTTTATCCAAAAATTTTTTGTATGATTTTCTAGGGTATGTAAGCAGGAACCATAGCCAGAAAAGAACCGAAAGATATGTGGCGGATGAAGATTAACCAAGTAAGAATACGAGCGGGCTACGCCCATGAACTCAACCGAAAAAAAATAGACAAAAATACATGTGAAAACCGGAAAAGAAATATTTTCACAAAAAATAACCCCAAAAAATTAAAGGTTATTTATGCTTTTTATTTTTACAAATTAATCCATGCTTTGTTACACCTAATCAGAGTTTCAAGTTTTAACTGCACTAACGACTAGGGTGAGCAACAAAACTTAAAAATGGGTAGTCTCGAATCGTAGCAATTGATAATCGTATTGAAAAATCAGTTCTCAAAAAAAATTGATACAATTTCGATTCTTAATTTTGATAGAATTGAAAATTTAGTTTTGATTCCGACTATATATTCTGTGAAAAATCGGTGAATTAAAATTACATTAGTTATTAAAAAATATATATATTTATATATAATATAAAGTTTAGGTAAATTGTATATTAGTGTATTTAAAATTAAATTTTTGTAGAATTATAATATAAAATAATATTTTTTAAAAAATAATTAAAAAATCAGTATACCGATTTTAGAATCTATTTAAAATTAGAACCGAAAAATTAGTTCTTGACCTAAATCAGTATGACTTTGATTCTTGATTTTTTAAAAATTAAAATTCGATTTCAATTCTAAAATATATAACATTAGTACTATAAATCAATTTTACTCACCCCAACTAACTACATATTGATCTAAAATTTGATCTCAAATTTAATAATAATATATTTCATTTAATTATATATATATATTATTTTATTAATTTAATTTAGATGAGATGGTTGAGTTTGTTATTTTACATTTATAATGATCCGGAATTCTAGTTCGAATCATTGATTTTATAATTTATTTTAAGTCATTTTTACCAAAAGATTATATATTTAATAATTTTTAAGCAATACATACCATTTAAAAGTTTTTTATTTTTTTCTATATTTTGTAATTTTAATAATATTTAAAGCTAAAGTATAATTAAAAATTAAAAATAATTTAATCAAAATTAATACGAGTTGTTTTTGATCGGGACTTAGCCGTTTCAACGAACTGAAACTTAAAATCTTTGTATGGATGATTCAATTTTGCCCCACACTCTTTGAAATACTTACACATAAGTTTTTTAATTTTGATTTTAAGCACTTATCAAAATCGATGTATATCGATCACAATTAATTCCGTTTTGATGTCAATTAAATTATTTTTAATTTTTTCTTATTATATTTTAACTTTAAATGTTAAAAAATTATCAATTTTTTTTAAAAATGTACAAAAATTTACATATACAATTTTTTAAAAAATCATTAGATATAAAAACTTTTTGGTAAAAATAACCTAAAATATTAGAAAACATATAGGCACCGTTTAGTTCAGAATCAGAATCAAAATCGAGATCAAGACTAATAAACTACTTTTATAAATTAATATCTTTTTATTAAAATTAATTTTACAAGAATTTAAAATTTTAAAAAATATTTAATTTTTTATAATAATTTAATTTAATAACGGTGTAAAATAAATAATATTAATTTTATAAGAAAAAATAATTTTGAAAAATATTGATCTTTATCCTCGTCACAACCTAAATAGTACTATATTGAAAAAAAAGAGGAAAAATTAACTAAAAATTTTAACCATTTTTTCTAACTAATAAAGTAAAAAAATAATATGAAAAATAAATACAATAGAATTTTAAATTCAAAATTATATTTTAAATTAAAATATTATAATTTAATTGGAATCAAAATCGTTTGAGTCGAAATTATATTTTATGCCGAAATGCTACAAATTCAGTCAAAACGAAAATTAAAAACTTACTTATACATCCAATTTTGCCCTTGCATGCCGAGATCCAAGGGACACAGCCTCCAACCTGCCCGAGATACGCGCCGGAGCCGCACCGCCGCCGGAACCCTTCTGACCAACTCCGCCGCCCTAGATTTCACCCCGTAACTTCCCGCGATTCCGTACTTCTATTCTAATTGCGGGAATAAATCGGTTCTGGAGGTATAATACAAGGAAAGAGAGAGGAGGAGGAAAGGAGAAGAAGGAGATGGGGTTGACGGAGCCCCTTTTGGTGTGGCTTGTCGCCTTCGTCCTCCTCGTCGTGCTTCTGGCGGTGATCGTCTATCAGGTATTTCTTCTCCGATCCAAGCTTGCTTTATAAAGGCAGCTTTTTTTCTTGTGGAGAATTCACTTCTTCTTTCTTCTGATAATCTGATTAAGTTCATATCGCTTTTGCGGTGTTCATGTTGCAATAAAGTTGCGTAGAATCTAGGGCTTGGTTGTGCTGTGCTCTAGTTCAAAAACCGGAAAAAAAAAAAAAAAATTCAAGAGGTCTTCAGGTCGAATTTTTCTTAGGTTGAAAACGCAGTGCTTTGTGCTGTTGGAAATTGTTGTTGTAGCTCATGGGGGATTATGCTTTTCTCCTCAGTGGTTTTAATGGAATGCTAGTGGTCGGCTTTGTTCTTAGAATAGGGGAATGCATGGCGTAGGGAAGCTGTGGGAATGTGAACTCCTTTTATGCCTAAACGTCTGCCACAACGACCTGTTGGGTATCAATTGCAGTCTTCTGAATGTAGATGATACTAGTTTGTCGAAAATAGCATTAGTGGTTGATGGATGAATGATAATCTTGGCTTTCTATGGCTAGCTTTGGAGTATGTAAGGACCATCAGGATTAGAGTTCTTTAGGACTTTTGATGCTAGAAGCTTCAAGATTAAGTGTTTCCTTAGTGGATTCATGTTTTTGAGGGATTTATTTGTGTTGGAAATGCAATTTTTTGAACTACTTTTCTGTTTATTAAATTTCAAGTGATGACCTGTTTCCATAATAGGATACTTCCCTTTGGGCTGTCCTGTCTTTTTGGATTGATATATGGTGTTTCCACAATTTCATACATGAAAATTGATGAGCTTGCATGTCATATATAGTTGTTTAATCAAAAGTAGTTTGTTCATATTGTCATCAAATCTTTGTGGTGATTATCATCTTGAGGTCTGAAGAAAGTTCTAATTATGAGCATTTTTATGGTTGTGTTTGTCACAGGATTCCTGTAATATCCTACTGATCTTGCTTCATGATGTCTTACTGATTTTGCTTTGATGGATCTTTTACTACCTCTTTGTGGAACAAAGCCCTTTTCTTGAAAACAAGTTAGCTGTAAAAGTAGTGCTTTGAAAGCTATTTCTGGTTGTTGCTCTGGTCTCATCTGTATATTCCTTGTAGACTGAGAGACTACCATTTTTGTCTTGTGTGATTTTACTTCACTTAAAGTTTTTAGCGTGGATCATTGTGTTGCTATCTTTATGCTTACACACATGCAATACAAAACAAGAAGAAGAAGTTTTGTGTTTCTTGGACTACACATTTTCACTCTGCAGTTGTTTCTTGGCAGCTCATGTGCTTGGCAGATCTAGAGTTTGACTACATCAACCCATTTGATTCAGCTTCACGTATAAACTTTGTGGTTTTGCCAGAGTTTTATGTGCAAGGAGTTCTAAGCCTGCTATTTCTCATGTCCGGAAGCTGGTTGATGTTTCTGTTATCTATCCCAATTCTTTACTATGATGCGAAACTGTAAGTTCTTTCCTGTTTTGTTCATCAAATCTGCATATGTAATTGCTGTAAGTTCTTTTGTTCAATAGATAACTATTGTTAGTTGATATTAGTGCAGTCATAAAAGATTGATACATATCAATCAATTTCTAGAGGCACCTGAGTACTCCATTTTGTATTATATATGCTGACCAAAACAAGGGCTTTACAGACCTGCCATATATATCCCTTGATTTTGTAGAGTTTATATAGAATTTAGGGGATGGTGTTTTAGTACTTCAATATTGAGGTTTTTAATTAATTATCTGTGTAAGATGAGAATGGACTGAACTTTGTCAAAGGCTAATAGGGGTGTACACCAAGGAAGCGGTGTCATCCTTCACACTTACATAACTTTGTTTTGATGGAATTTGTCGATAAGTGAAACTTATCACCCTTAAGAGGCTTCCACTCCATTGTTTTCATTCAAGTTAAGATGAACCCTAGCCACAAAAAGTGAAATAAAAGGTGAAATAAGATCAGATGCATAATATGGTAAAGATTTCTACTTGGAGATTACACAATCAGGTACTCAAGATTTCATGGTTGCATTTGAAGCACCATGAAATTATGTTCAACTCTGTATCTGTCTCTACATGAAGATATTCCCTCATTTGGACTTGCATTAACCTGCAACAACTAGTGCATGCGTTGGTGTTGATTCAGGTCACATTGCTTTACTTAATGTAGAATGGAGCACATTCTCACACTTCTTAGCAATTTAGGAAACTCATGTTTCCTTGGAAAATCCATGGCACCATATGTCATTCTGAACATGCACACATGATTTCTTCCTCTTCTTCAAATTGATGAAATGGCCACATTGAAACTTATGGCACAGAATTGATGAAATATCCATATTGGAACTAGCAAGAAGCTTCTTAGTTTCCAAGATTGATAGCAAGGAATAATTGACCTCAATACAATTCTTGCTACTTTATAAGCATAAATTCCGAACTTAGCGTATAGATGGATAGGATAGCAGTGAACGGTGTCGCAAAAAGGTATAAGTTGTTTGAGTAGATTAGTGTCATTTATGTCTAGATCTTCCTCTAATCTAAATTAGCAAAGGAAATCAGGAGAAAAGCTTGACATTTAGTTTCTGCAACTTGCCTCATGCAAAATAATTTGCTGCAAGTAATAATTCCAGAGTACATCACCATGTTTCCAGGTATCAGCAGCGGCAGCACCTCATAGATGTAACAGAGATTTTTAATGTGCTCAATAGGGAAAAGAAGCGTCGCCTCTTTAAGCTCGTCTATCTTGTTATTCTCCTCTTCATATCATTATTCTGGTAAAATTCAATTCATCAGTAGCAATTAAGAGTTATCATGTGCCATTGTTGCCCTTACTGTGGTATTTCTTTGCTTGGCTAACTTCAGGATGATATTGAGCATGTTGGAAGATGATTAGAGAAACAGCTTCTGCAGGCAGAGCAACTAAACTGATTCAAGATGAGGAGCCTATTTTCCTTTCTGCAATGGAAGATCAAAGTGCCAATTGTCCTGATCGCAGGCCACATTTGCTGGCTCTGTAGCATTTGGAATATGTTGAATTGCTGAATTCTCGTTGGCCATCAGCAAGTATTCTGTCTATGCAGTGGAAGATGTAGCCTGATTTCTGTTTACAGTGATTGATGTTTATCATGTATGAAATGCCAAATTTATATTCTTTTTTCTATACTTTTAAAAATTATGTTTTGATTTGCATTTTCTTCAGGCTGCAATACATGGTCTAACCCTGAGGAAAAAATGTCAGATCTAATTGACTTTTGTTTTCTTGAGCTTTTCAAGAGTGATCGTGAATTGCAAGCTTTTTCCCAAGTTAACAAGGTATTTGAGGAATCTTTTTTCTCCAAAAAAAAAAAGGTTATGCTTACCATTGTTTTGGTGTGCATCTCAAAATAATCAGAACAGCTCAAAAAATGAGTAAACACAACATGAAAATGAATCTGTACCAAACAAAAAAAAGGCAATTTTGGGAGACCCAACAGCCAACTAGAAACAAAGAGTACTGATGAAACACTGTTGCCCGCCTGAGTTCCAACAGCACAAACAAAATTATTAGGATTCATTCCTCCCCTGGGAAAATGGATTTTATGGGCAACAACAAAACCAAAAGTTTAAGGAGCTCAAGGCCAAAACGTATACGTGTGGGACAAGCTGTTACGCGCTCTAGTATGATTCCACTGGTGCCCTGAAATTTACTCCTGCATAGAGGGCAGTGGTACCAAGCTCCTCTTCAAAGCTAAGCAGCTGTTTTTGCAACCAAAGTATAGCATTCAAAAAAGAGTTAATTTCAAATCATTGAGAACGGTTAAGTAGAAGCAAAAAAATATAAATTTGGGTAAGATGAGATCTATGCCCTGACTGGTGCTAACAAAATTATAAGATCTTTGCAGGGACCTGTTATATCATGCATTGGGGGCACAAAAAGAAACCACCCTTTCCAATTTTTGAAAAGCAATCTGCAGTATATGTTTTTGCAAATAATTGCTTGACTTTGTTTTATTTCTGACCGAGACCACACAGAGAAGTATGGGTGACAGTAGAGCTTTCTGGATCAATAATTAATTGCTCAGGGTCTGTGTGGTTTGAGATCATCGCCATCTTAGTCACAATAAACTAATTGAGATATTGAATTAGAATAAATTAGATGGCACTATTAACAAATGCAATCATCACATTTGTTAGTTGCAGAACAAACAGGCCCTCAATTTCTTCCTGGAATATTCTAGATTATTCAAGAAGTTGTGCTCTTATAGATATTTCATGACCAGAATACACATCAAATTCATTTGGTGTAAGGCCATAAAAGCTTCTTAAGAATGGTTACCAGTCCAATGAGAACATCAAGACCTGAAATTCCAAGATTGGTTTGGGCCCAAACTAATTTCTGACAGTGTCCACATGGACATTCTTGGGAAATTCCATCTCTCAGAGGAGAACACTCATAGGTGGTTATTTGCAAAACAAAGGATGTTTTTCACTACTAATGCAAATCATATGTTGTCTCTCTCGCAGAAATTTCAAATGATGAAACAGTTGGTCCTAATTGATGAACTCTTAAGCCTTTTCATGAAGGAGATCTGAAAACTTGCCAGGTTATACTTCGCAAGGCGTTTGGAACGACATGGAACTCCTACCTTTATCTGACCTGATTTTACAAGAAAATAGACAAAAAAGCCAGAGTGAGTACCAATAAAATTCAGGGGCCCCGAAAAACCGGAGTTTCATGTGATCAGTGGTACAAAAAAGGACATAGATGTTTATTGTAGCCAAACCCACTGAACGGTCAGTAATGAATGTGTCCTGTCTCACCACTGGAACACGAGAAAATAAATGTTAAGCACTAAGAAGGAATAATCATCATAAGACAGTAGCTAGTAAGCTCAGTTCACCTTTGGTGGGTTGCCGTAACACCCCGCCCAGCATGTTTGGACTTCTTGATAGCTTTAATACTCTCAATGATAGATACAATTTGACTCACCTGCATTGACATAGGAAGATCTCTTAGGGTCTGCCCGGTTACAAAAAAAAATTTATGTTTTTCATCTATAATTTTCATCTTTGTTTTTATGTTTTTATTTGAATATGTTCATTTTTAAAAAAATATGAAACCAACCAGTAAAACTTATGAATTCTATCTACAAGTTTTTTTTTCAAAATTTCTCTCTCTATCCCAATCGATGAAGGCAAATAACAATTAAGAAACGTGAAACCCAGCAAAAAAATACCTAAAAAAAGAAAATAATAATTATGAATTTCACATAACCATAGAGAAAAAACCCTCCAGGTAAAAAAAAAAATGCGGTTAGGAAAAAAAATAAAAAATCAGATGTGAAAAAAATTCAAATAATAAAAAAAGAGTACTAGTAAGAATCAGAGGGTGAAAAAAAAGTAAGAAACATGGAGAAATATGTTTTTTTTATAAAGACAAGTTATAAAGAAAACTTCAAAAAGTAACTTTAAAATATTTTTCAAAATCTAATACAATCTTAGAAAATAGAAAAGTGGTTTTCAATTTTTCAAGTTGAGAAAAAATTACTTTTAAACATCTTTAATTTTTTGTCTTTGTAGAAATATATTTTAAAAAACAAAAGAAGTTTTTTATAATTGAACAAATCCTTAGCTTTCCATTCAAAAATTGACAATAGAAGAACCTAGCTAATTATCTGACCACAGATCACTCCCACCACCACCACACCGAAATAACCGAAAAAATGAGCTGCTGCATAACAAGTTTATACTAGCATATGGAAACAAGTTCAACAAGAACTTCGCAGAATAACTTCAAAAGAAGTGCATTTTACGCTGATTCACTTATTGCCTTGGCAACAATGCGCTGCAGCAGTCATGAGAGAGGGAATCAGGATGTTGAGCCAAGGGATCTTGGTCATGTTTAATTTATGGAAAATATTTACCATGGGGTTGGTAACTAAAAGATCTTCTCCAACAATCTGGACTTGCTTCCCAATGTCTTCAGTGAATTTTGCACCATCATCCTGCTCAAATGGATCTTCTATTGATACAATGGGATAGTCAGGTACAAAAGACTTGTAGACATCTTCAAACTATCTCCTGATATCTTCTGTGAACCATCATTGTTCTGCAATAGAGGTCAAAACTATCAATGTCAAAAGTAGGGGAAAAAAGACAAGTAAATATAGGAGCATAGAAACCATAGCATGCTCCAGAATGATATAAATAATATGTGAAACTCACCTCCTCTTTGAAATTAAGATCATAAGTTTTATCCTTATCACCTTAAAATTCAGAAGCAGCAACATCCGTCCTAATCATGACCTGCTCATAGCAGAAAGTGATGACAATTGAAGTTTGAGTCTGTACATACACGACTAATTCAAAACAAGAAAAACTGATTAACTTGCCAGTATATCCAGATTTAGCTATAGCAATCTTTAGAAGCTCAAGTCCCTCTTTGTTTTCCTTTTTTTTTTGAAAAAATAACAAAAAAAAGGTTATCATACATCAAAATGATATCACAAATTAAGATCAACTGAGAAGAGAGTTATATACTAAAGCAAAATGAGATCATTACAATGTTAGGATCAAAAAATCATGGCAGTAGCTTCCAGATGACCAAGTGTATGAAACAGAGAAATCACAATATGCCCAACTTGACAAACATTTGTTTTTCCATAAGCAAACAGACCATCATTTAATTCACACAACTGTAAAATATCAAAAGCTGCATGAATTGCTTTGTTAAAAATTGGCTTCTTTAACACTTTAGGAGTTGCAACTAATCTAGGTCCAGTCTTTTTCAAATCCCATACTAACAAGTAGAAAAGTATTCATTCAAAAAATACAAGAAGGAAATATATATCTGCAGAATTACACAAATCCCCGAATATTTCCAAAGCTCAAACACTTCTCTTGTCTATATATTAATCTAGACAAGAGGAGTGTTTGATAATTTATGAAATGTATATTTTTCTTCCCATCACCACCACCATCATCATCATCTTCTTCTTCTTCTTATTTTTCTTTGTTTCTGAGAAGGATAATGTAGCACTGTTATCTCACAGAGCAACTGTATCGCACAATCTGGAATGGAGAAAAGTACAAGCATTTTTCTCTATTCATAGCACTGAAGAATTGATAATAGATGATAGCATCCGGACTTTGCTTCATCCCTCCTTTTGGATGAATGTGGTTCCACTCAGGGTCAAAGCTTGTTGCTACCTTCTCTTCCATAATCGAATGCTCACCATGGAGAACCTCACCAAGAAAGAATGGCCAAGACAGTAGCAACCATACCTTCTCTGTGAGGATGCAGCTGAAACAACTAGGCATCTTCTATGCCTTCGTGGCTATTCCCCTTCTTTTCGAAGACACCTCTCGGCCAACTTCAGATCATGTAGACGCCAACAAGTTTTGATGAGATCTGGATCTGCTCGCCAAGTGGGTCTTTATTTATCTATGTATATGCTGGCAAATTCGGATAAAGCATAATGCGAGAGCATTTTAGGGACATAAGAGCACAGGCTTGCCGCCTGTTCGCCGAATTCACCGCCACCCATGTCTTCTTGCCGAATGCCAGCACCACTCCTCTCTCTTCTTTCTCATATCTACCTATTTGCTGCATTCACCGGCCATCCATCTCCGCCCGCCAAACAACTGTCTCCATCCGACGAACACCATCACCACCGCTCTTTCTCCTTTTTCGTTCCTGGCTGCATGTTCGCCGCACTCACCGTCCAACTGTCTCCACCTTCGAACGTTCGTCTCCACCCGCCGAACGCCAACACACACACTCCTCTTTCTCCTTTCTCGTTTTCTGGCAGCCTGTTCGCCGCATTCACTGCCCATCCATCTTCGCCCAAAATTGAACCGTATTGGGTTTCGGATTCTGTTAGTTTCCTTTCGGTATTGCTTTAAAAAATATCAGAAAAATAAGTAAAAATGAAAGATAAAAAAAGCAGAAAATCAGAAATAAATTGAAAAATTCTTGAAATTTCCTTGAAAAAACGTTTGAATATTTTGATGCTGTTCAAGTTTAAGATAGTTTTATATCTAAAATTTTATTTTTGAATTTTTAAAAAATTGCTGCTATTTCGAAATTCTTGAATTTCTGAAGCACCATGTTTTATATCTTCTACTTTTATTAAAATTTTCATAACTTTTATTTTAAATAATTTCTTTTTTTTTTCATTTTTTCATTTTATTAAAGGTATGGTGGAAATCTTATTGGAAAATTTTATGTTAATTTGTCATTTGATTTGAACAAAAAATTATACTGTAGTGTGAAGTTAAAAATAGAGAGAGAGCAGTCTGTTCCTAAAAATTTTAAAAAATCATCTAAAATAATAGAAAAGGTGGTTATCCAATGACTAGGTGGTCATTAGATTACATGCTGCACATGAAACATTTATATTTTTTTTTATTGAGATTTGATGCTCTTAATTAAATTAAAATTATGGGTTTAACATGAGATAAGTATATGCTTAAGCTTATGTTGAATTTAAATAAAAATAGTTTGGTCCAAAATTCAAAAAGAGAATTTATTTTCTATTAATACAGTGCTTCGTTCTGCAATCAAAACTCTATTGTTTAATTTTTTATTTTTGTTCAAGATTTAAAGTAGAATTTGAAATTTCTTCTCTGATGAATGTAATTAAAATTATGTTTCCATTAATATGAAATGATTATATATTGATGAGAAAATTATAAATTTTTAGTACTTTCATTATTTCATATAATTTTTTTAACAAAAAATTGTTTTTAGAATTGCGTTTTAAAATATTATTGTAATTTCTTTTTCACAAAACGTGCTCTTTGCTAGTTCTGAAAACCATCCGGAGTTTTCCATAAAAAGAGGGTACAGTTAAAACGAGTTTCAGACGGACGAGACAGAGAAACCTGTACAAATAGCAGGATGCCTGCTGCAGAATTTCGTCCATACAAACAATCAAGATGAAAATAACAACACTTGTTGGGCAAAGCAAGACAATGGGAAGAAATGGTTCTGAGAAAGCAAACTGGGCACAGAGCTCAATAGTATATCAACTCCAATTTGTTATTATTAATTACATCATTGGGTAGTTAGTATAGGATAATGATATAAGTGGAAATAACTTCATGCACGAGCTCATGTTAGATCATCCTCTTCATCTTCCTTTGCCTTAAAATCATTCTTCGCTCAAAGTAGAAGTGTAGTTTTCCAGGCATCCTGTACCATAAATTACCAAAATCAGAAAGAAATTTAGCAACTAACGCACTGGTCCCAACCATGCCAATTGACAGAAAAAATGAAGCATCTAATTTCAAAGAAGGGCATGCATAATGATCAAAACGTTGGAAATAATCTTCAGACTATCTCTAATAAGTATTTCAGATTGTTCATGTTTGCAAGAAGGAGAAAAGATGTAAAACAGTCACATTTATTCATGCACGACACCAAATATAACTGAAGAAATTGCATGCTGGTATGGAATTAGAAATTGGTTGCTCTGTTGTTAAAAGATTTTTCAGATCATCTTGAAATTTGCTCATCATGAAAGTGGGAGGGAACAGTATTTGCTACTTCAGATCTTCACTTAAACTCTAATTCCCTGGTTCACATATGTAACATCAGGTTAAAAAATGTGATACCAGTTGTTACCGTATCGGATAAAACCTGATCCTGCGAAAACTTCAGGATGAATTTATGTTGTCACTGTTTGACGCTGGTAGAATGGTCATCCAGGTTCTACTAAGAATTTGCACGAGTTTATGCAAAGATATTTAGCAAATTCTATGGCCTCGTAAAATTTGTTTGAAAAAACATAATGCCAGTAATTAAGTTGACAATTAATGGCCCTAGTTGTGAGGGGCATCCCTTTCATAGAAACTTTTTTTAAGTCCCTCATTGTATTGTGCTTTACATAAGACAACACCTGAGTTCAATTTTTAAGCACTGGCTCTAAAGCCTCCAAAAATACAAGCTTGATATTAATGAAATCAAGCTTTGGCTTTGTTCCACTTCCTTAATGAACCGTCAGACTAGAAAAGGCTGTCTTTTTCGGTAGTTAGCTAAGGATTATTCATATAGTTGTTCTTTTCCTTTCTTTACACAATTTATAGTTATAGCTAGCTTAGCTAAGGGGCTAAAGTGTGGAGAAATCACTTCCACTTCTGATCCACTCTTATAAGTTGTTGGAAATCCACTTCTGACATTTAGTAGGACAAAAGTGTGTTTAGGACATGTAATTTTTAGTACGTAAAATATTATTGATTTAAAAGTTTATATATATATATAAATAAATAATAATTTTATCATAGTATATGTGGTTATAAGTATAATTATAACTCAAAATAAAAAATATAAATCATTAGACTCACTTCCTGAAGTCATTTCATACTAAAAAATTCATAAGTTAAAATCCAATTCATTTTTCACTTTCAAGCTGGACTTTCAGAAATCCCTTCCAACCAAATAATGAACAAAAGTAGTTTCACTTTTGACCACTTTTGTGCACTTCTAGTCAGCCAAACAAGCCCTAAAAATCTCAGCTGCCATAATATAACTATAGAGAAACTATTTTACGAAAATAACATAACAATAAAACAAAGCAAAAGAAAAAAACTATAGAACAACTAGTAAAAGAATTGTCTTTATGAGATTCACCTTAGAGATGATAATGGACTGAAGACAGAGATAACTGAATGAAGAAAAGAGAGGGAGAGAAGTAGTAGAGAAATGAAACAATGGAAGAAAAGACTGCTAAAAAAGTAGAAATAGAGCTGGCAGTTATGACATGAACAGGGAAGGTAAACATACCAGCCGGGTCAGGCTATCAAATTCCTTGATTGAATCAGCGAATTTTCCAACAGCCCCCACATCCATTGCAGCAGCTAAATCCTGCTATACCAAAGTGAATGTTAACTATGGTTTGGCGAATGCACTGCTCCCAAGTCTAAGAATCTAATACAATAAAAATACTGTTAAAAATATCTGCTTCAAATGATTTATGCAACCAGAAAATAAAACCACAAGACACCATTTGGTTCGGAATTAAGGTCAAACTCAAACTCAAGATCAAAATTAAAATGTAAAAAGATAGTCTGGTCAAATTTTTGGTATTTGGTTATTAGTCTGACTAGTGAATGATTTAAATTTTTTTAGACCTTTATGTCCCTGGGTATATTATTTATTGAAATTTGAATAAATAAATATAAAGGTAATATAGTAATTTATTTTTTAAAATAATGTAAAAATAATCTGACTATCTTTTTAGTATTTGAATGATAAGCTAGTCAAAACAGAATTATCCTGATCCTGATTTCAAATCAAACACACCCCAATTCTCCATAAAACAATTGATAAGAGATGAGATGGAGATGTTTGGGTTAAATATGTTATAAAAAAAAAGTTCTACAATCAAACCTCCAAAAACGAATAACTTTTTTGGTGCAGAAAAAAAAAACAGAAATTTAAAAGCAAAAAGCAGAACCAAGTCATAACTTACAGATAAAAGCTTCCACTCACGTGAGCCTGAAAAGGATGTCAAGATCCTGCAAATGCAATATATCTAAATTAAGTACATAGTCAAAAGCACAAAGAAGGAAATATGTTCTGAAATCAAGCAACATTCAGACCTGATAATGCTCTAATGCATTTGTGATTGCAATCACATCACCTCTGCAAAGTTGACAAATGCCAGCATTTAGAAGAATTCCCTTCACACTGTACCTAAGAAGGTTGTTATTCATTGATTGCCGAGCAACAGCTTCGAAAATCTCAATGGCCTTCGGATATCTGGAAATTTACCATGAGTTCTTGTTTATAGTTTGCAAGATTCACATGTTACAAATTATAAAAACCAGAACTGGAGTATGTGCTTGTGTGAGGCAAGTACTGAACATTACAGGATTCAAAAATCATCATATCAGGAAGGTCAATATGCATTTGCGAAGGACCTTTTATTTGTTGACAGTTCCACAAGAAGCAGGAGAGAACGCACAATTCAGGAACAGGAAATTGCTTCTATGGTTAGAATGTCCATTGAACAGCAGACATATATGGCCATCTCCATAGCTTCTGGAATCCACTATCACCAATCAAAGTCTCAAAATAAAAACTATCCTGCTGCCGTGTGGCCCAAAATAATCAAAGAGGGAAGGAGGATGAGAGTTATGATATATGACAAAGACTGTTCAACATGCAGCAGAACAGCATTCCAGCACTTAACTTTAAGGGTTTGGAAGTAGAATACATGGCATGGAATCTAAGTAGTCAAAATGCGAAGGGAGTGACAGGCGTCAACCCTCTGAACTGCATTGGTATATCACTTTGGCATCCAGGTGAACTAACATGCAGATTTATTTCAAAATTTACAAATTTATTTTCAACTGTGTGCTTGATGGCTGAGCAACTTAGCAATCTACAGGGCTACTAACCAACAGGTGCCTAGGCAGTCTAGCTCCCACATGCACCTAGGTGACTGCCAAGAAATCCAGGCAGCTGCATTGACTACATTGCATGTAATGCCCGATTGCAATTGTGCACAGTAATGACAGATACTAAATCAACTTGATTTAGAGCTACAAGCCTCTGGCTTATTATCACATAAGTACTTTCAACATATAATCATATCAGTCAGTAACTCACTGTTCCAGCTAAGCAGCAAATTCTGCAACTTTTTGCTTGCACTGATTTGCAGAACTTGACACTTCTTCACTTTCAAATAAATCAGCAGCACACTCAAAGTAGATGATAGCCTTCTCAAAGTCTTGTTCTTGCTCATAAATCTCACCAAGCTCCTGCAAGCAGAATGTATGATCCCAACCAAAAGAATTCTTTGAATCAACATACAGGCATGTCTATTCAATCTAGACATGAGGCTTCTGACAAGCATCTCCACAGTGCATCACCTTACAATATCTTGCTGCCATGTTCAATCTACCAATATCCAACAATAGATTAACCGCCTGATTTAAGCATTGTGCAGCATCTGCCCAGAAAAAAGACGAAAGCATTCAGAATAGATGGTTTGCATGATACACACAATAAGCCAGCAATGTAAAATGTGAATATGTAGAAGACTAACCGCACAAGGTTTAATGCAGCCACATCCAAAATTTAGACATAAAGCATAAGATTTCATCATCCTAAAAATGTTGGGAAATCTATTTTAAAAGGATAAGAAGGAAAATACACATACTCACAATATTTGTCACATGGGATACAGTTCCGCTGTGCAAATATTCTTGATTTTATTTTATCATCAACAAACTTCCCTTCTCTTCACTTATATTTTGGCATATTTTTCATTAAATTTCTTAGATCAATCACCTAATCATGTGCTTTGTATCGCCCATCTGTTTTTTTTCCAATTTTTATGCTGAACATAAAATTGGAAAATTTTACATGATTCAACTATAGTTAGCATCTAAGATTGGACTCTGATACAAGCTGCTTCCTTCAATCATAATGAACACCTAGCATGAGAACAGAGGATGTTTCTACATTGGCTTCCAAGCACGATGCATGCTCGCTTAAGGACTGCTCAAGTTCCAAAAGTAAAGGCCGCAGAACACACCAAAAATGTTATTATGGTAGTAGCAATAGGGCAACAAGTAGACAAGTAATGAAACACGTCGAAATTATGGCCCAATGGGGCAAGTACCTTGAGCCGAAATTTTCTTGTAACAATTTGCTGCATCAACATAAGCTGAGGCCGCTTCATGTTTGCTTTCCAACTGATGTTCAAGCATTGCCGCAACATGTTAAAAATGGATCTCACGATCCAGCGAAAGGTCAATGCGCAAGTTGGGAAAAAAAAAAACTTTAAATGACAGTTGGCAAGCTTGATGTAGACTGAGGCGGCTCTCTCCCCTAAGGGCGCGTTTGGTTCCATTCCGGTTAAGGAATCGTGGAATCGTAAGAATTGAATGATTTCGGGGAATTGAAGAAATTAGATAATTGATGAGTATTTACTGTAGGGAATTGGTAATTGGTCAATTTCTTTCCGTTGTTTGGTTGACAAATAGAATTGATTAATTCCATAAGTTGTTGAATTCTTGTGTTTGATGAGTTTTTACTGTAGGGAATTGAGAAATATATTAAAACAATTAAAAATAATAAATATTTTAAAAAAATAAAAAAAAACTATGTAAATAACTTATTATAATCAATTACAGATTTATTTAATATAATTTTATTATTATCTTCTAAAATAATTTTTGATAAACATAAAAAATATATACTTATTTTTTTGAAAATAAGTAATATTTAAGTAATTTGAATAATAAAATAATTTTAATTTTAAAATTATTGAAATAATTTTAATTTTAAAATTATTGAAATAATTTTAATTTTAAAATTATTGAAATAATTTTAAAAATCAATAAGATTTTACAAAAAGACTCAAAAATGAAGGGACTTTAGTTTCACTATATGTACAAATATCATAATAAATATTACGATGATTTGTATCTACTACAGAAACAACTTAATATATTAGAAAAGACATCTTAGTAGGTTAATACAAAAGTCCGCTCAAAAGATGGTTAAATATATAGTTTAACTTAACGTGTTATTATAAAATATATAAACTACATACTTATATTATCCATAAACTCCTGAAACCACTCAATTTTGTCCTCATCATTCATACCATCAACAAATGTCATGCCATCAACCTCGTCCTCATGTAAACGCCTACATACAAGTTTCAGAAAAGACTTACTAAATTGTTCCCCCTTGAACTTCATCAAAGTTGGATACACGGCTTTTTTCGAAAAATCATGTCCAGCTGTTTGAAGGGAGGATGCAACTTGACGCATGCTGATCATCAACTCTTCCATCATCCTCTGATCAAGAGTTTTGCCCTTGCGCTTACGTGACCTCGATGTATTCTCTGAAGAAGAGACTTGTTGTTTACCTTTCGACTGACTATTAGTAGCATAGTTGGTAGAAGGCCCCTCTCTATCAGCTGCATTCTGAGTATTCTCGTTTATAAAATGTTGTTGTTGAGCCTCTTTTCTATTAAAATCTTCTCCAAAATTGTCAAATGCAGATTTAGCCATACTGCCAGTAGCATAGTCTGATCCACAAATCAGGAGCAACTTCTCGTAAAGAGGTATACGTGTGTTCAAAATATATGTAGCTTCTGGAATTTACTGCAAGATTATATTTAAAATATGTTAGATGTAACTTAAACTGATAATATATTTACAAAATAAAAAAATAGAAAAAATATATTTCTTTCTTACAGCTATGATATCAACATAGACTTGTCCGGATGCTGTGATCATCTTCTCATCTTCAATCCACCCTACCCCACTGAAGTCTTGTACCTTTTTAATGACTGCAACTCGCTTCTTTAATGTCTTCTTATAATGGCTTTCAACATTATCAGCATTGAACTCAGTATTGAACTGTGCATTCACAGCATTTGCAGCCGTGACAAATGCTTGCCTCTTGAAAGACTTGTCTTGCTTTAAACCTGCATGCATTTGTCCAACAAAAAAATTAATAAGAAACTTAGAGTTGCTTTTAAACCACACTTTATGTGATCTATGAATCCTGGCCTTTGTTGTTCTTTGTTTCGCAACTACTACTTCCAAGTTAGGACTCCTATCAGAAAGTGAGTTGGAGGAGTCCAGTGTTTCATATCCATCTGAATCCATACCTTTTAAACAATAACATAGGTTTTAGTAAACAAGTATAATAATACATACACATTTAATATAAAAGAACAAGTATCATATCAAACAAACCAGTGTAATAATAGGACATTCACAATACAAGTCACGTAAATATAGGCACAAGCGAAATAGTTTGATATAAACAAAAAAGGATAAACACAAAAATATGTTCACAGACACAACTAAATCATAATGATGATTATAAGCCTCCCATATCTCTGCAGCTATGTTATCCTTCAAACGAATCCACTGGAGATTCTCCTCACGTTGCTCCGTTATTGTTTGACTAATATAGAATGACTCATTCTCTGCTGCAATTCTCATCATCCACATCCACATCCACATTCCTGTTTAGTATTTCGTCATTTGGATCAGCAATCATGATATAATTGTGGATGACACAACAAGTAAGAACTATATCAACTTGGGTTTTGAATGGAAAGAAAGGAGTCGCCTCCAATATACGAAAACGTCCCTTCAAAATCCCAAAAGCTCGTTCAACTTTAGACCTTAAAGATGCATGCCTGTAATTGAATAACTCTTTTGCATTTTGTGGTGGGCGATCCAGTTGTTCATTCAGATGGTATCTCACCCCCTTATATGGTGCAATAAATCCAGCCATTGTTAAGTAACCAGCATCAACAAGGTAATATTTTCCTTCTATTAGCTTCAGACGACCGGGAGGAGGTCGTGAAATAGCATCTTTTAATACCGTAAAATCATTTACAGATCCTTCCCATCCTGCCAAAACATATAAAAATTTAAGACCGGCGTCAACTGCAGCTAAGACATTTTGTGTAACACCCTTACGTCCACAAAAATGTGCAATCATATTCGATGGTACTCTCGCATGCACATGTGTTCCATCAACTAATCCAATACAATCCTACATAAAATATAATCAAATATTAAAAACATGTTTTTAATCAGATAAATCTAATGTGTTATAACAACATACCTTAAACCACGGATAATAATTACTATTGTTCTCTATGATAGGATGTGTCGAAGCGTCTGCTTAAGACATGAACTGATCTTTGATTCCACATATAGCTCGAAGACATGCATTAAAATATCGACTAATTGTCTCACCAGACCTTAAAAAGACTATCTTCATGCTTCTATTTCTTGAGTGAAAACCAATATAATGCAAAAATATCGCAAGTTGTTCCTCAACAATAATATGTCGTGTATCGTATAAGAGATTTCGATCTCGCAACATATTGACCAACTGCATGAATACAGGCACATCCATCCTCAAATAGTTAAAATAGTTACTTCTACCACCATATAAAAATATTGTAAAGATTGTTACTCCTCAGAGATTCTCTATTGCTTATTAGTTCAATGTGCAATTGGGTTCCTCTTCTTCTACTAATAATCAGCATTATCAAATATGCTGTCATTAAGTAGCAATATCCAACAGCTCGTATTCTGAACAAATCTAACTCGTCTTCGTCCATCTAATATTCAAATATTTGTCAAAAAAGAAATTATTCATACATTCTCAATTGACTTTTTAATATTTTTAACACTACAAGTGTAACCAATTAACGAATTAACTTTACAAATCTGACCTGATCAACAAATTGATTTATTATGGTCCAATACGTTTCTTCAGCCCTTCTCTTCACCAGACGCTGCAAAATTTCAATATAAATATACTTATCAAAAAACCCTCATTGTTAAGATATTTACAATGGGATAAATTAAAAAAAAAATCGGAAAAATTCGGGGGTTTTTTTTGTAAAAGCCCATACCAGCTTCGTCCTCCGAAAATTACAGCAGAACCGTTCAATAGATAGTGAAGAACAGGGACAGCGGTCGGGGCAGCGGTCGGAGCAGCGGTCGGGGCAACGGTCGGGCCGCAATCGAGACAATCGAGATCGGGAATGGGGAGTTGGACGAGCTGAACGAGATCGGGAATGGGGAGCTGGATGAGCTGAACGAGATCGGGAATGGGGAGCTGGACCAGATCGGGAATGGGAAGCTGGACGAGCTGAACGAGCTCTGTGGAGAAGAAGACGAGCTGAACGAGATCAGGAATGGGGAGCTGGACGAGATCGATGGAGAAGAAGACGAGCTGGACTGGGAATGGGGAGGAATTCATGGAGCAGAAGAAGAGATCGGTGGAGAAGAAGACGAGCTGGACGAGCTGGACGAGAACGGTGGAGAAGAAGACGAGCTGAACCAGGAATGGGGAGTAATTCGTGGAGTAGAAGAAGAGATCGATAGAGAAGAAGCCGAGCTGGACGAAATCGATGGAGAAGAAGACGAGCTGGATTGAGAATGGGGAGAAATTCGTGGAGCAGAAGAAGAGATCGGTGGAGAAGAAGACGAGCTGGACGAGCTGGACCAGATAGGCGGAGAAGAAGACGAGCTGGACGAGATGGAAAATGGGGAGGAATTCGTGGGAAATAACCGAGGGTGCTATAGTGAAAAACGAGGGAAAAACACGGGAATTGGTGTTTTCCCTTTGTTTTGGCCGGGAATTAAAAACCGAAATCGGGAGAATTAGGAAATAACCAATTGCCTCGATTTCAGGTTCTGGAAATCGAAATAAACACGGAAATAAAAGAAATTGGGCTTTCAATTCCCTCCATTCGCCCCGATTTCCGATTCCGGAAATCGAAACAAGTACACCCTAAGAACCAACACATAAACTCCATTAGTTTACAAATTGCTGGCGTTCGCAAATTGCTCAATAGTAACCGACCAAACATTCGTGCGAACTTGAAGATTAGCCTCTGATCTCATATAAGAAACCAAGCTAAACAACACTGCAACCTCAAAACTATCAACAACAACCAGAAATTTAAACATTATATTGTTTTCCCATCGATCACCTCCCTAACAAAAAGATCTACTTCTCTTTACCAGAAAACAACTATAGAAACAAGATCGGAAGCCCGGATCGATCCAGAAAAACCAGATCAAAAGAGAAAAAAAGAAAGATCCGTACACTTTTTGGAGAGTTTGAAGAAGTTGGCGGCCTTGCCAAAGAGATCGGCGGCATCCTCGTATTTGGATCCGAAGACCCCCAGCTGGTGGGCTTCTTCTCCGCCTTTTCCTCCATCTGGGCGCCGCGCGTCTCCTGGTCCGCCATCCTCCGATGATTCGCCGCCGATCCGAAGCGTTCTACCGAGAAAATTCGGACATAAACGGGGATACAATAAAGGAAAAATAAATCGTTGGCTATTTATTTATTTATAGTTAATTTAAGGGATAATTATGCATAACCCCGTAATTAGCCTTAATTAGGTATAACCCCTAATTTTCAGAATTACCCAATTGTTATTTAATCAAAATTTTTTAAAATAATTCCAATTTTACCCTCGGTTATTTTACACATACACCCCTAAAAACTTATTTTTTTATATTTAACGCCCCAAAATTGGATTTTTTACAAATAACACCCTGAAATAACTCAGATTTACAAAAAAGTCCTCGAAATTCGAATTTTTGCAAATAAACCCTCAGAAATTATTCCGATTTACAGAAAAGTCCCCGAAATTTGGATTTTTGCAAATAACACCCCGGCGCGGGCGGGAGCGGAGGCCGAGGCCGAGGCCATTCCGCCCCCGCGTGCCGGGGACGGAGGCCGAGGCCGGCGCACCCGCATGCCGGGGACGGACGGCCTTGGCCTCGGCCGTCCGCGCCCGCGTGCCGGCGCACCGGCCTCGGCCTCCGCCTCCGCTCCCGCCGCCGGCTCGCCAGCGCCCCGGCCTCCACCTTCGTCCCCGGCGCTCGGGCGCGGATTTTTGCAAATAACACCTCAAAATTATTCAAATTTACAAAAAAGTCCCCGAAATTCGGATTTTTGCAAATAACACTCCGAAATTATTCCGAATTATAAAAAAGTCCAAAATTTTCTTATAAAACCCTCTTCTTCCTGTAGCCCTAAACGCATCCTGCGCTGCCGCCGCTCTGCTCTGCCGTCGCCGCCGTCGCTCTCTGTGCAGTGAAAGTTTTAAAATTTCAAATTTCAAATTACAAGTTTACTATTTTTACATTTAAAAATAGACCACATTTAATATTTTTCTTTATAAATACGTCTAAATTTTATTTATTTTATAAGTAAATTTTATAAATAAATCATCGAAGGTTTCAAAACTTAAAATTTAAAATTACAAGTTTCATATTGTACATTTACAAATAGATCCCTTGATTTTTTTAAAAATAAATTAATATTTTAATCATTTTTAATATTAAATTTCAAGGAAAATACAGTGAAAGTTTTAAAATTTCAAATTTCAAATTACAAGTTTACTATTTTTACATTTAAAAATAGACCACCTTTAATATTTTTCTTTATAAATACGTCCAAATTTTATTTATTTTATAAGTAAATTTTACAAATAAGTCATCGAAGGTTTCAAAACTTAAAATTTAAAATTACTTTATTTATTTTATAAGTAAATTTTACAAATAAGTCATCGAAGGTTTCAAAACTTAAAATTTAAAATTACAAGTTTCATGTTGTACATTTACAAATAGACCCCTTCAATATTTTTATTTATAAATAAGTCTATATTTTTTATCATATTTTAAGTAAAATTTTACAAAAAAGACATTAGTGATTTTTAAATTTATAATTACAAATTTAATATTTATACATTAAAAAATAGACCCTTAAATTTTTTTTTATAAAATAAGTCTAAATTTCTTTTAAAACTAATTTTTACAAATACACCCCTCGCCGGACCATCGCCGGCCTGCATCTGCGCCCGCGCGCTGGGGATGGAGGCCGAGGCCCGACGGCGCGCCGGCACGCGGCAGTGGACGGCCTCCGCACGTGGGACGGAGGTCGAGGCCGGCGCGCTGGCACGCGGCCGCGGACTGCCAAGGCCGAGGCCGTTTCGCCCCCACGTGCCGGGGACGGAGGCCGAGGCTGGCGCGTCGGCACGTGGGCGTGGACGGCCTTGCGGGGGCGGAATGGCCTCGGCCGTGGCCATCTGCGCCCGAGCCTCCGTCTCCGCTCCCGCCCGCGCCGGGGTGTTATTTGCAAAAATCCAAATTTTGGAAATTTTTCTGTAAATAGAAATAATTTCTGAGGTTTATTTGCAAAAATTCGAATTTCGATGAGTTTTTTGTAAATCTGAGTTATTTCGGGGTGTTATTTGCAAAAAATCGAATTTCAGAGCGTTAAATATAAAAAAATAAGTTTTTAGGGGTGTATGTGTAAAATAATCGAGGGTAAAATCGAAATTTTTTGGAAAAAATTTGATTAAATAACAATAGGGGTGTGAGTAAATATTTTCGAAAATGGGGAGTGTGGGTAATTTCGAAAATTATGGGCGTTATACATAATTAAGACTAATTATGGAGGTTATGAGTAATTATCCCTCAATTTAAATGCGAAAAGCATCAATAGGAGCCCGTGGCTTCCGTGATGTCGTTCGGTTCGGTCGGGTTTCCGCGGTCGGTTCGCCACTTCTTTGCCTAGCTCGGATGGATCCTCAAAGTAAAAATTTTGTTTTACATCTTATTACTGACAACATTGAAAAATATGAATTTCTGACTGAAATTTATATATAACCTTATTCCATATAACACATAAAAGTAATTTTTAAATATAATGATATTTATTTAAAATATTTGTCAATATTATTTGTTTAAATTAGTTATGAAATATAGAACCATTTTGCTAACTCAGGAATATCAACTTATAAAAAGTAAATTTGTTTATCCACAAATAACCCCAACATATGTTTGTATATACATAGATATCCTTTGTTTAAATTTTTGTCACGAAATATTATATATACATAATTTTCATTTAGCACACTTTTTTATTTTTAGAGTATAAAAATATTTAATGTGAAAGTCTTTATATATATATATATATATATATATATATATATATATATATTATTCTTGTTGAGTTTTTTCCTTTTTGTAAATGTTTATTACGAAGAGTTGGATCCACTCATTTTTTGTGAATTCTTAGAGATATTTCGAATCTCAATTTCGAAATCGATTTCGGTACTTAAAGAAATCAATAAATTTCGGTAATTACAACCGAAAATATTTTTATTTTGGTTTTAATCAAATTATATTAAAAAAATTTTACTAAACTTTGATTTTAAATTTAAAATATTAAAAAAATATAAAAATATATGAAAATAATTTATATACATATATTTTTAAAAATTATTAAATAAATTTTTTTTTATTAAAAATTATTTTAAATATGAAAAAATAAAATTTATAATAAGAGAGATTTGAACCTTTATTTTTTGGAGGAGAGTTAAAACTTTAACTATTTAAACTAAATAAAAATTTTGGGATAAAATTAATATAAAAAATAAATATTATACTTAAATATAAACATTATTTTCACCGAAATCAATGTCACCGTCGAAATGTTTCGGCATTGGCTAAAATGGAAACATTTCGATTTCGGCTTCCGCTGAGATTCAAAACCGTGTGTCATGAACGTAATTTTATAACTTTCGAATCTAAAATTCCCATACTTTAAAGGAGGGTTAAATTACCCATTATTTTGTTTAGAGTTGAAAAATATGGAAATGCCGGGGGTGGTTTTGAAAATATCAGAACCGGTCCAAGTCGGAATCGGACTCTAACCATGTTCCCCGTCAACTCTGCGGCCACCGAGCCCGAGCCCTAGCCCTAGCCCCTCTCCCCTCTCCCCTCTCCCCTCTCCCCTCTCCCCTCTCAAGAGATCTCCGGCCGCCTTCCTCCTCCCAAAACCTACCTCCATGGCGGAGGACTCCGCAAAGAGGCAGGAGAGGCTCCGAGCTATGCGCATGGAGGCCGAGACCGAGGCTGCCCCATCACCGGCGTCGCCGCCTGCTCATCTCTCCAACCCCCTCCTCCCCCTTCCCCACGCGCCGCACGAGATCTCGCCTCCGCCGTCCAGGTTCAACTACTACACCGACCCCATGTCGGTCTTCTCCAGCAACAAGCGGAGGAGCCCCTTTCACCACTCTGATGGCGGCTTCTCGCCTTCGCCCGTGCCCCGCCCCTCCTCCTCTTTCGCTGGCGGTAAAGTACTCTACGTTACCTTGATTTTCTCGATCTTTTGCTGTCTATTAGCTGTTGTGTTGGGATTCTTGCCATTTGTGCTTTATATTGAAGTTTGTGGAAATTGCTGGTTCCTGGACTATATGGTTCAAAATTTTGTGCAAGCACGATAGGTTTTGATGTTTTAGAAGCTAGGATTTCATTAACTGCGAGTATTTTTTTTCTCAGATGCTGAATATATTTTTCTTGCATACATGTATTACATATACATTGTTGCAAACTGAGCTTGCCGAAAGTGAATTCCATAAAAAGGGTATACATCTTGTTGAGCTTAGCATCTTCATCCCTACCATTCTTCGAAACTTTTAATATCCTTTTTTGTTTGTTCTAATTGTTTTGGGCCTTTTGGTCCATGGAATACCATTGCAGTGATTACTGCTGAAAACCTGTGCTTCGTTACATATCATGGACAATGATGCAGCTGTATATGGAACTATAATATATGAAAGCTTGTAGTGCATGATGGACACTTTCCTTCTTTTCTTGAACTTTTGTTATCTGCTGTGGATTTGAGTCAAATCCGCCGTTTATCTTTCCTATTTCAATTCTGGTTTCTTTTGAATCTAGTTAAGATGAATGGTGAAATGCAAGTGTATGGGTTGTTGTACTTTTCAGGCCTTGGTAGCATGATTAAAATGAAAGAATTGTAACCATAAGAGCTTATAAATCTAATTTGGATGCTTAGTTTCATTTTTCCTCCCTAGTGTGCTTTTGAAATGGATTGAGCAATGGAGGCACAAGAGGCTAACGCAATAACCAAATCTGTCTTCTGTGTGTGACTCTTCCTTTATGCTTTAGTACACCATGATCTGAAAGTTGTCTAAAAACTTTAAGAAAATGGAGAATTAGAATTCATCTATCGGTCTCTATTGCCATAGTGCAGTAAGAGGTCTGATGTAGAATAAATTGGTTAGGAGGACAAAATGAAGTCATTGGGTTACTTTGGATGGTGAGACTTGATAGTGATGCACAAATGGTTCTCAAAAGAGATTGGTGACTGTAGGCTGTTAGACTTGGGGAGAGAGCTTTCTGGTTGTTTTGCGAGCCATGGGAGACTGCATGATTAGAGATTCACAGAAATAATCCTTTTCATGTGGAATAACATCACTGAAGCGTGATTGTTGGTGGTCATAATTTTATTCAGTTTGATGAAAGGAGACAATCTAAAGAGCTGTGAATGGATGATCCTGCTTGCAGTAGTCCTGCCTATGTCTGCTTTAAAGAGTGGGAAAAAGTTGCCAAGTTCCTGATGTATAATTTGAAATAATTATGGAGGTTATTTTGTTGCTTCAACCTGCTTGTTTGAGTGTGTGTTACTGAATTATTGAATAATGTGTTTTGTAGATATATTTGGCAAATGGAGCATGGATTAGTATCATGCCCTTCTAAAATCCTTGCTTTATTCCTCGTCCCTAAGTAAATTAATTTTACAATTGCCATGCTCTGATTTGGCTTTTTTGATTCATATAATTTTCAGTACTGAGAGCCTCTCTAGAATTCATGTCTCGGTACAGTATCTAGTTTTATGTTCACTTTTTTTCTCCGTAAGATAGTTTCTGATTCTCCTTAGAATAATAAAAACTATGCCTTGTTAAGTATAAATTAATTCATGTCATTTAGAATTTTTTTGTTGTGGACAAGTTTAGTTAGATGGTGTCAAGCACTGTTCTAATGCATAATTATAACTTGCTCCCATGCTTCAAAATTTTTTAACTCAATTACTTTACTGTTCAGTGGGATCATGGAACTACCAAATGAATACCATGCATGCACCTGCCCACCAATTTCATTCGAACCAGTCTCCAGATCAGAGATCGCTGATGTATCCTCCACCAGGTGGTTCCTGGAGAAGCCCAGTTCAGTGTGGAATTCCCTATTCAGATAACAAAGGATCTTCTTTCAGTGGTTCTCATACTTGGAGCCAATCTGGTGGTTCTTCTGGTCCAAGATTCCCTGCATATTCCAGGGGTGGTAGCATGAGCCCGAGTCTTGGAAGTTCGGGAATGGGAAGCAACCCTATGAGTGGTTCAGGGAGAGGCAGCTTCTATTCAAATCGTGGTAGATTCAACAACCATGGTCGTCGATGGAACTCTGGCGAAAGTGTCCAGGTTGGTGTTTCAGCCCAGAAGGATGTGTCACAGTTCTACAAGTCTATGCTAAAAGATCCTTGGCGTAAATTAGAACCTGTTGTGGGGAATATACTAGTACCTAGATCTGATGCTGTTTCTTGGCTCCCGAAATCTTTGACTGCGAAGAAAGCCAAAATAACAGAGAGTGGTAATAAGTTTAATTCTCACTCAAGCCTTGCTGAATACCTTGCCTCTTCTCTGGAAGAGGCTGTTGATGATATAAATTGATAATCAAGTTTAATTTGTTGTTGCCAATGGTAATATCCTTGAATTCATATGCCTATTGTTATGCAGCAGCTTTGTAACAATATTTGCCTTTTCTTTAAGGTCCGTTTGGTGCAGCTATGCTAGTCTTGGTTTTATGTATGCTTGTAACTTGAATTATGGGATTTAATTAAGATCCTTAATATGAATGTTGTACTCCGGTTTTTTCACTACTAAAAACCAAGGAATGGTTGTCTATAAACTAATTTTATGTGGCTACATGTGTTAAAAGAGGAAATTTTGACTTTTGATGTCAAAAGTCAAATCAAAAACCAAGGAAATCAGATTTTTGGACCTATTAGTATTAAATTAGATTTAGGTGGTCTTTTTCAGATAAACTGACAATATGGGTGCAAATATGGGGAAGGCAGGTGGTTTTTTGCCAAAAAAAATAATAATAACTTCGCAAGCTTTGACAGCAGAAAAATAGGTTGAAATTCCAAAAAATCTATTTAGAATATGAAAAACAGATATAAATAGGTGTAACTACATATATCTTCTTGTAAATTATCCAATTATATATAACTCTTAAACCAAAAAATTACATATAATTCTTTGTTGAATCATCATTGCTGCAAAAACTTTATGTGGTAATAAGTCACATATGCGAACAAACTATATTGCTCAATAACTCCAACACCTCCCACTAGGCTTTCAGCATAAAGCTTTAATTTACAGTAAAATATAAATAAATAAATTCTTTTAGTACAAAAAATTGCTCCAATAAACAAAAAAAATACCGATAAAGGCAATAGAGCTCACTAAAAATTGACTAAAAAGAATAAAGATACTTAATAATTCAAATGAAACTTTTTTGAACTCTTATATAATCTAATAAAGCATAATTGTGATTGTTAAGAGTTATAGACAATCCAATTGTCAGAGAGAGCAATAGAGCTCACTAAAAAGGGAACTAAAAAATTAAAGATAACAATAAACTTAACTATAATTGTGATTTAACTATGATTGTTAGAGTTATAATTAACTATAATTGTGATTTAACATAAACTTAACTAAAATTTAGTAACTTCTTATTTCGAAAAAAAATATTTTTTACATTTCACTTGTCTCATATATAAAAAAAAGTTTTTTATAAGAGTCTACAAGAAAGGCTTCACTCTTTCTTACTCAACTAAACTCTTTCACCAAACCTCGGTAACGCCTCTACCTTCAGAAAGAATCTCCAAAAGAACACCACGAGAAACCACCACGAGAGATCACCGAGAAGCACTAGAAAGATCCACACACGAGGGCCGATACTCTCTCTATTTCTCTTTTCTCTATTCTCTCTATTCCCCTCTCTCTATTTCTCTCTAATTCAACATCAATATTACACCACACATAAGCTCTATATATTATTGTATATTTATAGACTTTTATTGAGTTTGAGTTTTACTTTAATTATAACTCTTAATATTACAAATCAATCATAAATCTAAATCCAACTTTGGATTCCTACTTTAACTCAAACTCTAATTCGAGTTTGAGGCACCTAAAACTCAACAATCTCCTCCTTGGCTTGAACTCGGGCGTTCCACTATCACGAATATTCAACCGTCATCTCTCATCCAGCCCCTGCCCCTGGACTACTAGCTTATTCAGCTAATTGCAAGATGTGAGCTCGAGCCAACCTCGAATTCGCTCTTTGATCTCATTCTTCCTCTTGTCCCCTCCTTAGTCTTGCTCCTGCACGGCTTCACACAACAGTCATTGCCTTCTCCACTTGCCGGACCTCCTGAGCACCGCCACCTATCGCCAGAGCACTGCCTCACCCAGTTTGTACCCTAGTAACTGGCCTTCACTGCCCTGAGCCGCTCTCCTCCTCTGCGAGCTTCACAGGCACCGAGCTCCTTCGCGCCTGTGCTAGACCCTGCACAATCCGACAGTCCTCAGGCTCCCATGGCTATGAGGTGGTGAGTTCGTGGTTCCTCGGCCGTTTTCGACCAACCTGCACTTGCATTACAGCCCCTAGTTCGTGTCACTGGAACCTTGGCCTCCCCGAAGGAGAAGTCCCACTAATGCTTCCGTCATCCACCTACGTGCGCTTGCACAACCTACCGCACTCGTCACCACTTCAAGCCCCTCCACCGGCCGAGCCGTTGCCATCGTTCGTCTCCTGAGCTCCAACCTATGATGACCCTCGTATCAACCACCACTCTAGTCTCCCACATGCCAGTTTGTGCTCTCGCAACCCCAAAGCCCACCGGTGTGCATGTGAGGAGCACGCGAGCCGCCTCTCATCGCGAGGTCATGACCACCAAATCCAAGATCTACTTTGCCATGGAGTTCATCCGCGGCGGCGAGCTCTTCTCCCTTGTCACCCACCGTAGCCACTTGCCGAAATCTGCCGCCCGCCACTACTTTCGCCAGCTCGTCTTTGCTGTCAACTTCTGCCATTGCCGCGATGTCTACCACCGGGACCTCAAGTCGAAGAATCTCCTCCTGGGCGATGACGGCGAGCTAAGGTCACCGACTTTGGCCTGTCAGCCTTTGCCGAGCACGTTCGACACGACGGGCTGCTACACACCATGTGTGACACGCTGGCCTATGTCGCGCGAAAGGTCATCGGCAAGAAAGGCTATGACGGCTCGAAGGCCGACCTCTGGTCCTGCAGCGTCATTCTTTACGTTCTCCTCGCTGGCTTCTTGCCATTCCAGGACGATAACCTGGTGGCAATGTACTGAAAAATCCACCGTGGGGATTTTCGGTGCTCTTTGTGGTTCTGGTCAGATGCTCGGCAAGTTATAACCAAACTTCTTGTTGTTTGTTCCTAAGCTCTAATATCAATTATTGGGATTCGCAGTGGAAGGTTCACGAATCATCTTGTTCTCAAACAACACAAGAAACGAGAAGTAATACAAGATAAAAGAAAATAACAAAATAAGACATTGAGAGATCCACTATAAAAAAAAGACTTTTACAAGAGTCTATAAGAAAGATTTCACTCTTTCTTACTCAACTAAACTCTTTCATCAAGACTCGGCAATGCCTCTACCTTTAGAGAGAATCTCCAAGAGAACACCATGAGAAACCATCATGAGAGACCACCGAGAAGCACTAGAAAGACCCACACACGAGAACCGACACTCTCTCTTTTTCTCTTTTCTTTATTCTCTCTATTCCTCTCTCTCTATTTCTCTCTAGTTCAACCTCAATACTACACCACACATAAACTTTATATATTATTATATATTTATAGACTCTTATTGAGTCTGAGTTTTACTCTAATTACAACTCCTAATATTAT
Source organism: Trichopus zeylanicus subsp. travancoricus (assembly GCA_005019695.1). Taxonomy (NCBI): domain Eukaryota; kingdom Viridiplantae; phylum Streptophyta; class Magnoliopsida; order Dioscoreales; family Dioscoreaceae; genus Trichopus; species Trichopus zeylanicus. The sequence goes on from RXID01014489.1 coordinate 182,020, forward strand.
AAATCAATCATAAATCTAAATCCAACTTTGGATTTCTACTTTAATGTAAACTCTAATTTGAGCCGAGACACCTAAAACTCAACATCATCACTCATCCTTAAATTTTATATCAACATTATCTTATTTCTAATGCTATCACCACTTATTAATAACTTGTTCTTACCCTTTAAACCTTTTACTAGTTGTAGAACTAGTAATAGGTTGGATTCCTATTATTAATAAGTTTTAACTAAAAGGTTTTAAGCCCATTCTGACAGAAGTACTTCCAATTATATTTTTTGTGAGTCCTTTGGTAAACGGATCTACCAAGTTATTACAAAACCTTATATATAGTATGATAATGATACCATCAGATATTAATTGTCTTACGTACTCATGTCTTATGCTAATGTGTCTAGAATTTTCATTGTATATCTTATTAAATGCTCTAGATATGATTGTTTAACTATTACAGTATAAGAAAATAGCTGACATCTGTTGTGACCACAAATTTATTTCTGAAAGTAACTTTCTCAGCTATTTTGCTTCCTTACCTGCTGCAGCAAGAGCTATAAATTCAAATTTTATAGTAAAATGAGTTATACATATTTGTTTCTTTGATGCCCAAGAAACTGCACCTCCTCCTGAGATAATAACCCATTCAGATGTTGATTTATTATCACTTGCACTAATTATTCAATTAGCATTAGTATAACCTTCTAGTATTGTTGAAAAATTATTACAAAATAATCCAAAATTTATAGTCCTTTTTAAGTACCCAAGTACCCTTCCAATCACTTTCCAATATTCAACACTTGGATTACTAGTAAATCTTGATAGTTTACACACTGAAAAAATAATGTCTGATCTTGTGTAGTGCATTACATATATTAAACTACCATTAGCACTAGCATACTCAATTTGAGCTATTGCTTTATCAGGATTTTCAACTAACTTGGAAGAAACATCATATAGAGTATTTTGATATCTAATATTGTATCTATCTTATTTAAATTTTTCATTTTGAACCGAGAGGATAGATACTTTTTTGTATCATTGATGTCATCCATATTAGTTTCAATGACGAGCATATCATATACATAAAGACAAATTATCACTTCATAATTTTCTATAAATTAAAATAAATACATTTATTAGCATTGTTATGCTGAAAATTATACTCTAAAATTACAGAAGCAAACTTTTCATGTGATTGTTTTAGGGCCTGTTTTAAACCATAAAGTAATTTAATTAACTTACAGACTTTCTTCTCGTTTTCTATTAGAACAAAACCCTCAAGTTGTTTCATATACACTTTTTTTTTAATCTAAATATCTATTTAAGAAGGTTGTTTTGACATCCATTTGATGCACAAATAAATTATATATTGATGTCAATGCTAAAAGTATATCACCTTAGCCACAGGAGCATAAGTATCAAAATAGTCTATTCACTCTTTTTGTTTGAAGCCTTTTGCTACCAACTTAGCTTTAAAGATTTGTAGTAATCTATCCGTATTATATTTCCTTCTAAAGACCCACTTCCAACCAATTGGTTTTGAATTAGGAGACAAATCAACAATGGTCCATGTTTTGTTACTTAGTAATGAATTTATTTCAGTGTTAATTGCTTCTTTCCAAAAAGTCACATCTCTAAAAGATATAACTTCTTGAAATATTTTAGGATCATCTTCCATATTCAATAAGATTGGTATATTATTGAGTACTATAGATCTATCATCTTCAATAATAAAAACGATAACTTGTGAGAAAATATAATTGGATGTAAAGTCTTCTCTTTTCTAACTCTTTGACTTCACCTAACTTCAATAGGAGGATAAAAAAAATTTTTTTTTGCTGCTAGAAGTAGGACCATCATCTGTGGGATTAAGAATATTAGCGTGTTCATTAACAGAATTGGAACCATTAGGATGTTGGTGAAAATCATTTTGGAATTTATCTTCAATAAAATCAACATCCCTTGATTCAACAATTGCATTTGAACTCAAATATAATATTCTGTAGGCCTTAGAATTTTTTGCATAGCCTATAAAAACATCTTTCAGGGCTCTTGGTCCCAACTTAACCCTTTTAAGATTTGGAGTTCTATAAAAGGCCAAGCAACCCCAAATTCTAATATAACTTAGGTTTGAGTTTCTATTCTTTCATAACTCATATGAAGAAATCTTTAATTTTTTGGAGGGAGCCCTATTATGTAAATGGCACGCAATGAGCAAAGCTTCTCTGCATAGACTTGTTTGCAATTTTGTATTCATAAACATGACATTAACCATATCAACCAAAGTCTTATCTTTTTTTTCTACCAACCCATTCTGCTGTGGGGTGTATGGAGCACTTATCTGATGTACAATTCCATGTTTCTCACAAAAAGAAGAAATTTTCATAAAAAAATATTCATTACCTCTATCATTCCTTAGAACTTCAATTTTCTTATTTTTTTTATTTTTATTTTCAGATTTATATACTTTAAACATATCAAAGGCTTGATCTTTAGTTTTCATCAACACACAAATGTAAACTTTGAAAAATAATTAATAAATGCTATAAAATATCTATTACCACATCTAGTTAATATACCATTTAGTTTACATATGTCAAAATGTATAAGTTCTAATAAACTAGAAGATTTTTCAACTCTAGGAAAAAGTTTTTTAGTAAAATACATATTTCACATGTTTGCTTATCTTCATAATTATAGAAAATCAAACTATGTTTGGCCATAAACTTTAAAGACCTATAACTTAAGTGAGCCAAATGATCGTGTCATAATAATAAATATAACTCAACAATATAAGTAGAAGCATTTACTTTATTATTGATACTTAGTTTAAACGTGTCATCACATGACTATTCTTTTCCCACAAATAGTCCATTCTTGGATAAAATAATCTTATCATATTCTAGCACAACCTAAAATCTTTTCTTATTCCTCGTTGTTGTATTTGAATTTCAGTGTCTTCCATATTTCCTTCGGAGACTTGACAGAAGTGAAGAGGTCATAGAGACAATCAGATAGATTGTTGAGAATATGCTCTCTACATATGAGTTCATTTTTTCCATGTTTCTTCCTTTCCAATATCTTTTGTTCATCATCTTCAGGAGCCGGTAATGGAAGATCTGCTAGATTTGGATCCAATATATAGGAAATCTTCAAAGCAGTAAGTAGAAATAATATCTTATCCTTCCAACATACAATATTTATCATATTGAATCTGCCTAGCTTCATGAATTCTTGATTTATAATAGCCTTGAACTCCATTGCCAATTAATTTCTTAAAATTGTTACGACAGTGGGTATTTGACAAAGCTTTAAGTCATAAAGGATCACTATCTTTAAGGAATTAATTACCCCCACTAGTAATGTTATTGTTGTAGGGTTACGGTAATATTTTTTCAAAATATGACAAAGCCTAAAAGCGTGTAGACAATAATTTTTTAAAATTTCTTAAAGAATTTTGTGGAGGCTGAATATGAGAAGAAATAATGAATTGTTGTTTATAATAGAGGAAGGCATGCCCGTGCATTTATAGACCATAATACAATTGTTAAATTCAGTTATATCACATCTTTTTCAAACAGACATAACTGTTTATGAACACCTTTTCAATTTTTTTCAGAAAAAAATAAAATTGAAATAGATAGACTTAGTTCGCACCCATGCAAAACGCTACGTGATATCATTAGGCCAAATAAATAATTATATATATGTAGTATATAATAATTTAATTTATAAAATTTAAGCTAAATTTATCAAATTTAGTTTTCCTCGTTATTTTTCCTCCATATTTCAAATTAAATTAAAAAACTCATCCCAATTAATAAAATACAAGTTAGACTTATACTCTATTGATATAGGACTAAATCTTAACATATAATCTACTTATAATAGGAGAAACAAAAGATGAGGTGCTTGGGCTCAAGGTGAAAGAGGGATTTGGGCTTGGTGGAGAGGAGATGCTTGAGCTTGTATCAAGATGAGCTCGAACTCGAGCTAGGCCTTCTGTTAAATGAGCCGAGATTCGGTTGCTCAAACTTGACTTATGACACCTCTAGTCCCTTCGCGTAAGAGTCTAAGTCTAGAATTGAAATTTTTGAGTTTTTTAGTCTGATAGAGCCCAATTATTCTCCTAGTTATCTCATCAACCAAAAGAAATTGTCTGTCAACACTTGTGCGATATCATAGCTTGGTATAACAATTTCCTGCTACAATTCTTGCTGTGTGATAGATGGACATCATTCGATAAAATGAAAACTTGGGTCCGAAACAACTCTTGGATTAATCCAATTGGGGAACCAGGGTTGGGCCAGCTTGATCCAAAGGTCAAGTGACTCGTTTTCTATAAATACACGAGTTTGAGAATATGAATCTCTCTCTCCTCAACTCTCCACTAAGACAAGTTCTTTTATGGCCTTCATTATCTAAATCCCGCTTTCTTGTATTATCTCACCCTTTTCTCAAATAGAAAATATGTAATTTAAACATCGAACAGTTCTTTTTTGAAATACTCCGGACGCACTGTTCATGGTGTTCATAGTGCAGATCGCAGATCAATTGGAGAGGAAGATAGAGCTCAATCGTAACCCAAACGAACGGGCTACAACAATTTGGATACTCAAAAGTTTCATCAGGTGGAGTTTTTTTTTTGTTTTTCTCTCGGTCATGAAACCAATTTATTAGAATATGCTAACAGGGGACAAATTTTATGAGGTTATGTAATTTCGTAACATGGTTAATTGACTCAATGACTATATTGCACCAAATCCGCTGCCTCACAATTGAATAGATCATAGGAACTAGTTACTTGGGGTATCACCGAAATTATTTGCCCGGTGCAGCCACCTCAGCTACCTCCATTGTAGCTTCTCTTCTTCTCATAAAAATTCCAAATCTTCTATCTCTTCACAGCCATGGGCAACTGCCAGGCGGCGGAGGCAGCAACGGTGCTGATCCAGCACCCAGATGGCAAGCTCGAGTGCGCCTACTGCTCCCTCTCCGCTGCCGATGTCATGGCCGACAAGCCCGCCCACTGCGTCACCGCCGTCATCACCTTGTCGTCCTCCATCGCTGCAGCAACCGATAGTCAACTCCCGCGCTTCTATGGTGAAGCACATGAATCTCCTCCGCCCTGACGACACCCTCCACATCAGCCACGCTCACGGTCTCATCAGCTTCGAAGGTGCATTTTTTTTTCGTCTTTATTTGCGTTTTATTTTTATGTTTTTCGTGATTCTGATCTTACTTGTATTTGTTTGTAGAGGTTTAAACTTTAAAGAGAATTTGGATCGAAAAAGTGTGTCAGAGTTAGTAGAATTCTGGCGAAACAGAGGGTCAACTAGCCATGGTAAATTTAATTACTTATTTGGGGTACCACTGGAATTTCATGTGATTTAGAATTAGGGCGTATTTGTTTCGATTCCCGGAACCGGGAATCGGGGGAATGGAGGGAATTGAGAGCCCAATTTTCTTCATTCCCGTATTTGTTTCGATTCCCAGAGCCTGGAATCGAGGGGATGGGTTACTTCCTAATTACCCGATTCCGATTTTTAATTCCCGGCCAAAACGAAGGGAAAACACCAATTTCCGTGTTTTTCCCTCATTTTTCACTGTAGCACCCTCGGTTATTTCCCACGAATTCCTCCCCATTTCCGATCTTGTCCAGCTTATCTTCTTCTCCGCCGATCTCGTTCAGCTCGTCCAGCTCGTCTTCTTCTCCACCGATCTCTTCTTCTGCTCCACGAATTCCTCCCCATTCTCGGTCCAGCTTGTCTTCTTCTCCATTGATCTCATCCAGCTCGGCTTCTTCTCCACCGATCTCTTCTTCTGCTTCAGGAATTCCTCCTCATTCCCGGTCTAGCTCGTCTTCTTCTCCACCGATCTAGTCCAGCTTGTCTAGCTCGTCAAGCTCCCCATTCCCAATCTCGATTGTCCCGATGGCGGCCCGACCATTGCCTCGACCGCGCCCCGACCGTTGCCTCAACCGCTGCCCCTGTTCTTCACTATCTATTGAACGGTTCTGCCGTAATTTTCAGAGGACGAAGCTGGTATGGGTTTTTGCAAAAAAACCCCCAAATTTTTCAGATTTTTTTTAAATTTATCCCATTGTAAATATCTTAACGATGAGGGTTTTTTGATAAGTGTATTTATATTGAAATTTTGCACCGTTTAGTGAAGAGAAGGGCTGAAGAAACGTATTGGACCATAATAAATCAATTTGTTGATCATGTTAGATTTGTAAAGTTAATTCGTTAATTGGTTACACTTGTAGTATTAAAAATATTAAAAAGTCAATTGAGAATATATGAATAACTTCTTTTTTGACAAATATTTGAATATTAGATGGACGAAAACGAGTTAGATTTGTTCAGAATACGAGCTGTTGGATATTGCTACTTAATGACAGCATATTTGATAATGCTGATTATTAGCAGAAAAAGAGAAATCCAATTGCACATTGAACCAATAACCAACAGAGAGTCTCTGAGGGGTGGCAATCTTCACAATATTTTATATGGTGGTAGAAGTAACTGTTTTGACTATTTGAGGATGGATGTGCCTGTATTCATGCAGTTGGTCAATATGTTGCGAAATCGAAATCTCTTATATGATACATGACATATTATCGTTGAGGAACAACTTGCGATATTTTTGCATTATATTGATTTTCACTCAAGAAATAGAAGCATGAAGATAATTTTTTTAAGGTCTGGTGAGACAATTAGTCGATATTTTAATGCATGTCTCCGAGGTATATGTGGAATCAGAGATCAGTTCATGTCTTAAGCAGACGCTTCGACACATCCTATCATAGAGAACAATAGTAATTATTATCCGTGGTTTAAGATATGTTGTTATAACACATTAGATTTATTTGATTAAAAACATGTTTTTAATATTTGATTATATTTTATGTAGGATTGTATTGGATTAGTTGATGGAACACATGTGCATGTGAGAGTACCATCGAATATGATTGCACGTTTTTGTGGACGCAAGGGTGTCACACAAAATGTATTAGCTGCAGTTGACGCCGGTCTTAAATTTTTATATGTTTTGGTAAGATGGGAAGGATCTGCAAATGATTTTAAAGTATTGAAAGATGCTATTTCACGACCTCCTCCCGGTCGTCTGAAGCTGATAGAAGGAAAATATTACCTTGTTGATACTGGTTACTCAACAATGGCTGGATTTATCGCACCATATAGGGGGGTGAGATACCATCTGAGGGAACAACTGGGTCGCCCACCACAAAATGCAAAAGAGTTATTCAATTACAGGCATGCATCTCTAAGGTCTAAAGTTGAACGAGCTTTTGGGATTTTGAAGGGACGTTTTCGTATATTGGAGGCGACTTCTTTCTTTCCATTCAAAACCCAAGTTGATATAGTTCTTGCTTATTGTGTCATCCACAATTATATCATGATTGTTGATTCAAATGACGAAATACTAAACAGGAATGTAGATGTGGATGTGGATGTGGATGATGAGAACGAGGTTGCAGTAGAGAATGAGTCATTCTACATTAGTCAAACAATAAGCGAGCAACATGAGGAGAATCTCCAGTGGATTCGTTTGAGGGATAACATAGCTGCAGAGATGTGGGAGGCTTATAATCATCATTAGGATTTAGTTGTGTCTATGAACATATTTTTGTGTTTATCTTTTTTTGTTTATATCAAACTATTTCGCTTGTGTCTATATTTACGTGACTTATATTGTGAATATCCTATTATTACACTAGTTTGTTTAATATGATATTTGTTCTTTATATTAAATGTGTATGTATTATTATACTTGTTTACTAAAACCTATGTTATTGTTTAAAAGGTATAGACTCAGATGGATATGAAGCACTGAACTCCTCCAACTCACTTTTTGACAGGAGTCCTAACTTGGAAGTAGCAGTTGCGAAACAAAGAACAACCAAGGCCAGGATTCATAGATCACATAAAGTGTGGTCTAAAAGTAACTATGAGTTTCTTATTAATTTTTTAGTTGGACAAGTGCATGCAGGTTTAAAGCAAGACAAGTCTTTCAAGAGGCAAGCATTTGTCACAGCTGCAAATGCTATAAATGCACAGTTCAATACTGAGTTCAATGCTAATAATGTTGAAAGCCATTATAAGAAGATATTAAAGAAACGAGTTGCAGTCATTAAAAAGGTACAAGACTTCAGTGGGGTAGGGTGGATTGAAGATGAGAAGATGATCACAGCATCCGGACAAGTCTATGTTGATATCATAGCCATAAGAAAGAAATATATTTTTTCTATTTTTTTTATTTTGTAAATATATTATCAGTTTAAGTTACATCTAACATATTTTAAATATAATCTTGTAGCAAATTCCGGAAGCTAAATATATTTTGAATACACGTATACCCCTTTACGAGGAGTTGCTCCTGATTTGTGGATCAGACTATGCTACTGGCAGTATGGCTAAATCTGCATTTGACAATTTTGGAGAAGATTTTAATAGAGAAGAGGCTCAACAACAACATTCTGTAGACGAGGATATTCAGAATGCAGCTGATAGAGAGGGACCTTTTACCAACTATGCTACTAATAGTCAGTCGAAAGGTAAACAACAAGTCTCTTCTTCAGAGAATACATCGAGGTCACGTAAGCGCAAGGGCAAAACTCTTGATCAAAGGATGATGGAAGAGTTGATGATCAGCATGCGTCAAGTTGCATCCTCCCTTCAAACAGCTGGAAAGGATTTTTCGAAAAAAGCCGTGTATCCAACTTTGATGAAGTTCAAGGGGGAACAATTTAGTAAGTCTTTTCTGAAACTTGCATGTAGGCGTTTACATGAGGACGAGGTTGATGACATGACATTTGTTGATGGTATGAATGATGAGGACAGAATTGAGTGGTTTCAGGAGTTTATGGATAATATAAGTATGTAGTTATATATTTTGTAATAATATGTTAAGTTAAACTATGTATTTAACCATCTTTTGAGCGGACTTTTGTATTAACCTACTAAGATGTCTTTTCTAATATATTAAGTTGTTTCTGTAGTAGATACAAATCATCGTAATATTTATTATGATATTTGTACATATAGTGAAACTAAAGTCCCTTCATTTTTGAGTCTTTTTGTAAAATCTTATTGATTTTTAAAATTATTTCAATAATTTTAAAATTAAAATTATTTCAATAATTTTAAAATTAAAATTATTTCAATAATTTTAAAATTAAAATTATTTTATTATTCAAATTACTTAAATATTACTTATTTTCAAAAAAATAAGTATATATTTTTTATGTTTATCAAAAATTATTTTAGAAGATAATAATAAAATTATATTAAATAAATCTGTAATTGATTATAATAAGTTATTTACATAGTTTTTTTTTATTTTTTTAAAATATTTATTATTTTTAATTGTTTTAATATATTTCTCAATTCCCTACAGTAAAAACTCATCAAACACAAGAATTCAACAACTTATGGAATTAATCAATTCTATTTGTCAACCAAACAACGGAAAGAAATTGACCAATTACCAATTCCCTACAGTAAATACTCATCAATTATCTAATTTCTTCAATTCCCCGAAATCATTCAATTCTTACGATTCCACGATTCCTTAACCGGAATGGAACCAAACGCGCCCTTAGGGGAGAGAGCCGCCTCAGTCTACATCAAGCTTGCCAACTGTCATTTAAAGTTTTTTTTTTTCCCAACTTGCGCATTGACCTTTCGCTGGATCGTGAGATCCATTTTTAACATGTTGCGGCAATGCTTGAACATCAGTTGGAAAGCAAACATGAAGCGGCCTCAGCTTATGTTGATGCAGCAAATTGTTACAAGAAAATTTCGGCTCAAGGTACTTGCCCCATTGGGCCATAATTTCGACGTGTTTCATTACTTGTCTACTTGTTGCCCTATTGCTACTACCATAATAACATTTTTGGTGTGTTCTGCGGCCTTTACTTTTGGAACTTGAGCAGTCCTTAAGCGAGCATGCATCGTGCTTGGAAGCCAATGTAGAAACATCCTCTGTTCTCATGCTAGGTGTTCATTATGATTGAAGGAAGCAGCTTGTATCAGAGTCCAATCTTAGATGCTAACTATAGTTGAATCATGTAAAATTTTCCAATTTTATGTTCAGCATAAAAATTGGAAAAAAAACAGATGGGCGATACAAAGCACATGATTAGGTGATTGATCTAAGAAATTTAATGAAAAATATGCCAAAATATAAGTGAAGAGAAGGGAAGTTTGTTGATGATAAAATAAAATCAAGAATATTTGCACAGCGGAACTGTATCCCATGTGACAAATATTGTGAGTATGTGTATTTTCCTTCTTATCCTTTTAAAATAGATTTCCCAACATTTTTAGGATGATGAAATCTTATGCTTTATGTCTAAATTTTGGATGTGGCTGCATTAAACCTTGTGCGGTTAGTCTTCTACATATTCACATTTTACATTGCTGGCTTATTGTGTGTATCATGCAAACCATCTATTCTGAATGCTTTCGTCTTTTTTCTGGGCAGATGCTGCACAATGCTTAAATCAGGCAGTTAATCTATTGTTGGATATTGGTAGATTGAACATGGCAGCAAGATATTGTAAGGTGATGCACTGTGGAGATGCTTGTCAGAAGCCTCATGTCTAGATTGAATAGACATGCCTGTATGTTGATTCAAAGAATTCTTTTGGTTGGGATCATACATTCTGCTTGCAGGAGCTTGGTGAGATTTATGAGCAAGAACAAGACTTTGAGAAGGCTATCATCTACTTTGAGTGTGCTGCTGATTTATTTGAAAGTGAAGAAGTGTCAAGTTCTGCAAATCAGTGCAAGCAAAAAGTTGCAGAATTTGCTGCTTAGCTGGAACAGTGAGTTACTGACTGATATGATTATATGTTGAAAGTACTTATGTGATAATAAGCCAGAGGCTTGTAGCTCTAAATCAAGTTGATTTAGTATCTGTCATTACTGTGCACAATTGCAATCGGGCATTACATGCAATGTAGTCAATGCAGCTGCCTGGATTTCTTGGCAGTCACCTAGGTGCATGTGGGAGCTAGACTGCCTAGGCACCTGTTGGTTAGTAGCCCTGTAGATTGCTAAGCTGCTCAGCCATCAAGCACACAGTTGTAAATAAATTTGTAAATTTTGAAATAAATCTGCATGTTAGTTCACCTGGATGCCAAAGTGATATACCAATGCAGTTCAGAGGGTTGACGCCTGACACTCCCTTCGCATTTTGACTACTTAGATTCCATGCCATGTATTCTACTTCCAAACCCTTAAAGTTAAGTGCTGGAATGCTGTTCTGCTGCATGTTGAACAGTCTTTGTCATATATCATAACTCTCATCCTCCTTCCCTCTTTGATTATTTTGGGCCACACGGCAGCAGGATAGTTTTTATTTTGAGACTTTGATTGGTGATAGTGGATTCCAGAAGCTATGGAGATGGCCATATATGTCTGCTGTTCAATGGACATTCTAACCATAGAAGCAATTTCCTGTTCCTGAATTGTGCGTTCTCTCCTGCTTCTTGTGGAACTGTCAACAAATAAAAGGTCCTTCGCAAATGCATATTGACCTTCCTGATATGATGATTTTTGAATCCTGTAATGTTCAGTACTTGCCTCACACAAGCACATACTCCAGTTCTGGTTTTTATAATTTGTAACATGTGAATCTTGCAAACTATAAACAAGAACTCATGGTAAATTTCCAGATATCCGAAGGCCATTGAGATTTTCGAAGCTGTTGCTCGGCAATCAATGAATAACAACCTTCTTAGGTACAGTGTGAAGGGAATTCTTCTAAATGCTGGCATTTGTCAACTTTGCAGAGGTGATGTGATTGCAATCACAAATGCATTAGAGCATTATCAGGTCTGAATGTTGCTTGATTTCAGAACATATTTCCTTCTTTGTGCTTTTGACTATGTACTTAATTTAGATATATTGCATTTGCAGGATCTTGACATCCTTTTCAGGCTCACGTGAGTGGAAGCTTTTATCTGTAAGTTATGACTTGGTTCTGCTTTTTGCTTTTAAATTTCTGTTTTTTTTTTCTGCACCAAAAAAGTTATTCGTTTTTGGAGGTTTGATTGTAGAACTTTTTTTTTATAACATATTTAACCCAAACATCTCCATCTCATCTCTTATCAATTGTTTTATGGAGAATTGGGGTGTGTTTGATTTGAAATCAGGATCAGGATAATTCTGTTTTGACTAGCTTATCATTCAAATACTAAAAAGATAGTCAGATTATTTTTACATTATTTTAAAAAATAAATTACTATATTACCTTTATATTTATTTATTCAAATTTCAATAAATAATATACCCAGGGACATAAAGGTCTAAAAAAATTTAAATCATTCACTAGTCAGACTAATAACCAAATACCAAAAATTTGACCAGACTATCTTTTTACATTTTAATTTTGATCTTGAGTTTGAGTTTGACCTTAATTCCGAACCAAATGGTGTCTTGTGGTTTTATTTTCTGGTTGCATAAATCATTTGAAGCAGATATTTTTAACAGTATTTTTATTGTATTAGATTCTTAGACTTGGGAGCAGTGCATTCGCCAAACCATAGTTAACATTCACTTTGGTATAGCAGGATTTAGCTGCTGCAATGGATGTGGGGGCTGTTGGAAAATTCGCTGATTCAATCAAGGAATTTGATAGCCTGACCCGGCTGGTATGTTTACCTTCCCTGTTCATGTCATAACTGCCAGCTCTATTTCTACTTTTTTAGCAGTCTTTTCTTCCATTGTTTCATTTCTCTACTACTTCTCTCCCTCTCTTTTCTTCATTCAGTTATCTCTGTCTTCAGTCCATTATCATCTCTAAGGTGAATCTCATAAAGACAATTCTTTTACTAGTTGTTCTATAGTTTTTTTCTTTTGCTTTGTTTTATTGTTATGTTATTTTCGTAAAATAGTTTCTCTATAGTTATATTATGGCAGCTGAGATTTTTAGGGCTTGTTTGGCTGACTAGAAGTGCACAAAAGTGGTCAAAAGTGAAACTACTTTTGTTCATTATTTGGTTGGAAGGGATTTCTGAAAGTCCAGCTTGAAAGTGAAAAATGAATTGGATTTTAACTTATGAATTTTTTAGTATGAAATGACTTCAGGAAGTGAGTCTAATGATTTATATTTTTTATTTTGAGTTATAATTATACTTATAACCACATATACTATGATAAAATTATTATTTATTTATATATATATATAAACTTTTAAATCAATAATATTTTACGTACTAAAAATTACATGTCCTAAACACACTTTTGTCCTACTAAATGTCAGAAGTGGATTTCCAACAACTTATAAGAGTGGATCAGAAGTGGAAGTGATTTCTCCACACTTTAGCCCCTTAGCTAAGCTAGCTATAACTATAAATTGTGTAAAGAAAGGAAAAGAACAACTATATGAATAATCCTTAGCTAACTACCGAAAAAGACAGCCTTTTCTAGTCTGACGGTTCATTAAGGAAGTGGAACAAAGCCAAAGCTTGATTTCATTAATATCAAGCTTGTATTTTTGGAGGCTTTAGAGCCAGTGCTTAAAAATTGAACTCAGGTGTTGTCTTATGTAAAGCACAATACAATGAGGGACTTAAAAAAAGTTTCTATGAAAGGGATGCCCCTCACAACTAGGGCCATTAATTGTCAACTTAATTACTGGCATTATGTTTTTTCAAACAAATTTTACGAGGCCATAGAATTTGCTAAATATCTTTGCATAAACTCGTGCAAATTCTTAGTAGAACCTGGATGACCATTCTACCAGCGTCAAACAGTGACAACATAAATTCATCCTGAAGTTTTCGCAGGATCAGGTTTTATCCGATACGGTAACAACTGGTATCACATTTTTTAACCTGATGTTACATATGTGAACCAGGGAATTAGAGTTTAAGTGAAGATCTGAAGTAGCAAATACTGTTCCCTCCCACTTTCATGATGAGCAAATTTCAAGATGATCTGAAAAATCTTTTAACAACAGAGCAACCAATTTCTAATTCCATACCAGCATGCAATTTCTTCAGTTATATTTGGTGTCGTGCATGAATAAATGTGACTGTTTTACATCTTTTCTCCTTCTTGCAAACATGAACAATCTGAAATACTTATTAGAGATAGTCTGAAGATTATTTCCAACGTTTTGATCATTATGCATGCCCTTCTTTGAAATTAGATGCTTCATTTTTTCTGTCAATTGGCATGGTTGGGACCAGTGCGTTAGTTGCTAAATTTCTTTCTGATTTTGGTAATTTATGGTACAGGATGCCTGGAAAACTACACTTCTACTTTGAGCGAAGAATGATTTTAAGGCAAAGGAAGATGAAGAGGATGATCTAACATGAGCTCGTGCATGAAGTTATTTCCACTTATATCATTATCCTATACTAACTACCCAATGATGTAATTAATAATAACAAATTGGAGTTGATATACTATTGAGCTCTGTGCCCAGTTTGCTTTCTCAGAACCATTTCTTCCCATTGTCTTGCTTTGCCCAACAAGTGTTGTTATTTTCATCTTGATTGTTTGTATGGACGAAATTCTGCAGCAGGCATCCTGCTATTTGTACAGGTTTCTCTGTCTCGTCCGTCTGAAACTCGTTTTAACTGTACCCTCTTTTTATGGAAAACTCCGGATGGTTTTCAGAACTAGCAAAGAGCACGTTTTGTGAAAAAGAAATTACAATAATATTTTAAAACGCAATTCTAAAAACAATTTTTTGTTAAAAAAATTATATGAAATAATGAAAGTACTAAAAATTTATAATTTTCTCATCAATATATAATCATTTCATATTAATGGAAACATAATTTTAATTACATTCATCAGAGAAGAAATTTCAAATTCTACTTTAAATCTTGAACAAAAATAAAAAATTAAACAATAGAGTTTTGATTGCAGAACGAAGCACTGTATTAATAGAAAATAAATTCTCTTTTTGAATTTTGGACCAAACTATTTTTATTTAAATTCAACATAAGCTTAAGCATATACTTATCTCATGTTAAACCCATAATTTTAATTTAATTAAGAGCATCAAATCTCAATAAAAAAAAATATAAATGTTTCATGTGCAGCATGTAATCTAATGACCACCTAGTCATTGGATAACCACCTTTTCTATTATTTTAGATGATTTTTTAAAATTTTTAGGAACAGACTGCTCTCTCTCTATTTTTAACTTCACACTACAGTATAATTTTTTGTTCAAATCAAATGACAAATTAACATAAAATTTTCCAATAAGATTTCCACCATACCTTTAATAAAATGAAAAAATGAAAAAAAAAAGAAATTATTTAAAATAAAAGTTATGAAAATTTTAATAAAAGTAGAAGATATAAAACATGGTGCTTCAGAAATTCAAGAATTTCGAAATAGCAGCAATTTTTTAAAAATTCAAAAATAAAATTTTAGATATAAAACTATCTTAAACTTGAACAGCATCAAAATATTCAAACGTTTTTTCAAGGAAATTTCAAGAATTTTTCAATTTATTTCTGATTTTCTGCTTTTTTTATCTTTCATTTTTACTTATTTTTCTGATATTTTTTAAAGCAATACCGAAAGGAAACTAACAGAATCCGAAACCCAATACGGTTCAATTTTGGGCGAAGATGGATGGGCAGTGAATGCGGCGAACAGGCTGCCAGAAAACGAGAAAGGAGAAAGAGGAGTGTGTGTGTTGGCGTTCGGCGGGTGGAGACGAACGTTCGAAGGTGGAGACAGTTGGACGGTGAGTGCGGCGAACATGCAGCCAGGAACGAAAAAGGAGAAAGAGCGGTGGTGATGGTGTTCGTCGGATGGAGACAGTTGTTTGGCGGGCGGAGATGGATGGCCGGTGAATGCAGCAAATAGGTAGATATGAGAAAGAAGAGAGAGGAGTGGTGCTGGCATTCGGCAAGAAGACATGGGTGGCGGTGAATTCGGCGAACAGGCGGCAAGCCTGTGCTCTTATGTCCCTAAAATGCTCTCGCATTATGCTTTATCCGAATTTGCCAGCATATACATAGATAAATAAAGACCCACTTGGCGAGCAGATCCAGATCTCATCAAAACTTGTTGGCGTCTACATGATCTGAAGTTGGCCGAGAGGTGTCTTCGAAAAGAAGGGGAATAGCCACGAAGGCATAGAAGATGCCTAGTTGTTTCAGCTGCATCCTCACAGAGAAGGTATGGTTGCTACTGTCTTGGCCATTCTTTCTTGGTGAGGTTCTCCATGGTGAGCATTCGATTATGGAAGAGAAGGTAGCAACAAGCTTTGACCCTGAGTGGAACCACATTCATCCAAAAGGAGGGATGAAGCAAAGTCCGGATGCTATCATCTATTATCAATTCTTCAGTGCTATGAATAGAGAAAAATGCTTGTACTTTTCTCCATTCCAGATTGTGCGATACAGTTGCTCTGTGAGATGCATGCTTCCATTCACCATTGTCAGTGCGAGACGTCCCCAATCTGGGCTACATTAAATTTCCACCTTAGAATAGGTAATGGAGCACCGAATTGCTGCGATCTTTGATTGAGACTTTGTTTCCGCTATGTAATAGAGAGACGGCAACACACATATTAGGGGATGACCTGAACACCAAGCATCTTCCCAAAACCGAATTTGATTTCCTTCACCTAGGCTCCGGCTTTCATTTGAGAAGAAGATGCCCTACGCCTGTAGAACTCCGCGCCAGAAGTTCAAAGCATTCCAAGGCTTCGTCACCGCCATTGGTCTCGGAGGTCTTTTATAGTGTGCCTTGTGGACGAGGCTCGTCCATTGTGCTTCTAAGTTCCTAACAGTTATTTTACAAGACTTGTAATAAAACGAACTTAGTCTAAGATAGCCCAAATTTTTTTATTCTTTGGGGGCTATACGTAAAAAAACAAAAAAAAAATGTAAAATTTGGACAAGAGTCTATTTTATGAACCATGACTCCGGCTCAGTTATCCGTTCCGGTTGGTTCCCATGCCCTAGTTCTGCCCCTCTTTATGAATCAACCGCGACAGTCTCCACTGTCTACTCTCTACTCTCAAGTAGCCTCCTTCCTCGGCAAAAGCTCTCTCTTCCTGGGAGGAGGAGCCCGGGAAGAGACGCGAAAGGATCCTAGCCGCGCTCATGGAGGAGACCGCCCCATCCTCCGCCCCGCCCTCGTCTCGACCGCCTTCCTCGGCCTCTGGCGGTAGTGACAGCCGATTTCTTTCCTTTTTGCCTTTTTCTTTGTTAGGGTTTTGATCTTTGTAGAAGAATTGGTGCGTGTTTATTCCAGATTCCCTGCATAGAAATTTTGGCTTTAGTTGTACCGACTAGCTAGGCATCAATGGATTGGATACTTTGGGATACTGGTCGAATCATATTCGAGGGTCATTGGAATTTGCATATTCTTTTTATTCTTGAATAGAATTCTAATTTCTCGATGAAATGGTAAAGAGAGAGGTTCATCATACCATTATCCCATTACAGTATGATCAAGGATGAGAGAGAGAAGTATGTTTTAAGAACTTAGGCCTGTTTGGTTTGGGATAATCAAGATGAACCTTTTTTTAAATTATTTTTTCTTATAAAATTAATAATACTTATTTTACATTATTATTAAATTAAATTATTATAAAAAATTAAATAGTTTTTCAAAATTTAAATTATTTGAGCATTAATTTTGATAAAAAAATATTTGTTTATAAAAGTGGTTCACTAAATTTTGATCCTGAACTAGATGGTGCCTTAGTGGTTTGTTAACCATATAAAATCTGATTGTGAACAAAGTGATTTGCTCAGTCTCTACACTTGTGTTACTCAAACAACAATTTTGAGGATTTGAGGTGTCTGATGCTTGTCAGGATTTCTATGCACTATCATATAAATCTGGTAGCGGACTGCTGTTCAAATTGTGGCCTTGTCTTTTTCACTGAAATGCTTCAATGGGGCGGTGCACTGTAGTTGATTCTTAAGGTTGCAGATGTCTTACATCACCATTGTGGTTATTCTATTGATGGCTTCCCATTTATATGAAGTGAAATAATTATGGAAACATTATAATTGTCATTTGTACAGTAGTTTGTAATTTTATATATTTTTGTTACTTTTTTTTGTTATTGTCTATTTTGGCTGCCTGAACTTCAGTTATAGATAGCTTTATTGAAAGCTGGTGTCACCAGAACACAATTGAGCTATTGTTTGCTTCTTATTTTGCTGCCATTGCTAATTCCACATCCACCATTGTTCTTCAGGGGTATCAAATTGCTATGTCTTTAAAAGTCGTCTCCAAGAGTATGCACAGAAAGTAGGGATTCCTACGCCTGTTTATGAAACCATAAAGGAAGGTCCTTCACATGAGCCAGTATTCCAGTCCATGGTTATTGTTAATGGTGTTAGATATGATTCTTTACCTGGATTTTACAACCGGAAAGCTGCAGAACAGTCTGCTGCAGAGATTGCACTTATGGAGCTACACAAATCTGGCTGTACGGCGGAAAGTTTCCCCACACTTGTAAGCCCTCTGGAATTCTTAACTCGCTATGTATTCACTCCTTTTCTGTGTTAGAATCCTATTTCTGCATTCTTCTTCCAATTTCTTATGAGATTGACTTTTGCATTGGCCATCAGTAGGACTGTACTTGCCATCAATGCTACTTGCAGGCTTTTTTTTTCTTTCTATAATATCCTTTTTCCCTTGTATTGCCAGGCTTATAGTGTAAGAATGATTTTTGTACAATTCAAGTGACACCACTGAATGTTAAAAAGTGATGCCATTGGATAGACCCTAATTTGGATTGATATAGTTTTTGTGTATAAATGTTTATGCATATTTGCAACTATTTGGCTGCAATAGTTCTGGATTTGTAGAAATTTGAAAACTTATTGTTGCTACCTGTCTATATGTAATGATGGCTGATTATGACTTGACTAGTTAATATGACTGATATCTAACCTATTTGATCTTGGTTCTGTCAACTACTTTTGAATTTTGAGTAACATCTAGTTCTGATGCATTGGACAGTTTATGAACTGGTACAATTCTGGTTATGGCATAGCTTTCTCTAGCCCAATCCATTGGGTTTGTGCTTCATTTCGTAGGGCCTTTTAAATCAAAACCAGAAGAATCATTAAGCTACTTATATATGTTTCCTGTAGGCATGGGGTAAGATAATGTTTGCCATATGATACTCACCCTACAGCTTAAACTCAGCAACGTGGCCTGTAAACTTTCACATCTCTATGTTCCTTTCCATCTTATCTAAGCTTTTGGCCTATATCCTTTATTTGAGATTTATCTTGTCTATGGCAAGCATACATATAATGAGCTTAACAAGCTAACCCAGGGAGAAATTTGGTGGTGATATTGAAAGGAAAAAAGTTGACCTAACCCAGGGAGAATGAACATATTATACAATAATCCATTCCACTTAATCCTGTCCAAAATGGGACTTTCCTAACAATGCTAAAGGTTTAGATTAAGATTAAGGTTGAAGTAGAAATAAATACTGGAACAAGAGCCTTATTTGCAGATTTATTCTTTCTCTTGGCTAATGACCAGTCCTGTGAGCCTTGGGGATTGCAGAACAGATAGATGTCTTGGCCAACTGTTAAGTTCATGTTTGGCATTGTTACTGTAAGCACATGTTTTTGGGGTGGAGGCTTAGGCCTGAAGGATGCTGTGGTGATCAGGAATTACCACCTTGGTTATGCTAGTTGAAGTTTTCTGGAATGAATAGTTGTGATATTCTCATTCATCGGATCCAAAACAGACCCTAATATTTATAATACAAATGTGCTGAGAGTAACTCAGTCAAATAGGAAACTAACAAGCTACCAAACTGGGAATTGCTTATCTAAGGAAACCGAATCACCTTAAAACAGGGAACAAATAGACAAGACAATAAAGACCCTTAGTTGTAATATTACAGCTGTACACTAGAAATTAGACACGGTTTTTCATACTCCCCCTCAAGTTGGGCTGGAAATGTTAATTGAGCCTAGCTTGGATTTCAATTCTTCAAACTTAGCCTTCGGTAGAGCCTTTGTTAGGATTTGTTGAGCAGTGGGCATGTAGACAATAGTGATGATTCCTTCTTCTACCTTCTCTTTGATGAAGTGTTGATCAATCTCCACATGTTTAGTTTGGTCATGATGAATTGGGTTCTTTGCAATACTTATAGCAGCTTTGTTGTTACATAACATTGTGATGGGATCTTCCACAGTAACTCAAAAGTTCAAGGAGTAGTCTCTTCAGTCACATTCCCTCACATAATTGCCATAGCTCTAAACTTAGCTTTTGCATTGCTTCGGACAACAACTGTTTGTTTCTTATTATGCATAGTAACTAAGTTTCCCTGGACATATGTGCAATATCCGAAGGCTAATCTTTGGTAGTTGTAGAGTCAACTTAGTTTGCATCTGTTGACACCTCAATATTCCTCTTTTTCGATTTATTGAAGTATAAACCTTATCCTGGAGCTTTCTTTTGGTACCTTAGAATACAGTATACTAGTTTTATGTGTTCTTCTGTGGGACTGTTTATGAATTGACTGGCTATACTCACTGCAAATCCAATATTAGGTCTATGTGTGAGAGATAGATGAGTTTTCCAATGAGTCTCTGATGTCTTCCTTTGTCAATTGATGCATAGTTTTTTTTTTTGCTTTGTCTCTACCCACAACTTCCATTGGAGTATTTGCTGGTTTACAGCCATACATTTCAATTTCTTTAAGCAAATCAAGAACATATTTGTGTTGAGAAACTGTAATACCTGATTTTGATCTAGCAATTTCCATATCAAGGAAGTACTTGAGATTCCCCAAGTCTTTGACCTCAAATTTAGGAGCAAGAAACTTCTTGAGTTTGCCGATTTCTTCTTCATGGTTTCCAGTTAAAATTATGTCATTCACATAGACAATAATGAGAGATGTCCTTCCTCCGAGAGAATGCTCCACAAATAAGGTATGGTTTAATTGATATTGAGAGTACCCATACTTCTTTACTTAGTGAATTGATCAGACCAAGCTCGAGGAGACTGCTTGAGGCTATATAGAAATTTCTTCAACTTGTAAATCTTGTTTGTGTTTGCTTGGTTCTTGAGTCCTATAGGGATTTTCATGTACATTTATTTTTCTTGATCTTTGTTGAAAAATGCATGCTTGATATTCAGTTGGCGCAATGGCTAGTCAAGATTCACTACAATGCCAATAAAACTCAAGTGGTGTTTAGTTTGACAACATGATCAAATATCTCTTAGTAGTTAATTCCATAAGCTTGTGTGAAGCTTTTTGTCATAAGTTGAGCTTTGAATCGATCTACACTTTCATCTACTTTGTACTTGATTGTGAAGATCCATTTATATCCAACTGGGTTCTTCTCGAGAGATAAATTGACCACTTTCCATGTTTCATTCTTTTCTAGAGCACTAATTTCTTCGTCCACAGTTCGTTTCCACTCGAATATTTGAAGGACTTATTGAATATTGTTGGAAACTCAAATATTTATAAGGTTAGTAGCAAAAACACAATATCCTAGAGATAACTTCTTATAAGAAATGAATTTATAAATAGGATGATTTATGCAAGACCTTACACCTTTTTTTTGAGCAATAGGCAAGTCTAGATTTTACAACTCATTAGAATTAGAAGCAGTGTTATCTAGTTGTGTCTCTTCTGAAATTGAACTCGGTTCAGCTTCATGGTCGAACTTAGATTGCACTCGTTTTTTTATATTATCTTAAGTCTTTTTTTATTTAGGGTATGTTTGTTTCATAAAAATTAAAAGTTCTGAAAACTTTAGCATTCTGAAATTTTAAAATTTTGAATTTGAAAATGCTGGTAGTATACTTGTTTTGTAAGACATGTAAATTCACTTAAAAATTTTGTATTTATTTTGTTATATTTGTAAATTTTAATATAATCAGTTTTGTATTTTGTTTAGTTATTAAGTTTAACATGCGACCTTACTTGTTAAATTTTAAAATGTAGAATTTTGACGCCCCACCAATTTTGGAGAACCAATAAATCCTACGAATACTGAAATTTAAAAGTTATAGAATTTCAAAATTTTGTATAACAAATACTAAATTTTATGGTTTTAGAATTTGAAAATTCAAAAATTTTAAACTCTCACAAAACAAACATGTATTGAGAGTAGACAATGAATTTTTTGTTTGTTACTATTGGACAAGGTGACTCAGATTCAATGAGAGACTCAAACTCAAAAACCAAAGGAATCGAACTTGAGATAATGGCCGGAGATTTTGGTGACTCGAGTGTTTGGGTTTCAGTTACCTTTTCTGATTGCAAAAACTAGTATCCATTCTCACTCCCCCTCTAAATATCGGTTCTAGTATAATAAGTCTGATTTTCCAAAAAAGTAACATCCATGAAGTTATAAAACTTCTTCGTTTGAGGAGAATTGCATTTCTATCCCTTTTGATTTAGAGAATACTCAATAAAGATACATTTTATGGCTCTCGAATCAATTTTATGTCAGTATTGTGGTAGAATGTAGACAAATGAGATACGCTCAAATACTTTAAGAGAAATGGACTAAATGAGACGAGTGGAAGGATAAGTTTTGAGAAAAATATGATAAGGCGTTTGGAATTTTAGAACTTGAGAAGGCATCATATTGATAAGGTATATAGCAGTAAGAACAACTTCCCCTCAAAACATTTTTGGAACATGTGAAAAAATCATGAGGGCACGAGTAACATTTAATAAGTATCTTTTTTTTTTTTTTTTTTTTTTGGAATAGTTCTATTTTGTTAGGGGGTGTTAATTCAAGAGCTTTGGTGAACTATGTCTTCTTGATAAGTTTTTCCTAAGGACCAAGTTAAAATAATCGTTGGCATTATCAGTTTGTAAAATTTGAAGTTCTGTATTAAATTGTGTTTGGACCATGGTATTGAAAGTTTTGAACAATTGACTATTCTTTCATAAAGAATATCCAAGAGAGTTGAGAGTGGTCATCTATGAATGAAATAAACCATCTAACTTTGATTATATTTTTTATTTGAGATGGTCCCCAAACATGGCTGTGAATCAATGAAAAAAGGTGTGCTTCTTTATTTTCTTGATTGGGATAAGAATTGCGAACATGCTTGGACAATTGACAATTTTCACGATGAAAATCAGAAGAATTTTTATTGAATAGTAATGGAAAAAGTTCTTTAGGATATAAGAAATTAGGATGTTCTAAACGATAATATTATAATATTATTTTACTATCTTTATTGGTATAAAAGCAGAAAAAGATCTTTTTTCTCCAACTTTCTTCTGACGTTGTTTCTTAAAGGAATCTGTTACTTTGACATATTGGATCCCAAATGCAACTCAACACCGTCAATCATCTGTCCCAAATTCAAATCCTGAAAAACACAACGATTTGGGAAAAAAAACAAGTAATCTAGTTCTTATCTTGAGTGAGCTTATTAATTGATAACAGATTACAATTTAAATTTGGAGTTAATAACACAAATTCAAGAGGTTTTTTGAAATATCAACAAAACCTGTACTGGACACCTTCGATAGAGAACCATCAGCAATTTGGAGAGGACGGTGTAAAATTTTGGATGAGTATTGCATCACCGGTCATATGGTCTGATGCTCTAGAGTCAACAATCCAATAGCTCATATTATTCACCTTTTTAATGTTAAGAGTATTCAAACAATTAGCTTTCTGTGCTATTGAAATCATTTCTCTGGTTGTGGTGTTTGGAGTGATAGTCGCTTGTTAGGTCTGTGAGATCAATCTTTGCAGTATCGCCATTCGTTCTTTACTAGCACTGGTTTGGATGGCAACATAATTCTCCTCAATGGTAGCATAATTTCCTCAACTTTGTTTCTTGCCTTTCAGTTTCCAATTACGAGGCTTGTCATGAATATCCCAACATATATCCTTGGTGTAATTGTTTTCCTTGTAGTGTTCACACCAAGATCTCCCCTTATTGGATTGGTTGTCACCAGTTGCAACAGCTATGGCAGAAGCTTCGGTAAGTGGCGGTTGTGAACTCGTGCCCATCATAATCTTCTTTCGGCTTTCTTCATAGCGAACTTTAGGGGCTACTTCTTGAAGATTTGGTAGCGGTTTGATGGCTAAAACCCGACCACGGACATCATCCAAATTTTTGTTGAATCCTAAAAGAAACTTGTAAATTCATTTCTTTTCAACAATTTTTTTGTAGTCGCTTGCATTGGTTTGACAATCCCACTTTGTGGTTTCATACATGTCGAGTTGCTGCAAGTATCTTGTTAGCCAAGTGCAATATTATGTGACAGTGAGGTCCCCTTGGCAAAAATCATGAAGAAGGCCTTCTATTTCAAAAGTCGCTGTCGTATCCTCAGTGTCTGAGTATGTCTCTTGAGTGGCTTTCTAGATTTTTTGAATAATTTCATAGAGAATAAAATTTGCACTAATTTCATTTGTCATGAAATTGATGAGCCATGACATCACCATATTATTTTCAACTTTCTACACCTTGTCCCTCGCATCTCCAGTTTTCGGTTTAGGAGCAGCACCCCTGTGATAGTTGTCTTTCCAGCGACCGCATATAAACATCATTACTGAATGGGACCATTGGAGATAGTTCTGCCCATTCAATGTGTCCAGTGATGAGAAGAGCCACAGAATTTGATCCTCCGTTGGTGCTTGCTAGATGCGTATTTAAGGGGAAGAGGAATAGGTGGTTTTGGAGGTGGATGAAGCCATTTGAATGTGGGAGAATATGGGAAATCAGAGTCGCTCTGATACTATGAAGTTTTTTGGAGTGCATGGTTGTGATATTCTCATTCATCGGATCTAAAACAGACCCTAATATTTGTAATACAAATGTGCTGAGAATAACTCAGTCAAATAGGAAACTAACAAGCTGCCTAAATGGGAATTGGTTAACTAAGGAAGCTGAATTCCCTTAAAACAGGAAACAAATAAACAAGACAATAAAGACTCTAAGCTGTAATATTACAGTTGTACACTAGAAATTAGACACGGTTTTCCACATTAGTACGTAATGCTATTTAAGATAAAGTTAGTGTTGAATTTCACTTTGATTATGTTGTTTGATAATGTCTATGCTCTTTGGTCTTTTGAGCTAAAATTTTCAGTTTTCAGTTTCATCTCTTGTGATCTGGTGAAGTTCAACAATCTTTGTGATGTTTTGTTGGAAATAATGGTATTTTCTTCTTAAGGTATTAATTCTGATTTTACCTATTTTCACTTAATACTCGGATTGAACTTACTTGGCTGTTAAGACGAAGAAGGGCTCTATGCTAAGTCATGTGAATGAACTACTTAGCTGAGCTGTAGGACACCCTAATTGCAATTGGAAGATCACCTTGTGCATTGCCATTAAGGGCCTGTTTGGATAGTCGGGAGAAAAAATACATTGGAATTTTTTTCCACAGGATTTGGGTTTGGATGCAACCCCACTGCCTATAAGAAATCCTATAGTTGATAGAGAGTGGTCATTAACGATAGGGAGAAGCTTGCATGCTAGCTCCAATTCATAGGAAAACTCAAGAGGTTGGACTGCTTGATTTTTCTGTGGAATCTCATGATTCCTAAGGATTTTGAGGTTGTCAAAATGTGGTGCCAAATACTTATATTGGAAAAAATCCCTATGAAAGTCAAAAATACTATGAAATCCCCAATTCCTACAAGTTTTGGGTTATCCAAATGACCCCTAATACTGTAGCTTCTTGGTTTAACATCATTTGACATGCATCTTAGATATTCAAGCGTTATTAGTATGCATCGGTCATTATAATAGAGGGCATCAACAGCTGCGTTCTTGTTGCTTAGGTATTTGTTTTTGTTTTTTTTTTTTGAGCAAACCCACTATTTACCATTAAAGAACCTTGTGTAAATCGACAAGGAATAAAAGATACTGGAAGTATCTTTACAAAACTTAGGTATTTGTTTTTTGGGATAACCACTTAGTGCTTTTAGAGCTATAGATTGTTTGATGTCTTCATGGATCAAATTAATACTCTCAGGGTGATCTTATTTTTCAGATTGTTTAAAATCTGGTATGTTTCACTTTAAAATGCTTTCAAGACCAAGAACTCTACCTATAGTTGTGATTGATTGCTCACCTCCTTGGGCTTTCATGTGCAGCACGAAACAGGATTGTGCAAGAATCTTCTCCAAGAATATGCTCAAAAGATGAATTATGCAATTCCATCCTATATTTGTAGTAAGCAACCATCTGGACTCGCTCCTTTCACTTGCACTGTTGAAATTGGTGGTATCCAATATATAGGAGGTGCAGCAAGAACAAAGAAAGAAGCAGAGATCAAAGCAGCCCGAACAGCTCTTCTTGCAATTCGGAGTAAGCAAGCATGTCTTTTACATCGCTTTAATGAAACAAAAAAAATCTGAACCTAATTGGATTGTTATGTTGCGACTTTTTATAGGTGTTGAGACAACTATGAATGTTAGTTCAGAGTACACTGTGGTTCCTGGCGTAAAGAAAGGGAAAGAGCCAGAAACACAAAGTGAAGCCCAGAAACATATTAAGCCAAAGAAGTCCAACTTCAAGAGGAAATGGTCTAGAAAGAAGCTTTCATGTAAAAAGGGCAATCAGGAAGCCAGTCAAGATGATCCTGGGAGAGCCAAGGGGGACATGGAAATGTTGGAGACTAAAGTAGATACTCAAGGTCAGGAACTGGATGCACCAATCTCAATCCTCTTAGAGAACAAGCAAAGTTCTGGCAGCTTATCTGGTGAACTGCAGTTCCAAGGTTCAGAGAAGGCATCCCCAGAGAGGAATGGACATCTTCAATGTACATTACGAGAGGAAGCCAGTGTGAAGTTGGATACAGTATGCAGAAATACGATAGAAGTGCACATTGCTGGACAAAATGCTGGAGAGTAAGTGCACTTGTTGTGCAAAATGCAACTGTTTGCTGCATTTGATTGGTGAATGTGATGCAAGTGCCAAAGCCTCGCTATGTTGTAATGAACAGCTAACTGTTGTGCTCTAAACTTTTTTGCTCACATCTCTATAAATTGACATTGAGGGAGTGAACTCTTCAG
Organism: Trichopus zeylanicus subsp. travancoricus; assembly: GCA_005019695.1. Taxonomy (NCBI): domain Eukaryota; kingdom Viridiplantae; phylum Streptophyta; class Magnoliopsida; order Dioscoreales; family Dioscoreaceae; genus Trichopus; species Trichopus zeylanicus. Next base: position 209,033 of record RXID01014489.1, read on the forward strand.
GTTTATACAAAATAGTGCACCCTTTCCCGATGACTATGGGCCTTGGACAATTTCAACTGAATATACTCACTTTAACATTTCTTTGTTAAACTGCATGCTTGATCGGAATTGTATGATTTGTTCATGACGACTTTTTTTTTGGGTCTGCTAGAACTCAAGTTATAATTAATCCAACTCATGTGACTTTAATCTTCGAAACTCTAAAAGAAAAACTCATTTTTAGGAGCTTTCAAGAGGAGCTAAATTTATCTCTTTAAACTAGAACTCCAGTTAAATCTCAATTTAATTTGAATCATAACCAAGCGCACCCTTAAATTTTTGACGGTATTTCATATTCTTTTTTCTCTTGAAAAAAGGCAAAATCAACTCAATGAGTCATCTTTCAGAATAAGCACAATATCCGAGACTTGTTTGGCAAAATATTGATCGGAGGAAAGATGCATTATTCTGTTTTTTCACTTTTATTTTTTTCTTTTGAGGATAAAAATGCACAAAGAATGCCAACGAGAATGATGCATTACTTGTAGCGAAAGGGAAATATCCTGCTAGAAGAGGAATCAGCATTAAAGAAAAAGAAGGATGCAAACAAGTAGGAATCCACCCAAATCGACTTGATTAATAAAAAAAATTTAACAGAAAGGTATTCCTTGTAAGAGCTTAGAGATGCCAACTAGATTGCCATATCTCCAACGAAGCACAACTTTTGGCGCACCGAGCATCATATCAATCTTCTTTTTCGGTTTTTTTTAGGTTTTACGCAATAATTCGAAGAAGGCAGAATCCTGGCGCAATATCGAGATATCATTTTGAAAGTGTTAAAGTCAGAGTTCGGCGCTCCGGTTCACATGAGCATGACTTTGACTTGCTGAATTGGCTATTTTCTTCATCCATAAACTTTTGGGACTGTTGTGCATATTTTATTGAGGATTCATGCATATACAATGATATCTTTCTCAAAAAATTTATTTTAAATGCCTAAATTGTAGCTTCAAGCTTCAATATCATACATACCTCCATAAAGTTGGGAAATTATGTGTACGTTAACATAAAAATCTGAATATGCGCGTTTGTTCTATAATCTATTAAAACTTTGTGTAACTGATGTAAGTAGGACAATTATATTTTATTTCAACGAAATTGAAGGTTAAATTAAAATTAAATTTCAACTTTAATTTGAATTTGTTAGGTATAACTTTAATTCAAAGATTATATCTTTCAGTATATTCATTTAAGTTAGACAAATAATCATTTGCTAAAAAGTTGAAATCAATTCTTATAATTTTATTATATTTTTGTAAATTTTATTTCTATGTTGGTTAAAATTAGGTTTTATTTTTAGTCCAAATTTATAATATTCTTCGCTCAATATAAAATAAAATTTAGATATTTTTATTTAGAATAAATTATATAAATTTAGTATTAGAGTTCAAATTTATTTTTAGTCTATTCAATTAGGATTATAAGTCAGTTTGAAGATTATATATACAATTCAAAAATTATATTGAAAAGAACTTTTTTAATTAATAGCATTATCTTATTTTAGATTTATTTTCTTTTTATTTTGAAAAAAAATTTATCGTCCTAATATTTTTTTTTTCATCCTCTTAAATTCAAGAGACATTTTTTATTTTTAAAAATCTCCTAAAGCCACATAGATTTCGCCAGCTCATCAAAAAAAAAAAAAAATTAATGTGGCATTGTCGCCTCAACAAAAAAAAAAAAAAGAGAAAATTTGGATCATAGAGAAGACTTCCTCTTTGAGCTCTAATGGACTTCCACTTTTGTCTTTCTCTCCTCCACATCGAATTTAGCGGGCCCTTCTTCTTCAGCCTCCGAGACCTCCACCTTTGTGAGGTAAGATTCCTAGATTTGATCCCTTGACAACCGACTTCTTCCTTCACATTGGTTGAGAAAGAAATCTCTAGTAAAGGAAATGTCATTTTTCAAAAGTGATTGGTAGAGGAGAAAGAATCATTCGAGTAGGCAAACTTGAAACAAGAGAGAGGTTCTCGGTAGAGGTAGTAAAACAATGAGCTAGAAAATAGCACAAATTGTATAGGATCCTAAGATGGAGTTATGGCATAGTAAGGTCAGTCACAAATCACAAACTAGAAAGGAATTTTTTGCTAATATAAGGAAATGGGGATCGAGTCATTGCAGTGTCCAAGCAAACCTCATGGACTGTCAGGTAGCAGTAGTTGAATGAGACCCCCTTTCTTTGGGAAGAAGTAGCGGTTAGGTTGACCGGCATTTAAGAAGTTAGAGCGGAGATTGGTTGCAAGATAGGCTCCTCTTTGTCCTTCTCGTCCTCGCCTTTGTCATCACTCGCACTAACAAATCCCACCTCGTCCTTGGTCACACCTACAGCGTGAAAGGATGAGGCATTTGCACAAACTCAGAGCAAACACGAGGTGGCTAGGTCTCGTGCAGCGCAAGAGAGAGCGAAGCAAAAATGAGAAGGACAACGCAGAGGGCAATAAAGGTGGACATGCAGAAAAAATAAGGCAGAAGGCAAAAAAGAGGCAATGGAGAGAAGGATGTCGAGAAGAGGAGGGAGACAAATAACTAGAAAGTAAAATTATGCTAAATCGGCTTTTTTTTTTTTGCTGAAATTATAATTTTACACCAACTAGGAAAAAAAATGTGAAAGAGTCAAAGAAATTTTCCCTCTTATTATCGCACTTTTCTACTGTGTCAGCTGTGCATGATATTTGAATGAGAAGCTTATGTGCAAATATTAGAAGGTCATTTTAACCACACCGTCACACTTTTGTTCAACCTAAACTGTTCACAAAAGTGAACTCCATCTCACGTAAAACTGTAGAATGAATTTTTTGTGATCTACAGCAAACATAGTTTGTAAAAATCTCGAACCGATGATTCTACGAAAAATGGGTAAAACAACATAATTATTGGATCAAACAAAAGCGAAGTATAAAAGTAAGCCATTAGACATTAATTTTGCCGTAATCAAGTGCACGTCTGGCATCCGACCTCATGCATTGCACATGCTCGTCTTTGTCTGCTCTTCAGCCGCCGGCTTCGCCCTTCACGCATGAAATTCTTCTGGTGTTGAGGTGCACGGTGATGTGGCGCACAACAAGCATTCCTAATGATGCGGGCTCGCCGCGTAGAGGACGCAGGTGTCGCGCGTCTCGGGGGCACGTTGTCATCGTTTTGGTGCGGTGCAGTTTCGCGGCAAGTCGGAATTCCTTGGGTGCGTTTTTGCGCGTGGTTTTGTCGGGATGTAAGAGCTAACAAACGACGAAAGTCGAAGACACGTGGATCCGTGAAATGAAACGAATGCATTTAGGGGTGAAATGCCAATGAATGATAACAAGGGGAAGTCAAGCACGAGGGCGGAAAAAGGCTGTTGGCAGAAAAAAAAAAAAAAAAAAAAAAGGAGGGTTGAATGAGCCGAGAGAGGCCAATCGGAACAGATTTTCCGTTCACTAATTTCTGTCATTTTCAGAAAAATATCAGATCCAACATCATCACTAAAACCATCTTGAAATATATACAAAGACGTGCGCATGTGCATATGACCGAGGAATAAATGGGCGCCACACAACCATACCACAGCAAATACCTTCCCATCCTTATCCTACTACCAAAGCTAACCATGTGTACAAACAACAACCCGACGTCGGGTTAAACTCTAATAATACAAGTATCTTGATCCTTGGATGCCCCAAGTGGTCCTATGAGCAGGATCTGATGAGCCCCAGATTGTACAGATTCCGCTTCACCAAGCTTCCCAAATACAACAGCCCCGCTCCGCTACCAGACCTCTGCTGGCACACTCTGGCCCGCGGCTCCTCAAACACTGTCAATATCCCCGTCCCGATTCTTTGCCGGACGGCCTCCACCGCCTTAGCGTCCACCTTGTGCCCAGTGGCGTCTGTGATGTAGAACACGTTCTCCGCCGTCTCCCCTTTCGTTGAAACCTCGGCTCTCGCCACTGCCAGTCCGTTCTCCCGGAACATGCGCGTCACCTCCGCTAGCAGCCCCCGCCGGTCCTTCGCGTGCAGCACCACTCTCAACCCCTAGGAACAAATTTAGATGTTAAAGAATTGAATGCTAAGAAGTAGGAGTCTAGATTAAAATCCAAAAAATTGCGCACTATTTAATTGACATCATATGCCAAAGAGATGGATTAATGGGTGATACCTCGGATGCTCTACGCTCAATGGCTGTTTGCAAGCACTGAATCACGCGCTGCCTCCCCGCATTCGAACCAATCAGGCTGCCATTCTTATGCCTGATGTAAAATTCCTGCACAAATTCCAAAAAATCAGAGAAATAGCAGAAGAATTAAACGTTGAGGTAACTTGCAAGAATCTACCAACCTGATGTGCTCGATCTCCGATGGTATCGATGGTTCCGTGACAAACCACGTACTCCATGTCCGTCAGCGTGCAGACGACGTCGAACAGCAACTTCGGCCGGTCGCGGCACTGCACGTTGACGACGGAGTATCCTCTCTCAGCCCAATTCTGCACCGACACCAACGACGCCGGCGAGCAGGCCTCACCGGCAGACAATACCCGCTCGTAGTCGCGGTCCTCAAACATCATCCGGTGCAGCCTCCGGTCGCCATGAACCGGCGCCACCTCCAAGACCGCGGTTCTCGGTCCGCGAACGTCGTCGTCCCTCTTCAGCACGTTCCGCAGCCTCGCCTTGATGCTCTGGATCCTCAACATATCGCCTGAAATGGGATCGCCGGAGTTCGTGTCGTCCTTGATGAAGATCAAGCACGCGATTCGGCCGTTGTGGGTCCATACGGTGGCGTCGGCGACCCCGCACTGGAGATCAGCAAGGACGGCGAAGATCTCGGACAACAACCCAGGGCGGTCGCCGCCGGTGAGCTCAAGCGCCGTGAGGCCATCGCGGGTTTCCAATCCGGAACTCTCCACCGTCCCCAAGGACCCCTCAATGTAGGAGATGACCCGGTCGTCGGCGAGCTTGCGCCCGAGCTGGTCGGTAACGTGAAAGACATCCATGAACCACCGGCCATCGGAGGAGATGTAGGCCTTCTTGACAGAAAGATTCAGATCCGCCAGGACCTGGATGGACTCCAGGAGCACGCTGTGCTCGCGCCCGCTGTCCACCTTCACCAGCGTCGCCGTCGAGCACACAGCATTGTCGATCACCACTCTGCCAAAAAAAAACACGAATCAGAAAAGCCAGATCAGGAAAACAGCAGCGAGAAATCTCGAGAAGAAGAGAGATGAACCTGGGAGTGTTCATCCGGAACAGGAGCTTTTGGTATTCGTCGGAAGCCCAATCCATGGAAATGGTGGAATTCGAAATCTGAAATCGCCGTTCTGCTCTTCTTCTTTTTGTTTTTTTTTTTTTTTTTCCGGCGATTGAGGAAGGAGGGTGGGAATATTTAAAAGGCTGGGGAAGCAGGACTCACATGGCGTGGGAAGCGGCACTGACTCACCGCGCTAGCTGGATCCGACCTCGGTCAACTACCCGCGCATGCACCGTCACCGGCCCCTGAGCCCACGTGGCGGGCATCTCGACGCTTGCTTGCCTGGCTTCAACGCCACCCATATGGGGACCTGCTGTCACGTGACTCCCTCGTGAAAGGCAACGTGGGCGGGCAGCACCACCGGTGCCGCATCCTGCGGCCGACGTTTGGATCGACGGCGGTGTTCTTTTCGCGCTTCTTTGTTTTTCTTTTTTTTTTAAAAATTTTTTTAGTTTGGTAAATGTTAATACGGATGGGCGGGAAAGAAGTGGGCTGTTTCGCGCCCGCGCCAAAGCAGGATCCGATCGGCGGGGACTTTATTGGAGTCGAGTCACCTCCCGTGACAATTTTAAATTTTTAATACCTGTAACAAAATAGCAATGTGGAGGCGCACTGCTGAATTTTCTGCCTGTCCTCTCTTCTCCGAGTCCGATCTCTCCTTCGAAAATTTTGAGCGCGCTCTGATTGGCGCCAAACGGGCCTATCATTTTGGGACCATTTTGGAACGTCTTACTCGCGCTTTCCGCTAAAGAGTAATATTAGCTTAGTAAGCCCTCTTATCAAAAATAAAAATAATAGATAAATAATATGAGAGTTGATATGGATCAGGTTTGGCCTTTTCTTTTTTTGAAAAAAAAATATATATATACAGCAAGCTCCACCTGGTTCACCTACGACATACTGGAGGTCTCCTAAAATCGTGCACTCCAACAAACAAATCAAATGATGTAGATGTAAAGACAAGAGGAAGAAGAAGATTTTTGGGGATCATCACCATTTCATGGTTTAGAATTCATATTTATCAATAGCATTCGGTATATCTTTGGAACTTTGAGATTATGGATCTTGTAGACTTGTACTACAAATACGGACGTGAAATTCAAGTATGAACATTGAGTTAGCATCTACATCCAAGGGGGGCGGGGACCCCGCTCTTGTATTGTTGCTGGGCAAGCCCCAAAATAATGTGTGCACGACAAAAAATCACTGTCTTGACTGCGGTATGCTCCCCCAAGATCCTAGAGTCAACCGGGACCTTGAATCAAATCTTTCTAAGAATCGAGGGCAATATTAAAACGGTAAAAGAAGAGGTAGGCCCAGTTAGTAGTAGGTCATCCCTCAAATAGAAAGGACAAAACATGAAGAGTAATCAATACGAGAAGAATACCAAGATCCACAACCAAAACACAGAATCTCTGCACAATACACACCCATAGCATTTAATTGTTCGATTAAACTCTAGGATGATCAAGTGATCAACTATGATCTGTCCTAAACTGTCAGTTAGTAAATGCAAACAAAGAGTTGAAGGCTACATTCGAGAAAATATTGTAATTGATTAACTAATGTGATCAAATGTAACCATTACTTTTTTATTCAATCTCAAGTACAAAAAAAACAATAGTTGCATTTAGCCATTAGCCATGGGTTAACCAACTTTTAACATTTTCCTGAATGTCAAAAGTAATAACAAGAATGTTGAATAGAGAATTAGATTCCTAGTATTACGATGCAGGAAGTCTGCTTGTAGTAATTGGCTGCAGGTGCAATACCAGATAACATTCCTCGGAGGGTGGAGACTAACAACAAGGTCTGAAAATAACTAGTAGCTTTTAAATAGACTCACGAAAATAATTTTTTATTAAACAATCTCTTACGGCTGCTCCCCAGGTGGACCACTAAGCTTTGGAAAAAGAATCAGGCAGATAGCCGTCCAAAAAAGGTCTCTCAATCTGACCTGTTAAAAGAGCTTTCAAGCTAATCACCACAATTGGTGCAAGCCTTTAACTCCTCATTGACCAACTTCAGCTAACAGAATTTATGTCCTGCACCCGGCCATCCACAGCTAGGGCAAATAAGTATATCTCTGAACCAGCCAACGAGCATTGATGGCTTTCTGAGTAGTTTTAGCATGAAAATTAAATTTAATGTATGGCTACAATCTGCACCATTTACCACCACTAAAGAGTTAAGACTGGGAAATGGTCAAACAAAAATGTCCATTATACCTGCGACTTGTAACAAAAAGCTATACAAAATTAACTTGTATGATAAATTGAATCAGGAGCCTAGAAATTCTAAAGGAATAAGAAAGACAACATTGCGCAAACTTCCACAATGGTCCAACAGAAAAATCAAAGCTGTAACATGTTTTTATTCATTCTACTTGGTCAAAAAAGAATCTAAACTGCATCAGTATTAAAACACGATAGCTTTTCCAATTCAAAGCCACACATACTCCTAATTCCAACATAGCAAGCTTCTTTGATCCTTGAACAGCACTTCAGTAATCAGATCTATTTTATGTTATTTTCCTCTTCCCCACCAAATGATATGTCCTCAAATTAAAACCATAATCAATATTTTCCCAAATAAAGGCATCCAATGGTTTTGGGTTTAGTGAAGCACAAGCTGACAATTTTCAAAACCTGTAGTCCAAACCTAAATGCCCAAATACATATTTCTCAAAACAACTACAAAAACCTGCAATTCATTGGCAGATTATTCCCTGAGAAATGCAGAGAAAATCCATCATCAACTCCCAAGAATAGTTAACAAGTAACTGCTACTTTAGCAGTAGAATAATAACTCAGAAGCTGCCAACAAAGTTATTTGATGAAGTTTGAAGGAGATTCTGCCAACTAAGAACAAACAAAAAATTTCTGCCTTCTACTTTTAGGAGGAATTACATGACAACACATCCATAAGTACTCCAATTTCAACTTTTCCATTCAAAAAACGAAAAAGAAAAAAAAACAATTGATGCAACTGCCTCAAGATTTGTGCACCAGAAACAAGACATACCAAACAATGAAAGACAAGTGTATTGGGCCTAAATAAGCAAGCCAGGGGCCCTTGGAAAACATCACCTGAACTGTGGAAGAGAATTCTATCAAAAAATTATTGATTATTTCCAGACCAATGCAATGCACCTAATCTTAAGAAGTGGCCAATCAAATGTTTGGGCCAACATATCATTCATTAGTATATGTATTGTACAACATACTTTAAGAAGGAACTCTTATCTGCAAGATAAAACAATTAAAGAAGGAAACATAAAAACAACAAAAAACAAATGGCGAGGACTGGCAAAAAGAAACAGAAACTAAAGTCTAAAACAAGCCCGATATTACATAGAAACCTCAAAATGAGGAGGCCACACGTACTAGCCCCTCAAATCTCTTAAGACTGTCAGTGTTAGAAGGGCATGGACACATATCTCCTCCAAGTATAATTAATTATCCCCACAACAACCTTAAAAAAATTTAAATGCTAGAGAACAGCAAGTTGGGTTTTCATGTATCATATTCAAGTTACTATGTGACCATGTCACAACTTATCCAATTTTTCTTCCTCCACCCAAAAAAGAAAAAAAATCAGAATTTTGTCTTTACAGAGAAAAGTGCTCATATTATATGCTTTCATTAGATTTGTAAAGAAAATTTCAGTGTGATATTTGAAGCAATTGTCTGAGTGCCCTGGAACTATCCCAATAAATCAAAGTGTGCTAGTGTTCTGACATTTGGGGGAAAAAATTGGGTAAGAACTCTCCCAGGTAATACTGCTTGAACTGCAATTCCCAAAAACTAATATGAAAGTGGAGAGAAAGCAGGTTCCATATGTGCACATTTAAAATCATGCATGAGATATGCAAAATCCACTGTAACAAACCAGTGAGAAGAAAAGTTGAACTTGCCAATCTACTGTTATAAGTTCTAGTCCATTGCAGGGGTATAACAAGCTTTCTGAAAGCAAGAACATGGAGGAAAACCCTACAATAAACAGGAGAATAAACAACAGTAACATCGAAAGTAAAAGCAAGGCACCATAACTGTCCCAGATTTTTTGGAAGGCCATCTCGAGTATTTGCTAACTGCATACATAAAAATCATTGTATGAGCTGTTCACCAACAAATGGAAAAGTTTGCTAACTGCATACATAAAAATCATTGCATGAGCTGTTCACCAACAAATGGAAAAGTATCTTTAAATGAGAAGCCATAGTAGAGAAGACAAAGCGGCATACCTGCAAATACTATTTCCAGTAACCTCAAGCACAGTTTTTATCACTTCAAAAGTAACAATGACAATAACTTCAGTGTGATCAACTAAAAATGGCCATAGGTGCATTGAGTTGTTTAGAGAACGATAAAAAAATAATAATATTCTATAAATGCATAAAAAACTACCAATCAAAAGAATTCTTTATGGAAAACACAAACAATGGAGGTTTATTGAGAGAGCTCATAACATTAGGCATCATCACTGAACCAATTAAACATGATTTAAGTTAAAAAGGCACAGTTTTCTGATACATGGACAGTAAATATAGTCTGATTCTCAGAGAACTGCAAAATAACGAAACTAAATTTTGACCAAGTATTGAACTCAAGGATGTTATGTAATTAAATGAAACTGAAGGGAAAATACAATATTTACTCATACTAAGATATGTTTCATAAAGCCATCATTCTTTCAATAACTATAAAAGAATATATTTGTAAAATAGTGGTTAACATGCATTAAAACCATCAGAGCATTGAAGTTCAGTACAAAACTGGAGGAGCAAACAGTGAATTGCCCTGAGAAAAATAAGATGTTAGGGCAGAGCACCAGATTGTAGATATCATACCCATAACCTACCAATCAATGTGATGGGTCCTTCTCCGATAGTTCAATTTTTTTCCAAAATGGTACGCGGATGCTTCCTCTCAACTAAGCCAAAGATTGGCATCTTCTTTTGTGTATGCAATTTACACTGAACCTTGCAATCATATCCAAGTCAAGAGTCCTCTAGACCACTCAAAACTCCAGTAGAATTAGATACTTTTCTGCCAATTGAAGTATTGGGTGCTGAGCAAAACAAGGTTTACCACAGATCCCAAAAGACAATTCATAATCCTCAAAAATTCTCCTGAATGTGAAATGAACTCAAATGAGCCGCACTCTGGAATTGCTTAAAAAAGAGAAAATCACCTACACCCCCTTGACTAATTTTTCTCAGTTTTCAGCCCTTACAAGGAAAATATAAAAACCTAAAAATACAAAATTTGCTCAGCAAAGAATAATCCTCAAAAGGACAAACAGTTAAATATAGAGATAAATAAACTAAATGCTGAGGAAAAATAGTGAAAACAAAAATTTCAAAGGTACAACAAAAATTTTAAAGGATAGGAATTACATGTTAAAGAAATATGAACTAAACATAAAGCCTTATAAAGTATATTGAAGGGGTCACTTTAAAGTATATAAGATAACGGAAACCATAAAAAATAAAAATAACACAAACAAAGACCACAATGGCAATTACAATCCAAGAGTACAGTTTATATAACTGAATTATTCTTCGCTGTAAATTGGACTAGGAGAAGAAACCTTTCGAACATGATCTTGCTAATTATTAGTTGAAGTTTGCACGTATTTGCGTGTTTAGAGGGAATGTAACATTTCATATTCTTTGACAGATGAGCTAGGAGCCTAGTCTAATCTGAATTTTACCACTTGGTGGGATGGTTCAAATATGTTATTTCTTCAGTTCTAGTTCTCTCAATATCAAGTACTTTTGAACTAGTTAGGCTTATTTAAAGACTGCATCCTACCTAAAACAAGTTCGCCAATCTGGAAGCAATAATACATTTGCACATTTTTTTCTGCCAGATATCCAGCAAGCCATATCATTTCTTGCAATTATGAACATGCTATGAAAAAATTATAGGAGCAACTGCAGGTCTCCCAAAAAAATTAATCAAATAATGGTGGAAAGGGAAACTGTACCTCATCAATTTATTTGTCTTGTTGAGGAAACACACTGCTGCAACTATAAATCACTGCATACCAATTCAATGCACAAAATCTAGCGATTTGTGGATGTGCCTGCAGGAAAGCATATATCTGTGTAGTTATTAAGAGACAAAATAACATGTAAGAGTAATGCATTAGTTAAGGAAGCCATTTATAACACCATGAGCAATTCAAATCTATGCCTCTATCATTCCTATAAACCTGAAACAGCAAGTAAGAGCAACCCAGCAAGTAAGCATATACGCAGTAGACATTGTTGCAGCTGTTGAATATAACCAACTTCTATTATGTTTAACTAGAATTTACAAGCTGTGCCTAGATCAACATAAATAACTGCAGGCAATTAAACAAATGAGTCTCGATTGAAAGATAAAGTTCAAATTGTAGCGTAAAATAAAGGCAGGCATTGAATTTCCATCAGATGGAAACATCTTAAGGCCCTGCAAATCATAGTTTGCAGACAAAAGACAGCCTGTGAATAAAACAACCCACAGCGCTGCCAGAAGGAACTTTATGAAAGGCATGCCAATAATTTGAGGTGGTAGAACTTCTAGTGTACAGAATTTACAACCTTTTGCACCATCTATGAGAAAAACAAACATGCACCATCTAAATATCACACTATACTACCATGCCTAAAACCACCATCCCCAGAATCACCACTTGGATCCAAGCCTCCGGGTGAATCATACCACTTGGTATTGTCATGATAGAACCCAGCCACCTGCATCCCCACAAGGTTTGGGTCCGTCACAATGGTTGTGTCATGCCTCAAGGGCTTTATCAATTTCGAATCTTCTTCCTCTTCCTCAGCACAATTGAGAATACTTTTTTCATCAAAGTCACTACAATCTTCCTTCATTAACCACTTATCTGACTTGCAATTCTCACTCATAAGAACCTTCGCCTCGTGGCAGTCAGCAGCCATCCTATCCCAAGGTGCAATAGCCCCAAGAGCTCGACCAAAATCAGTCTCATCTTCTTCAATAATCTCACTGCCCTTACCAAAGACACCATCTTGACCATCAAGGTCATGACCGTGATCATTCGCCCAATGATGGACCTCATTGTCACCAACAACCAAAGGCTCATCAGGATGTTGCTGTACACCTACACTTCTAAGCCTATGCAATATATCTGAAAGCTCTCTCGCGAGTGGACCAAGCAGTTCATGAGGCATCTTCGAAATTTTCCCTTCCAACAATCCAGCCTCGATCCTAATTTCTTGCACCTGTTGCAATACAGTGAGATGAGGATCACCTCCATCATCTTTTCCAAGAAGGCTAACAAAGGATTCAGGCTCTGTGTCCTCTCTAACCCCATAAAATTCTGGATCCTGATCAAAAGCCCCTTTGCTGCCAACCAAGCGATGAATGATCCTCGCATTACCATCGAGTGGACCAGGCTCATGTCCTGAGTGAACTGCATATAACTTGAATACAGCAGTGCCCTCCTCCTGGTACACAAAACTCTTGTCTTTCTCATTATAGTTAGCAATAGGCACAATGGCACGGATGCGGAAACCACAACCACAACGTTTGGAAGCATAGGGCTCCCTCTTCAGGACCCTTGCCTTCTTGGAGGATGACGCAGAAGCGGACGATGGCTCTCCAGCACGGTGACACGCATAGTCCTTCACCTCCGCCATGAAAGGCTTGTACCGGATATACTTCTGCCGAATGCAAAGAACCACCTTATGCTTCGCTGCGAGCTGCTGCAACCTGCGGGGTACATCACGTGCAGGCACATCAAATGATTCCGTATACTCAAACCTCCGTCTCTTCGATCTTGGCCCACCAGAGGTCAAATGAGAACCGCCCACGCCTGCCGGCGACGGAGACGAGCAGACAGGGCAGGCGGCAAGGCAGACACGGATAAACGACTCAGGGATGCCATAGAATTTTGCACCAACAGTCCAAGACTGCTTAATGCGGTCGACTGTCTCCTTGAGCCCGAGATGCCGCAAGTCCGCATCAGCATGGGAGGCAGCAACTATATCCTGCCACTGATTGACATGGGAGACGCATTGCGCAGGGTTGTTCTTGAAAAAGAGCAAGCCGCCGGCGCCGGCGTGGAGCTTATCCTGGATGCGCTTCCACGCCGTGAGGTACGCCGTGTCCTCATTCCGATCCTTCCACACCGACCTCCAAGACTTGAGCACTGACCGCGGCGTCGCGGCGCGGATCTCGTCCGGGGTCGCCAGGCGGCCCTCGAGGATGCAACGGACCATGAGGGCGTGCGACTCGCGGTTGAAGGTGTAGAACTGGGAGGAAATATGCGGAGTCGGGTCGACGAAGGGGGGAGGAGGACGCCTCTGCTGCTGATGCTGCTGATGCTCGGGTTCTAGGTCAAGATCGGGGGCGGCGGCGGTGGGGGCAGGAGAGCAGGAGGGTTTGAGATCGTCGTCGTCGTCGTTGTCGTCTTCGTCGCGGAAGATGAGGGGGGAGGGGTCGGGATCGTCGTCGTCGTCCATGAGAAGGAAGGGGGGGAGGAGGGGGTCGAGGTCCGAGGAGGAGGAGGGGGCTAGGGTTTGGGATTGGGAATGGGCTGGGGCTAGGGTTTGGGATTGAGGGGTGTTGTGCGGTTTGAGGAGGGTGATGGTGGGGGAAGGGGAGGAGGATTTCGGCATCGGAGCTAAGGGAGATCGATCTCCGGCAGACTCTTGAGTCTTGATCTTCGGTGGAAGACGGGGTTTTTTGGGGCGTTGTTCTAATCGGGGAACGGCACGGCATCGCATGCGGGATAAAGCTTTCTTTCCTTTTTTTAAAAGATTTTTTTTTCTTCTTGTTGTGAATTGGCGACGGTTGAGTCGACGTAAAAGTCAGCTGGTGTTAGTGTGAGGTTGGATTGCTTCCGGCTTGGTGTTGGCCGGAATGGGCTAGGGGTCCTGGGAGGAGTCGTTTGAGTAGTGGAGTAAGCAGTCGGGGAAGGAGTTTTCTGCTTTGGACTGGGTGTGAGACTAGCCTGTGTGGGTTGAATCGCTTGGATGGAGTTCGGATGAATGCGGGTCAACCGTGGATCAATTCATTATTGTTGTATTTTTTTTTTTAGCTTGTTTTTAATAATTCATTTTTTATTTAAAGAATTTGAGATGTTGTATGAACCTGTGACAATTCTTGAAGTATTATTCTTGTTGCGGAAGAAAAAAACCAAATTGAGAAAAAAATTTTAACGGGTAATGTGTAAAAAATAATCATATTTTTTTGACTCATTAGAAAAGATACATTTGCATATATCTATATTTATATATATAGATTTTCTATGTTATGATTTACAACGAAAAGTTTATGGATCACTTTATTCGTAAATAACATAAAAAATAAAAAATAATATAAGATAAAATTAAAAAAAACACAATGATATATGTAATTCACTTAAAATCAGATTATTCCAAAGGGAGTAAAAATTCTACTATTAAAAAATTTTACAAGAATTTATAAGAAAGATTTTATTTTTTCTTATCTAACTAAATTTTTTATCAAGTCTCGGTAATGCTTTCATCTACAGATAAAATCTCCAAGATAATATCATAAGAAACTAATGCGAGAGGCCATAAAAAATTATCAAAAAAACTCATGTATGGCTAACACTCTCTCTTTTTTTTCTCTCTATTTTCTTTATATCTTTTTAATTTAACCTCAGTATCATTTATTAAATCTTATGTATTACTAGAATATTTATAAGCTTTTATTGAGTCTGAGTTTTACTCTAATTATAATTTTTAATATTATATAATAGATTTTCTATGTTATGATTCACAACGGAAAGTTTACAGATGACGTTATTCGCAAACAACATAAAAAATAAAAACTAATGTAGGATAAAATTTAAAAAATACAACGATATACATAATTTACCTAAAATCGGATTATGTCCAACGGGAGCAAAAAATTCACTATTAAAAAAATTTATAATAGTTTATAAAAAAAATTCTACTTTTTCTTATCCAACTAAATTTTTTATCAAGTCTCGGCAACGCTTTCATCTTCAAATAGAATCTCCAAAAAAATACCAAGTGAAACTAATGCGAGAGACCATCGAAAATTACAAAAAAAACTCATGCATAGTCAACACTCTCTCTTTTTCTCTTTCTCTCTATTCTCTTTATATCTCTTTAATTAAACCTCAATATCATATTTAAATCTTATGTATTATTAGAATGTTTATAAGCTTTTATTCAGTCTAAATTCGATCTAATTATAATTTCTAATATCATAATAGATATTTAAAATAAGACATAATCTAAATTCAACTTTAGATTCTTACCTTAACTCAAACTCCAATCTGAGTTCAAAGTATCCAAACTCAATAATCTCCACCTTAGTGAAATTTGAGCGTATCACCATCATGAAGCTTCAATTATTATCTCTCATTCAGCCCCTTTCCGTGAACTACTAGTTTGTTCAGCTAATCACAAAATGGGAGTTCGAGCTAATCTCAAATTCACTCTTTTTTTTTACAGTCTTGTACTCTAAGAAGTATTTTAGAAGTCCTATCTTTGTTATCATGACATAAGTAACTTGAAAAAAATGTCTATCTCTCATTGAATCAATCCATGTATCACCCACTGTAGTTATTAAAACTTCACTTACAATGGTATTTTCTACCAATCATTAAATATTTTCATGTTTTTCTTCTTTCATTAAGATTCTAATGTTGCGAGTCACCTTCATTATTTCATCTTTCAACTATGAATCAATTCATTATTATTATTATTTTAACTTATTTTTAATACTTTATTTTTTATCTAAAGAATTTGAGATGTTGTATGAACCTCTAACAATTCTTGAAGTATTATTCTTGTTGTGGAGAAAAAACCAAACTGAGAAAAAGTTTTTAAGTAGATAATATACATATACTTTTTGACTCATCAAAGAAGATACATTTGCATATATCTATATTTATATATATAGATTTTCTATGTTATGATTCATAACGGAAAGTTTACAGATTACTTTATTCGCAAACAACATAAAAAATAAAAACTAATGTAGGATGAAATTAAAAAAAATATAACAATATACGTAATTCACCTAAAATTAGATTATGTCTGAAGGGAGCAAAAGATCTGCTATTAAAAAATTTTACAAGAGTTTATAAAAAAGATCCTACTTTTTCTTATCCAACTAAATTTTTTATTAAGTCTCGGCAATATTTTCATCGTCAGATAGAATCTCTAAGAGAATACCATGAGAAATTAATGTGAGAGACCATCGAAAATCACTAAAAAAACTCATGCATGGTCAACACTCTCTCTCTTTTTCGTTCTTCTATTCTCTTTATATCTCTTTAGTTTAACCTTAGTATCATATTTAAATATTATGTATTAATAGAATGTTTATAAATTTTTATTGAATCTAAGTTCTAATCTAATTATAACTTCTAATATTGCATAATAGATATTCAAAATCAGACATAAATCTAAATTCAACTTTAGATTTCTGCCTTAACTCAAACTTCAATCTGAGTTCAAAGTATCCAAACTCAACAATCTAAACCTTAGTTAAATTCGGGTGTGTCACCACCATAAAGCTCCAACAATTATCTCCCATCGAGCCCCTTTCGCTAGACTACTAGTTTGTTCAGCTAATCGAGAGTTTGGGCTAACTTCAAATTTGCTCTTTTTGTTTACAATCTCGCACTCCAAGTAGTCTTTCGGAAGACCTATCTTTGTTATCATGACAAAAGTAACTCGGAAAAAATGTCTATCTTTCGTTGAATCAATCCATGTATCGCCCATCGTAGTTATTGAAATTTCACTTACAATGGTATTTTCTACAAATCATTAAATGTTTTTGCACTTTTCTTTTTTTATTAAGATTTTAATATCGTGTGTCACCTTCATTACTCTATCTTTCACTAAATAACTATAATTTTTTTAAGTCCAATGTACTAAGTAAAATTAGATTTTTTGCTTCTTAGGGATATGCCTCACCCTATTAAAAGTGTGAATCGCTCCATCAAATATCAAAATTTTGATTGTTCCCACACCGGCGATCTCATATATCAAATTATCACCCAATCGAATAATACCTTTCTTCTTATTCTTCTCATACAAAGTAAATCAATCTTTTCTGAAGCAAATATGGTAATAACTACCATAATTTAAAATTCACTTATCATAAGTATTGATTTTTACGGGTACTGTAAGAATATCTCTATTCACACTATTCTCAGAAGTATCATCCACCATTATTATTCTTATTCGTGTGATATAGTTATACTTTTTACACAAATAATATTATACCTTTACATTAAATTTTGATTTGGACTGTTATTTACCTTTTTATGTTTTTTCGATCTTTCTCTTCTGTAAGCCACCAATCTTTCATCAATTTCAATACCAATGTTGAAATTTTTTACTTTGCTCTTCTGAAAATAGACTAGTTGTTACCTTCTCTATCTTGAGAGTTTCTTAAAAGATATCAAGAGAATTAATATTTTGTTGCCCTCTTCAAACTTTATATCAAATTTTAACAAATCATTGAATCTTATTAAAGGTATTTTGGTGATATAATATAGTTGTATATTTATTCATACATAATTCATATAATTATTATTTCAGGTAGAATTATTTGTGAGATTTTTTGACATATATAATTTTTTGAGTTTTATTCAAACGTCCACTCTCATCTCCTCATCAATAGCATTACACAAAATCTCATTAGTTAAACTCAGAATAATTAAATTTAGAGTTTTATAATCTATATCCTCATAATCTTCATTACTCATCCTGGTCATCTTCTTTTATTTACCCTCTAATATCTTCTATAAATCTTAATAAATAAGAATTATTTTTATCTTTTTCTGTCATATAGTTTATTTATCCTCTAACATCTTCTACAAATCTTAATAAATAAGAACTATTTTCATCTTTTTCTTTCATATAGTAAACTTTATCTTAGTGTCAAATTTCTCCCTCTCAAACAAGAACTTTACTATCTTAGTTGTTTACTCCTAAGCACTAATAGTAATTATCATGATGCACAGTAGAAGGTTTACTAATTATCTTATTTGAAAATAATACAAAAAATATGAAGCAATATAAAATAAAATAAAAAAGAAGAGATATAGTGGCATATATGGTTCACTCAAAATTAGATTATATTCATGGGAGAACAAGAATTTATAAAAAAAATTTCACTTTTTCTTATCTAACTAAATCTTTTACTAAGTCTCAGTAATACCTTCACATTTAGAGAAAATCTCTAAGAGAATATCATAAGGAACTAACACGAGAGATCACCAAAAAATACCATAAAAACTCATGCATGAGAGCCGGTACTCTCTCTTCCTCTTTCTCTGTATTCTCTCGATTTATTTATTTCTATTTCTCTCTAGTTTAACATCAATACGATACCTAAATTATATGTATTACTAAAATATTTAAGTATCATTTGGTTTAGGATCAGGATCAAGATCAACATTTTTCAAAATTATTTTTTTATCTTGTAAAATTAATATTACTTATTTTACACCACTATTAAATTAAATTATTATAAGAAATAAATAGTTTTTTAAATTTTAAATTATTATAAGGTTAATTTTGATAAAAAGATATTAGTTTACAAAAGTAGTTCATTAGTCTTGATTTTGATTCTGATCCTGATCCTGAATCAAATAGTGCCTTATAGGTTATTGTTGAGTCTGAGTTCTACTCCGATTACAACTCTTAATATGAGTATTCAAAATTAGAAATAAATCCAAATCTAATTTTGAATTTCTACTTTAACTCAAACTCTAATTTAAGTTCGAGACATCCAAATTTGGCATCTCTAGTGGGCACCCAAAGTGCTCGAAAGATCAGTAGTTAGATGTCAAAGATGGCAGCTTCCTTTCGGAGCCCGAAGATTGTCTTCTTGATTTGTCTGAATTCATTCGTATTGCAAAACCACTAATCACTTCCTTAGAAAGACATATAAGTAGCATTAGTTTCCATCTGCTCACTCTTAAGTAGGTATATTAAGATTTTTAAATCAGATAATCTCCACTGCCTTCAACTTATCATGGCAATGGCTATTAAGATGCTTCTTCACCTTCCTTGTTTGCACCTCATCCATATAAAAAGATTCTAGTAGAAGCTGGAGATTTTCCAATAAAAGAGCAGCAAATAGGAGAGAATAGAGCCAATGAAGGTCATGTTTGCCTTGTCCAAATCTGAAAAAAAAAAGATAATAACAAGTGCCTCAAAATGCTTGAATTTACTTAACCAGTAACTTCACCTTGCTGGTTGCATAAATCTGTAAGAGAAGAGCACTGTGATGAGGCAAAACCCAAATTAGGGAGAGGGCACAGGATATAGCAGAAGCATATCCATCTAAGTTGAGAAATGTTCTTGTCAACTATAAAGCATTACTAAATGTACTATTGATGTTAGGTCCAGTGTACTCATAACATAGTGAAATCTAAAAGATCAAGTAGTATTTTTTCAAATCAAAGCAATATTACAGCTTGCAAGCACTTTAGTCGACTTGATGGATGATAAATCTTTAACTTGACTACTTTTTGGCTCATCATAGTGGTTATATATCTCATTCCCAAAATTAAATCTTCTATAACCATCAACAAGCATATTTTGGCGATCAAAAGTTGAGGTTAGCGATGTGCGTTCAAATTTGCTTCCATCTACTCAATAGAGTACTCGTTCTTGTAGCTTCTCTTAGTGTCAACCAGGATAAAGTTTTAGATAGATTACCTTTCTATCATAAAGAAATTTGAACCATAGGTAAGACAGTGTCATCCAATTCCAAACAAGAAAACAAAACAACTTCAAGAGTGCCCACTTGTTGAACTTACCTTTGGGATTTCTTCAATAGAGAATATCTTTCTCTCTGATTGGATCTAAAATTAAGGGTATTGAAAAAATTAATAAAATTGCAGGCTCAATTCTTCAATTTTAGCATTTGACTACACAAAAAAATTTGAAATTAATAAAATTGAATAATTCTAATGGTTCCTAATCCTTCATTTTAATTTTGTGATTAAAAGAGTGGAAATAATGTTTTCCTCCGAAATTGAGTGGATCCCATAATTTTAATGCACCGAACTCTTGTCAAATATTGATGAGGAAATATGGTTTTTCTCATCAATTCCCTACCCATCCATCTGCTTACTTTCTCGCTTTGACGCTTGTGCAGATTGCTCCTCTCTTGATCTCACCTCCTTCATCCTAGCCTTTTCCTCCAGTGAGCTCATTACATGGTGCAACCAAAAAAAATACAAAGGATAAAAAAGAAGATTATCATTTTCTCAGAGTGATAGCTTTTTCAATTCACAAGAAAAATAAAGAGAAAAAACTCAAATTAAGATAACATTATTAATATATTTTATTGTTATAATTTTAGGACATTATATATATTTTTTAAATTGACTTGGAATTTTGGTTGGAACGAACTAAAATAAAAGGCTTAAAATTTAATATTAATTTTACATAAATTATTCTAAGTATGAAGATTTAAATCTTATTTCATATTGGTTAGGACTTTTATAAACTCAAATTCAAAGATAAATTCTAATTATTACTTTCTAATGAATTATTACTTTCTTTCACCTTAGGAGAAATATGATCTGAAGGAGCTAATTTGAATCCCTTGGGTAAAATAAGAACAACCTCCACATTCAAAGCACTTTTTTTTTACTATTAGCAAGAACTTCTTGTGCAAAAATGGGATACCTGATTTGTATGAATATTATTGAGGTTATGGACTTTGAAGCACAACTTTATCAATCTTGGTAAATTCAAATAAGAGTTAGAATTTTACTTTGATTTACCTCTAATTTTTTTGTAAAATTATGCAGTTGTTTGACCCTCATCCACTGATCTTGGCCCCTTGGGTAAAGCAAACAGTGATATTTATGTATGTTTTCTCATTATGGTTTTGGTATTACTCTTTATCATGTATTTAGCTTTCCTTGCAAACTTCTTAAAGCTACCAAGAAATCAAACTTAGAATGTTCCATAATGAGAGAAAAAAAATTATGGTCACCATTTACCAGGTGCTAGAAATGAAGCATCAAATTTACATGACTGAATTAGAACATTATAGTCAAAATTTTAGCAACAAACAAAATAATTTTTTGTTAGTTATTGTAAGAAGAAAGTCAAATTTTAGTTGTAATCAATTTACAGAACACCTACTCATGTAGGGGTTGATGACTTATGAATGACAAATGCAAGGGAGAAATTAACCTACAAAGTAGATAGTCTTGTTCTTAACCAGATTTTCTTAGCCACAATGATATTATTAATATATTTGAAACATAAAAGATTGTGACAAGAGTGAGGTTTGATTCACTTGCTTCTTTTTTCTGTGCATCACTATTACATGAAGATTCAAAGCTCTTATCCATTGAATATAATTGCAATTTGATTCTTCAATTTCTGACAATGGAATGAAGTCAAGTTATCCAAACAAAAAGGTAAAGATTTTGAATTCGAATAATTTATAGCAAACCTTAAGGCTATCGAAGAAAATCTATCTCAACTGTAACATTGGATCATGATTATGTTGATGTTTGCTGATGAGGTGAAGAAATAGATAAGACATGGGGCATTTCATTTATGACTGTGGTTTCTTCCTCCAAGTCTTACATACAAATCAAAATACCCATGCCACAACCTCCACTTATACATTACAAATAATTTCTAGCTCTAATCAATTTCTACTCAGATTCTTTTTGTGTTAATATTAGAGAAGCACATTATGGAAAGATTACGAGATATTCTGTTAGTACAATTTTGGATCCCAGTATAGAAAAAACCAACCAAGCCAATAAATAGTTCTTCGAAAAATATTTTGGTTGTGATTAAAAATGTCCAAGTTTTTGAGTTATAGTTTCTTTATATCACAAATAATCACATAGATAGCACAAATTTGAGTTTGAGTAGTTTGTGAACGATTCTCATAACTTCAATTTATTTAGAAATGAAAATAAGATTATGAGCTATATATAACACACTCCCAAACAAAGAGAACTCAAACTAAGAGTTACAATATGTATAGGAACTCATAAACAAGAATTACAAACTATCAAGTACACCTACCCTAAAACTCTTCTCGCAGTCTTTGGATCATCGTGGATACAGAGGTTAACTCCTGATGAATGACCCAAGATAGGTTTACTGTAGCTGTCACTACTAGATCTAGAATGGCTGCCAGACACTTGTGATTAGTGCTTGAAGTGTTGTGAGTAAGCATCTAGCCACCTATAATGCAGCTTGTCTCCCTCTAGTATAATTGACTATAATTGTCACCGATGCCACATTATTCTTTTCAAGAGTTTCACCTACTATCGTCCCTTGAGCTTGGATTATTTTCTCGTTGCATTCCATCAAATGCTACCAGCTCATGGCCTGGATAGAAGCAACCACTTTTTTGAACTGGGCCAAATATTTGCGATCTTCATCAAAGGTTGCTTTTGTCTGCTATGGATCTGGACAGCCAGAGAATATGTAATACACTAGATATCCTCCCAGAACCTCACATGTATGCTATATCCAAGTTGCTATTTAGTGTTTTAGAAGAAGAAACTATATTTATGGGACAACTCACCAAAAATTGGACGCATTTTGAGACTATAGTATTGTTATTAGTGAGAAGCATTTATAATGTGCATTGAGATGAGCTTTCTCTAGGAAGTCTTAATTTTTGTGAAATACCACCACCCTCACTTTGCAAGAAAAGACAGATTGAATTCCTCTAGATTTAGAATCCTCATGCCTTATATCATTACACAAGTTAGTAGACCATTATCTTCTTGTGAATTTGAAAGAAGCTTTGCCCCCTGAGCAAAAGAAGCTTGCCCAATTTTATTGTCAATCAATTTAAGATGGTGTGGTTATCGTCAAGGAGATGACCATGGGTGTTGAGAGTGTTTGGAAGATACTACAGAGGGTTTGGAAGAGGAGGCGGAAAAGAGAGTGGGAAGAAAGCGATCCATGAAAGCGAGAGTGAAGACATGATATTTGCAAAGGTTGTTGAAAGGCATTTGGTTTAAATTGATTTCAACTAATCTGACTATTTTTTAACTATGTTAGTGGAGATAACATGATTAAGTAATCAGAAATTTTTTGATATTTGTTACCTAGCATGACTAAATGAATTTTTTAAAATTTATTTTTGATTTTATCCTTAGTTTTTCTTTTTACAAGAATTTGAGAGCATTTCAATAATTTTCTTGATATTGGTTCACAAATTGGCTTAACCCTAATCTTGTTAGTCCAAATTCCTTAGTCCTCTTGGATATTAATTATAAAAAAAATTCTAACCTGAATTTGTAAAAAGGAAAATATCAAAATAAATAAGATAAGTTAACACAAAAATAAATTAGCAAATATATGAAACATAAGAAATTTTTTTAAAAATCTAAAAAACCCCTAAAAAGAATATCTACTTCTAGGAGTAGTTTAGATTAGTTAAATTATAAATATTTATCTAAATTCTTTCAAAATTACACATAACGCCTATACATTTAAGTAATTATATACAACTCCTTATATTTTCATAATTTTTTAAATTTTTGGTAAAAATCACTTGTTTTATAATGAATTTACAGAAAACATATATTTTATTATTAGTAGTAACAAACCACTCGATTTACAAAAATTACCTCAAATAAAATATTTAAAAAATATTTTATTTTAATTTAATTTTATCGATTAAATTAATATACAAAGATCAAATTATTCTTATCTGATTTTAATTCGAATGATCATTAAATTAATATAAAAAAGTTATTTTATTTTAATTTTTATGAAAGATTGATTATTCTATTAGAAATTAAGAATTTAGTTTTGTCAACGATTTGAACAATGAAGGCAATTTAATTTTTTATATTAAATTAATTGATAAAATAAATTAAAATAAAATATTTTTTTGAATATTTTGATCGGAGTGATTTTTTTGTAAATTTATAATATGAGGTAAAAATTTTTTCCGAATAATAAGAAGATAGATGATTTTTCGTAAGTTTACTATAAGATAGGTGGTATCTTGTTAAAAATTCTAATTGTTTCAAAAATTTTCCTAAGAAGGTATGTGTAACAAGTTTTTTAAATCATTTTTTCGTTAAGATCAACTAAATACATAAAATTCCTATCCTACCCATATCTTTTTAAAAAGAGAGATTTATAAAAAACCTTATTGGGATGAACTCGCATTCCCATCATTCAAGATTTTGGAGGTTCTACAGCGTTACAAAAGAGAAAAAAGATATATTTTTCATAAATTTTAAAATAAGAATAACTTAAGAATTTCACACACCTAGTTGACCTTAACCAAAGATAGTAAATAAATTTTATTACACGCTTTCGTGGAGAAGTTTTTGAAATGAATTTTGATAAAATAAAGAGTTATATATAATTATTTAAAATTGAAATAATTATATATACTTTTTTAAAAAATTAGAAAGTTATAGATATATACATTTTTATAAAATATTATTTGGTTGTTTGAAAATGGACAAAATGTGAATAAATCAAAATTTTCACTTGTTGATCAATTCTAGAAGTGATTAAAGTTATCTATTTTAGATATTTGATTAGATAAAAGTATGTTAAAATTTATAATTATTAATATATAAAATGTTATTAATTTAATATTTTATGTTTGACTTTTAATAATTACTCTCGTATGACTAAGTGGTTTTACTCAAGGTTTTTGGGGTCGTTTGATTGGGGGTCAAGCCCAGGATCATCTTCGACTGATCGAGCTACCATCCAAACATCAAAACTTTAACTAGACTAACATTAATTAATTTAATTAAATTATAATCAGTAAATGACTAAATTGCCCTCTGCATTCCGGATTGACTGCGCGAGCTCGCTGTTGGAACTGACCAGGCGAGCTCACCGCTCGAGCTACCCGTGCAGGCTTGAGCTGCCCGCACGAGCTCGCCCAACGAGCTCCATGTGGGAGATCACCGCCCGAGCTGTCCATGCGAGCTCGCTCACCACGTGAGCTCCCCTGGCGAGCTCCCCGCGTGAGCTTGCCCGGCACGCCGTACCTCACTAGAGATGACGGAGTCGATGGCGAGGACGAAAACGTAATTAAAGGAAAAGGTGAGGATAAATGGTTCAGAAAAAATTTAAACCACTTGTTAATCAGATCAGTAAATAAACAAGATTTACTCGACCGCATTATCTTTTTACACTTTGTCCTTTCTTTTAATCTTGACCTTGAGCTTGACCCCCAACCAAACAGCCCCTTAAATTTCAGTTTCAGACCAATATGAAATGTTCCAATTTAAAATTCGATTTCCAATTTTTGAAATATATTACTTGCTTTTATATATTAGTTTTATGTCATAAAGTTTGCTTTGCCTTGATGGTTAAGATATTTAATCCAAGTTTGAGCCATCATTATTACATTTTTTTATATTTTAAATAATTTTCTATCCAAAATATTTATTTAATAATTTAAAAGATTAAAA
The DNA here is from genome assembly GCA_005019695.1 of Trichopus zeylanicus subsp. travancoricus. NCBI lineage: Eukaryota > Viridiplantae > Streptophyta > Magnoliopsida > Dioscoreales > Dioscoreaceae > Trichopus > Trichopus zeylanicus. The sequence goes on from RXID01014489.1 coordinate 234,741, forward strand.
TTTTCTCATATTTTTAAAAAATTTGGAAATAATTTTAAATCAAAAGTCAAAATTTAATAAAATACTAAAAAAATAATTAAACAAGAATCAAAATAAATTAACTTCAATCGAAATATATGGATTTTGATAGGTGTTAAAAGCAATCTCAAAAGTAATTGGGAAAATCAAACTTAAAATTATGATTTTCAACTTCCACCGAAACCCAAATCAAAATATTTTTGTATGTACTTTTGGTTTTGGCTTTTGAAAATATATTATTTATATTTATATATTATATTTTTATTATAAATCATAATTAACCCAATGGTTAAGGCTTTGAACATGAATCAAGGTGACTTGGTTCAATTTTTCGCCTTTATAATTTTTTCGTTTATATTTTCCCTGAAAAAATTATTTAATAATTTTAATAAATATATGTGTATATCAACTCTTTTCTCATTTTTAATTTTTTTAAAATATTTTTAAATCTAAAATCAAATTTTAGTAAAAAAATTTAAAATTATTTGATTGAAACCGAAACGATCAAAACGAAACCAAAATGACCGAAATATATCAATATCGGATGCCAAGATTGATCCCGAAATCAACACTTAAAATTTTGCTTAAAATTTTAATTTCAAACTTGTCTATTAAAGATGTTAAATTGATCATACTAGATACAATTTTTAAAAAAAGAACGTCAAATATGACCAGAGGGCTACATGTTTATGGCCCGTATTTATCTGGCCCACTATTTTTTAAAAAATATTCCAAATATAAATTAAAAAAATAATTATTAATAAATTAGAACTTAATTGGTTAAAATTTTTAATTTTTTTTTTAAAAAACATGGTTCGAACCGTAATAATAAAAGAAGAAAAAAAAAAGAAAATTAAGAATTTAAAAAAGAATTTGACAGAATTGGTTGAATAAACCCGCGTGTCGTGCAGCAGACCATTCTTAACTCACAGATCGCGAGAGGAGTACCGAGTATAACCTGTGCTGTGCCAATATAATCCAATTATTGCAGCCCATTTTAACATCCCTATCGCCATCCATCAACCGGACATCCCCTTTCGATCCTAAACATAACTGATCGGCCAATGAACGTCTTTCTCAATCCATCCGACGGATCATGTTGTCCCCAACGGGTCTAACCTGGATCGACTATCAATCCAACGGTTCATGTTCCCCTCTCCAGACGAAATACCCAGACATCAATAAAATCCAGCCACCGTGCTCTTTTCTGTTACAACGAAGAGGAAGGAACGCCCCTCAGATCAATTCCGGGAAGAAGAAGGAGACGAGGCGTCATCTGCGATGTCGGGGCGAGGCAAGGGTGGCAAGGGGCTGGGCAAGGGCGGGGCGAAGCGGCATCGCAAGGTCCTCCGCGACAACATCCAGGGCATCACGAAGCCGGCGATCCGTCGCCTGGCCCGCCGCGGAGGCGTCAAGCGCATCAGCGGTCTCATCTACGAGGAGACGCGCGGCGTGCTTAAGATATTCCTCGAGAACGTCATCCGCGATGCCGTAACCTACACCGAACACGCCCGCAGGAAGACCGTCACAGCCATGGACGTCGTCTACGCGCTCAAGCGCCAGGGCCGCACTCTCTATGGCTTCGGCGGCTGAGGTTTGGGTGAACATCGTTAGATGAATCTCAACTTGGTTGTAGTTCTTCAATGTGTATCAGCTTTTGTGATTTCGGATCTTCTGAAATGAATGCAGAGTAGAATTTGGCATGCTTCCGTTAATTCTGATGTGTGATGATATTTGGTTCATTGCTGCTCTCAAATTGGTTTTGTTGCCCAATTGAAGGAGTGGTGGCTTTGGAGATCTATCTCTGTTCTTGAATGCAGGTCTTCTCTGGATTCGTAATTTGCTGCTGCTGTTGAGTTTATTTAGTTTATTTGTCTGTGACAGATTGTGTTGTCTGATATCTGAACACGTTTGAATTTCTCTGTTTGTTGCATATAGATATTGCCAATGCTTATGCCATTGGTTATATTGAAGGTGTTTGTATCAACGCAGAGCATGAATTTCTTGTTTCAGTGAAATGCTAAGGTGTCTTTGGGAGAGCTTTGATGTCTGGATTCAATAATTCTGGACAATATATGAAAATGTCTGTGAGAAGTGCACAACTGTAGTTGATGTAGTTATTCTGATGGAGCAAGAAAGCAGCCTCAGGTAACAAATTTGGTATTGCTTCATCACTTCATATTGCTTGGATCTTGTATCATGAGAAATGCTGTATAATGTGTTCCTGTTTTAGGAAAAGGCTTTTATTATTGCTCAGTACAATTATCTTATCTTTGACTATGATTTTTTTTTTCCGTGAACTCACCCACCCTTTCAAAATGTAATCCTGTAAGCATGTGGTTGCTTCTTATGAAAAATGTTATAATTTTATGGTCCGTTTGAAATGGGATCAAGATAAAGGTTATAAAATAATAATGCGGTTAAGTAAATTTTATTTAGTTACTGATTTAATTAGTGGATATTTTAAATTTTTTTTGGATAAATTTGCCCCAGTAGTCATTTTCGCCGCCGCGGTTGACTTCGTTTTCTCCAATGAGGTCTAGCGTGTCGGCGAGCTCGTCGGACAACTTGGGCAGCGAACTCGCATGGGGAGCTCATCGGGCTAGCTGGGACAGCGAGCTTGCCGGTCGAGCTCGCGTGGGCAGCTTGGGCGTCGAGCTCACGTGGAGAGTTTGTTGACCAAGCTCGCCAAAGAAGACAAGGGCATTTTAATCATTTTTTGTTTATTATTAAATTAAATTAAATAATATTAATTTAGTTTAATTTTTGGTATTTAAAAAATAGTCTGTTCAAGACGAGATGATTCTAGTCTTGATTTCATTCCAAATGGGTCCCTGTAAACTGGGCTTTTTTGTCTTTTTAGTTGTTCCGGAATTCTATTTGACTTGCTGCAAGTAATTAAGTAATCAAAACTGGCCAGGCCGTACTTGTTCTATATCCTTCAATTATTTTTTTGCTGTATTGAGTTGTCTGGGAGTCTCTCTGCCTCCAAGCCCCAGCCCTATCCTAAAACCTAAGAACACTGCCAGTGGCAGAGCCACAAGGTAGAGACCCCCAAGACAAGCTTACATTCCCAGCCATGGCCTCGCTGTTCCCCGAACAATCCCACCACAGACTGTTAACGGAGAGTTAACCGTGTCCGCAGCCGCCATGAGCAGTAATATATTATGCACTTCATTAAATGTGATGAATTAGTCTTATATTAGATATAAATAGAGTCTAATATATATATAGTAAAAAAAAACTTATATCCAATAAACTTAAGTTTTTGGGATGGTTTGGTGTTTGGTCCACTATATTGATTTGATTTTACACTCTTTCGATTCTCCTAACAAGTGGTATCAGATATTTAGGTTCGAAATTGTACAAATTCTTAAAATCAAAATTATCGTGATATGCGACTGAATTGAGTCATATGTTAGTCTCTCTGAAAAAAATAAAAAAATTAAGACAAAAATTTGTTAGTATACATCATACGGTAGAATTGATCGAGTAAAAGAGTTTTTGATTAAAAGTATTAAAATTGATTTGATTAAATTATATCTAAAGGAGGAGATTGTTATAATGTCAGATGTGATGAATTAGTCTCACATCGGATAATTAGAGTTTAATATATATAGTGAAAAAGACCATATATATGGGCAAAGTTTATCACATCGAATGATTTGGTGTCCGATTCATTATATTGATATAGGCAAAGTGGAACCAAGTGTCCTTCCAGCCACATGGAGTTTCCCGAGCCGATCCAAATAGGCAGTTGTGATGCAAGTTTTGAGGAACCATGTCAGGTTCATCACAAACAAAGGAATTACAATCCCTCTCTGCTCTGGGAGCTCTCTGAAGACAGTTTGCTTGGTATCTACTGCCCAATTTCCAAGAGAGGATTCAGATGAGGGTGCTTGGTGTGATGGTGTGTCTCCCAGGCTGTCTGGTACTATGGATGGTGCAGAAGGCATACCTGGATAAGACAGGCCAAAAAAGAGGTGACTAGTTTGTTTGGTTTCTTTGTTCTTGTAGGAAGACGATGCGTGGAAGCATGCCTGGCTCCAAAAATGAGATGCGTGAGCTACGTCAGGGTGGTTGGAAGGAGGGAGCGAAAACAAACTTGAAACTGGTGACGGCCAATGCTGAATATTGAAGCCAAATTGGTTTGTCTGAACCATACTTTGGTGGAACTGATTGGAGGATTTATTGTGTTGGTTGGGGAAGTGAATGATGAGGTTCCTTCTTTTTCATAGGGAATTTTCTCTCTTGTAGGGAAAATGCTCATCAAGTGGATATGCACTAACTAACCGAGGAATTAAAGTAGGCATGGTTCCAACACCACTGAAACATTTCTTCTAAAATTTGTTTGCTTTGCTGGATTGATTGGTGCGGGTGTCTGCTTCCCACTGGAGCCTCATTTATGAACCTACGTGATTGAATCATCCTCCCTTATCTCTCTGCCTCTGCCTTTGGCATTCGCTTTTCTCTTGCTCTTTACGGAAAAGTAAAGCAAATCTGATTGCCACGACCGAGTATCCAATCTCTCGGCTTCTTTATTTGCTGTGGTTAACGACAGCGTCACCTCATCATCTTTGTTTGCCAGGGTTAGTGGTTACGTACGATTGAGGCTTTGTCGACGGCTCCGGGGAGCAAATAATCCATGTTTTAGTGGTAAGAGAATCAGAAATCCACTGGTTATGCATTCATCGGTGTATGGGTCACGATCGAATTTCATTAATAATCAAGTTGTTAAGTTTTATGGGCGCGTTTGGTTTGGGAATCAGAAAAGGAGATCACCTCGATAACAATTTTTAGGATATGCTAAAAATAAAAGAAGATGAACCCATATGATCTCAACAAGAGGCATCTTTACAAATCTACGGATTTTCATCATAGACTATTCTATCATCACTAACAGTCTCCCCGCTACCAGAAGCCAGCTTCTGTGCCTTTGCAGCTTCACTGCCCCATCCTATTCGCGCTACCAAAACACACAATAGCACCAAGCTGCTTGCACCACCTGTAGTGAACCCTAGCAGCAGCCCGTCAAGCCCAAGCCCTACGTTGAAGCAAAGAATCACAGCCAATGGCAAACCCACCAAATAAAACCCTGTGGCATTGCACATCCCCAGCCAAGGCCTCGTCGTTCCACGAACTATCCCTCCGCAAACCCCTAACGGAATGTTAAACAGCTCAAACATCGCCATGAACAACAGCATTCTCCTTACCCCAGCAACAACGCTCTCATCATGGCTGAACAGCCTGCCCCAGCATCCCCTGAAGGCCACCATGGATGCTCCTCCGGTGAGACCAGTGATGACCCCCAAGCCCAGGGACACATAGGCCGAGCAGCGTGCAGCTCCTGCATCGCCTGCACCAAGCTCGTTTGCAACTCGAGCGGACACACAAGTTGCTATGGAGATCATTGCTGCGTAGAGCAAGTAGTCGTAGTTGAGCACCACGGTGAGCACCGCCACTGCTCGCTTGGCATTGGGGAGTCTTCCGGAAAGCATGATCAATATCTCGTAGCACCACCACTCGAGGCACCCGACCACACAGCATTGTATCGATAGTCGGAGTAGCCGGAGCCACTCGCTCGCCTTCTGGTTCAATAATCCCGACCAACAACCGTTGTTCTTCCTTCTCTCGTGCACAAAAACATAAATAGCTAACGAGACCGCAGCCGTGATATCTGTTAACCCAATGGCTAGCGCCGCTCCTTGTAGCCCCTTGGCTGCCGAAAGGAAGATGTTGAACGGCACATGAAGGGCTAGAGAGATAGCTGAACTGAATAATATCGGAATAGTCACGGCTTGTGAGGATAGAAAACTTTTGAGAGGGCAGAGGAATGACGTTGCGAACAGGTCTGGGATCAGATGTGCAACATAACTCTGTGCAAGCTTTGCAATATCATTTTGTTGGCCAAAGAATAGGAGGATCTTTTCAACGTAAAGCCATAAGAAGACGATAGGGATGCAGGTCGCTAGTAGAAGCATGGTAGCCATGAGGAGGGTCTTGTAGAGGAGCCTGTAGTTTTTGGCACCGTGAGCTTGGCCACATATGGGTTCCATAGCCCAACACAGTCCAGTGAGAATGGAGAAGCCGGTGACATTGGCGAAAGTGAAGCCGAGTGTTCCCGCTGCCAGTGGCAACTCCCCAAGCCGGCCCAGGAACGCGGTGGTGATGGCAGTCTTTATGAACCATGTGGCGTTCATCGGTAACAATGGAACCGTGATCCTGAGTTGCTTTTGGCACTCGCAGACGATGGTCTGCTTCATATCAACTGTCAGGTTTCTGGTTTCCGGCGTTGGTGAAGGTGGATGAGTAGTAGATGCAGCTATTGTGGCATCCTCCGGCAGTGATTGTTCAGTGAGCATGGTTTTGAAGATTGGTGGGATGTGTGAATGACCAGTCTAAATCTTGCATTTATGGATCTCATGCAGTTAACTAAGATCGATTTGGTTTCTAACATATTTTTTTAAAATAAAATAAATATTATTTATTTTACATTATTATTAAATTAAATTATTATAAAAAATTAAATAATTTTACTATTAAAACGTTAATTTTAATAAAAAATATTAATTTATAAAAATAATTTATTAATCTTAATTTTAATTTTAATTTCGAATTAAACGGTATCCTAATGTCCCTATCATGTCCCTTAGTTAATTTAATTCATGCGAAATACTCCGACCGAATTGAGCTGCCATAATCTCCTTGAAAGGTAATTAAGGTGTGTTTGTTTAAGCGCTGCATTCACGCCACTCAATTGAATTCTTTCCGTCCTTGTATTTGAATACCGAAAATTGCGGGTTTGCGTGCTATTGGAAGCATAGAACAAGGCTCCGTTTCGATTATATTAGGCCTAAGAAAAAGTTGATCTTGGTACCTAAAGAAAACCTGAACTGTGTTGTGGAGCAGTCACCCGATTGATTAGGTTGAATCAAGTTCCGCGGAGGTGGTCCTTGAGCTTGATAGAAAGAAAGGACGACATGGGGGAGGTTTCCGTGGCCTTTATCATCAAAGGAGTGCAGCAGAAAGCCATGGGATCACAGGTTTGGCAAGCAAATGTCGCCAAACCGCACCACGGAGGTACTGGCCTGTACGTCCATACCCACTTCCTCTCACAAGATATGATAACAAATGGATCTTTTACTCTCTCTCCCCCTCTCGCTGCAAGGACTAGCTGAAAAACTGCCCATTTGTGTACTGTCGAGGAAATAAAGTCGCAGTTCAAGAACGTCAAACAGAGTTATTGTAAACGGGTGAGACCAATTATTTGACTTGTCTCAAAGTAATTCTAGAGAATGGAATAGGTGATTAAATTTCGAGGAAGACAGACGGTTGTTCAAAAGTTTTAAGAGTGAGCACCAACCGAGCATGGGGATTCGAAGAAACGCGGATTCAAAACCTAACTAGTTTTAGTGGCAAAGGATCAGAGAAGTAGTAATGAGAGAGCGAGGAAACAAACGGGGGGCCACGTGTACCCAAGAGTAGGGCAGCACGAGAGCGATTAAGGCCCTTAACCCACGATGTCCTTTCCACCAAAGACACTCCTCCGCAACCCACCAGCAGCCTGTCCTTTCTCTTCTATCTCGTCCCTCTCTCTCTGTCTCCAATTTCTCTCTCATCCCTCCACATGCTCTTGTTCCTCCTTTCTTTCTTTCTATCCCTTTCCCTCCATAAATACCCCTTCAAACTTCTAATTTCCCTTGAGTCAGAAAACTCTCTTACTATTGAAGGCACAGAAAATAAAGGAAATGGCATTGAGGAAGTCAAGCAAGTTCTCACAAGCTGCTGCATTGAAGCAGATACTGAAGAGATGCTCAAGCCTTGGGAAAAAGCACGGGTATGGAGAGGGAGGGCTCCTGCAGGACGTGCCGAAGGGGCACTTCGCCGTCTACGTGGGCGAGAACCGCAGCCGGTTCATTGTGCCGATATCCTACTTGGCCCACCCCGAGTTCCAGACGATGTTGCAGAGGGCTGAGGACGAGTTTGGGTTCAACCATGACATGGGACTCACAATTCCTTGTGAGGAGGATGTCTTCTCCTCTCTCATGTCCATGCTTAGCTGAACACAAGAAGAACAAGAAGTACAAGAGATGGAGGAGTTTGTCTGTAGAAGAGTAAAGAAGCCCAAACTGGGCTCAGTTTCTTCGGTTTTTGTTCCTCTGTTTCTTCTGGTTGTGTTAGATTTGTAGGGATTTGTTATACATTTTGGAGCGGCGAGCGGTTGCGCCGCCCTGAAAGAACTGATTTGGGGCCTGCTCCCCTGTTTATATTCTTATATCTATCTCATTCTTCCTTTCATTGTGCGTAATTTTCTCGTTGTTTTGATTCGTTCGAATGCTAGGGTGCAAAAAATACATAAAAAGAAAGGTCATGAAGTTTACGCATTTAACTGAAATAAACATCTTCAAATTCCGACCGAGAACAGAAATATGTTCATGATCAATTCAAATCTCAAAAGAAATCTTGAAATTAAACTGGAACTGCTGTTATTATTGTCTCCTATGACCATAATTTGGCATAAAGGTTGGTGATGGAGAGTAAAATATCTTGAATTTTTACCTGAATAACTAAGATAATATTGTGCTTTTAAGTACAATATTGATTCAGTGCGTTTTAGTGCTCCCATAATTATTTGTAGCTTTCAAACGATACCATGAGAATCTACTCTCCTTTTAAGTAAAATTTTCATATAGAACCACAACAGAGTGCTCTCTGGTAGCTCATTGCTGTCTTATCCAACGAGAGATCACGTCCATCTCACTCAACTCTCTCACCCACATGATGAGCATGAAGCACTGCTCTTGTATGGCAAAGTAGCATAAGTGAAATTGTTGGCTTTTTCGAAAAGTTAGTCTTAAAGAAAATGAAGAATTTCATGTCCCAAACGAAAACATCTGGCCACTGTTGCACCTCTCTTCATTATTTCATTCATGTTTCCTTGCCATTGAGATAACCTAGTAAAGAAAAATACCTTACAAGAATAAAAACCTCCCGTTTCTGAACTCATGATTCTTCTACTGATGATATTGAGATTGCTCTAGTTGCACGTGGCCCATGGCAGAAACACAAAACAACCCATGTGTGCAAACTCAGTGTCCACGCGCGTTGTCTGCTCTGTGAGTTCTTGGTCCATGTTTTCATTTTTATTGCTGCTGACAACTCAACTACTACTGCTATCAATACGTTTACTGTATTGCTTTCGGTATTCTTTGTGTTTACTGTATCATTTCTCATCAATAAGCTTCACCAAACAATACTGCACATTGTGTTCTTGGGCCATGTCTTACCTGACTTGATCACTAAAGTACCAGTTGCCTGAGTATACTCTCCAGGACATCTAGGTAATGCATTATTTTCTCAAATAATTCCTTTCATGCCCACGACGTGCTCCTAGTATGCAGCTTCCAGCAATTCGTCATCGATGGCAACAAAGATTTGCTCCCTTCATCATCATTAATGACTCACTAGTTCATAATAGAGATAAGATCATCACAAAAGTTTCAAGGACTACTAGAATGCCATGACCTGCACTCCTGTTGGGATTCACAGCGGAAGTTTCACGGATCACCTTGTTCTCAAACAACACAAGAAACGAGAAGTAATACAAGATAAAAGAAAATAACAAGATAAGACAACGGGAGATCCACTATCAATAGATAAAAGTTTTTACAAGAGTTTACAAGAAGGACTTCACTCTTTCTTACTCAACTAAATTCTTTTTCCAAGCCTCGGTAACGCCTCCACCTTTAGAGAGAATCTCCAAGAGAGTACTACGATGAACCACCACGAGAGACCACCGAGAAGCACTAGAAAGATCCACACACGAGAGCCAACACTCTCTCTTTTTCTCTTCTCTCTGTTCCTCTCTCTCTATTTCTCTCTAGTTCAATCTCAATACTACGCCACACATAAGCTCTATATATTATAGTATATTTATAGACTCTTATTGAGCCTGAGTTTTACATAATTACAACTCCTAATAATATAAATCTAAATTCAATTTTGGATTCCTACTTTAACTCAAACTCTAATTAGAATTAAAGACATCTAAAACTCAACACACTCTTTCCCTTCTTTGAGATCGTGGTACCGATCTTCTAAGTACGCGAGTCCCAATTAGTTGTTTGCGGTTTAGGAAGGGATTGATTGGCCTCTGACCAGTCATAACCAGAGACAAAGACAATGCTTGGAAGCTGTTAATTAGTTGTTTATCACTTGTTTTGGATGAGATACTTTTCTGTTCTTGAATTTGAGTACCCAAAGCATGTTAATGACAAGCCAATATCAAATTGGTCATTATCAGCAGTTCAAATCAAGAACAGTGCGACTACTTACAAGTTGTTCATGAGTCTTCATCACTAGACTATATGACCTTGCAACTAACCTAATCCAAGGCAGTCATTAGGTTTAGTAATCAACCTATTAAAAATTTCAAGGTTCATTAACCACAAATTCGACCCTCAATTGTCATTAATATGATGTTATTAGAGCTCACAACTGAACTAGAAAAGGGATTGCGCTCGACAAGTCACCTGTAAGATACAATGAAGTCTCGTTCGTAAAAAACAAAGAATAACAATGTGATCGAAAGACTAGAAGGAGATCAACGTATGAAGCTTAGATTCGCAAAAATACATGGCAATCTATTCGACATAGACATGATGAAAGCAATACGAGTTTGTCGAAGGCTACAAGCAAAAATCCGAATTTCTGACTATTGAGGAGGTTTTTGCTCCTGGAGCAGGGATGGAGTTGGAGAATCTAACAAGATAGAGCTAGCCAGAAGGAGCTCAGGTTTCAAGTGTTGACAAATCCAACAAGATCGATCCCTACATTTTACTTGAAAAAGTATTTGGAGGGGCCCTAGCGGGTTAGGCGGACAAGACGGGGCCCTCATTGTAGCGCACCGGCGTGTGGGCTGCTGGGCCCAAACCAGAGAGAAAAACATTTGAGGCCCATCTTCTTTTTATATATGTATGGCTTGATAGCGAGATACCCCGCAGGACCACTGTTGCACATCTGAAGAGGACTATGACCGGCCCTGCTTGTGTCAGGCTCTCTGTCCCAGGCCCACGGTTTGTCATCGGGCCGGGAGGGCCCCGGTAAGGAAGCATCTGGGAGATTTCAGGGCGGATGGGCCCGGCCCATGAGGAGAGGATCTGGGTGGGCCAGTGTAAGTGAGGGACAGCTGTACTGGAGTAGGCCCCGCGGTAGTTTCCTGGTGGGATGCTGGCCCGTGGCGGCGCGTGCCATGGGGACTCCGAACCTGTTAGATTGTGATATGTGGTTTTCTTGCCTTTTCTTTTGTTTCATTTGATGTTGTTGTGATTTTATTTTTCTCTTTTAGAATTTAGCTGACAACAGTGGTTTGAGTGTTTTTGGTTTTTAAGTTTGAGGTATTTTCTTTTGTACAATTTTGGCTTCGAAGTTGTGGTTTTACTAGATTTCAGGCTTGTTTCGACAGAAACTCGAAGAAATCAAATAAAATGGCACTTTTTTGTTTTTGGAAAACCATTTTGGTTCATAATTTTGTGCACAGTTCACCAAAAACAGTATTACAAAACCTTAAAGTAATTCCTTTGCATCAATTAAAGCCAAATGAGTAGAGCAGGTTCTGTTATAATGAATTGCGGATAAGTTATGCCATGTACTTTTACCTGGAACTTGAACCCGATACACAATAGAATTATCCATATGAAAAGGCAAAATGAGATTTGGGACTAAAATCCTTTACTGCATACAAGAAGGAAACAGACGAATGAAAATTATGTCAAACATCACAACAAACCTTAGCATCCAAAACGTTTCTTACATTGATGATGTTTGTTACACAACTCCTGATCAAAACTAATAAAAGCACCAAAGAGACAACAAAAAATTATGAATTAATTTGTCAATATGACAAGCTCATTATTACATCAAGAGCCACCTTTTTTTATGCACCAAATGCTATACATCAAGAGAAACAGTCACACTAGTGACAAGAACACCACACACCCCCCACCCCTTGGAAAATATACATTGAAATTTCTTGAGAAAAGCTTAGTCCAGATCAATTTGGGCAATGAACTTGCTTATGAACATTGGAAGTCGACAGGATGGCTTTAAAAAACATCAAATTATTTAGTTCAGGTAAAGCTTCAAGAAAAGGCAGACAACTAGATATGATCACAAAACCATGCTGCATCAGAAAATATTCATGGACTAGCAGTTACTCTTTCCCTTGGAGAAAAACCTGCCAAAGCCACGCCTGTGTTTCTCAGGCGTCATCATACTAGCGAGAGAGGGGGACGAGGAAGACCTAGATCTTTGCTTTTGGCGTTTGGAATTAATAGGTGACTTCAGGCAAGTGCTTGATTCAGTATAAGTAGGGCTCATGTTTGAGTTGTATTCATTTGAAGGGGATTCGCCTTCTATTTTAACTGAGACCTTTTCGATCTCTGAACCAAAACAACTTCGGCGTGGTTCATCTTCAAAGAATCTATCACTTATCTGCTGCTTGTCATTTGGAGAGGAATTAATTAGCTCTGCTTGTGGGCGCATTGCTTTCAATTGCTTGCTGAGAAGAAAAATTGTCTCTTGACATTCTGCAAGCTTCTCTGCAGCTGCTGCTATTCCTCTCTCCTGTCGCAATACATAAGAAGCCATCATCCAGGGGAACGTGCAGGCTTCAAACTACAAATAGAGCATAAATCCTAGTACTCTGATTTAAAAGTATCAAATACAGCACAACAGCTTATCTTATCTTTTTCTGGGCATTTTTTTCTGTAGATGTCTTATTTCAAAGCACATCAAAATATCACCCAAGAGTACAAGTAGCGACTTTTTTCTTTTTTTGAGAAAGGCAACATAGTTGATTTTGATATGGGACAAGTAACAAAAACTAAAATTTTCCAGGTAGCTATTTTTACAATTGTTTTTCTCCAAATAGCTAAAAAAAGAGTAAAATTTCAGCAAACAAGGAAAATAAAGGTTAGATTCAGATGGAAAATTAATCTAAAAATAAAATAACTCCATAAAGAGAAGTCCCTACTAATGAGAGTGTCTTGAAATAGATAAACAGAGCTGTTATAAATCTCATGATCCTAGTTTGCTTAGAGGGACCACAAACTGTATTAATTGTTGCCACTTCCAGATATTTTACAGTCCATACCTGTTTCATCTTGTCATCTGGATCAGCATCTGAGGAAATGGAGCATGTTGCACACTTCCACTTCCCACTCCTTCATGCAAATAAGAAATATTAGTAAGATTCTGTGCATTGATACAAGAGATGAGGATAGAAGCAAAGTCATGTACTCAGGCAAAAATATGATGGAAGACAAACTAAATTTGTTGGGAAGGAATTCCACAAAAATAAAAGATATGTGTAAGCATTCTGAATTCTAACCTTTCCATCTTTTCTTGAAGTTCTTTGTATTTGGCCAAATCATCCTCATGGCAGCCTTTTTCTTGTTGAAGCTCGTTCTCAAGAGACTCTGCTTTCACTCGCAACAAGTTTATCTCAGTTTCTAATTCTTGTGTGCGAGATTCCAGTAACTTGTATGATTCAGTCATACACTTCAATTGTGTCTCTGCTAAACTGTTTGATTCCTGACATGCAGCCAACTCTAGTTTAAGCTCAGACAGAAGTTGCTCAGTTTCAACCAACTGAATCTTTGTATGTTCTAAGGATTCAGTACATCTAGCCAGCTCCATCTCCATGTTCTTTTTCTCCTGCTTAAATTGTTCCAACTCACCCAAGGTACATTTATTCACTGTGGCCATTTGGTCAAAGCCATGGTCCATAGGTCCTTTAATTTCCAAATCAGATGGAGAATGTGAATCAAGTGATGCTCCAGAAAGCCTTTCCTTCACTGGGCCATGTTGTGCAACTTTCTTCTCTAGCAATGTTACTTTGTCTATGTAATCAGAACTACAGCTTTCCCTCCCATTGTGGCTATTTCTCAACAAGTTGACTCTCAACTCACTGCTTTCAGACAGGATACGAGATAAGACAATTATAAATCCATCCAAAACTATCTCTTGCGAAAGAACTTTGTTGACACATTCAGCGAATGTTTTGAACTTTTCGTTCAGCTCATGATCCTCAGAATGTCTGCCCTGGATCTCTATTGCTTCTTTACGAAATGAAAGTACAAAATCATGAATTTGGGAAATAGCTATCTTCACTTCTCGATCTGTGGCGTTTTTGGCATCCACAAATGATGTTGACGTCTGGTTCAAAGACATACCATTGTCTGCAGTATTATCCTTGGGATAAAGCTTTTCATCAATAGTAGAATCCACAGTGTGGTTCATCTCAGAGAAACAACTGATAGAATACAGGGGCAAATCTTGTGCATCGTTCACTATTTGCCTGATCTCCTCCAAAATTTTATTCAAGTCAGACCCCTTAGGTTGAGATTCAAACATGGAAGCAATTCTTGCTTGAAGTTTTGACAGTGACATATGAGTTCCATTTGATGTTAAATTCCTGGCAAGTTCCGTAGATGAGGTCACGAACTTAATTGGTTGCTCCTCACCTCCATCCTTTTGAGTTGTTTGAATAGCATCAGAATTTTCATTTGTTATTTTGTCAATACCATTATTGGTAAGAGTGATAGTCCGATCAGTTTCAGTTGATAAACATGCTAACCTCTCCATTTCTAAAAAGTCATCCATAAGATCCAAGGAATGGGGATTGTCTGCTTTCTTGGCCTTGTCAATGTCAGTTGCTTGCTTTACCTGCAATATCTCTGAGACTGAAGCAGTAGCCCAAGACTCTGAACAGTGTCCATCCTCATCAGTACCATCTTCTGACATGGAGGTTAAACTCGGCAGGTTGCCTTCTTTCAATGAACCTTCAATAGGGATGCCAATGTTTGGCTTTGAGGGGTTATTCTGTTGGTCAAGATCCTGCATATGCTCTTTTACACTGCGAAGATTGGCACACATGTTTCTTGAAGCCAGCAGCTCACTGTTGCGATTTGTCAAAGCCTCTTTTAGCATTTTTGTTTCTTCCTCCATCGCTAATAAACGTGCTGTCAGAAATTCATTCTCTTTTCGGCATTGCTGAAAATTCTCGAAGGCAAAGTCACGAACTGGATCAAGATGTGGTCTGGAACCCCTGGCAGAGGAAGGCCGCACTCTGGGCTCACCATGGTCCCGACCTAAACTCTCAACTTCTAGCTTCATTTGAGCTAATGCAGCAGGTCCTGGCAACTTTTTCCGAACAAGACCTCTCAACCTTTGGCATTCTGCTTCTAGTTTTGCTATTTTCTTCACATCTTCTATGTGTTGTTTGTTTGCTACTTCAGCAGACCTCATGCTCATGTTTTTTTCTTCATTACGAATTTCAAGCTCCTTGGAGATAACATGAATTTCATATTTCAAAGAATTTATCTCCCTCTCACATGATTGTAAATTGCTTTTCAGCATTTCAATCTCAGTGTCGGCTTGAGACTTTTCATCACTGACCTTCACCAGCATGTCCATGCGTTCTTGAAGAGTCCTTGAAAGTGCAGCATTTTCAGCAGATGCCCTTAGGAGCTCTTGGTCAAAATCAATAATTTTTCCATCCAGCTCTGACTTCAGTTTTTCCCATTGCTTAGTTTTTGCAAAAACAACATCATGTAATTTTTGCTCACTTTCTTCCTTCACAATTCGGATTTGCTTCATGCACTCCTTAAGCGCGCCATCCAGATGGGCTGCTTGTTCATCAGCTGTAAGTTTTAGCAATGTAACAGATTCGAGCTGATTTTTCAATGCCAAGGCTTCTGCTTCAGCCGTCTCCCACCCTAGAGCAAGAACATGACAGAGTCAGTGTGTAAGTGAAACTGTAGTCAATAAAACTACCAAACAATAAGCGCAAACATGACTAGATGCTTGTCAAACAAACTAACGCTAATTTTATGTTGGAGCTCCCTCAAGCAAAAAAAGTTAATGCAAAACCATAAATTTGATTTTTTTTTTTTTTTTTTTAACCTGACACTGCTTCTTCAGCAACTTTGGCATGCTGTTTTACAAGATCATCCTTGGTGTTGATCTCGGATTTTGAATAGCTTAGCTTTTCTTTCAAGTCCTTGACTTGGCCTTCCAATCCAGTTAGATGAGCATATGATTCTGTCGAAATTTGCACATAGTCTACGCTCTTTGTACTTGTCTGTGTACATAATGATAGTAAGCCAAAAGGAAAACAATCAGTCGAAACCTTCATTACATAACAATACGTGGTCTGAAGGTAAAATTTATTATCTTCATCTAAAGCTCTAGAAAGAGAAAATCGCATCAGTAGAAATGGATAAAAACTTCTAAGCCATCCAAATGAATGACACAAGAAGCAAAGAAATGAGTCACAAAATTGGCCCTACAAATTAGTTAAACTTCAGGAAAAAATTAAAAATGGGGAGTTAATGAAAAATGCAATGCAAAAATACCAAATAGTTCAAGCAGATAACTTGGCGACCACATTTTATTAGCATTTGAACTGGTGTACTCTTGCCAGACTTTTCAAATGGAATTAGAATGACAGGACAGCTGCATGCTAGACTTCTTATGACATACCTAGATGAAGATAGTAAGACTGACAATGAAATTGTTTACAGTTACATGTAAGCCCTTAGCATTCAAGGGAAAAGGAGTTGATCAGTGAAATTTTACTGCTCATCATTCTAAAAATCTGCAAATTTATGGAATGAATTAAATGATTCAGGTTAGTGAAGTTTGTTGGAGAAAAAGGCAACCAACATACTAAATAAGTCAAGCAAAAACAGAATCTAAACTTAAAAAAATGAAATACAAAACTATCTGCACAACAAAACAAAACAAACCAAAGAACAAAGTTGGCATGGTTCAATTTGCAAAAAGAAATATATAGTCTAGATTCAATTAACAGAAAATTTCTTCACATGGTTCAGAAATCATTTTCTGCACATACAGAAAAAGGAAGTTAGAAAAAGATGAAGAATAAGAAACCTGATCTACAGCAGCATTGCCGCCTGAACTGGACAGAGATTCTGCAGCAGAATTTGATGCTGCTGCTTTTGAAGATGATTTCTTCTTCCAAGGCCAACTTCGCTTATCCATTCCCAAAAATGTATGATATGCTGAAATGCCAAGAAAACATTCGGCAGTTAATGAGGAAGAACATATCAAAGTAAATCCTCAGCAACAATCAAATATTCTATTATATGAAATGTAGCAAAGCAAATGAAGTTCTGGATATAGTTAAGCGCAAGAAATTCTTCACACTAATAAAACAATAAATTAGGTTGCCACCTTTCAGATAAGCAAATGAAGGAGAGAGCAACTGAACCTGACGTAAAAGGTTTGGAGCTTTCAGGAGATAACAAAGCAGGAAAAATTAATAGCTGAGTTTCCACAGAATTAGATAATGGAAAGAAATCTTCATATATAAGTTGTAAAAGAATTGCTATTACAAAAACGACAAATGGATTCATAAGGCACATGTGGCTGTTTGCCAAGCTCATACCAAGCTGTCACCATAGAAATCTTTAAGTCCTCAAATAATTCATGGTTGTTCTGCAGTTGTATAAATTGTTCGATTTCGGTTAGAAGAGAACGATGGCAGCATCAGTTGATCCAGACCCCCGGAGTACAAACAAACACGAATAATCTACAAGAAAACGAAAGGTAACGTAGACCAGCGACCAATAAATCAAATACAAAATGACAAAAAAAAAATCTAGTAAATCCAACCAAAATGACACAGAAAACCGAGAGGCAAGCATTTCTATGAATAAAAATGCGAAATTTCCACCAATAAAAGGAACTAAAACTAAAAACTGAAATACGACCCAAAGTTCAAAAATTCAGACTGCAATGAAAATCCGGATAGCAAGAAACCTCCGTTACATGATTAAAGACTTTCCAAAAACAAAATTTTCACGAAACCGTTGAGCGATGTCACAATGGTGAGCTCAAAAGAAAAATGTCTCTTTTTTTTTTTTCCAAACGGCAAACAGATCGCCGCCAAATCAGAACTCCTGGAACCCATGAAACATTGAACAAAAATAAAAATTCAGAAGCTAGGAAGAAGGATTACCAGATGGAATGCGAGTGGCAGAGAGGAATCAAAATCCGGGCTTGGGATCTGAAATGAGATTGAAATTTCTATGGATTGAAGCAGCTAAAATTTGGCATGTCCCAGTGCGTCAGAGCTGTCTCTGTGTGCTGATGAGCTCAGAGAAAGCGAAAAAGGAGAGCTGGAACGGGGGCGGAAAGGAAAGGATGGAGCGGAACGGAAAAGAGGAGGGGAAGGCGCTGAGGACAGACAGAGAGAGAAAAAAGAGTGGGGGAAAATATTCGCGTTCGGTGTGGCTTAATAAGCAAACAAATAAATAAAACAAAATAAAATAAAAGACGTTGGGAAGGATTAGGAATTACTTTTCACTATTAAGTGAGGAATTTTTTCGCTGGACTCCCTATAGTTTGTGATAATTCTCTCATCATGTAAGAATATATTTATCGAAAATGGTCTTTAACAAAAGTTGCGTAAATGAAGTTAAACTGCATTGGCAGATAAATTTAAAGAGATGCTTTAGAAAAGTAAAAAAAAAAAAATTTAAAAAAAGAAGTTCACAGTATGATTTTTGCCTATTTTTAAAATTTTGTGACTCATAAAAATAATTGATTTAATCGCAATTATTTTCTAAAAAATGAAGTACTCTTTCGTTCTGAATTAAAATTAAAATTAAAATCAAAACTAATAAATTATTTTTATAAATTAATATTTTTTTATTAAAATTAACTCTATAATAATTTAAAATTTAAAAATTTAATTAATTTTTTATAATAATTTAATATAACACTGGTATAAAATAAATAATATTAATTTTGTGAAAAAAATAATTTAAAAAAAATTTTGAATGCGATACTAATATCAAATCAAACGGTAGTTGAATGAATATGAATTGTTTGTCCGAAAGTTTTTAGCATATGTATTCCAAGATTTTTTTAATTAAAAAATGCCTTTTTGGCAGTTTTGTGTAGTATGAATTGCAATATTGTGGGATAGAATGAACTCAACATTTAAAGCGCACATATACAATTAAAGCTTATACAAGGGTTTATATGAAAATGTTCAATGCTTCGGAGACTCGAAATCAGAGTAATCAGTGTTAATGAATATTTTAATTATTTTTTTATTTTGCCGCTATACGCTCGGCTGGTTTGCATGGCCCCAACACAAGTCACAGATCGCTGTCGACCACTACGCCCACCAAGATTCCACGTGGGGAAATCAAAACCGTCCGATCAGAAAATTTTACCTGCACCACGATCGGTGTTTTTCTCGTTATCGATTGGGCCACTCCGCGCAGCCACCTCCGTGCTTCTGAATTTTTCGCAATGCGATCCCCACTGGATCGGCTGGATTTTATCGGGCTTTATTTATTCAACCCAGGCAGATGAAATGACCATTACGCCCTTCGGATGCTTCACAATGACGAAAGTGACACCACCTTTCACCGGTACAGCCGTACCAGGCTACCAGCTCGGTGGACGGTCGCGATCGAGGAGACTCCGACACGACTAATTGACTCGGATAATCGTCTTTTTTGAGACCTAATCCTTCTACTGAACTTTTTTAATAGACAATCTTATTTGTTTAGTTGTTGTGTAAAATTAACTCTGGAAAAGAGAAACGAAAGAAGCGAGTGGTATTATTTCATTGTGATGGGTTAATATATCCGACGTGTTTAAAAAAATAAATATCATTTGTCGATAATTTTAATACTTGTTAGTTTTTAATTTCGTAATTTAGTATGATTTAATATTATAAAAAAAAATAATTTTATGAATTGTGGGGAGTAAATAAAGGTGAAATAATCATTCCAACGATTTTGGAGGTTTTGTAAGGAGTCATAATGGGGAGATGATAATTGGGAGTAGGAGAGGGCACGATCAACTCGATTGCTGAAGCCGCGTCCACGCTGCAGCACCTCTGGCTTTGCACGTCAACCCAATCCACCGGGACCACTAATTCTTGTACCCAACTACATGATCTACATGATACTTTCGAATCTCCTCGATATAAATGGTTGCCCAATTTAAACCAACCCAAAATCTGACTCGGATATCACGTGGACCAATGATGTCAAACCAACTCAGCCCGCGATTTTGTTTTGTTTGCTGAGCCAATAAGACGAAGCTCCGCGTGGAAGTCCAATCTCCCGGTCTGATTTTTCTGGTCACATAAGCTTGGCCTATGGAGCCAATTAGAACAAACGAGAAATGGAAGCCTCGGCGGAATGTTTAGAAACTAGCTACTCAATCGAGCGACCCTCAAATTCTTTAGACTATTAAACGAAGATGTTTAATCAATTTGCTTTTTATTAAACGTCTGGTGCCGTTGAACTGAGTGGTGTGATGACTTGTATCGTCAAAAACTAAGGATGCATGGGCGCGAAAGAGATTGAGAGAGATCTAGTCGATTCATTTTTATTAAACGTCCGTGCGGTTGAGCTAAGTGGTTAGATGATTAAGCTGGTTCGTACAATGCATGGGCACGAAAGAGATTTGAGAGAGATCTAGTCAATTCATCTGTATCTTCAAAAATCAAGTATGCATCGCCGCTGTTCGTACAACGAGTTGCTGAAGCTGGTTCGCGAAAAGAGATTTGAGATTGATAATATGCACCAACGTAGTGAGATTCCCGACAAGTAGCATCTCCGTCGTTAGTTACCCATTTCACCATTATTGCCTACTGGCACTCGCTCTCGGATCGCAGACGCGTACAAGAAAATGAACCTTCTCCGTGAGAAAACTGACACAATCCTTGACTCTTTCACCCGAGTATGAAACTGAACGCGCCGTGGTAGCGGCACGTGAACTCCCAAGTTACACGAGTTACACCAGTTCCACCGTTTTCATTGCTTCCGCCACTTTCTGCCAACCACACTCGCTGAGAAGAGCACGTGCAACTAGGTTCCTTGCGTGCCACTCTGATAATCCTCCCACCATCACTAATCAATTGACATCTCCAAATTGTACAGCTAAACAGAAGTTGTTGTTTTTTTTTTTTTAAAAAAAAAAAAAAAAAAAAAAAACGCTTCTTCTGCAATGCACCCGCCGCGCTGCCAAGATAAGCAATAAATATTTCTTTTTAATTGAAAAAATGATTGATATTTGTCATGCAGGCCAGCTCAGTCCCATGCTTCTCTCTATGTTTCAATATATAAATTTGGAAAAATAATAGAAAAAATATCTTGTAATGGATGGGCCGGTCTGAGGAATATCTGGTTAATTGTTTCGTGAACTAATTCTGAATTTTAAAAATATTCGTTAGTTGATAATAAACTTTCTAAAATACGAGGAATTGATAAAAAATTTTAAAAAATTTCAGAAACTTTAGGATAAATTTTCCTTAAATTTATTGCATTTAAAAGGGAATAAAAACACAATGATTATACTTTTAACAAATTTTAACTTTATATCAAATTATACCAAGGGATTTTTGTTATCTACCCCCGGAAACTTTTCCAATTACACACATATCCTTCAAAATTCAAAAAAATTGTAAAAATACTTTTGGGTTAACTTCCGCCTCCTTTGTCTTTTAGGGATGACGCGGTAATTATTAAAAAAATGATTTTATCCTTGCATATATGTCCATCATTTTTTTAGAAAATTTTAATTTTCATATATAAAGAGACTTATTTGAAGAATAAAATAGATATTTTACCATTATGCTAAACCGGAGAATTTAGTCCTAATTTAGACGAAGGATAAAAAAAAAAGGCAATGATAAGGATAAATATACCAATTTTTAAAATTTTAAGAGATATAAATGCATAATTATTTATAACATTATTTAGATGCACGTATGTAATTATGAGAGTTTCTAAGGGCACGCAAGCAAGAATTCCAATTCTCAAATATGCAAGGGTATATACGCAAAAGAGAAGCCAAAAGATAAAAAGTGAAAGTGCGCTTGTTCATCCGATGATGGGGTTGCTATTTTAACCAGGCGGCATATGCGTTTGCTTTTTGTGAAAGGAAAGAATTCTGAAAAGGGCCGAGCCTCGTCACACAATATTCTCTCGGGTGGGATCTCCCCAAAAGCCAGACAACTAGAAAGCATTGCCCCGCAGCCTTCGTGCCAAAGTTCTTCTCCGCATTGGATCCCGCTGCAACCCAACTCAACTCGTTGGGCCCATTTCATGCTTCCTACATTTTATCCCTTTTTCAGATAATTCTCGACATTTCAGAATTTTATTTGTATACAATATTTTAGGTGATTTGGTGTCACATACAGGTGTAATCGGCCCCGTCAAGTCCGAAATAATATTTAAATTTAAATTCAATTCTAATCTAAAATTATGTACTAAAATTTTCGGATCGTGCTCAAATTAAATCATTTGTTATAAAATTTTAAATCCTACTCAGACTTAAATTTTGAAAATTTCAAGCCCAAATTTGAAATTTTCATATTAAATCGGATTCGATTTTCAGACCGCTCGATCCCATTGACAGCCCTAGTGTTATCATTGCACCGACTACTTTCATAGAGGAGGGTATGTGTAGCGCAGAATATCGATATCCATCACAATTCACGATATAGAGGAAAAACAGAAAAGAGGAAAAAATAACAGACAAGAGATATATGGGGCGAAAACGATTCAGAGAATATTGTATTGATGAGAAGAGAAATAGAAGCTTACAACGATGGAGACGAAACTCTAATATCACCAACTCTTACGAAAGACTAAGTAATCTAACCGTCATAAGACGTCTTGAGAGTATTGATCTATATCTCTCTCTCACACTCTATATAAAAACTCATATATCAATGGTGTATTTATAGATGTGGCATAATGATATTTGAGTCAAAGTAGAAGACTGACTCAAATAAGACTTCTACTAATTTAAGTCTTCTACTATAAGATAAATCTAGATAAGGATTAGGCTCACTAAATAACTTCCTAATATAATTAAGACTATCCGAAAAATCCGGATTCGAGGCACCATAAAGCCAACAATCTCCACCTTGGCTCGAATCATCTTATTCTCTGAATTTGAATATTCAATAGATGTCTTTGTCATTACCTCTTGGGATAGGATCAACGACCTTGAATATTGATCAAGTCCAAACAGAGCTTGAACTTATCCATCGGAATCACTTTCGTCAACATATCTGCAGGATTTCTTGAAGTATGAATCTTTTGTAAAGAAATCTCGCCGTTTTCAATAATATCCCGAATAAAATGAAATCAGACATCTATATGCTTTGATCTGGCGTGATACGTTTGGTTCTTCGCAAGGTGTATGGCGTTCTGACTGTCGCAAAAAATAGAAAGAATATGTTAAGAAAAACCAATTTCACTTGCCAAACCTTTTAGCCATAGAGCTTCTTTGACGGCTTCTGTAGCTACCATATACTCAAATTCTGTTGTAGATAATGCTACAGTTGATTGTAAGGTACACCTCCAACTAATAGGTCCTCCACAAAGAGTGAAAAGATAACCAGTGAGAGATCGGCGTCGATCAAGGTCTCCAGCATAGTCTGAATCAACATAACCAATAATTTTGGTCTCTTGCACTGTGTTCCTGTCAAAACATAAACCAATATTAAGAGTACCTTTGATATATCTTAATAGCCATTTTACGGCCTACCAATGCTCTTTTCCTGGATTTGCCATGTAACGACTAACAACACTGACTGCTTGTGCAATATCAGGTCTTGTGCATACCACAACATATATTAGACTTCCAACAGTACTTGAAAATAGGATGTTCTCCATGTATGCATGCTCTTCATCTGTAGAAGGACATTGTTGAGCTGAAAGCTTGAAGTGAGATGCCAAAGGAGTACTGACGGGTTTTGAATTCTGCATGTGAAAACGAGAAATAATCTTCTCGATATACTTGCTCTGTTTGAGCCATAATTTTCCATGCTTTCGATCTCGATCAATCTCCATACCGAGAATCTTTCTTGCAGCACCTAAATCTTTCATTTCAAATTTCTTTTTCATTTTAAACTTTAAATCATTCAGTAGAGATATGTCTTAAGTAGCGATAAGCATATCATCAACATAAAGAAGCAATATAATAAATAAGTTATTGGCATGCATCTTAAAATAAATACAGCAATCATGTTTGCAGTGGATGAAATATTGTCCCAGCATAAAACTATCAAACCTTTTATACTATTGCCTTGGAGACTATTTCAAACCATAAAGTGGTTTGTTCAACTTGCAGATAAAATTTTTCTTGCCTTCTTGGATGAACCCTTCAGGCTGTTGCATAAAAATTTGTTCTTCTAGTTCTCCATGCAGAAAGGCAGTTTTGACATCAAGCTGTTCTAACTCAAAATTATGAAAAGCAACTAAAGCAAGTAGAAAACGAATAGATGTATGTTTAACCACAGGAGAGAAAATTTCATTAAAGTCAACACTCTCCTTTTGTGAATACCTTTTTGTAACTAAACGGGTTTTGAATTTAACACCATCTATCTCAGAGAAATCCTCTTTCTTTCGAAACACCCACTTGCAACTAATTGCTCTTTTACCTTCTGGTAATTTCACCAGATCCCAAGTATGGTTCTTTTGATAGGAATCCATCTCTTCATTCATAGCAGCTTGCCACTGAGAATAATTCTTCTCCTGCACTGCTTCTTTATAGGAAAAAAGATCACCATTGTCAATAACTAAAGCAAAGCCATTATATGTTAAGAATTGAGTGATCATCCCTCCAATTTCAAATCCAATCAAACACCGGAATTGAGGGAATCGGTGGAATTTGTTGATTTCAATTTATATTCCAAACAACCGAATTTACGGTATTGACTGAATTGACAAATTTTTTTTTACTCAAAAAGTATATCCAAACACCGAAATTATCAATTTGGCCAATTCTCTCAATTCCCCGTAATTGACCAAATTGATAATTCCCTCAATTCCGAATCCAGAATTATCCAAACGGTCCCTAGATATGTAATCTTTCTACCGTTAAATCTTATTTAGTTTGAGACTAAAAAAGAATAATCTTGAATTAAAAAAAATATTTTTAATTTAATTTTAATGTAAACTAAAACTAATTTATTCGGCTAAAAAATGAGATCATTCTAAATCAAACAACATCTTAAAGTTTAGTTAAGAGTTTGGATGAGTTAGATAGAAGTAGCTACACTCGGAGGATTTACTTAGTAGGGATTAAACTCGATTGTTGCTATGTACGATAGTGACCGATGACGAACCCTTGAATGGAAAATTAGGGCATGTTTGGTTGTCGCCTAACATCTCACTAGTCGGATTGATTACTGGTCTGACCAGTGAGTTACTCTCAAAATTTAGTCAGATTAATTACAAAGTGTTTGGATAGGTGTAGAATTAGGCCGACTTACATAAGCTTTATTTTTGTAAATTTGAAGATAGTCCGACTAATCTAGTCTCACTTGAGAAAACCAGTTCAAATACTAATCGGCTTGCCTAGTCCCAAACCAAACACAAGAGAGTCTATATTCAAATGACGACCCTTGAATTTATATTTAGGGGTCCAAAATCTAGACCAATGAATTCTTCGCTACATGTCTGTTAGTACTCACCTGATTCTAAACCAAAAATATAATTTTTCTATCTCTCTCTTGTTCAGTGATGTCAAACAGATCATGTTAGATATAAATTGTCAAAAACTCAATATTAAAGTGAGTTGTGCTCAGTACAATCCACCACAAAAAATAAGCACTGAACATGGCTTACAATCCATGGATTTGTGGTCGTCCCGTGCATAGCCCAACCTTTTTATTAAAAGTATTTAAAATAAAAAAATAAGAAAAAAATATAAAAATATTCAAAATAGAATTTTTATGAATTATATTTAAATAAAATACATACTTATTTTTTTTATTAATATTTTATAATTTTATGAATTATATTTAAATAAAATAGAGGGAACATGGACAAATAGGGAGGGGAGAAAAAAATAAAAAACAAAACCAGGTTAGACCATACCGGTTCGTGTGCCATACCATGTCCATTCCATTCATGCGGCAGGTTGTAGATGGCCCACAGGTTGTGATGGAGGCACAGAGCATAGTCTACGTGTACAGATTGTGTTAATACAACACAGGTAATGTAGATTTCATATGGTGTCGGGCTGAGTAATGTGTCGATGGCTTAGTTTGACAAGCCTACTCTAGTTAGTCAAGACCTGCACTAAACTAAAAAAATTATCTGTTAATTACCAGAGGATGATACTCGGATGTTTAAGTTAATATTAAATCCTTCAATGAAACAAATTCTTATGAAAACAGAGAAGAAGAGAAATACTTAAGTGTCTTAACCTTTTTCTTAATATAATTTTGGGATAACTTGATTTTACCTCTGAAGATAATTTATTATCTTTTGAATCTTGATAATGATCAAAATAGTATTTAACAAGTTTCTTAAATTTTGATAAATTTTAATATTTACGATGATCATTAATACTTATGAAGAACTCAGTCTCGATATTGAAATTTGAAAATGTTGACTCGCAGATAAAGAGGAGAATAACTTGTAAATAAAATTTGAAAATCAAGTTAAAAATTCAAAGAACATTCAAAAGATCAAAATTGATATTGACTAGGTTTAGATTTTCATTTATTTTAGTCAGGTCTGATTTGCTTCGAGATCATTTTGTTTAAAGTATTTGTTACGTAGGGTACTGTAGTAATTGCTATAGTAACGTTGTATGCTACAATAATAGATGTCTGATTCATGAATCAGATATCCGATTGTCTAAAACGAATGTTTGATTGGCGGAATTTGCACCACTAATAGCTAATTGTCTGACCGTTAGAGTGAACTAAACGGTAGGATTCTACTTCCAACAGTTTATTTTGACCCTAAAGGCATAAATAGACATGATTGAGCTTCTCTTAACAAATTATACAATTTCATTGATTATTTTGGAGAAGTGATCGAAGCCCCCCATATTTACTAGCCCAAGATTATTCTAAACCTTTCAATTTCAAGTAAATCTTCTAGCCATTGTCCTTAATATTGAAAAATTATGTGGTGAGTTTCAATTGTATCATTCTTTTACTTTTTCACTTGTAAACACTCATAGGTTATTGGGAGTGTGAGAATATAAATGTTCCGATGTAAAGTGAAGTTTTTCGATAGAAGCAAGATTAGTTTGTACGGGCATGACTTCACCCTAAGGAAGCAGAACCCTTGTTTGGAATTTGTAAATATTTGATTTTACCTTAAAAAACGACATCACTAGTGAAGTGATTTAAATCCTCAATAGCAAGATAAAGACCATAAAGTAGGAGCGATTAGTCTCCAAACTATGTAAAAATCATGGTGTATTCTCTCTTTACTTGTTTTACTTATTTGCACTTGTAATTAAATAGAATGGATTGAAATTGCTTGAATTCTTTGTATTTTTATTTTGGTGTATGATTTAAACTTTATGTTTCTTCATAATTGTATTATTGTTGGGTCTTGGATTGCATCGAAAATGTATTTATGTTCAAACTTATTTTTCCCCCCAAAAGTTGCCATATGGGTCAATAAATTCTACTATGGTAACTAGGTAAGTTAGACTATTCACAAGAATTCACTTAGTATTTCATATCATGACCCGATGAATTTTATCAACTAGTGGAAGATGAAGTTAGAGGTGAAGCAGGAGATAGTTGTTATCACAAAAATCTATCCTCTAAATTGCCATAAAGGTTAGTTTTCACATAAATTGACAAAATATATGAGATCCCATATTACCATGGTTCGGTCTACTTGGATCTTGTGAGGTTCAAACTATAAACATCAATAAAATGTCTATTTTGGCTCAAACTATTTTTCTATTGAATTCAACCTTCGGGCTCAAACCAATAGTATTCCTTCATACATTAGGATTCTATTTGGTAATGAGTCAAAGTTAGGATCACCCTATTTTTTTTCTCTTTGGAAAGCTTTATTAACTAGAAGATGATTGAATCCTAAAGGGTACCTCTAAATATGGACAAAGAGATAGTGAACGGAGATTCATGGTTATCAAACTTCTAGATTTCCCTTAATTTATTATCCTGTTAAGTTTGGATATTTTAAATTTGAATTGGAGTTTGAGTCAAGGTAAAAATCTAAAATTAAAATTAAATTTCTGTTTAATTTTGTATACTTATTATATAATATTAAAATTATAATCAATAGTGCTGTGATTGAATTAAAAAGAAATAGGGATGAAGGATTAGAAAGAATAAAAATAAGAAAAAAAAGAATGTCGGTTCTTATGTATGAATTTGCTTCTCATTGATTTTTCGCGTGCTCTCTTAAGATGAAGGCATCGCCAAAGTTTAGTAAAAAATTTAGGGATAATTACGAATAACCCCCCGTAATTAGCCTTAATTACGCTTAACCCCCCGTAATTTCCGTAATTACCCCCACCCCCCTCAAATTCGAAAAATATTTACCCACACCCCCTGATTGTTATTTAATCAAAATTTTGCCAAAAAATTTCGATTTTACCCCCGGTTATTTTACACATACACCCCTAAAAATTTATTTTTTATATTTAACCCCCCGAAATTCGGATTTTTGCAAATAACACCCCGGAATAACTCAGATTTACAAAAAAATCCCCGAAATTCGAATTTTTCCAAATAAACCCCCAGAAATTATTCTGATTTACATAAAAGTCACCGAAATTTGGATTTTTGCAAATAACACCCTGGCGCGGGCAAGAGCGGAGGCGGAGGCCGGGCGAGCGGGAGCGGAGGTGGAGGCCGGGTCGGCGGCATGCCGGCAGCAGGAGTGGAGGCGGAGGCCGAGGCCGTTCCGCCCCCGCATGCCGGGGACGGACGGCCTCGGCCTTGGTAGTTCGCGCCGGCGCGCCGGCCTCGGCCTCCGTCCCCGACACGCGGGGGTGGAACGGCCTCGGCCTCCACTCTCACCGCCGGCTCGCCGGCGCCCCGGCCTCCGCCTCCGTCGTCGGCACGCGGGCGCAAATTTTTGCAAATAACACCTCGAAATTATTCCGAATTATAAAAACGTCCAGAATTTTCTTATAAAACCCTCTTTTTCCTGTCCCGCCGGGCTAGTGTCAGAGGCAAAAGGGGAGGGGTGGGGCTAGTGGCAGAAGCCGTCAGTGACAGGAAGAAGAGGGTTTTATAAGAAAATTCTGGACTTTTTTGTAATTCGGAATAATTTCGTGGTGTTATTTGCAAAACTCCGAATTTCGGGGACTTTTCTGTAAATTTGAATAATTTCGAGGTGTTATTTGCAAAAATCAGCGCCCGCGCGCCGGGGACGGAGGCGGAGGCCGGGTCTCCGGCGAGCCGGCGGCGGGAGCGGAGGCCTTGGCCTTGGCCGTTCCGCCCCCGCGTGCCGGGGACGGAGGCCGAGGCCGGCGCGCCGGCACGCGGGAGCGGACGGCCAAGGCCAAGGCCGTCCGTCCCCGGCACGCGGGCGCCGGCCTCGGCCTCCGCTCCCGCCGCCGGCTTGCCGGCCCCCGGCCTCCGCCTCCGCTCCCGCCCGCTGTCCCGCCCGCCTCCGCCTCGGCTCCCGCCCGCCCCGGCCTCCGCCTCGCTCCCGCCCGCTCCGGCGCCCCCGCCTCCGCCTCCGCTCCCGCCGCTCCGGCGCCCCCCCGCCTCCTCCTCCGCTCCCGCCCGCGCCGGGTGTTATTTGCAAAATCCAAATTTGGGGGATATTTCTGTAAATCGAAATAATTTCCGGGGGTTTATTTGCAAAAATTTGAATTTTGAGGACGCTTTTGTAAATATTTCGGAGCATTTTTTGTAAAAATCCAAATTCCAGGGGTTAAATATAAAAAAATAAGTTTTTGGGGTGTATACGTAAAATAACGGGAGTAAAATCGAAATTTTTTGATAAAATTTTGATTAAATAACAATAGGGGTGTGGGTAAATATTTACGAATTTGAGTGATGAGGGTAATTACGGAAATTACGGGGTGTTAAACATAATTAAGACTAATTACGGAGGGTTATCTATAATTATCCCAAAAAATTAATTGGATAAAAAAAATTGAGTCTTTGTTATAAATTTTTATAAATTTTGTTGGCCGTTTGAATGAATTTCAAATCCAAAATTGAGGAATAGCACGAATTCAATAATTTCGGAGATTGACGAAATTAGGAAAATTGAGCAATTTCGATATTTGGATTATTATTTTTTGAATAAAATTAGAAATGGGTCAATTCTCTTAATTCCATATTTCATTGCTTGATAAATGAAATTATCCAATTTTATCAATTCTTTAAATTTTAGTATTTAGTTAGAGTAGGAAGTGATAAGATTGATGATTTATTTTTTTAAATAACTTGAAAAATATATTAAATTTGGAACAAAATATAAAAAAATAGAAATATAATTTATAAACATAAAATACATACTATTTTTTAAAAATTAATATTTTATTTATAAATAAATAGAAAACATAAATTGATGCTTTACCCATAACTCATATTGCAAAGTCAATTTAATTATAAGGAGTTGAAATAAGCACCAATCCGAAAAAATCAAATGCAGTTTGTAAAAATAAATGAACTTTCTCCAAAAATTTTCATTCAAACTTCATAAACAACTCACACGTTGATAACCCATTAATTACAAAATAATTACATCAAACTAATTCATGCAAGTTCATCGATGCCCTCTTTCTCTCGAAAATCTCCAGGCTCTAGCACCTTCTGAACATGCCTTGGATGCTCTCATCAACAAATTATTTTCTCCCTCAAAAATTCTACCATGTTCAGCTTCTCCTCCATGCTCTTCCCAACAAGCGCTAGAATATATATTCAACAAATGAATCCAAACTTTGGGTAAAATTGTTCAACAAAGAATATCTAAGTGTACAAAAATTATCAAAAAATCGTAAGATTATAATGAAAAACTCATTACATTCCACTTCAAGATGCTAAATAAGTTAAAAAAAAAAAAGAAGAAGAGAAAACTCTTGAATCTAAGAACTGGGATGAACCAGAGAAGAGATTGAGATACCTGTGCTTTGAAGAAAAATCAAAGTCTGAAGCAGAAGTGCTTCCAGCCGAGCTAAGATCTTGGATCGCTTGCAATGGCCAAGGATTTGGGGATGGCATTAGGTCTCAAAGGTGGGGAGAAGCTCAGAGAGGAGGCAGAGGAGGAGGATCGACGGCAAGAAGCGTACAAATAGTACTTGGGTGTTCTGACCGCCGAATCTCGAGAAAAAGGGCTGGGAATAGTGACGGCAGCAGCAATCTCGTCCGGGTCGAGCACAAGTCCAGCTTTGATGCTCCTCGAACTTGAAATCGATGTGGCAGTGGTGGCGTTGAGGACGACCTCCAAGCGGACGGGGAATGACGGCGAAAACCTTGTCGAGGTCGAACACGGGAGACGATCAGGGTGGGACAAGGGAGAAAATCAAGGTCGCGATATAAGGCTGAAAAATGTGGCGAATTGGTGAATTCTTCACTGTGATTTGAGGACAGGATAGGGCAAGGGGTCCACCTTAATTTCTGAAATTGTGTGTTTTTCGGTGGAGAAAAGAGGAATTCAAATTTGGAATTAGAAGGAAACATAATTGTTTAATTTTCACAATTTTTGATTTCAAAATCTTTCAGGGTATAAAAATTCATTTAAACAGCTCATAAATTTCTTTCTCTCTCCGTAATTTAGATAAATCACACGCGCGCATATATATATATATATATAATTATATTTTTTTTGTTTTACAGTACTTTTATTCTTGAGTTTATCTATAAATAAAATAGTTTATGAATATATTTTTACAAATCACAATATTATATACATCGGTAAGTCTCGGATAAAAATAGAGACCGTGCTTCACGCTAAATGCTATTTTTTTTCTTTTTCTTTTTCATTGAGAACATAATTTACATCATCTGTAACCCCGTTGATCGCAGCCATTCAACAACAGCTCAAGGCGATCCCGACCGAAGCGCACAAAATCCTTCCTTCCAAAAATGCCGCAGTTCCCTGTACCATCTCGGCAGTACACCCCCGATAGCCGGCGGATCAGCCGCCGAAACTCCCGAGAAGCGGCCGAGCCTCAGCCTGACACGTCATCTCCAACCCCACGTGGCAGCTCCCGGTCATCATGATCTCTTCGCGTTCGCGAAACGTGGCTGACTTGGCGCACCGGAGCGCATCCTCGACGGCGGCCTCATCGCAGGGGAGCGTCAGGGGGCCGGCGTTTGCGAAGCCGAACTCCTCCTCGGCTAGGAGCAGCAGCTCCTGGAAAGCTGGGTGGTTGAGTTGCGCAGCGGGCACAACGAATCGCTTCGACCGGTCGCCGGCGTGTAGCGCCACGTGGCCCGCCGGCACGTCTGGCGGCAAGGACTGTGCTTTTCGCGGCGACGACACAGCCATGCGGCACATCCACCACCGCAAGATCTTCCGGAGGTTCACCAGGTGCTTGATCTTCATCGTTTTTGCCTTCTCCGACTCTCCTTTGAGATAGTGAGCAAGCAAAAGCGAAGAGAAGAGCGGGGCGCGTTTTATCGGCGAGGATGATTAAGGGAAACGCGGGATACGTCGAGATAAGGGGAAGCAACGCATGTTGGTCAATTGCCATAGGCACGTGACACAATCCGTAGACGTATCCCGGAGAAACTGATTAAATAATCAAAATTAAATCTCGTTTTATTTCGTCTCGAGTCTGAACGATGCGGTGGTAATAATGGTTTGATAAAATATTTTGCATGTTTTGCAAGTTCCGAAAATTTTGGAAATAAAAGAAAATAAAAGAAAAAAGATATTAATTACATACATTATGACTAAGTTCACATGGTCACGTCCAATGTATCGATTGTGTTTGGAATTTGGATGGAGCTTTTTTGGTGCTATTTTTTTTTTACCTGAAAAACAGGGAAAAAAAGGAGCCGAATTTCACTTTTATTCAGTAATGTTCTTCCGAATGGTGAGTAGAAGAAGCCAGGTTCGGTCCAAAGGAATCCAGACACACACTCGCAATCAAACGCAATAATTTGTAGCAAGCGGGAATGTTCATCTGGTCAGTAGCCAACTAAGTTTACTTGACAATTTCTTCTTTATTTTTTATATTTTGATAAAAGAGTTTAGTTAACTTTTGTGATTAGTTCTAGGACGTACGAACCAATCAAAGGTCTGACCATCCATTCAAGTCTTTTTGGCAAATATTGTTAGCTATTTTTTTTTTGTAAATTTTAAAAAAACAAGCGGATTTTCATAATATTGATGGAGGTTTTAGCAAAAAATTATTTATGTTAAATTAAATTTATAATTTTTATTTATTATTATGAACAAAAAAAAAAACTTTTTGTATCATAATGAGTGAGAAACTACCCCATCAGATATTGTTTAAAATTTCAGAATTGGGAGGCAAAAATTATTAACTCAGATAAATTCAACCGCTTAAAATTGGTTAATAAATATTTTTTAAAAATTATTCAAAAATGATTTCTTCGCTATTGATTAAAAAAAGGCGATTTTTATTTGATATGATGCGAATACAGATAACCACTGGTCATTAAGCTCTTGGTTATCACTGTATTTTTTTTTATTTGAAGAATCTTGTACGGACGATAGACGGTTAATTACATATCAGCGGTAAATCCTGCCGCGAGATGTGAAATGTGGCTTATGCGCAACTTGTTTAACAGATCCCTTCCGTCGACAGCCACACCAGATCTGCCATTGCATGCGATCCGTGTGAAAACTGGACGTGATGACAATGCTCGCATCTTGGTCATTCTTTCTGTCGAGATGTCTTCTATTTGGTTTACATGGATGCGCCCGACCTTGGAATCAATCTAATAAAAATAATTTTCTTAAAAAAAATTAAGGAAGTATTATATGTGATTTTTATTGTAATTTTTTTATTGGCTGTCTATCGCCTTCTTTGATATTTGTTTATACAGACTGGGCTGAAATAATCTATTTGCCTTCTTCTTCAGTTGCCCCAGCCAGTACGGTCCGTATGACCAAACACCGCACCTGCCTTTGTCGGCTTGTTTCGCTGTTGGTCTGCTTTGTCTGCCGAGTGTTGGCTCCGAACTTAATAAACGTATTTTTAGAAGATTGAACCAGGATTGCGATCAGAAACCTACGTGAGGAGATTTCGAAATGCTGAGTTATACTGAATAATTATAATGATTTGGCACTCAATTGGAGAGATGTAAATCTAAAGAAATTGAGAGGAGCGTCGCGATGAAGAAACCTTGATGCATAGAGTATAGACTAAGTATAAATACTAAAGATTTAGGCATCTACAAAGGTGTTTCAATCGCTAGAAGACGGTGATTTCCACCTCATGGTTTTGGCTTGATGTCATGACAACTTGTCTTTTATGGGATAGATTCTAGTTGTGTTATTTGTTGAAATATGAAAGAAAAGTCGATTACTTAAAAACAGCAGAGAAAGTCTTGTCAAGAAAAACTTAAAATTCTCAATATTATTTAATTAAATTTTTGAAACCTCTTGAGAATTTTTTTGATTCTTTAAAATAGATCAGGACTAAGTGAAATAAATTAATTATCATATTTTAATCCTTAGAATTTGAAGACTAGGATAATAATTAACGGCGAGCAAAATCGATAAACTATACGACACCGTTTGGTTTAGGATCGAGATCAGGATTAGCTCGTTTTAGATTTTTTTTCTTACAAAATTAATATTACTTATTTTACACCGTTATTAAATTTAATTATTATAAAAAATTAAATATTTTTTAAAAATTTAAATTATTATATGATTAATTTTGATAAAAAAATATTAATTTATAAAAACGATTCGTTAGTTTTGATCATGATCCTGAACCAAAAGGTACTTATCGGTTCTATAATTTTAAAAACTGAAATTTGATTTTGGTTCTTAAAAATTTTAGAACCGGAATCATATCAATTTAGGTTGAGAAATAAATTTTCAATTCTAGTTCTAAATGGATTCTAAAATCAATATACCTATTTCTCAAATTATTAAATTTAAAATCTAAATTTTATATTATAATACTTAAGGAATTAAATCTAATTTATAAAATATTTTTTTGTTATATTTTAAAACTATAATTTTAATGGAGATTAAGAAAGATATTACAAATTATAAGCATGAAATTATATCTATATATACATATATATATCTATATATATATATATATATAATGTATATTATATATATATATTCGGTACTATTCTAGTTTATTGATTATTTGTAAAGTGTAAAACCTATATTAGAACCATACTAGTTTACTTTGAGAATTAATTTTCTAATATAGTTTTCAATCGATACAGCATGGTATATCGATTTTTTATTTTTTTTTCACCTCCAATAATAATGACTTGCTCATCAAATTTTAATTCTTGAGATTTGAATACCTTACCTACTAAATACTACATATATGGACCCTATGTTCTATTGAAAACACAAATTTGAGATTCTATTTTTCTTTTTTTTTTTATCTTTATCTTATTATCCACTCAAACTTGTGTGCAATAAAAAGTAAACACCACAATATTTTGGAGTGAGAATTAATTTTTCTCACATGTTTGAGATGATTTATAGACTTAGAATGCAAATAAATCTCCACTCTAGTATGTTTAAAGTTTTTACTTTATTATTTTTAATATAACTTATATTATTTGATTGTTGGTCACATTTCTTGCTTGAGAGAGGTTAAAAGTTCGAAATTGCATAATTTTATATTCTATTTTTATATTGTTTATTCTAAAACTAATCCAGATATTTTAAGGTTGTAGTTATTTGTAAATTAATTGATACATATGTTTTGTACATGATTGTTTTTTAAACTCTCAAATTCTACTGCCTATCTCTTCTAATCTAGGAGTGATATTTGGTGAAGTAATCTTTAAGCGGCTAGATTTCAAATATTAGACTTCTCTATTTATTCAAGTATTTTGTGATCCAAAACTATCGATCCAAGTTTGCTTGTAAATATTGTAACTATTGTGACATACTTTGATGTTTCAATGACTTGTAACTTCTCCAAATCTGAAGTTTTTATAGCTTATATAAGATCAAAATGCAACTCATAGATTTTTCTTAGAATTTTATGTCAATTCTTCATCTATTTAAGTAAGTCTAATCGGAAAATAAATTAAAATGAAGGTAAAGAAATCCTAAATACAATTACAATACATAAAGTTAGCTTCTTAATATTTTTAACTTAACAAAGTTTGTAAAATCTATTCAAATATTGTTAAAATTAGGTCATAAAATATTATTTTAAAATATTACTCATTTGACACTAAGTTTCTAACTAAGCATGAATTGAAAACACATAATAACATTGCCTATCAACGTTGGGTCGCATTTAAGTTTCCAAATATTTTTGTTTGGCTCTAAATTTCGGAACGAATATGTACCGCATCTCAAATATTAACTTGGTAAAGAGATTTGTTGTTCAAAATTTATTAATGATTTTATATTTTTTTAAAAAGATAAATATTATCATAAAAGAATATGAATCGAAAATAAATTTCAAAAATGACTATGAATATAAAATAAGCGGACTATTATCCAACATAGTTTGACAGAATGTTGGTGTCAAAGTTTTTTGACTTGTGATTGGATTAAAATTCGGATTTTGGAGTTCCACCACGTCGGATCCACCTTCTAAAACGGGTTTGCCATAGACAGGGCAAATCGGGTCAGATCGACTTTTCGGATCGGGTCGATTTTTGACGCGCATTCCTCCCCAGAAAAACTAGGGCAACACCCCCATATAAATTCCCATTCGAAACCAAACCCCTCGCCTTCCATCACGCTTATCCATTCCTCCTCCGCCGCCGCCACCCCTCGACCTCCGCTGCTTCGATGGGCCGCGTGATCCGAGCACAGCGTAAGGGTGCGGGGTCCGTCTTCCGCTCCCATACGCACCATCGGAAGGGCCCGGCTCGCTTCCGCAGCCTCGACTTCGGCGAGCGGAATGGCTACCTGAAGGGCGTGGTCACCGACATCATCCACGACCCTGGCCGCGGAGCGCCGCTTGCCCGCGTCACCTTCCGCCACCCGTTCCGCTACAAGCATCAGAAAGAGCTCTTCATCGCCGCGGAGGGCATGTACACCGGCCAGTTCGTGTACTGCGGCCGGAAGGCGTCCCTGATGGTCGGGAACGTGCTTCCTCTCCGATCCATTCCGGAGGGTGCTGTTGTGTGCAACGTGGAGCACCACGTTGGAGATCGTGGCGTTCTTGCTAGGGCTTCCGGGGACTACGCGATCGTCATCAGCCACAACCCTGATAACGGCACTAGCAGGTATAGGTGGCCTTGATCTATGTGGATATGTTGTTTTTAATGTTAGATTTGTGGTTTATTGATTTGTTGTTTTGATTGGTTTCTGTTTGCAAATGTTTTTACCTTTTAGTCTAGTATTACTGCTGATTTGTGTTTGATTAGCTTGCTAAGTCGGTGAATGTTTTCTTCTTTGTTCTCATTATGGATTATTTGTTGTGATATATGTTGTTTCATGAATTATCTGTCCGAATATGGAAAAAGTTTTTTTCATCGATTTAGTAAAAGAAATTAATATATCCACGAAAAAATCAAATTTCCCTCTCTGCCATGATATGAGTTTGATTTGCATGATTATTCGTTTCTCTTTAGCCAATGTAGTGCTGTAATCAAGCCTACTATAACCTAACTGGAACCAGCATTGAACGCCAGTTCGTGCATGGCCTATGAGCTAGTGATTTGGTGTGTGGTGTACACCTTGGTTTAGAAGAATGGATGACTTTTATGGATCAAATTGTGTCGAGTTTTGGTGAAGCTCAACTCTTTGGGCCTTTCCCTACACGGGGGACTTCACATTGAATCTCCCAGTACAACTACTTATGGCCAAAACTCCTGCTAGACATACTATTTCTACAGGAAGCCTAAAGATTGTGAAATTTGACGAAGGGAGAGGGGCAAGCCTTATTCTATCCATCTGTATGTGTACCCTCTGCGGTGAAGCTTCTTTCTAGTTTATATTTGGCACAACCTTTTGCTATTTTCCTTAGGTTTGGGGTTAATATGAAAGCTGTCTGGGCTTTCCCATTAGATGTGTTTGTTTGTTTTCTGTTTCAGATGTATTTGGTTGGTGGAACTTTTTTGAGCAATTTTTAAAACTTATGCTTGTTTGTGAATGCGTGGTGTATTCTTGGTTTGGGTCTTATGCTTGTTTGTGAAGATATACATCTTTATGATATTAATTTTTAGTATTGAGAAAAAGATGGATAACGATCATATATTATAACTAGAAGCAAATGCAAAAATAGCTATAATGAAGATAACAAAACAAAGGTATCGTGATGTTAGTGCTTTTTCGATATTCTGATCTTGCATTATATTGCTTGATATATTCTAATATAATTTAAATTAGATATGCTAAATGTATCTTTTTCCTATATCTATCATACATACATAAGACAAACACTGATATGAATACATGCTATTAGTTTACTGTTTTAGTCATTCTTGTTTATGCACATCTAGATTTTTTGTAGCACTTGGACTGTGGATTTCGATATCTTTCTTCAATTAGTTTTTCTGTTTTTATTTTCTTGAGTGAGTTCTATATTTGAGCCAGTGTCGTGAGAAAAAAATATGTGCTACTCTTGATTGAAATTGCTTGTGATGACTTCTATGCACCAAGATCTTTGAAGCTTTGCCTTTTCTATTTCCTCTTTGGTTTTTTAGTTGTTAGAAATATAGATGCAGATCAATTTTATCCATCTTTCAAGAGTTAGTATATGGATGGTGAGCCATATCTTTATTGAAAAGATTTTCTTTTTTGGTTGAATTAATATGAAATTATGCAAAATCAGTCTAATTGACTCTGTACTCATAATCCTCCATTTTCAGAATTTTGTGTGATTTTCTTTTGCTTACAAGTTGAAATTATCAAAGATATCTATGTCAAAGCTTGCTCTTCCTTAATGCTTATAATTGCTCTATCATTTCAATGTGTATTGGTTATTTAGTTGCATACATTTTAGAGTTGATATGACCCATATTTGATTTTTGAAATGCATTCCTTCCTCAGCTAATGTGTGATGTTTCATGAGATTTCCTGGGTTTGATTTATACACTAAAAATCAAGTACAATTTTTTAAATCTGCGTTTGCCAACACTCTTGCAGGATTAAGCTTCCATCTGGTGCCAAGAAGATTGTCCCAAGTGGTTGCCGGGCAATGATTGGCCAGGTTGCAGGTGGTGGCAGGACTGAAAAGCCTCTTCTCAAGGCAGGTAATGCCTATCATAAATTCCGTGTGAAGAGGAACTGCTGGCCTAAGGTCCGTGGTGTAGCCATGAACCCTGTGGAGCATCCCCACGGAGGTGGTAATCACCAGCACATTGGTCATGCGTCAACAGTGCGTCGTGATGCACCTCCTGGGCAGAAGGTTGGTCTTATTGCTGCAAGGAGAACTGGTCGGCTCAGAGGACAGGCTGCTGCTACCGCAGCCAAGGCTGAGAAGAGCTCTTAAATTTACCATCTGCATCTTTATTTTTTAGTAGGCATTTGTGATATTTTGGAGCATCTGTTGGTTTTCTGGAATGTGATTGGTGTGGGTATCGTCATATTTACTTTTTGGTTTAACTTTAAAGCTGAAAGCCATTTTGCCACCAGGGTCAATATTTTGTTCTAATTTAGTTGGTATCTTGTTGTCTTTGTTTTTTGTCTAAACTAAAAAATGGAGCATATAGTAACCAAAAAGAGGGTTACAACTCGCGATAACCTTTAGGAATAATAACCTCGTTTTCTGTAATTAACTTTAATTTTTTATAATTTTTTGTAATTTTTAAAATTATTTTTATTTTTTTTTCAAAATATTTATCTATACCTCATGATGGTTATTTAATCAAATTTTTTTCAAAAAATTTCGGTTTTATCCTTGGTTATTTTTATAATTAAATTCTTAAAAACTTATTTTTTATTATTTAACATCATGAAATTCAATTTTTTGCAAATAACATTCCGAAATTATTCTGATTTACAGAAAAGTCCTCGAAATTCGGATTTTTATAAATAAAATCCCGAAATTATTCCGATTTACAGAAAAGTTTCCGAAATTATTGCGACGTCGGAGGCCGGCGGTAGAGTGGAGGCCGAGGCCGAAGCCATCCGCATCGGCCTCGGCCTTCGTGCCGCGTACCGAGGCCGAGGCTGAAGCCGCCCGCGTCGGCCTCGGCCTCTGTCCCGCGTGCCGAGGCCAAGGCCGAACCGGTCTGCGCCGGCCTCGGCCTCCGTCCCCGGCACACGTGGGCGGACACCCTCGGCCTTGGCCATCCCCACCCCCGTGCCGGCGCGCCGGCATGCCGGCCTCGCCCGCCGCTCCCTCCGCCAGCCTCCAACATCACCACCCGCGCGCCGCCACCCTCGCCGCCGTCACAATAATTTCGATGACTTCCCTATAAATAGAAATAATTTCGAGGTGTTATTTACAAAAATTTGAATTTCGGGAACGTTTCTGTAAATCGGAATAATTTTTTAGTGTTATTTGTAAAAAACCGAATTTCGGGATGTTAAATAATAAAAAATAAGTTCTTAAGAGCTTAATTGTAAAAATAACCGAGGATAAAATTGAAATTTTTTGAGAAAAATTTGATTAAATAATAATAAGGTGGTGTAGGTAAATATTTTAAGAAAAGAGGGATGTGAATAATTCTGAAAATTACGTGGATTGTAGATAATTAAAGCTAATTACAGTGGGCTATAAGTAATTATCCCTAACCTTTAAGCATTGCTTGTTTGGCGAGCCATTCAGCCCTAGGAGGTATTATCTTTGTTTTAAAATAATATCAGAATGAGATAAATATATATCTTGCTGATGATACAAATTCCATTCAGATTAGCAACAAGGGTTTCAGCTTTCTTGTAAATTTGTGTTGCATTTTCAGAAACATCTCTAAAAAGAAGTTTGTTGAATCTAGTTTTTTTGGATTTTTATGTATAATTTCTCAAAATTTATTCTATTTATGAGAAATCTTTTGTAATTTTAATATTTAGTTATACCTTTTTTTGAAATTTATTAACAATAACCTTGATTGTTATTTAATTAATTTTTGACAAAAACTTTCTCTTTTACCCTTTATAAATTTTTATTTAATTTCTCAAAATTTTTTATTTTTTATTCTCCATTCTTTTTTCTTAAATATTTACAAATAAACCATTCATAAAATTTTAAATTATAAGTTTAATGTTTGTAAATTTATAAATAGATCACTCAAATATTTTTATTTATAAATAAATTCAACTTCATCATTCTTTAAATAAAAGTTTATAAAAA
This sequence comes from Trichopus zeylanicus subsp. travancoricus, assembly GCA_005019695.1. Lineage (NCBI taxonomy): Eukaryota > Viridiplantae > Streptophyta > Magnoliopsida > Dioscoreales > Dioscoreaceae > Trichopus > Trichopus zeylanicus. The sequence goes on from RXID01014489.1 coordinate 275,964, forward strand.
AGATTTTGAAAATTTTGAAACTTTATGAAGGATTTGTTTTTATAAATAAACCCACATAGAAATTTAAATTACAAGTTTAATATTTGTATATTATAAATAAATTTCTCGAATATTTTTATTTATAAATAAGTTTAAATTTTATCAATTTTTAAATAAAATTTTACAAAAAGGATCTTGAAGGTTTTTTAATTTAAAATTTTAAATGAGAAGGTTAATATTTGTATATTTATAAATAGACTTTTTAAATATTTTTATTTATAAATAGGTCTGAATTTTATCATTTTTCAAATAAAATTTTACAAAAATAACCCTGGAGGTTTTAAAACTTAAAATTTTAAATTTTAAATTTAATATTTATACATTTATACATTTATATAATCTTAAGGTACATTTGATTGTGGAATTCGGCAAAGTAAAAGTTATGGAGATTTGGTGAGTTCATGTAGATGATGGATTATGAGAATTCCATATGTTCAATTGTTTGTTATATTTTTCAAAAATATGAAAATTCTCACTTTTCTCATTTTTGGTGTTTGTTTTGTTAAAAAATTTTGGAGATAGAATTTTATGAGTTCAATTATTTATTTCATTCAATTTTTATCAGAATCAAAGTTGAAAACTTTTGTCTAATATATTCTATCGACTAAACTTGATAAACACAAAAATCTAATTTATGTCTATTATGTTATGGTGCCTAACTTGACATAAATATAGAATTTTTGTAAGGTCAGGCCAAATTTAATATTTTGTAATTTTTTAATAAGAATATGTAACTTGTCTCAATTCTTATATTTTGTCAAAACTCGCAATTTTAGCTCATTCGTGAGTGTCAAATTGAACTAACAACAAATTGGTGAGTTCCTAAAATCCCCAAGTTTTGAGTGCAAGCAAAAGTACTACTCCATGAGAATCTCATGATAAGTTTCTCAATCCTTTTGATGATATCATTTAATAACAAATTTAGTCAAAATTATTTTACCAACCTAGTATGAGGTTTTGTAGGTCATCCTAGTAGGAATTTTTAACTTTGATTACTCAAAAGCTGAAGTTTTTCAATTAAATTTGACCACCAAAGATTAGCACTCCAAAAGTTTTCAAAGTCTCTTAGTGACTTTAAAACTAAACAACTATTTATTAAACTCTTTTTAACTTTTTTGTTAATCCTGAGAGAGAAAAACACCTCGGATTTATCATGATTAATACACATACCCCTAGAAAAAAATAAAGGTATCAATAATATCCACAATTTATATGGCATTCTTGATGTTAGTATGAGTGAGAAGCGTGATATCATCAGCATAAGCTACATATGCAATATTTCTATTCATACTTATATTAGTACTTGTTAAGAGTACCTCTAAGTATGTTGTCATTGATGATATCAATGAAAAAAATGTGTGTGAAGAATGAAAACGTAAGAAGATAAAGAATCCCCTTGATGTATCTCCTATTTGGGAAGAACCAAGTAGTGGAAATACCATTAATCAATATAGAGTAGCTAATCGTAATAATGCAACCTTTAATCTAATTAATGAAAAATTTCATGAAAGTCTTAAGTGTGAAAGGTATGCCAAGGTAACCTGCCAAGAGACCCTATCATAGGCTTTTGGAAGTCAAGTTTGATAGCCATTAGAGTTGTGGCTCTAGCAAGATGAATCTAAGTGCATGATCTATTAACAAAGTATGATATTATTGGTGGTTTTTCTTAACATGCAAGAAAGCAACTTATTCAAGAGATATGATTCTATTAAAACTAGTTTGAGCATGTTTGTAATTATTTTAGAGATAATCTTGTATTATAAATTACAACAACTAATAGATCTATAATCAATAAATAAGTTGAGAGCATTCTTTTTTGGGAATCAAAGCAATAAAAGTATGATTCCAAATCGAATTCATGTTGCCCATTTTGAAAAAATCTTGAAGAGTTTCTACAAAATATCCTCCAAAAGCTATCAATCTCAAGAGCTTCTTGGGAGCTAGAGATCTAATAGACAGAGTTATGTTATTCTCAAAAGGGATTTAAATTATTGGTTTGATATGATCATACTTGAGATCATACGTTGATATGGGGATATTTACCTCTTCAATGTTGTAAATGCAGCTTTATTGTCTTCTATTTTTTAATCACTTTCATCACTTTCATCACTTTCATTGTTTGAAAGCCATTCATATTTAGAAATGGCTGAAATGTCATTTCAGATGGATTGAGAATTAACTACATCCTACTTTTGTGTCTTCTTCTCGAGTGGGTGAGGAAATCGCTGGGAAGTAAGAGAAGTAGGTGGTATCCACCTCTTCCTCTTCTATGAGTCCAATGACTTGAAAGTGATGGTTGCACTACTTTTTCATGCTGCAACATTGAGGAAGTTATCTCCTGCGCCTTTCTACTCTTCCCCATGACATCGTCCTCCTTGCTCTCACACTTGTGCTAGCCCGTTGTCATCCTTGTGCTCACTTAAGCCACACCCACTGTAGCCGGACCTTGCCATCTCTGATCTTGCCCCTAACCTCCCTTGCGCAAATCTCCTCAGCTCACTCTAGCCCGCGCTCGGGGTTGTCCTAGTTGTTGCCATCCTTGCACTCCTTGGATTTGCTCTTGCACTGGGCTAGCTTGCCCTATCGTCTCCAATCTCCTCATTGACCTCACCCACATTGGCCTCCTTAGTCTGGTCGAGCATGAGTTTGGAGTCATCTTGGCTGTTTGCTTCTCACCCGCAATCTCATCCTCTTTCTCATTGGCCTAGTCCAACCTATCATCCTTGATCTCACCCGCAATCTCATCCTCATTGGCCTCCTCAGTGTAGTCAAGTCTGAACTCAGAGCCATCCTAGTTGTCGCTGCCTTGCACTCGCTCGAGCCACCCTTGCCTTCCTCGACTTTGCATGGATTGCCATCGCCCTCATTGATCTTCATTTGAATAATAAACTTTGACCCTAATGTTGTGTTTGATGATGTTACGATTATATTTTCCTGATTGGTGGTTTGATATTTTGTGATTGCATATTTGATTGCATTTTATTGGGTACTATATTTGACTTTTGTGATTTTTAATTGTATGGTCTTGCCTCTTGTCAAAGTTGGGTGAAATAATTGTCGATGATAATTTAATTTGCTGTGGAAGCATGAGTTAAATAAAATATGTGTTTTTAGGATTATTTAGTAGGCATGATCGGGTTTTAGAGCATTACATATGAGATGGATTTTAAAAATAACCGTTACAATTTTAAATTTTTTAGGAGTATATTCATAAAAAATGTCAAATTATTTTATTTAATTAATATTATAATTGTATTAATATTATTTGTCACATATTTGCCACATATAATTATAATTATATTAATATTAAAAAAATTTCAAATTTATTTACCACATATTATAATTAGTTAATATTATAATTACATTACTTTTATTATCCTAATTATCTTAATTATAATTAATTAGTTAAATATTACTTTTATTATTCTCATTATTAAAAATGTTATAATTAAATATTATCCTAATTATAATAATTTTTTAAATTATAATTGTATTAGTTTTATTTATTAATAATATGTTATATTTTTAATTAATACAACTGCCAAACCACTTTTCCAATTCTACGTAACATTCTATTCAAATGATCGATGTCATATTTTTTATTTTAGATCTTGTTATCGAAACGATGGAAATTACAAAACTTACAAAATTACTACTTTTGTCACTTTCACGTCAAAATTTACCAAACAATCGAAATCATATTTTCATCTCTATTATCATTTTTTATTTCTAACACTTCAACCATTTTTAACACTTTTGAAAATAAAGTGTATCTAAATACTATCTTAGCTAGGACATGAAAGTACTTAGTATTTTTGTCACCTCCTAAGATCCAAGAATTTCTAACCTCTACTTCCAAATATTTTTGATTTGAGTCGGAATTTCTTCCTATTGAGAGTGAAAGAATTGGTATCTAGCTCTTTGTTCATCGCCTATTATATCTTTATCATTAAGCTTTTGCACTCAATATCTCTAACAATACTAGATAACAATCTATTCAGATCTCCTATAGAAAATTTATTCCATTTGATAAGTCTGAAGAGGGTTGAGAGCATCCATAGAGTTCTTGTTGTGCTTGCACGCGCTCTGACAAAAGAAAGAGATCAGATTGTCTAGCATTGGCCCGACGCCCTGTTCATCCCCCTGCTATGCTAGCAACTTCTGCCACACCGCTCAGAGGACGAATTGAAGAGGACGGTGCATGAGTGAAGTCGGAGCTTACCATCAATGATGATACTTGTTATCTATGTTCCATTTTACATCCGGATCCGGATACCACTCTCACACCCGATACCGTCTAGATCAGGATCCACAAAAGCACTCGCTTCAATCTTTGACCTTCACCATCAATTGGACGGTCAAGATGCTCCCATCTCAATCCCACGACAATTTTCGTTTGTAAACCTAGGGCAAACCCCCATTATAAAAGCCCATTCCCAACCCATCCCTTGTCGACTACTCTGCCGCCGCCTGCCCTCGACCTCGGCAGCAGCGATGGGTCGTGTGATCCGGGCACAGCGTAAGGGTGCTGGATCGGTGTTCCGCTCCCATACGCACCACCGCAAGGGCCCTGCTCGCTTCCGCAGCCTCGACTTCGGCGAGAGGAATGGCTACCTCAAGGGGGTAGTAACCGACATCATCCACGACCCCGGCCGCGGCGCGCCGCTCGCTCGCGTCACATTTCGCCATCCCTTCCGTTACAAACATCAAAAAGAACTCTTCATCGCCTCCGAGGGCATGTACACCGGCCAGTTCGTGTACTGCGGCCGCAAGGCGTCGCTCATGGTGGGGAACGTGCTTCCTCTCCGATCCATCCCCGAGGGTGCTGTTGTGTGCAACGTTGAGCACCACGTTGGGGATCGCGGCGTGCTTGCTAGGGCTTCGGGAGATTACGCGATCGTCATCAGCCACAACCCTGATAACGGCACTACCAGGTATTGATGGTCTTGTTCTATGTGGAAGTGTTTTTTGGGTGTTACATTGATCTGGTTTTGTTGCTTGATCTGTTTTTGTATGAAAATCTATTGCCTTTCGATCTAGTATCACTGCTGGTTTGTGTTTGATTTGTTTGCAAGTCGGTGAATGTTTTCTTCTTCTATGTTCTGATTACGGATTGTTGGTTGTGATTATGCTGTTTCATGAATTTTTTGTCGATGTCTAAATGTGAAACTCATTTTTGGTTTATCCATTGTTTGGTAAGAGAAACGAATATATCAAGCAAAACAAGCAATATCCATTTCTCTGCTATATTATGCGATTAATTAGAATGAGTTACTTATCTATCTGTATTGAGTTTAGTGCTGTAAACAAGTTCTTGGCGCTATAACGTCACTGGAACTGGCCCTTCTCATTAAAAGCCTGGTTACATTATAAAGGTGAAGAAGATTACCATTTCTTGCTAAAGAACTTGTTTTCCGGTTATTAGTGATTAGGAATTTGGCCCAAGATTACCCAACATTCATGTGTATTGTGCACATTGGTTTCTCTCTCTTGTGTGGTGTGCAACATAATTTGGAAGAATGGTTGACATTTCTAGAACAAATTATTTTGACTTCTGTGGAAGCTATACACATTTTACCTTACACTGCACTAGGGCTGTAAAAGAGTTGAGCTTGAGTGAGCTTACCTTGACTTGTGCGCTTCTTGAGCTGAGCTTGTAGAGATGAGCTTGATTCGGTGTGAGTCAGCTTGGTCTTGTGTCATGGTTGGAGGGGTGTAGGTCTTGGCATAAGAGCTTGGGGAGGTCTCAGTGCAGAGTTAAGTGGGCGCCACAAAAGAGCTTGGGGCAGAGTCATGCAGATGCTGCAGAGGAGCCCGGGAAGCCCTTGTAGTTGCATGTTGAGGTTATATAGATGCTGTGGAGGCGCTTCAAGAAACCATAGTGGTCACCAATCTAAGTGATGTAGAGGTGGTGCTGTGAGAGAAAGATCTGATTTTTGTCTTAAAATGTCTCAATATCAGAGTTTTGATTAGATGGACCATTACAAACAGTTGCATTACATCTAATAATATTGTTTTAATATATTTGTCAAGCTCTTGAGCTGAAATGGAATGAGCTGGTCCTAGCTCAAGCTCGGTTTGTTTATAAAATGAGCTTGATAATTAATTTGGAGCTTGTCTTGGTTTAAATAAGAAAGCTGAGCTCGAGCTCAATGGAGCTGATCTCAAGTTGCTCACAAGCATCGAACTAAATTGACAGCTATACTATACACTGTGGATTTTGATTTACAACTTCCATAAAGCTACTAAGCGACTGAAGCTACTGGGAAACTTGTTATTTATATGGAAACACTAAAGATTAGGTAATTTGCCAAGGGTGAGAGTGGCAGACCTATTTGCATTCCCTTTTCGGTAGATAATTAACTTACCTTAAAATGAAAGGCAAGTACAAAGATAGCCATCATGAAGATATACATAAAATAAAGATACAAAATCTATATATCGTATTGTTTGTACTTGTGATATTTTGGTATTGTATTATTTTGCTTCTTGATATGTTCTGAATTAGTTTAAAGTAGATAGGCCATATGTATCTTTTTCCTACTTCTATGATACACTAATAAAGTAGAGTTTGATACCAAATAATGTTGCAAAGAATTGTTCTTGATATTTTAGTTTGCTGTTTTAGCCTTTTATATTGATGCATGTCTATTTTTTGTTGTCAGAAGATTTTGAGTTCTTAATTTGTTTATTAACTCAGATTTTCTGTTCTTGTTTTTGGAAAAAAAATTGCATGTAAGGCAATGCTCTGAAAAAAATTGATATTCTTGATGGAAATACTATTTGATTATTACTATCTACCAGAATGATGTAGAACAATTACACCATTTTTATAGGAAAATCAGGTATTGAGTCTAAATTGAATTCCAATTTTAAGTAGGATCCGTCAGAAATAGTACAGATACAATCTAAATGCCATATCTTCTAGGATATTCATACAAATCTAGTAAATTTTTTTTTATTAATAATATTTTATTTGTTCTTTTTGCATTTTTCTTTGTGGATTTAGGATCTATGATGGTGAAAAGATGACAATTTTCTTCTTATTCCTCGTGCTCCCCTTTCCTTCCGCTATATCAAATGGTTTACATCAAGCTCTATAATATAAAGTATTTCAGGACAATTATATTTTTTTTACAATAAAATCAGAGATTGAGTTCAAGTTGAATTCCAACTCTAATTAAGATCTGTCAGAATTGGTATAGATATAGTTCGAAGATCATATCTTTTAGGATATTCATCTAAATTCAATAAATAACTATCCGTTCAAAAACTGAGATCAATTTTTATGATTTTCTTATTTATTATTTTTGCTTATTCAGTATTTTTATTGGTCAAAATGAGGTATTATTTATGAATCCGAATTAATAATAGTTCTACTTCAATTAGAAATAGTATTTAGTATTTAAATAATGAGCAGACGGTGATTTTCTCTATTTCTTGTGCTTTGCTTTGTTATATCAAGTGGTATTGGAGAGATTATTTACTAGCTTAAATCCATGGATTGTAGTTGGTGATAACTTCATGAATGGTGATTTAGGACATTATCAAATTCGAGATTTGATCAAGTAAGGTTTTTTTACTTCTATCAGTAAAAAATATGAAATTTTGAAGCAGATTGAAACTAAAAATCAAGTTTGTCAATTGATCGTTGAAGAGATTCGGGTTCGTTATCTTGAAGATTATTATATAAGACAGTTTTTTTAAATCAGTTTTTTTATTTTCATGGATATAAAAAGTTTTTTGATTAGGTAAAACAACTTGAAGGTTTTTTCAGGTGTCTAAAGGTTTTTGAGATAATGAAATTAAGATTTTTGAATTAAAATTCAAGAGATAGGTTTCATAGCGGTGGGAGCATGTTTAACAACATGCAAAAAAAAGTTGTCAAATACTTTAAACATGGTTGGATATGCGATACGTTTTAGAAAAAAATTCTTACAAAAGTACTACTGTATTTATTATGAGGAGATATACATTAAATTGAAATATGAGATTTAAAAAAAAGTAAAATTAAATCTAACTTCTCAAAAATTTTAAAAAAAATTGCAAATTTTGAAATAAATTATTCAGAGGTTAGTATTATGTATTCTACTATAATTTCTTCTATATTAAATTTTGTTTCTCTATAATGATGAATGTCAATAAAAAAGATGACAATAGAAAAGTAATTTTGAATATTTTTTTTGTGGATGAAAAAAGTCCAAATGAAGATTTATACATACCTAATATTAGCTCTTAAGAAAATTTCAGTCTATAAGAGAAGTTATTTCTACAAATCGCAATATTAATTTTGAAGAGAATCAATTGTCTTATTCAAAATTTACTAGTGAAGTTGCGAAAATATCTCAAAATTTTTTACTATTTAAGAATGATGAAATAATAATTAATTTTAGTTGTTATTCATCATATCAAAAAATTTACTATGATTACTCGAGGTGCAGTATTGAATATAAAAGTTTACAAGTCATAAAGAGTACTTTAGGGATAGAGTAAAAGTGCAAGTATCGATTAATAGTAGAGGCAAATAGGTTGAGTCATTGAAAAAATAAACATCAAATAATTGACATGTTTCGGCAAAGTGTAGTTAGTTTTTATTATCAAGTTTTGTAATACAAAGTTTAAGAAGAGTACAAATGCAACAACGGAAACTTTAAGTTTTGACTTGAGGGTAAGTCTTTTATAAGTGGAGGGGTCTGATATAGGATAATTATATCTTTTTTTATTGTAAAATCAGATATCAAGTATAAATTGAATTCTAACTCCAATTAGAATTCGTCAAAATTGGTACAGTTATAGTACGAAGACCAAACTCTCTAAAATATTGATGCAGCGGGAGAGGGCACGAGAGATATGAAGGAGATCAACTTCTTCTCATTATGATAGATTTTTGAATCTATAGGAAAGATAAAAATAGAACAAATATAAAATAAAAAAATATTATCAATAGAAAAATTTCTCCTTATTATAACTTTAGGATATATAGATATAACTCTCTAATAAATTTAGAATTCTAATTGATGTAGACTAAATACAGGAGTTAGATTTTGCTAAAAATTTTACTTAATATATTTTAAATAAAAAGATCTAAATTTTAGTCTTGAGTTAGGACTGTTATTGACTTATACTCATAAATAAAATTTAATTTTGACCAATAAGAATATCGAATTAGTCAAAATTGTAAATAAAAAAAATATAGAAATTGATTTGAGTTTTGTAACGGGTAGTTATTTATTGAATTTGGATGAATATCTAATGTAGAACAATTACATCCTTTTTATAGTAAAATCAAAAATTGAGTCCAATTTAAATTTCCAATTAGGATATGTTAGAATTGATATAGATACAATTTGAAGGCCATATGTCTTAGATTATTTATCCAAATTCAACAAATAATCATTTGTTGGAAAATTGAGATTAATGTTTATGATTTTGTTAGTTACTATTTTGGTTAGTGTGATATTTGTATCGGTCAAAGTGAAGTTTTATTTATGAGTCCGAGTTAATAACAATTCTAACCCAAGAAGAAATTAGATTTAAATTTTTTATTTAAAATATGTTCAGTAGAATTTTTAATAGATTTTAAATCCTATTTTTAGTTTACATCAAGTAGGATTGTAGATTTATTAGAGTGATATATATCTCTATATATATATATATATATATATATATATCTTCTAAGGTTGTAAAATACGGAAAATATTTTCTACTCATAATGTTATTTTATTTTGAGTTTGTTCTTTTTCTATTTTTTTTATGGATTCAAGAATTTATTTTGGTGAGAAAATGATAATTTTCTTTCTGTTTCTTGTGTCCTTTATCGTTACATCAAGTAGTATTAGAGAAAAGTTGTTTCTAAATTTAACTTCGTTGATTGTAGTTGGTGGTGACAACTTTATAAACCGTAATTTAGGAGATTATAAAATTCGAGATTTAATCAAATAATTTTTTTTTATTTCTATTACTTGAAAATATGAAGTTTTGAAATAGATTGAAACTAATAATCAAGTTCGTCAATTGATTGTCGAAGAGGTTTGCGGTTCGATGTCTTGGAGATCAATACATGAAGCTATTTAGGAAAATCAAAATCTTGATGAGGCAAATGTTTTATATTTTCATGATTACGATGATTTGTTTATTTGTATAGATAAGGTTGAAAATTTTTTTAAGTTTATCGAGATTTTCGAAGAGAAAAAGGTGAAAATTGTTGAATACAAGTTTGATGGTTATGTTTAATCTTGGTGAGAGTAAATTTAAATTCAAAGAACATGTGAAGGCAAATTAAAAATTTACTTGTCGCCGAAGATGCTCAAATTATTTAACATAAAGTTCTCATATGGGAATTAGAATCAAATAAGATATATCTCTTGTATTAAGATTTTCAAAATTAAAATTTATGGGGATATCTATGCAGTGTTAATTTCGTATTTGAATAATTTTTTTAGTATTAAATTATCAAATTGAAAAAGAGTTTGCAGATCGTGTAAAAGACAAATAAACTATTGAAATAACTTATTGAGGGCTTTAAAGATTTTTTCTTTTGTGAGTTAACTTTGGATGTTGTATAAAATTTTTAAGAGACCATCGATGAGAATTTATATGAATTAGTTGACAATTTAAAGATTGTAAGGAAGAGTTTTTTATTTGTGAAAATATTGACTGTGTTATTCAAAATTATTTTTTTGAATTTATCAAAAGTCAATTCTTTTGAATGAATAGTAAAAATTCCTACAAGAATTGTCACTATGTAAGATTTAAAATTGGCAATGACATATCTAGATTATTTTAGTAATTATCAGTAAATTTGTGAATGATATTTTTATTTCATGAAAACAAATCATAAGTTGGTGTGTGCAAAAATTTTATTTTAAATAAAGTCCGAAAATTTTTCAAAAGTTCAAGTGGTTGTATTGAAGGAAAATATGAAATCGAAGTACTGAATACGTTATTTGAAGAAATTTCATGAGTTTATATTATTAAGTTCTATACTAAAAAATATATAAGGAGAATATAACTGCGATAATAAAGAGTTTAAGGTTTGACTTCAGGATAAATTTTTTATAAGTGGAGGGTTATGATGTAGGAAAATTATATCTTTTTTACAGTAAAATCAGAAATTGAATTTTAACTTGAATTAGGATTTATTAGAATTGGTGCCGTTACAGTCTGAATGTTATATTTCCTAGGATATTCATTCAAATTTAGCAAAAAAATTTTTTTATCAATAATATTTTATTATTTTCATTTTGTTTTCTTTTTATTTTGCTTGTGAATTCAATAATTTATGGCGATGAGAAGACGGTGATATTTTCTCTATTTCTCGCGCCTCTTCTTTCTCCCATTGCCTCACAAGATCTTTGAGTTTGACTTTTCTTTTTTTGTCATTTGTTTGTTTTAGTGGCTCGAAATGTAGATGCAAATCAAATTAATTAATCTTCTTGAGTGTTAGTATGTTGATGGTGAACTATTCTATTGTTGACAAGATCTTCTTTAGTAATTGGTTCAATTAACATGAAATTATACAAAATTAGTTTAATTGACTATGTATTCATAAGTCCTTTTTTTCAGAATTTTCTGTCTTTTTCTTTTGTTCGCACTTTGAAATTATCTAAGATTTCTGTGTGGAAGCTGGCTCGTGATGCTTCTGATTGCCCCATCATTTCAATGTGATTCCATTATTTGATCGGTATTTACAGTAGTTTATACTTTTAGAGTTGATATACCCCTATATTTAATTTCTGAAACACATTGAAATGATGGAGCAATCTGAAGCATCGAGAGATGCCCGATATTTAATTGTTCGATGTTTGATGAGTATTTCCAAGGTTCGTTTCAATCTCTCAACAACATCTAGATCTTCTAAATCTGTATTGGCCAACATTCTTGCAGGGTTAAACTTCCATCTGGTGCCAAGAAGATCGTCCCAAGTGGTTGCCGTGCGATGATCGGCCAGGTTGCGGGTGGTGGCAGGACTGAAAAGCCTCTTCTCAAGGCTGGTAATGCCTATCATAAATTCCGTGTGAAGAGGAACTGCTGGCCTAAGGTCCGTGGTGTGGCCATGAACCCTGTGGAGCATCCCCACGGAGGTGGTAATCACCAGCACATTGGTCATGCTTCGACAGTGCGTCGTGATGCACCTCCTGGGCAGAAGGTTGGTCTTATCGCTGCCAGGAGAACTGGCCGGCTCAGAGGACAGGCTGCTGCTACCGCAGCCAAGGCCGATAAGAGCTCTTAAATTTACTCTCTGCACGTCTGTTTTACTTTCCTCATTTGCTTGAGGAGCCTTTGAGCCATCCAGTTTTAATTTGTTTGTAGCCCTATTGAACTAATAAGTAGGCATGAATTGAACTAATAAGTAGGCATGTGTTATCTGGAGTATTTGTTTGTTTTCTATGATTTTTCTCAGTGTTATTGTGATGGACATCTTCATATTTCTGTTAAAGCTGAAAGCGTTTTTGACACTGGAATTGGTGTTCTGTTTGTTGGTTTATCTCTTGTTATATGTGAATATCTTGTTTGCAAGTATTTACTTTTGTTGGCGTACCTGGGTCATACAAGTAATATCTTGTTTGCAAGTGATACAAAAACATACGAAAAAGCTCGTCCAAAATCATTGCTTTCTGAGGCAACTGTTGTATTAGGAAAAAAACCATCCTTACTGCTTATACAGCCTGTGTCTTTTTTTTTTCTCTTTGCATCATAAATTTAGGGTGTGTTTGGCTGCACTTGGAATTGGTTACAGTAATTTCAGTGTTTAGCTGAAAGAAAGTTCGCAATTCACTGGTTTCAGAACCCCTTGTGGTGGGTCTCACCCACATGGGTGTATTGGGCCGAAAATTTTAATTTCCCACAAAGCACCAATTTATATATATATATTAAATTATTATAACTAAATTAACATCTTATGTCTTGACACTCATAGTTTTTTAAAAGTATTAATTGCATATAACTCTTTAAAATCTTATCAAATATTTTTTTTATAAACTTAAAAAATTACATATAATGCAATAAAATTTTACTAAATTGCATATGTTTTTTTTAAAATTTGAAAAATTATATATAACTCCATGAAAATTTTTTCAAATTGTATATTTCTCCTCGAAATTTTAAAAATTATATATATATATATATTTGTTACTCAATATATTAAAAAAAATTGGATGTAAATTTATTATTAAAATTAATATTATTTAGAAAATATATATCATTTTGACATCATTTAGCTTGAAAAAAAATAAAAATACTTTCGATTAAGTGTAGATTAACATAATGGAGAGTCGGAGCAAAAGCACCTCCAAGTCTGCTTTATGTTAGGCCTCAAATATGATATAAATTGAAGTTAAATTCTACTTAAGATCGGGGTAATATGAGTTTAAATTAGGTCATGAAAATATCATCATTTTATATTTTTGGCTTAAATTTGATTCAAAATCGGACTGAAATAGGTTTAAACTAAACTAAGAGGAAAAAAAATATTTATTTTATATCTTTTGTTAAAATTTAATACAAGAGAAACCCTTCAACCGAACAAGAAAATTTTTTTTATAATAATGACCGAAATATCAAAGTTTTCTCTAAGTAAGTAATAATTATTTTTATTTTTTTATTTCATTCTGAATGATATTAAATAATATATATTTTTAAATATTCTTGATTCTAATGATAAATATATACATGATAAAAATTTTACAATATATACAATAATATAAAAAATATTTAATTTCTTTATTATTTATAACTCCTTATTATAATTAAATTAAAATTTTAGTAAAAAATTTTTCTTTTACCTTTTGTAATTTTTTATTTAAACCTTCAAAATTTTTATATTTATTTATTTATTTATAAAATTTTGTTATTAAATCCTCATTCAACTTTCTTTTCTCTTTTTCTCACCGTCTTCTTATCCCTCGGTCTCCCACCTCAGCCTGCTCCAGGGCCCTTCGACCACCTCCGGCCCCGCCCTCCTCCAGCTCCCTTCGGCCCCGTTCTCCTCCTCCTCGACGTCCATGAACAGCTTGTTCACCACGTCGAATCCCAGTCGTCCGATAGCCCCCTTCTTTGAACTCGGCAGCGACAGATTGAACTCCACCTCGGGCTTTACTCCCTTGTCTTCTTCTTCCCTGAGCCCAGCTTTGAGGATGCCGAGAGACACGGTGACGAGGACGTGGTCGATCGCTAGGATTGACCTGTCGTCAAGGATAAGCTTAACGGGACCTTCACATATGTCCGGGCCGCTGCCGTCGGTGCACCACTCGATGCGCTGGACCTTGCGGCTGAAGCGGACGGTCCCGGTCAGCAGCGCCGAAGCGAGGTGCTCGCCGAAGTGAGAGTAGCCCTTGGCGATCATGACCTGCTCACCGGGGAACTCTCGATACTTGCTCTCCGTCGTGAGGTTTAGGTTCGTCAGGTCACCAACAGAGGTGTAGGTCCTCTCCGTGTTCTCGTTCATCATGAATAGGGCATCCTCTAGGGCTTCGTTAGTCCGCCCGCCGCCAACGTCGGTTGGCTCTCCTCCCGTTTCCTTACAGCACACGGCTATGTCGGCGTGGAGGCTACAGCGAAGGAAGTGGCCAACACCAGGGCAAGCTAAGGCGGGGAGCCGGCCGGCCTTGGCTGTGTCCATGAGTGTTCGATACAGTGTAGAAATGGATGTCACAAGGTCCGAATCGACGAGGGTGGGGCCGAAGGTGGGGACGAGGGCGGGCATGGCCAGAGGGAGTTGGAGTAGAGCTGAGCTGGAGGTGGCCGGAGGAGGACAGGCAGGGCCGAAGGTATCTGAAGGGCGCCGGAGAAGGTCGGGGCCGGGAAAGTAAGGGAGAAGAAGATCATGAGAAAGAGATAAAAAAAAGGAGAATGAGAATTTAAGAAAAAAAATAAATATAATAATGTTGAGGATTTAAATGAAAATTTTAAAATATAAAAGAAGAATTTTTTATCAAAATTTTAATTTAATTACAATGAAGAATTATAAGTAATAAATTTTAAGAAATTATAAGTAAAATTTCCTTTACTTTTGCCTTATTCTATCTATTATATTTTTTTATTGGATAAACGAAACGAAAATGTTGAAATGCCCGTGGTCCCCGGATGACTCTGCCCGGGAATATAGATAAGAAGAGAAACAGGTGGAATCTGTGGCGTGGCATCCACCAATCAAACTCCACAGCATATTACCTCTTTGCAGCAGCAAAGTTCAGTGCATCTCATGCTAGCTGTTGTTTAGAGCGAATACAGTAGCATGCTGGTTGCTGGCCAGGCGCCCCACGAACGTGAATCCCATGAGCTCCCCCATTCTTTTTGTTATCCTGCGTCCAGAGTCAAACTTCATTGCCTGGAATGGAAAACGTCACTTGTTTCCAGAAATGGTTCGCGGTTCGCGTGAGGCCACGAAGACGACGACATATTCCTTGTTTTCGCGGGAGAGACGCCACATGGCACTCACATGACAAATAGGTTATAAAATCCAGGTTAAACTTCAACTTGATTTTGACGGATTATCTTTTGTCTTAACTCAAGTGTTGGAATGTTAGGGGCCGTTCCATATCCCAAATGTCATATGCAACTTCAAATTTTTATATAATGACGAGATTTTCTAAGATTTTATTGATAAATTTTAAAAAACCAAATTAGTTTTATATTTTTATAAACTGGAACTTGCATGTATGCAATTACCTATCATTAATAATCTCAGATTTTTCATCAAATTTAGGGTTGCATGCAACTTTAAAAATCTATGAAGAAATTCGTGTGTAACTTTAACCCTAAATAATCAAACGGGTCCTAAGTGCTACGAGCTGGATTAATTTTAACCAAAGTTTTAACTCTCGTTTAGTAAAAAAGCTCTTGAGTTATCTCTCTCTGATAACCCATTACCCTCCTGTTGGATTATTCAGTCGAACATGATCATCTCGTATCATGAGAGGATAAATGGAATATGATTATTTAAAGTATCAACAGTGAGAGAGATCCATTTCATGTTATTCTTTTCTAAACCCCAACCCACCATAGCTGGCTATAAAAAGGCTTCCCCGGCGTCCCTCCTTGTTGTGTGACAGCATCACCGCTTGTTCCAGTCTACACATAATATGGATTGGCGGTGAATAATAACGCATCTCGTCTTTGTCTTTCAATGTCGCGTTTTTTTCAGAGGTGATTAGAAAGATATATATATATAGAGAGAGAGAGAGAGAGAAGAGGTTGACAGAAGAGAGTGAGCACCGATGGTTGTTTCTTGTATCTGCGCCTCATGCTCGGACGCCATCTGTGCTCACTTCTCTCTCTGTCACCCTCTTTTTCGATGCACTTCTGGTCTAGCGAATTTGACGGATATTTGTAACTTTTTTATTTGGTAATAAGATGGACATACGAGTTCATGTCTTTCTTATGTATTTTCGAATTTTAATTTCTATTTTTCCTGTAGCTTTGGTAGTTGTGTGGTTCTATTTTGAAGAGACCATGGATTCGATTCTTGTGATTTGTGTTTTTATACTAGCGTCCATTGGGGCCTCGGCCCAAAGCCCAAACAATTGATTCCTGACTCCTCATCCACTCGAGGACAAAACCCTACTTCCACCTAAATCCGCCGGACGAGTTCCCGTCCACGCCATGGACGCCGGCGAGCCCACGATGGACGATTCCAGCGTAGCTCCGCTGGAGAATCCTAGCTCTGCTTCCAACATGAAATCTTCTTATCCAACTCTTCCGGAGGACCTGGTTGCCAGAGCCATCGCTCCGGTCAAGCACGAGTTCCTCCTTCCTCCTCCATCGAGGTCCCGATCCGCCTCCGATGGTGCTCCCGATGCAGGGGAGAAGAAGTGCTCTTCCGCTTCCTCGAGTGTCGTTAAGGAGAAGAAGTCCAAGCGCCAACTCAAGCGTGAGCGGCAGCAGGTCTGGGCTTCAATTGCCAAAACCTTACGTTTTAGCTTTTATTTTCTGCTCGAATTGATCGGAGGTTTTGAACATTGTTGGAATAGAAATCGGCGACGAACATTTGTCCGGAGATTTCGAGAACTGGAAAGGTTGATGCTTGTCGTTACAGTAGCAATTGCCGCTTCAGCCACGATTTGGATGGTTTCTTGGCGCAAGTATGTAGTTTAATTCCCCGAATTTGAGTTTTTTTCTTGTAGTTGTAGATGACTTTTGGTAATGGATGTGCTCTTTGGGAGTGCAGAAGCCAGCCGATTTGGAAGGGGTTTGTCCTTTCTTGGACGCAAAAGAATCATGTCGTTATGGCCTCGCTTGTAGATTTTCTGGTACACACAAGCAAGAAATTTCTTCGGAGAGTCAAGGGGCCGAGAAGAGAAGTTCTGAGATCAATTGTTTCAGCAAAGATTTGCAAAAGCTTCTGTGGAAGAACAAAGTCAGTTTCCCCAAAGCAGATGCTCAGCTCAAACTACTCGGGTTGTCGGTATGTAGATCATGAAGGAACTTCATTTTTATTGTTAATTCAAATATGTTTGATGCTATGTGCTTTTGAAAGCTAATGAGTTACTTATGGAATATATGTTTTTTTTTTGTTTTACCATCAAATTCATTTTCTACCACTAACTGTAGGGACGTAATAATGCGAACAAAAAACCAGAAGGTAACCAGGGGGAACGCTATCCTGATAGTGTCAAGGGATCAGGTGATTTAAAGGAAGATAATGGCACTGATCCACCTAGCAGTTTACTTAGCAAAGTTGAAGATTCTTCAATAGTGCGTGTGGAGAAGGACTGTGAAAATAATATATCTGTCATTAATGACCTAAGATCTTCAAAGAAGGCAAAGAGCCTCACTGAAGAAATGCTTCATTCCAATGATACTACTGGTCAGTTTCAATGGGAATATACTTTCTGGTACTTTGCAAATGCTATGCGATTGAACTGGACTTCACTAATTGCTATTTGGACTCCTCCCCTAATATTCATTGTGTTTATGTTGGACAGAGATTTTTTACCTGGAGAAAGATTCTGTTGATCATGATGATGAAAATGGAATGGATGGAATGCTTACCAATAATTTATGTTCAACTAAAGTTGATCTGAGTTTGAAACCACATGCACGCGAAAAGAAGCTCGTTGATTTCAGAGGAAAGCTATACCTTGCACCTCTGACAACTGTCGGGAATCTTCCTTTCAGGAGGATCTGCAGGACCTTAGGTGCAGATATAACTTGTGGAGAGATGGCAATGTGTACAAACCTTTTGCAGGTTTGGCTGAAGTTCTAATTATTTTTTGGAAGAAGAATGGACTTGATTTTTCTTACTTTATTGTTCTCATTTCATCAGGGGCAAGCATCTGAATGGGCGTTGCTGAGGCGACATTCCTCAGAAGAAACTTTTGGGGTACAGATTTGTGGAGCATATCCTGATACCATTGCACGAACTGTTGAACTCATTGATCGTGAATGCATGGTCGACTTTATTGATATAAACATGGGCTGCCCCATTGATATTGTTGTTAACAAAGGTGCTGGATCATGTCTTCTCACAAAGCCCATGAGAATGAAGGGCATTATTCAAGCAGCCTCCAGTATGGTTGATAAGCCTATAACTATTAAAGTAAGCTTATGGTACTTTAATTTCTTCCTCTTAGAAATTAAGACTTCACTTTGATTATTAATATAACTCTTAGTAGTTATTTTGGTTACTAAATAACTTTTTGTTGAAAGCTAACCTTTTTTTTTGCTCAAGGCAAGCTATATTTATTTCGTTTGAACTGGTATTGGTTGCGTTGTTCTTTACTTTTCCAGTTTGGTGTATTTCCCTCGTGCTTCAACTTAGTCAAATATTTCTTTTTCCTTTCTAGGTTCGGACTGGTTATTTTGAAGGGAGAAATCGGGTTGATTCTTTAATCTCTGATATTAGAAGCTGGGGAGCTACAGCAGTGACTATTCATGGTAGATCACGGCAACAACGTTATAGCAAGCGTGCAGATTGGGAATATATCTACTCATGTGCAAATAAAGCACCTGATGATCTACAAGTTTTGGGAAATGGAGATATCTTTTCATACAAGGACTGGAACACACATATTTCTGATTGCCCAAAGCTGTCTTCTTTCATGATTGCTCGTGGTGCTCTGATAAAGGTTGACCTTTTTATGGCCTTATCTTTTGTTTTCACATTTACTTGCTTTTGATTGAGACTTACTGTTATAGTAACTTTTATTTCTTCTTTTTACTCAGCCTTGGGTATTTACTGAAATCAAGGAACAAAGGATCTGGGACATTAGTTCTGCAGAACGGTTTGATATTCTGAAAGATTTTGTGTGGTTTGGCCTTGAACATTGGGGCTCTGATTCCAAAGGTACAGTCTAAACATTTTTAGTTCACAGTACAGTGAGAAATCGAAACTATTGAATCAATGGCCAGTTATGGTTACAGAATGCATTGGCTATTATCATCTATTTTTCTGTTGCATGTCTTGTCAATGGTGGTCAATTGTTGCAGTACATGTTAGTTTATAATAAAATGGATATGTACTGTAAAACCATATGGATTACCTTGACCTGTCTACCTTCTCGCCTACAGGATGATCAAAGGAAGGTCGAAAATCATTCCAGGATGTCAGCTGATTCTAGTCTAATACTTGAGCTTTTTTTTTGAAATCTGATTTGTCACAACATTGTCTATAGCCTTGACAGGATTACCAAAATGAAGGTTGGGCTGAGCTACATAAAAATGTCTACTGTGTTGAGAGGATTATGATTTATTGAAAATTTCCTCCAGAGAAACAAAATTTTCATGTCATTATTTATGCTTTTAGTGGGCAGATGCACTTAGTAATGCATCAACAAGAAAATCCTTGATGTGACCCTCTTCCTGTTAACTTGACCACTGTGATGACATTAACTGCTGGATTGCAACATACCTATGTTTTAAATTCTGGATCCCAAATGATTTAATTTCTTTTCCTCCTTGTCTGTAATTATTGTCACAAAAAATAGCTAGTGTTTAAACCATATGTGGTGTGCTGTGCAGTTGTGGGTCTAATTCATTTCTATGAACTCATTGGATAGTTCTTCTCTAATAGGTGTGGAGACAACACGTCATTTCTTGTTGGAATGGCTGAGCTACACCTACCGGTATATACCTGTGGGTCTGTTAGATGTCATTCCACAGCAGCTAAATTGGAGACCGCCCAGCTACTTTGGTCGTGATGATCTTGAGAGTTTAATGGCCTCCGATTCAGCAGCTGATTGGGTATGTAGCTTCCCTTTTGTCTGCAATGCCACACATAGCTTTCGTCTGTTGATAATTGAACTCTTTTTGTTAACACTTGCAGATTAGAATCTCTGAGATGCTGCTTGGAAAGGTTCCAGAAGGCTTCACTTTTGCGCCAAAGCACAAATCCAATGCTTATGACCGAGCTGAGAATGGCTGACATTATTGAAACTATATTCCAATTTAGTTGATTATTTGTGATCTGTTTTATTTGATACTGAGAAAAGCTCTCAACGGTGAAAGAAATAATGAGTTTTTGAGTTATGGAGCCTGCCTTTTCAAGATATGCCTGGCTGCATATCCTAATTTACCCACTTGTAAAGCTAATAAAAGTCCACTGCATTTGATAGTATTGTGCTTGTATTATGCTTTTTTTATGTCTGATGGTATTTGTTATGCTGGGTGTGCAAAATGGCTGGAGTTTTGAATGCGGATGATTTTACTTTTACGCTGGCAAATTCTTTGAATCTTATTTTGTTATCTTAAATTTTATAGATGCTGTGATGGACCTTGAATTTGCTATTTGCCAAGCATACAGTAGCATAAACTCCTTGGATCTCTCGCACAACAAAAGTGTGATGATAAAGAGTACAAGAAACAGGGATCTCATGATGAAAAAGAAATTGCAAAGTGCACTTCCCGTATTCTGCAGGAGCATTTTCCCTAATATTTTCTGCAAAATTCCCTCGAAATACCAGGGACCATGGTATTCTTGAGGCAGAGCTCTGGTAGGAGGCCAAAAGCTATGCGATTCACGCCTCTGTCAACATCAGAAAGTTGAAAAATAAACTGCAAATAACACCGAAAGAAAGATTTGTACATGGTCGTCCCTCAACCCAAAAGTTCAAACTAAACATCAAGTTGGGCTGTCGGAGCAACGGCAGGCTAAACCTAAGAAGGTCAACATCAACTCCATACGAAACTCAAAAAACAATTCCGACACGGTAAGACAACGCAGCAGACACCGGTATCAATAACCGAACGCGTGAATACCATAGACACTCATCTTCCAAGGGGGGACGAAGCCGAGCCATTCTAATTGAAACTAAAGAACTGAAAGAAACATTTCGATCCGATCCAATCCAGAGAGCAGGATGCTATCGTCAGCTGGAGCAGTCCACGTCTCCAGAACTTTTGTCCAATCCAGATATCAAAGAAATCAAGTCAACAAACATTTTTAGAGGCAACAAAATAATCAAGCATTTGATAGCTAATTTTAATCTCTTTATTCAAACAAACATTGCTCAAGACCTATAGGAAGATACAAATCAACAACAACAAGATCAACCAAGAAATAGCGGCGCGATGAATGTCGGAAACCAAATGAACATATTTTTGCTTTGTAACCGAATGATTTAGGAAAAGAACACAAGGAAGAATCGGCATTGCATTGCATCAAGGTTGCTGCTGCGAGTCCCGGTAGCCGGCGTCGACGAGCACCTTCTCCTTCTTGGCCAGCTCTACATCGTGCTCCACCATCATCTTCACCAGATCCTTGAACCCGACCTTGGGCCTCCACCCCAGCACGCTTCTTGCCCTGCTCGAATCCCCTCTCAGGTCGTCCACCTCCGCCGGCCGGAAGTACTTCGGATCCACCTCCACGTGGTCCTTCCAGTTCAACCCCACGCAGCCGAACGCCTCCTCTAAGAACTCCTCCACCGTGTGCGACTCCTCCGTGGCCACCACGTAGTCCCCCGGCTCGTCCCGCTGCAGCATCATCCACATCGCCTCGACGTAGTCGCCAGCGAAGCCCCAGTCCCTTGCAGCAGAGAGATTCCCGAGAAAGAGCTTCCGTTGGAGGCCGACGCGGATCCGCCCCACGGCGCGCGTGATCTTGCGCGTGACAAAGTTCTCCCCGCGCCGGGGGCTCTCGTGGTTGAAGAGGATCCCATTGCAGGCGTGAAGGCCATAGGCCTCGCGGTAGTTGACGGTGTACCAGTGCGCGGCGCACTTGCCGGCGGCGTAGGGGGATCGGGGGTGGAAGGGAGAGGACTCAGACTGTGGCGGAGGCGTGGATCCGAACATTTCAGAGGATCCGGCCTGGTAGTAGCGGATCTTTTTTTCGGGGGCGGCGGCCCGGACGGCGTCGAGGAGGCGGAGGGCTCCGGTGGCGACAACGTCGGCAGTGTAGTCGGGGATCTCGAAGGAGACGGCGACGTGCGACTGGGCGGCAAGGTTGTAGACCTCGTCGGGGAGGAGCGCGCCGACCCAGCGACGAAGGGAGGAGGCGTCGGAGAGGTCGGCGTAGTGGAGGCGCATCTGGGCCTTGTCGGAGCTGTGAGGATCGACGTAGAGGTGGTCGAGGCGAGCGGTGTTGAAGTTGGAGGAGCGGCGGATGAGGCCATGGACCTCGTAGCCCTTGGAGAGGAGGAGCTCGGTGAGGTAGGAGCCGTCCTGGCCGGTGATGCCGGTGATCAGGGCGACCGGGCGGCGAGGGATGAGGGATGGCAGGAGTGGGGTCGTCGGCGGCGATGCGGTGCCGTTCGCTTTGGATCTGCCGGCAGCGGCGGCGGACTCGTCGGCGGTGGCTGACATTGCTGTTGTCTCGTCAGATCTGAGAAGTTCTCGTCGGGAGGGAGAAGACGTGGTGGGGGAAGTCAATTTATAGGAGAGTGGGTCGAGATTCAGAACTAGCGCCCTTTTTTGTTGTTATTTTCGGGCATGAAATGGCGATGGTAATGATTTCATTGAATAATAATAATTAAATTATTTGTTTATTAAAGATATAATTAAAGTAATTTATCATTTAATTTTGACGACAGATGTAGTTTTAATATTACTAACAATTAATGGAGATCATTCTTTCTAACTTCACATTTTTGCCACACATTCAATGGAATATTTATCTAGAAATACCATTTAACTGCAAATTAAATGGCTTTATATTATACGAGTACCCAAAAAATCTTTTATTTCTTCGAACGTAGTCGACATGGTATCCAATTTGGTGTTTCTGCATGAATCATTTTTTTAATTTTGTAACCAAAAGTAAATCCTGGTTAATGGCAGATAGTAATAGGGTTGTTCAGGCACCAAATTTGGATGAGTAAGTCGGGATCAGAGGGCGTTGAGATATGGTTGAAGAGGTTTTAATTTAAACGAATTTTAGGAACTATTATTATTATTATTATTATTTCTGCTTCAACTCATATCGCCGGAGAACTTTTATAGAAGTGGAAATCTCTCAGTTGAGTATTTAATTATTCTAAATATCAGGGACTCATACGCGATTTACGTAGATTTTATGGATCATGGACTGCATGATAATATATGACACTCGTGGACGTTTTCATGAACTGCGAACTGCATGATCTGGCCGTTGCGGAAGTTCACTAGAAGCACAGCTCCGTGAAATCAAGAATTCCGCGTCGGGAAGTGGCAGAAGCAACAGAAAACGTACCCCACACGTGTCTTTTAGCAGCATGGCAAAGGCGGGAAATATCAAACATCATTGTTTAATCGGACGATCAAACTGTACTAAACAATCAAACTGAAGGCAACGAGAACTGCACTTCCAAGTTTTCATTACCAACTGCAAACATCCAAGAAATTGCGGGCAGTAACACACAAAGCTGCACAAAGCAAGCACCAAAAGGTATAATAATTTGATTTTAAAATCAATATCTCCCGCCAATTCCACCTGAGAATAATACTGCTGTTCTTCCTATGCCAACTGCAAAATTTTGTACAGAATTATCCACCAGATGTGTCTATCACATCCAATTCATGTAAAATAGAGAAATCTAGAAATGACCATTGCCAGCAGAGAAGAACTCAGCGAGCCATGCATGCCGCAGATTATAATTCTTAGCAAGGAATCCCCTTGCAAGACTCTCATGCTCATTAAGATAGTCGAAAGCTTTCCCGAGCAATACCTCATCGTAGCCTTCGGATTTCATTATTTCTTCGAAAAGTTCAGATGAAACACCTTTCTGGTTGCTCTTTAAGGCCTCTGCCAACTGACCAATTTGGAAAGCAAGATTATCTATCTTGTCTGCAAGATAACGGTTGTTTTTATCACTCTGTCCAGTTCTCCCTGTGGAATCTGATGATGCAGAAACTTCCTGGGACTTGGAGTGTGTTTCCTCCTGTTCCTCCTCGATGTCAATATTTTCAACCATCAATGGGGCCATGTCATCTCCTGAGATAGCAGTATCACTTCCAGCATTTTCCTTAGCAATAGGATTGGCAACTACCCATGGAGAAATTTCCTCATCACCACAGATGATGGTCATCTCGTCATACATCTCAATTCTCTTGTTTATAAAAGGCTCGTCCTTTGGATAAGCCTAGCAAAATTATACAAATATAATTTTAGTATGGATGAAGACTAAACTATATGTAGGTTGATTTTAGGCCTACCTAGCTCACCATGATATGTTGACCATAGGATGCTGCATCCATGATGATCTTCTTCTCATCTTCATCCCAAGTTGTATTGCTCAAACTTCTTAGCTTCATTATTTGCACATACCGTGTCTTTACAGTTCTCAGATGATTTTCCACATTTGAGTCACTGCAAACCAATCTGAATTTCTCCCGGACAGCTTTTGCTGCAGCCATTAATGCTTGTCGCTTAAAACTCTTGTTAACCTTCTGCCCCTGTCGTACTTGCTCCACGAGAAAACGGAGCAAGAAGCGGCTCATAGCAGGGCTCCACCTGAAGTTGGTGCAACCCTTCTTACTAGGCCGCCCTTCTCGTTTTGGAGGATGATCCATACCTACAATTAATTAACACATTTAAGCAACAAAACATACATTTTTATAATTGCTGTTGAATGGACCACACTGGGAACTATATAGTAGCAGGAAACAGGCACAGACACCAGCTCATCAAACTATTTAGTATGTTACATAAATGATATCCCTATCTTGGCTCCTAAATTGCTGCTTCAGTAATCTTTGTGGAAACAAATTGGTGCCATTATTTTACCTACAAATCTGCTGCTCTTTCTATCTATTTCACACACTGTTCAGGAACAAAAAGTGCTACTCAGACTTGTCAGAAGATTTGTGTCACTCAAAACTCATTGCTGAATTCTTTTTCCATGATTTTTTTTTCCATTCCAAAACACAGCCACACAAGCATTGCAAAGCTTGCTTTTAACTCTTTTCTAATAAAATGCTAAATTCTCCATTTTGTACAAGTAGTTGCTCATAATTAAATGTCTTTTAAGATAAGAAAAAACCATGAGCACTAGTACCTTTTAAATAAGGAGTCTCAGCATTAACAGGTAACAGATTAACAGGGCACACTTCATCTGCATCAACTTTTAATCTTTTGTTTTGAGAAGAACCACGCACAAGATTAGCACAAACTGTCAAAAATGTTTACAAAGTAGTCATGATTTTTCTAATAGAAGGCTAAAAGCAAATAAGGAAGAGAAGAAAGAGCAAGAAATCAGCTCACCTCTCTCAAGTTGCTTTGCATCTGTGGATGAAAACGTAAGTCTCATTCGATGTACTTTATGCTGAGGTTTCTCTTGACTTGATCTTGAAGCTTTCATTGGCAATTCCTATTGTTCCCAATTTTTCCTGCTAGAGTAACAAAACAAAAAGTAAAAAATCTTCAAAATGCATAATAAACATCAACTTAAGATGTTTCATGTCAATTAGTCAACAATAACTATCATGAGATAGAAACACAAACACAGCTTTTTACAGAAAATATCACATAACTATGCTTGAGGCTTGATAACCAATTCTAAACAAAGAAACAGGAAAATGGACTCCCATAAAAATTGTATAGCCAACAAAATGAATCAAGTAGAGCACAACAATGACATTCATCCCCAAATAAAAGATTTATACATCATCTGCAAAACTCCACTTTTAATCCAAATTAAGAAAAGAAAGCATCATAATAAAGCAAAAAAAAATTGCATCAAACAATCAAAAAAGCAGAAAACAACTGAAATTAGTCATGAACAGAAGCACAAGAAAAAAAAACAAGAAAAGTTTTTAAAGAACAGATAAGTTCATTTTGGGGTCAATCACAGAAATTTGCATCGTTGTGGAAATATTTCGAGTTTCTTTTTCTTTTAACCAAGTATTGTAGATTATTTCAAGGAAGGCTAGAAAAATCTAAAGTAGAAAAAAATCATCACTTATGTAGAATGGTCTCTAGAAAGCAAATGAAATATGTTCTCATATCCTAATAGACGATATGACCAAATTTTACTTCTTTGCTATATGGTTGGCCATTTGAACTAATTCCAAAAAAAGAAAAATCTATCAACTTTCATCTTTATTTCTACCTTCAACGTAGAGCACCAATTTTTCTTAAAACCCTAATATCTCCTGTTAATTACAACGAATTCCTCACAGCCATGACTGTTCCGTAAACATATGTATGGGTCTCCACTTTCAAACCTCCATGTCTCATGACTTCCATCACTTCCATATTTCCACTTATGATACAAATATACCTTCAGGAAACGCTTTTCCCCGGCATTTTACGGGCCTAAATAGTAATTACGATTAATTATCAAACGAGCAGCCGTAACAGTAATTTCAGTATTATCGGTACAAGAAAATAAAAAGGACGATGAATAAAAAATTACGATGGATGAAGTGGAGATACGACACCGGAAAAGCCGAGTTCAGGAAGGACAAGGCAGGAGGAAGAACGGGAACTAGGGCTTCAGCTTCCGATTTCCGGTTCATGGAGAGAAAGAAGAATAGAAGGATTGAGGAATCGTACCTGGGATTCAGCTGGGAATCACGGAGATCGGGCGAGGAAACCCTAGATCAGGCGGAAGACGATTTCCCTGTTTTCCTGAAACGAGTGCATCTCCTGTTCCGGAGGTCGGGATTTCCCCGAAATCAGCGTTGCCTTCCGGAATTGGCTCCGAGGGCTAGTGGCCAAAAAGGGCCTGTTTTCCTCGGAAAACGGTTTCTCCAGGAATTCGACTTCTGCTTTCAGCTTGGTGGAACCAGACCGGGTTTATTATTTTGAATGCTGATGCCGGTTCGGCCTTGGGCCCAGACCGAGCCGGGAATTGTTCTGCAGGCCGGAGTCTCAAGGAATCCGGGGGGAAAAAAAGTTCTGCATGAGGCAGTCCAGAAATTTTGCTATAATAGCAACTCAAGGCCTGTGTCTTTCTCAGTTTGAAGTTTTTTCTTCAGAGCGAAAAATAATTTAAATACGAAAAGAATTTTTTTATTTAAAGTTACTTTTGCATACATACAAAAAAATTAGATCAACCCCGTGCAGTTCCCTTTCTAATCTGCATTCAAGTGTTAAAAAAAAAAAGGAATTATTAGCACATGATGACCACTTCGAGACCTGCTTGGTTTCAGAACCAGGTGAAACTGGAAACGTTACCGAAAAAAAACCACATTTTTCTGGAACATCACCATAAAATTCGTGGGCCAACAAACGGGGAAGCAAATGTCAAGTACTGTCACCTTAATACTCGGATACAAACGTCATTCAATCAAATGCTCATATGCAGAATATTTGTCTCGGTTCCAAAGATGAAAAGGGCAACGCCCCTTCACAATCATCAGATGGAAGTTCTTCTGATTTGGGTATCAACCAGTCCTCAGGATGATATGCACACCACTGCCGGTGTCGACAATGTTGCTGATCTCACCAACTTTCAGAGTGAAGGCAGCTTCCTCAAATGGTTTTTGCATCTGACCACGCCCAAACCGCCCTGTAGCAATGGTAATACTTGAATCAGTGAACAGAATACCACCAATTCAATGAGTTCTCAGACAAAAAGGAAGCCTTTTGAGGATTTACATGCTAGGTAGGATAGAAATGGACTTGTGAAAGATGTGCATGAAAAATGAAGCTCCTAAAGGTGGTAGAATGTACCAACACAAAAAAAAAAGAAGAATTAAGTGCAAAGGGATTGAAAAGGCTGTGCTGATAAGGTAGTTCAAACAAATAGCCCAAACTTTAACTATCACGAAGAAGACTATCTTGTAATATCATTTGAATCATCTATAAATCACAAGTTTTCCACTTTAAAGAAACTACAAATACACAAATTATAAAAAAGAGTGTGGTTAATTTTGATTTTCTTCAATTAGGATTCTGTTTCAAGGTGAACAGCTTGTTCTGTCAACACTACGATGTCAAGCAGTAGGAGACAGCAAAGCGGAAGTCTGTTACACCCAGAACATATTGGCATATAGAGATTGGATATAATTATGCCACGGATACCAAAGAAAGAGCACCATTGTTATTTGATCAGACAATTCAAAAAGCATCTCTAGTTTTTGAAGTTAAATTTCACCAAAAGGTATGAACAAGTTTCACCACCACTTGAAAGCAAAACTCACCTGATTAACTCAAGTAATTTGAATTAGCAGGATTAGAAATATCACAGTAAGATGTTGATTTAGCATGAAAAAGAAAAGAGAACCACCCACTTTCAAGCTCACAAATTAGAACTTGAAATTGAAACCAAATGGAAGATTTGTCCTCCGTAAACATTCCACAAGCCAAATCACTGTGGATAATTCAAAGAAGTTGAAAAAGACAATGAACATCTTATAGGTTAAGAATAACAGGATTCTAGTCCTCCAATAGCAGAAAGAGAGAAATTTTGCCAACCTACAAAGATATTGCAATAGAACACGCGAAATAAAAGTTATAAGTAAACAGATGTTTATGCAAGTGAAGTGGATAGAAACGTTCACGACCTGGATATTAACTCCATCAAGAGTGGGTCAACAACCAAAACCCAATTGGCCATTGCTATATAAATATTTTTTTTAGTACAATTATGACAGGTAGTTTCAACATTGTTGGTTGGGTTTTCACTTTTTTCCCAGATATCGGCCAAAATATGACGATGATTCAGTTTGAAAATAATGGTGCATTATGGTTTAAGTTAAAACCATGAGCCATGAATGGTTTATAAAGTTTAAAAAGACAAATGAACAAATCACACAGACCAACTATGTGCTTCAACTCAGTCAACTCTTTCTGCCTAATTCCAGTTACACTGGAAAACAAAGAAACCTATACGAATTGGGCTTCTAATTTTCACCCATTTTCTAGTTTCTTTCATTTGCCTTATGTAAGTTTGAAGTTTTTCTTCATGCCTCAAAACAATTTTTCTACTGATGATTTCTGTTTTCTCCTACTCAAAAATTTCCCCATCTATTCCTGCATCCATTCATGTCAAGAGCCAAAACAGATTTCATCTACGCCTAATCTGTGGATTCTTCCTAGCAACACTTTACAAAAAGTAATTTGTCAAATAGCGTTGTTACTTAGCATACACGAATCTACTGCATCTAGAACATAATTAGTCACATCCAACTACGTATTCTAATTTTTGTACAAAATCAAACAATTCATTCTTAAATCGAGACAATTATTTCAGCAGAAAAAAAGTAATAAACAATCTGTTTCTGCATTTCAATAGTCACTCAGAGCCTAATATGTAGAAGGCAGTGCAAAAGAGCAAATATAGACCACGATCAAAGCCATCCGCAACATCGCCACAGAGCATCAAAAGCCAACCGCCGGCCGCACAACAACAAACGGAGACGCTAAATACAGCATGAAAGATACAGATCATCAAAAAAAATCTTCAGAACATCAACCAAAGGCCTAGAGAGAGAGAGAAAGAGAGAGAGAGAGAGCAGAGAAGCACAAAATCATGGAGGCGATGGGTGGGAGCGGACCTAGGTCGCCGCCGCACTTGGCGGAGCTGCAATCGGAATAGCGGGAGGCGAGGTCGTCGAAGCGGGACCTTCCAGCGACGATATCGTCGCGAAGGGATCGGAGCTGCTCGGCGGCGGCGTCACGGGTGGTGCCGCAGATGGTGAGACCCTCCGGGTCCTTCCACGAGGCCTTGCGCCGGGACCCCTCGTGCTTTATCAGTATGTGGGAGGCCTTCACCTGCTGGGATGCCATTGCCAGCAGCGGCTGCCGGAGATCGGAGCAAAGATGTGGCAGAGAGCGAGAGAGAGACGACGAGGATGACCAGAATGGACCGACTGGTTGCTTCGATTTCGAGGATATTCTCCGATCTCCACCGACTTATTGAGTAGCTGGTGGGCTGGGCCTTTGACGCATAAGTCCACAGGCCTTTCGGCTCGCCGATTATATCCTATATTTTGTCCCAATTGCAGAAACCACCTTCGATAATGAATATTATGTAAACAGACAGAACCGAATAGCTTTTGAGTTTTATCAAAATCTGGTGTCAACCCAATTACGCACAAAGATATCTTCATACTTAAATAATTTGTATTTCTACGAAAATATGATAGAGATAACTGTGAAATAGGAGCTTTTAAGTTCACGATCACCATTTTACGATATAATAAAAATATATATATTAATATAGCAAAAAATGATTGTCTAGAAATTTAATAAAAATAAACCATTTAAATACATAATAATTGATTTTATAAAAAACTAAATAATTATTTGGATATTACATTAACACTGTGTAGCTGTTTGAATGCCAAATTGCCATGTTTTATAGACGACTATTCAAATATATACCTAAATATTTTATGATTATTTTTGGAAAAATTTCATGTATATCCTGGTATTTATCTTATACTCCTATAAAAATTGCAATATATTATATATTCCTGAAAATTTTTTTTCTCAAATACCCATCTAATTAAATGGCGTTAACCATTAAAACTAATGGAATAATATTAAAATTATTATTATGTATATATATATATATATATATATATATATATATATTTATGCTAAAAATGTTACGAAAAGTTCAAAAAATCATAAAAAGTTTTGACAATATAAAAATTTGTAAAAAATTCTTCAAAATATAGAGAAAATAAAAAAATTTTGAATGTTCAAAAAATTATAGAAAAGTTTCTGAAAATATAAAAATAAAAAAATTATAAAATTATAGAAAATTACAGAAAAATCTCTGAAAGTATAGAAAATCACAAAATCCTTGAAAATAAAATAAATCACAAAAAAATTTTGAAAGTTGAAAAAATTACAAAAAATATTGAAAATATAAAAATAACTAAAAGTCTCCTAAAAGTATAGGAATCGAAGAAAATATTGGAAGTATAGAAATATCATAAATACCCATGAAAATTAAAAAATCACAAAAAATTGTAAAAAATCAAAAAATTTCAAAAAATTACTAAAAGTACGAAAAATCATAAAACTCCTAAAAATATATAAAATCATAAAAACTTTGAAAGTTCAAAAAATTTGCATGAAAATCTCTAAAAGTTCAAAAAATGGCAGGAAAAACTTTTGAAAGTACAGAAAATCAAAATGTTTTTTAAAAAAGTTCAAAATATCATGAAAAACGTTGGAACTTCAAAAATTTAAAACATATGGAAAACCCCTCAAAGTTTATAAAATCACAAAAAAATCCTAAAAGTTCAAAATATTATGAAAACCTTGAAACTTTAGAGAATCACATAAAATTTATCAAATTTCAAAAAATAGCAAAAATCTGCTTGAAAGTTTATAAAATTACCACTGTATATTTAAAAAAAATCACAAAGTATTGAATCCTATATATTTTTATGAGAATAACAAAAATGTTACTAAATATGTAACATTTACCAAAATTCATAACATGAATTAGGAGTATAAATGAGCCAAGTTGAGCTGACCCAGCTCAAGCTCTACTCATCCTCAGAATCATTAGCTCAAGCTTGTGTCTTCGTGTAGCTCAATCTCAATTGAAATTTAAAAATAAATTTTAATAATTTTTCGAAAATAATTTATATTAGAATAATTATTTGTAAAAATAATATTAAAATGATGAATTAAAATCATCACATTTTAATAATGTTAATTTTAATAAATATTTAGATGTGTGACATTAATGTATTATTTTAGTATTAAATTTTAAAGAATAATTCAAATATATATTAGTTGAAAATAATTATTAATTTTTAAATTGAGCTGAGATCGAGCTGCTTGAGCTCAAAGTAGATGATTTTGATGCCAAGCCAAGCTCGATCTGGGCTTAGTTCAACTTTATTTGTACAATAAACTCAGTTCAAGAAGAGCAATAAATTATTGCTAAATTTTCACAAAATATAGCAATAATATTTATGTTCAAGACACATAAAAAAACTTAATTTTCACAATGAGGTACAACACAAAACCAACCAAATGTTATTAGAAAAAAACCATTGTAGATATCCAGCATTACACATCTTTCTCAGAAAATACAAAATCTATCGTCTCCGGTTCAATATAAGAATCACCACCTTCTTCTTTGGCCTTCTTGGCCTTCTCTCCATAGTCCCGGCTTGCTCCCAACCCGTACCCCAATCCCCAGCACGTCCACCACTAACTTTTCATTCAGGAACTGATCGGAATTTCAAGGCCAAGTCATCATTGTTACGCCGGAACTCACCGCCTCCAATATGGAGTTCCACCCACAATACGTCAAGAAAACCCTGACCGCCACGTGTGGCGCCCAGCCGAAGATCACCAGGCCAGTAGCGCTGGTCCTCTCCTTGAACTCCACCAGTCACCACTCCATCTCTGCCTTTTTCTCGCACTCTTTGATCACCCAGATGAACGGGCTCCCCAACGCCTCAAGCCCGTTACCAATCTCCATCAGCTGGAGGGGCTTGATAAGCACCATGCTCTTGAAGTTGGCGTTGATCACCGACACCGGCTCCTTGGAATTGAGCCAGCTCGTGCATTCGTGCTCTTCGATGGTGGCCTTGGTCCCTCTCGCAGCCTTGCTGGCTGCGTCCTTGTTCGACAACGACACCGGCCCAATTGCCCAAGCTTTCTTCCCCGTCGTCTTCTTGTAGTAGTCTATGTAGTCGTTTTCCAGAGCTTTGAAGCTATCGAAGACCATGCCGTCGCCCGAGACCTGGGCCTCGATGGTCTTGTCCCAGAGCTCCTCCCACCCCGACATGCTGAAGAATCCGGGGGCCTCTGTCTTGTCGACCTTGATCCGGTGGGGCAAGTCCGGCACCAAGAACCGCTATGTCTCGTCGGTAATGCTCCGATCAAGCCCGTGTTGGCGGATGTTGTGATAGCACGCGATGGAGAAGCAGCACTGGCCGTGGAAGATGAGGCGGGGAATGCTCAAAACGCCGGCGACCTCCGCCATCCAAGGGAGACAGATGTTGGCAATCATGCACGTCGGCGGCGATTGTTGCTCTGGAGGTAACAATATTGAAATCGAAACAAAAGAATCCGAAAACATTTCGGCATGGGTCAAAAATATTTAAAACTCGAGTTTCCTTGTATAATTTTTGACTTTCACATAGTACTTCTTGAACTTCAGAATTATCATCTTCATCATCAAAAATTTACCTGAGATCTGGATTACAGCGATTGAGAAGCTTCTGCTCAAAGCATGATTTTTTGGCTTTATTCTTTCTTTTAGTTTCTCTGTCGGTTTGAACTATTGTCCGAAATATTTATTTCATGTCATTCGGAATTTTTTCACATGACCGAATTGAGCCGGTGACTCATCCTAAATACTCTTTTAATCTTATAATTTCAGAACTAAGCACACGACCACACTATTTGCAACGAACTTTACAATTTTCTGCATCTACTAATTCACAGTATTGTCATGCAATATCGTCATCACGAGACATGTTTTGCTTTGAAGCCATATGCAATACAATAGTAGCAGTGACAGAACAAATGTTGACTGAAGAAAATTTATCTATAATTAAGGAAAAAACTTTATTTTCACAATACGTAATTTAATAAATAATTCAAAAGTAACTAATGTACACAGGAATAAATAACTTTATATGTAGGATATAAGATTTAGGGTTTAGGATTTACTAACCTATTTTTTGATTTATTAGCTAATTTTCACGTTAATTTAATACATAATACATAATACATAATTTAATACGTAAATTAATATATAGTACGTAATTTAATACATAATTTAATATTTAATATATAATGTAATACGTAATACATAATTTAATACATAATACATAATTTACTATTTAATACATAATTTAATATGCAATACATAATTTAATACGTAATAGATACGACATAATTTAATACCAAAATTAATACATAATACGTAATTTAGTACATAATTTAATACGTAATACATAATATATAATTTAATATATAATACATACTACATAATTTAATACATATTTTATTATATAATTTAATACGAAATACATAATTTAATACACAATACGTAATTTAATACATAATTTAATACATAATATATTATTTAAAACATAATTTAATACATAACTTAATACATAATACATATTTTAATACAAAATACGTAATTTAATACATAATTTAATGCGTAATACATATTTTTTTACATAATTTAATGCATAATTTATAAATTCAATACATAATTTAATCCATAAATTAATATTTTAATACGTACTTTAATACAAAATACATAATTTAATAAATTATTTAATCCATATATTTAATATTTTAATGCAAAATACGTAATTTAATAAATAATTTAAATAATTTAATAATTTAATACGTAGCAGCAAATCTTTAGTTATTGGTCTAGGCAAATTATTTTTCTTAACTTTGGCTCCTTAATTTTTGATAATTGTAGATATTACTGTTTCAATTTAGCAGATCCATAAGACATATACACGCAATGCAAATTTAGCATATCCATAAGATATAAACAAGTAATAATAAACAAAAAATAAATAGTTTGATCTTCTCTATTTTAATTCAATTCTCAACATACATAGTATGTATGATACATCAATTAGTACCAACGGAAACTAAAATTTATGATATATCAATTATCAAACTGAAAATTTCATACCTCTGCAACCGTAACCAAAATAGATTGTCGATTCACAAAACTCTTTCACTAATACAGCTGAACACTCAAATGAAATCGTCTGCAAATATCTAGCTATTTACACTAAGTATATATAAGCCATAAGACCCACAACCCATCCACCCGTGATTCATGAGAAAAAATAAAGCAATTAATCAATCAATCAGCACCAACCGACCAACCGACAGCCATCCACCCCTGATTTCCGGGAAAAAAATAAAACAACAGTACTAATTCAAAGTGATTATATTCATAATTAACTAAATAAAATGTGATTAACTAAATAAAACGTGATTAACTAAATAAAATAAACCAGCACAGTAAACTCTAAACTGAGAGCGGGGAAAGCGTCGGTCGCCGGTCGACCTGTGCTCGCGGGGGAAGCTGCGCTCGTTGGGCGAGCTGCCCTCACCGGTGGAGCTGCACTAGCCGGCCGAACTGCCCTTGCCGGCCTAGCTGTGCTCGTCGTGGGAGCACGTTTGCGGCCAGTTGAGCCGCATAGATGCCGCGCGGAGATGCTGAAGATGCTGTGGTTGCTGAGCTCGCCGGAGATGCCGGAGATGCCGCCGGTGCCCTGAGCTCGCCGTGGGTGCGCTGCGATCGCTCGGAGCGCACTGAGCTCACCGCCAGTGCCCTGAGCTTGCCTTGCGCGCGCTGCGATCGTCTCGCACACGCAAAGCTCGCCCCGCGCACGCTGCGGTCTCCTCGCGTGCGCTGAGCTCGCCCCACGCGCGCTGCGCTCGCCTCGCGCGCGTCGAGCTCACCTCCCTACGCTCCTTGCGGCTGCCCCGAGTGCCCTGTGCCTGCCCCGCATAGACTGCCGCCGGCCCGAGCCTGCCGCGCTCGCCCGCAATCGCCTGCGGGAGCCGCCACCTTCAACCTAGTACAGCGAACCCTAAAACTGAAACAATATTTATAATATCATTTCGGTACCGGTCGAAATCGAGCCGTTTCGGCTGAAACGATTCGGTTTCGGCCGAAACGTCGAACCATGATAACAACAACAAACTTTGGAGGAAAATGTAAAAAGTAAAAACAAAATATTTAAAAGATGTTATAAATCCTGGAAACAACAGGGGCCTACATGCAAATAACCCATTGGCAATCCGACTTAAGTTGGTCCCGAAAGCCTGGTTTGACGCAAGCAATCCACCCAATTCCATCCGCTGCATTGACCTCTGTAGGGTTTTGGAGGCTTCTGATTTGTCCACCCATCTGGGCCAGCTCCATCTCCTTTGCTTCCGGCGATCCCCGATGGCGCTCCCCCGCCCTTACTCCGGCGTCAGTACCCTGGCCTTTGTGCGTCTCTCTGCTCCCTTCTCTTGCTTTCTATTCTTCATTTACGTTCCAGTCTCCGTTTGTTGAATCTTAGTTTCCGCAGGTGGCTCGTGCATCAGCGTTCACCTTCGGCGTCGTCTATGGAAGCATGAAGCTCTCCTACCTTCAGGTACTTTGATCTATTTTGACATCGATTGAAAGTTTTCCTCTTTTGGATATCATTGCATTATTCATCTTGAATTGCGTCTTGGATTTCCATCTCTGTTGTTCCATGTTGCAATTCGAGATGTTTAATCGTCGTTGATCTCTTTGAATTTCCTGGACTTATGGTTGGATTATTAGATCGTCAGATCGCTCCAATCCAATTCGTTTCTTGAAAACTTTAAGTTGGAAAAGAGAGGGGCTTGCAAGTTACTATGGACTTCAGTAAACAGTTGTATTTAGGGTTGAAATGTTGCATTTTTGAGGGCTAGAGCGAACATCCCCAATTTCCTTTGTTTTTTGTTCCATTATACAGCTCAATTTATGTCATGAAATTAATTATGTTGATCTTGTCATAGTATATGGTGTGGAGCAAGCAACTGATTCTGCAATCAAGATGATTGATTGCCATATGATGTCTTTGGACAATGGAGGAAAAGATGCTATCGATTAGCAGACTCAGCATCTGAAATGAACTGCCTAAGCTTGTTGAAATCCTCATTTTGATTAATGTTCCAATTGGAGACTCTGTAACAACTAACAAGCAGCGGTTAAGTTTAATCATCAGGAATCAGTTGGAGT
This sequence comes from Trichopus zeylanicus subsp. travancoricus, assembly GCA_005019695.1. Lineage (NCBI taxonomy): Eukaryota > Viridiplantae > Streptophyta > Magnoliopsida > Dioscoreales > Dioscoreaceae > Trichopus > Trichopus zeylanicus. The sequence continues at coordinate 313,028 of RXID01014489.1, forward strand.
ACTTGCATAATGAGATATTGTAAGCTTAAGTAGAATTAGGGAGCTAGGAGGGACTTATTTTCAGTTCAGATAGGAATATGATGGTGGGTTGGGGTTCTACTTCTCATAGGCAGACCAGGAATTTGGGATAAGATAAAGAAATGAGTAAATTTGATGTAGTCCAGGTGTGACAGTGCTGGTCATAGGTGGTGTGGGAGCATAGAAACAGAAGGCAATATGGCAGAGGCAAGAATTTAGAGGTTCAGGGTTTATAATAAGTTCAATGTGAAGGTAGTGTTGAAAGTCGTGTGAAGGCAGTGTTGAAAGTTTAGCTAGCATGTTTTAATAACTTGGATTTGGGTTTCTAGAACATAGCTAGGACATTTTAACTCTTCCTCTTTTCCTTATCACCTTGTTTTCTTTCTACGCCCAGTTGTTGCCTTGTAATTGCTTGATATGAGTAAGGATCACTATAATGGGCAAGTGTGCGATACTCAATTCTAAGTCTGTCAGTTCCAAACTATGATATAGTCATGAATGGTGGTTTATATTTCTATGGCTACTTTGCTGCTTATTGTTGTAAAAAGCATGAGCTTCTCGAGCTTATGCAAGAAGTCTTGATATCCCATTTTTATCATGAAAACAGTTAATAAATTTCCTAACTTTTCACTTCCTTTTTCTCTTCTTTCTTGGATGGGAAATTAAATAAACTATTTATACTTTGCATGCTAAAATGTTAGATGGTCTGAGTATCTCTAGTGGATTGGGCTTCTTTCTTGCTCGACAAGTCAGCACAGCAAATCCCTTAGAACAGCCTTTGTGCTTGATCCAAAGACTCCATCACCAAACTTGATTCTTATATTTTCCTTTAGCTTCATTTATTTGGTCCTATTTTGTTTCACTTAGTGAGGAGAAATCCAAAGATAAAAATGCAAACAAAATTCTTGTCTAATTACATGAGGCTAAAAAAGTTAGAAACAAAGTTGGGACCCTGGATTGAGCTTATAGACTCTGTCCTAGATCTGGACCATCTTCCCAGCTGGATACGAGGTCTAATCCCCTGGAGATAATACTTGGACCACCTCCTTCCAAAAGATGCTGAATAAAAGCAACCAATTTGATTTTTACCTTAGGAAGTAGAGTGAACAGCATGGAAACTTGTAAATAAATAGTTAATAAACGTGTGATTTCAGGTCTTCTTTACATAAGCCTGAGATTCTGGTTGTTATTACATGCCTGTGCTTTTGTCACTATCACAATCATCAAAATAGTGACAAAAATGTCAACCGAACTTGGATAGTCAAATCAGTCTGTGAAACATGCAATGTGGCATTTGTATAGCTTTTGATGTTAGATTAATTTTTACAGCAGTAGGCTAGCAATGGCAATATCCTTTAAAATGTTATTTTTGGTTCTACATTTTCATCAGCTGTAATGTTATTTATTGTTGTGCCTTTGGGATTACCAGCGACAGTTCTATTTTCTTTCTTCCTCCAGGCCAAGGCAAAATCTCATAAGAAGGCGAGGCTAAAGGTCACCATTGACAGCCACAATGTTGATTTCTGATTTAGTCTGGTCGACAGTTCTATTTTCTCTTTCTTCCAATTGTAGTTTTCTTTGCTCCCAATTCTTGGTGCACCTTCATGGAACCTTTGGATGATAGCTTTCATGTCATGCTTGAGAAAAAAAAAGCAACAAATAATCGCTGTATCTCCCAGTGAAAATCTGGCGACATTTCAATTATTGTCTTGACCTTTCTTTCAAATTGAGAAGAAAATTTTTTTGCCCTTTGTAATCTTTATTTGTTTATCAACAATGGCCTAAGGGAAGAGCAAAACTGAGAAGTTGGGGACTGACAATCCGCAGCAGCTCGTCCTTCCAATTTCCTGCACTCATATTTTTCTGGGTCAATTTTGTTCATTACTAATGACTCAACCCCCAGGTACTAGCGGTATATCATATGGTATTGATTGATAATTGTGTCGAAAAATCGATTCTCAATATAAATTGGTATAATTTTAATTTTGGTCTTTTATAAAATTATAAAATTGATTTTAATTTCGATTTTGTACTTTACAAAAAATTGTTGAATCTAACATATATAAATATGTCTTAATTTTTACTAAATTATAATTTTAAAAAATATCATAAAAATATTATTTTATAAATTATATTTAATTTTTAAAGTATTAAATATAAAATTTAGGTTTTAGAATTAATAGTTTAAAAAATTAGTATATCGATTTTAGAATTACTTTAAAATTAATTTAGAATTGGAATTAAAAATTTAGTTCTCAATTCAAATGGGTGTTTTTTTTGTTTTTAAGATTTTTAAGAATTAAAAAAAATCTGATTTTGATTCTATTACTCACGTCTGGTGTTCTCGGTGAATTCTTATCAAAAAGATATTCTTATAGAAAGAAAATATCTGAAATACAAATTTAATTTCCACTTGAAGCAAATAGTAGAAAATTAAATTTACTTATTTAGTATGCACAAATAATTTGATAATTAGGAAGATGTTTTGCATTGTTTTTTTCTATTTAGATTTTATGATCAATATGTTTTATTTTATTTTAATATTTTGGTTCTACATTTTAAATTTGATTTTGTTAAAAAAAAATTGTAACCAATATGTATATTTTATAACAATTGCACAACATATTTAATAACAAACTATGCGAATCGGCTATTTTTAGTAAAATAAAAAGAAAAAAAAGATGGCAACAGCAGACCTGATAAAAGCAAAGCACCGATGAGAGCCCAACATCGAACCAGCGCGTTATTTTTTTCAGACACGATTCAAGTTCAACCAAAACGTGTATATTACATATCAACCATTCCATGCACATCGCAAACATTCTAAACAGGCAGGCGAGTTCAACCTAGTGCGACCTCCGCAGAGGCCAAAACCACTGTGAATGGAACGACGACTGGTACGACACCATAAACAATAGCAGCAGCACCATCGCCGCTACACCCCACGGCGAGCTCCCGCTCCGGCTTCCCGTCTCCCGCTCCAGAACTGGTACCCGAAACACGAACCTCTTCTCCGCGAACACAAACCACGCCACCACAACGAGCAGCACCATCACCAGCAGGAACAGCAGCCGGAGACTCAGCTCTGTCCGGTGCACCTTCTCCCTGTAGTTGCCGTACCACGACAGCGACAGAAACAGCGTCACGATGGCGAACACGGCCAGCAGCGGCGCCGGCGGCAGCGACAGCGAAGCCAGCGCCTGACCCCACCACCCTTGCTTCCATTCCGGCCCCCTCGGCTCACGTACGAACCAGTCCATTATAATGCTATTAAGAATATGTTTGCTACAGATAGATATATATAAAAAAGGATTGGAAAAGTGAGATTGATGCTTTGGAGAGAGAGGTAATGGAGAAGAAGATTGATATATATAAAGGATTGGAAAAGTGAGATTGATGCTTTGGAGAGAGAGGTGATGGAGAAGAAGAATATGATGCTATGCTTTGCTTGAAGGGGAATATGAATATTTTGGAGATTTAAAGGTGGGGTCGCTTTGGATGAATTTGAGGGAAGGGTGATATCAGAAGAAGATGCTGGAGGGGACGTCGTGGCTTTGGTTTAGGGCTACACTTGGTCCCAGGATGATATGAGCTTGGTCCGACGTGTTTGAGTCGTGGCCGAGATAAGGCTTCGGCTCAGCGGCACTGTCCTTTTCTTGCTTTTTTTTATTTTAAAAAAGTCAAATATTACAGCTAAATCATATTTGAAGAGTAATTACAAGCAAAAGACCCTCACTTTGGTCGAAAAAAATTTAAATAAAAAACTCAGAACTCAAAAATATTGACAAAATTTAACTGATAAAATACTACATGAATTAAATTAAGTAAAAAAAAATACAAATATAATATCATAAGCATCTTAATTTCATAAATTTTGTAAACAACCGAGATTTATCATGGATAATTTCACAAATATACCATAAATTAATCAAAAAATAAATTACATCTATAGTTTTTATATTTTCTGCACACACTCCATCCACACAGCCCCCCTTTTTTTGTTAAAAATATTATTCAAGTAATAAAATGGAACATTGCGTCGTCAAGTGGATCGAATTTGGATCATGCTAAACCCGATCAATACACCGCACGTTTTGGAACAAAAGGATATTTGGAAATGATTCCAATCTAACGCGTCAAGTCGCTGCCCGAATATGGACCAACTCATAATATGATTCCAATCTATTTGTTGCATATTATGGAATGAGCATGGTACTCAAATCTTCAATCTCAAGAAGAAGACTGCAAAAATATTGGCCAATAAAATAGTCCATTGAGTTCAATAGTAGATAGACTATTTTTCTACAACTCAGCCATATAAGGTAAGATATTTGATGTTTTTTACTTTCAATTTATTTTTTTGAATTCTTCTATTAATTTCTTAACCGATAAAGACCCACTACCTGTAGGTGGTGTGATCTTGACTCTTGAGAGAGATTTTCAAAGAAAAAAAATTTAATTTTCTTGTGATTGTATATATCTTGATGCTTTCTTTTTAACAAAATCAGGAATCTCGCTCCTGTTTATAAAAAAAGGTTGTTCTTTTCTTGAATTATTTACACATATGAAAAGGTTTTTTTTTGCATATATACAAAAATTTGCAAAAATTATTATAAAATATACACTTTTAAGGGTTTATATAAAAATATAATTTTTTTATAAATGTCCGGTAAACACTAAAATAATGTTTGATTCAAGAAAAACTAAGCTCAATGGAAATTTAACCGGATGAATCATGGCTCTTACCCAAATTATTTTTCATTTTCTATGTAAATCAATTATATTTCTTATTGTTATGGGTATCGCGGTCAATTCATTAATCTTTTAAAAAGTGACTATTGGAAAAAAATTAAATTATTGTAATTCAACTATTACTTTTTTCGAATCAAACGACACCTGCGTTCTGTAATTATGGTCGAACTCGAGGGAAGCAAAATTGTGCGAGCGACTTTTAATTTGAAGACGGGGATGCGAATTTTGGCGTATTTTCAGAGAACTGTAAAATAAACTTTTTTCTAGAGTGATTTCAGAATATGAATGGGGGTATATGCAAAAATCCAAAGCAGCGATCAAATCGAGTGTCGCATCTGAATTGGATAGAACAGCAGTCGTCAACGGCAAGCTGCATTTTCTATTTTATTTTATTTATTTTTAAAGACAAGCGTACGCGTTGAACTACCAAATCAAGTTTAGACTTGAGACCATGGCTCGGTCAGAAGTCTACACGGTTCACTTTCAGTTTGAGCTCAGTGCTCACTGCTGTTGCAGAGCTGAGCTTGTCGGTATTTTTTTTTTTACAAAAAGATCCCATAAATATTGATTTTTGAATTTGCTTCATATTATTATTGACCAGAGATATAATAATTTTTTCTTGTTCGATGGGCACGTTTCTTTTTCTGATCAAAAAAATGTATTATAATATGATCTAATATAATAATCAACACGTGTTTTACTAATTTGATTATTAATTAATTGTTATCTATTTATTTTGTGAGATTTCATCTTTTTAAAATTTAATTTTTATTTGTTCAATTTTACGTAGATCATGTGTTCCTTGCTGTGCCAACAACATGATCACATAATTAAATATAAAAAATTATTCTTTTCAGAATTAAATAATAATGATCGGAAGTTAATTGCATGGTGTTAATTTAATCTAATTTGGATGGTAGACAAGAAGAGAATATGATCAATTGAGTCACAACTCGCTCATATTTGAATGTACGTCTATATTTTATAATAAATATTATATTTTAAAATTTCAAAATTATGAACTTAAATAATTATCGCTACTAAAATAATACTTCCTTTGTAAATAAAAATATCCAGATAAATATTTTTTTATTCTTTCCCATAATTTTTGAAATTTACGAATAAAAAACTGAATTTTTCTCTTTGCATTTGTACCAAATGCCAACTAATGTAAAAGAAGAAAGAAAAATAGTAAAAAAAGGAAAATAATGAGCAAACAAGCAACACAAACAAATAGAACTATCGTAACAATTGTTGCCGTCTCGCCACAAAAAGAAAAAAAAAACACAAAAACTCTAAGACGCAAACCAAGAAAAAAAAAATAAAAATCTAACGTCTCTTTCATCCTCCTAATCGTTGGTTGTTAATTCACTAATCCTCAATTAAAATCCAATTAGACCGCCGAAAACTCAATAGCATGGATTTGAAGCAAAGCCCCTTCCCTCTCTTTCAAAGAAAGTCTCCACCTTTGACCCCCTCTTCTTCTCCTTCCCCTCGTCTTCCCCTGTCTTTCTCCTCTACTTCTCCTTCTCCTCCAAATCCCTCTCACTCCTTCCACCCCTCATTCCCACATTCAAATCCGTATCAAAATTGCGTATATATTGATGGTAATATCCATCAGGAAGGCGAGAGGATGGGCTCCCGCTTCTCCAGCGCCGCCACCAAGGTCACCGGATCCTCCTCCTTCTCCGGACACGCCGGCCCCGCAGTCCTATCTCGGAGTGAAGCCAAGAAGAATCCGTCGCCGCCGGCGCAGCAGGAGCAGCAGCAGAGGAATCACAAGGGGGCGGCACCGGAGACGGGTGAGCTGGTCGGTGCCGTGCGGCAAGAGGACGGATTTTGGGTATGCCAAGGATTTCGAGAGCAGGTATGCGATTGGGAAACTGCTAGGGCACGGCCATTTTGGGTATACCTTCGTTGCTACAGATAAGGCCAATGTGGATCGCGAGGCGGTGAAGCGGATCGAGAAGATTAAGGTAGGATTAATTTTCTTTTTGACGGAAGATCCGATTTTTCAGTAGACTCTTCTACCTGGGGTTCTTTCTGCTTGCTTTAATTTTGTGCTCCTTTTGCAATCTGGATTCGACTTTATTATGGCCTCAAGAGGTAGAATTTGATTTGCCCACTAGGTCTGCCGTTGGTTGCATTGGCTGAATAATTTGATTTTCATATTAGAATTCACCTGAGTGATAGTTTGAGATAATGGGACAGTTCCTAGTGCTGCGCACAGAGAGAAGATAGAATTCTTCCTTTGTCACTCTCAAATTTCCTAGTAGTATCATCTGACTTTGTACTGAAGAAGTTTATGATGGGGAAATCACCCATTGTTGTATCCATTTTGCATTGCTTCAAAGTCTTGCATTGACTGTTGCTTAGCAAGTAATCTTTGTGATGATTCTAGTTGAACTTTACCCAAAATTATCTACTTTGGTGAAATCTTAAGCATAAGCTTGGGGACCATATTCCTACAAAAATCTCATCAAAGGTCATGCTTTAACAATCAAAAGTCAAGAATAAAAGTTTAGTTGGCTGTTCTCATGGGTGAGGTCAGGACCAACTTATTGCATTCCCATTTGCAGCACTATATCCTATGTGCATGTCTTCTTGGTTGTTCTCCTATTTTTGTGAAAAAAAAGGGGAGGGATATTCACAGATTTATTAAATGCTATAGTGTGTTGAACAGACAAGTTCTACTCAACACTGATGCTATTGAGATTCTTGGGAAGTGATCACTCAGCAGTTCTTTCCTGGCTCTTTCTCCTTTATCTAGATTTTTTTCTTAGAAGCCTGGCAGTTACATGTAGATGATGATTTTTCATGATAAATTAAAACATTTAGGCCATGTGGTTACTGCTGATTGTCTCTTTTACTAAAAATGCAGTAGCAGGTACTGTATAGGAGAATATCTCTCATCTGCCCATAAGTTGTTCATTAGTTATGCTGTGATTTCTTCTTGTTTTGTGGCAGATGGTCCTTCCCATTGCTGTTGAGAATGTCAAATGTGAGGTGAAGATACTGCAAGCTTTAAAAGGCCATGAAAATGTTATTCATTTCCACAATGCATTTGAAGATGATAACTATGTATATATAGTAATGGGATAAGTTTTTTTTTTCTCCCAAATCTGAATAGAAAAATTTCTTATTTATGCGTTCATGCTTGAACTTTGGTATTCCTTGTATTGATTATTTTAACTGAGAATATCACGGTATTATGCTCTTTCTGCAAATAAATTTTGACGTGTATATGTATATTGGACAAAAATTGGTCAAGTTATAAATTATAATAAATTTAGGAGTAGGCAATATAACAAAGTGCTATCTAGGACTTGTGCCTAAGTAACTCATATGGTGATAACTTTGTACTTTATTCTGCTTACATGAACCTGTTAACTTCATCTGGGAAATCTACTTTCTATTTCAGTTTTTGGCGGCATGTATTTTTTGTTATGTTATGTGAAAATCACTTTCTGTTTAATTTGATATGTCTATCAGATTGTGTGAGGGTGGTGAACTACTGGATCAGATATTAGCCAAGTAAGACTTAAGCTTTTCTGATAGCTTCTGATTTGCAACAATTTTGACTTTATGACTTATTCCGAGTTGAAGAAAACTATGTTTGTTATTTTTCTTTTACGTAATACCATGGATTTCTTGTGAGCTATAATCAATGTAGGTGTTTGTACAGTTTAATCTTGCATAGTAATGTTAATGGGTCTGGCCAGCTCAGCCCGAGAAGAGAGTTCAGACTTTTTTTTTGAAATCCAAGTTTGTTCTTGTTTCAGAAAAGACAGCCGCTACAGTGAAAAAAATGCTGTTGTAGTAGTACGGCAGATGCTTAAAGTTGCTGCTGAGTGTCATCTTCATGGTTTGGTTCATCGAGACATGAAACCAGAGTGAAGTTCAAACACAAATGGAAACAATTTATTCTACTATATAGTGCTCAAATTTCCCTCTGAAATATGTTATATTAAACAATGGGTTATTCTGATGTGCAGAATTTTCTTTTCAAATCAACAAAGGAAGATTTACCTCTTGAGGCAACTGATTTTGGCTTATCAGATTTCATAAAGCCAGGTCAGTAATGGGAAGTGGATGCAGTTTTCCATAAATATTTGAAAAATGCTTTATGGGATTGTATTCATGTGAATGATTCCTTGTTGCATAGGCAGGATGACTTTATATTAGTGCATTCCAGGTAAGAAATTTCGTAACATAGTTGGCAGTGCCTATTATGTTGCCCCAGAAGTTCTGAAGCACAAGTCTGGCCCTGAGTCAGATGTTTGGAGTATTGGTGTTATAACATACATTTTGCTTTGTGGCAGGTGTCCCTTTTGGGATAGAACTGAGGATGGCATATTCAAGGAGGTAAGAGAAAATTCTGATATCCAGTATAATATTAAATGGTAAACATGTTTGATTTTCATATTGTCGTTCTTTTTTGTTTCTAGTTTGTTATAGGTTATTGCTCTTTGGGTTTCCTCAATTCCTTAGTTACCATATAATGCCAAAGAACCACTGTCCACTGGTGACCACATTGTGCCTAGCTGGCCTCATAAAACCTTTGAAGCCAACCGGCTGTTTCAAACCAAATTGCCAGGGCTCTAGATATTGGGGACTTAGGCCAGGTGCAGGGGCCTGGATCCTTGAAACTGAGCAGGATATATTTAGGTTTGCCTTAGCTCTCTTATGGTCCATGCTATAATTGCCCTCAATCAAATAAGCATTGAATATCCTAAACCAAGCAAAAACTTGGCATTTCTATCAAACTTTATGCTGCACTTAGGTAGTTGAAAGTCATACTCTGTTGTTGGTTTGTGCTAACTCTAAATCATGTGATAAATACATCTACTTGTCCTTCTAATTTTCAACACTATCAACTTGGCAAGTTAAGCCACAGCAGTTAGGTGATGTTATGTGGATTTATTTTCTTTGTTTTTGACAGATAAATATTTCGACATGTTTTTTATCCTTGCTGTGAATAAAGTTTTGTCTCCCATTGTTCTTTTGCAGGTCTTAAAGAACAAGCCTGATTTTCATAGGAAGCCATGGCCTAACATAGGCAATGGTGCCAAAGATTTTGTTCAGAAGCTATTAGTGAAGGTTCCTCATGCCAGACTGACTGCTGCTCAAGCTGTGTTAGTATTAGAATGTTCCTCTTGTCAAAGAAATTAGCTAGTCATTCAAAGATAGCAGATTTTATGGCTGATTTTATACCAAAATTAGTAGATTCTATGGCTGATTTTATACCAAAGTTAGCAGATTTTATGACTGATTTTATACCAAAGTTAGCAGATTCTATGGCTGATTTTATACCTGTAATAATTATAAATATTTTCCTTATTTAGGATATGCCTTATTTTCTTCAACTTGTATTCATTATATAAGGGGCATTCTTCTCCAAGGAGGACACCATTTTTTTGATCAAGTTATCATGGTATCAGAGCTTGAGTTCTGAATTCTCCTGTGTCTCTTTCTCTCAGTCCTAGTTCAGTTCATTATTCTTAGTTATTTTGATCAAGTTATCTCAGCCTCATGTCTTCAGACAAGCATGAATTCTTGATTCGTTTCAATGGCAAAAACTACTCAGCCTGGGCATTTCACTTCAAGATATTTGTCAAAGACAAAGATCTATGGGGTCATATTGATGGCAGCAAACCTGCACCTGATAAAGACAAGGATGAGCACTCAAAGTGGGAAGTCAAGGATGCTCAAATCATGACATGGATTTTAGGATCTGTAGAATCCAACATCATCTTGAATCTTCGACCCTTCAAAACTGCAGCTGAAATGTGGAATTATCTGAAAAAACTCTATAGTCAACACAACACTGCTCGTCGGTTTTAACTTGAATACGAGCTAGCAAGTCTTCAACAGGGCAGTTTCTCAATCTCAGATTTTTATTCTATCTTCATGAATCTTTGGGCTGAATATACTGATATTGTCTATGCCACCTTACCTCCCGAAGGTCTTATTTCTGTTCAATCTGTACATGAAACTACTAAGAGGGATCAATTTCTAATGAAATTGAGATTTGAATTTGAAAGCACCAGATCTAATCTTATGAATCGAGAAACTGTTCCATCCTTGGATGCATGTCTCAATGATTTATTTCGTGAGGAACAACGGCTTCTCACTCAAGCCACCATGGAACAAATTAAATCCATTCTTATTCCTATAGCTTATGTAGCCCAAGGCAAGTCAAAAAGTAAGGACATGAGTACTATTCAGTGTTATTGCTGCAAAGAATTTGGCCATTATGCTTCAAGTTGTTCAAAAAAATTCTGCAACTATTGCAAAAAGGATGGACATATTATCAAGGAATGTCCTATTCGACCTCCCAAGAGATCTGGAACGGCATACACTGTCTTAGTTAGTTCTTCTAATGCTGGTAGTTCTGAGGATAAAACTCATCTGACATAAAGTGCTCCTGCTCCTATTTAATCTGTGACACCTGAAATGATTCAGCAAATGATAATTTCTACATTTTCCGCATTAGGACTCTCAGGTAAACCTTTCTCTAAACCTTCACCGTGGTACTTTGATTCTGGAGCTTCCCATCACATGACAAACAATGTTAAATTCCTCACCAATGTAAATAAATATCCTGGAAATCTCAAGATTTATACAGCTGATGGAAATTCCTTACCTATCACTGCCACTGGTGATGTTTCTTCATCCATAACGAATGTTTTTGTCTATCCTAACCTTACCACTAATCTTGTTTCTGTTGGACAATTAGTTGAAAATGATTGTAAAGTGGAATTTTCTAAATCTGGTTGTGTGGTGCAGGATCAGCAATCGGGGAAGATGATCGCAAGGGGGCCTAAAATTGGACGTCTTTTTCCTCTTCAGTTTCCTATGTCTTCATGTTCCTCTTCATCTGTTATCACTTGCAATTCGGCTTATGTTGATTACCGAGTATGACATAAACGCCTTGGACATCCAAACTCTAATGTGCTTTATATTTTGCTAAATTCTGGTTTACTTGGCAATAAAGGGTCACCATCTCTTAGTACTGTTCAATTTGATTGCAATTCTTGTAGGCTTGGAAAAAGTAAAGTTCTGCCATTTCCCACTCACACACCTAAAGTAGTCCAGCCTTTTGATTTGATACATAGTGATGTGTGGGGAATGACGCCCGTTACTTCCCATGCTAATTACAAGTATTTTGTCACTTTTATTGATGACTATAGTCGCTTCACATGGATTTATTTTCTGCATTCTAAAGATGAATTGTTTTCTGTCTTTAAGCTTTTTCATGCACATATTCAGACCCTATTTTCTGCTAGTATCAAAATTCTTCGTTCTGATAATGGGGGAGAATACATGTCTCATTTATTTCAAGAATTTTTACAAACCAATGGTATAATTTCTCAAAGGTCTTATCCTTCAACCCCTCAACTGAATGGGGTGGCTGAAAGAAAGAATCGACACCTTCTAGATGTTGTTCACACCCTCCTATTAGAGTCATTTGTACCCTCTCGTTTTTGGTTTGAAGCTCTCTCAACTGCTGTTTATCTCATCAATAGGTTACCTTCTCCTTCCTTGAATCATGTTTCCCCTTTCTTTCGGTTATTTGGTCATACCCCAAATAACTCTAATCTTCGTACTTTTGGTTGTGTGTGTTATGTTCATCTTCCTACACACGAACGGACAAAACTAACAGCTCAAGCTGTTCAATGTGCTTTTCTAGGCTATTCGGTGCACCAAAAAGGTTTTCTTTATTATGATCCCAACTTACGACGTATTCGGGTTTCTCGAAATGTGATTTTTTTTGAAAATCAGTATTTTTTTTTCACACACAAGGATGACCTTTCTCCTTCATTCTCTGTTTTGCCAATGTTTACTAATTATTCTGAAGATTTCATGCCTTCAAAGCTTCTCATAGTCTACCAACGACGCAAAATTCCAGCACCTCTCGGGCCCCCTCCAGCTCATTCCCTTAATGCTGATCCTGTTCCAACAACTGCACCAGCACCTCTCAGACAAAGTACTCGAGTTCGTAAATCACCAAATAGGTATGGTTTCACCTCTCCTTTATCTTTGACAGCCACTTTGTCCTCTATTCCTATTCCATCATCCTATAAGCAGGCTATGGAGCATGAATGTTGGCGGAGAGCTATTGAAACAGAACTTCTTGCACTTGAAGAAAATCAAACATGGGATATTGTACCGTGTCCACCATCTGTGAAACCTCTTGGTAGTAAGTTAGTATTTTCTATCAAGCTCCGTTCTGATGGATCCATAGAACGTTACAAGGCTAGATTGGTGGTTCTTGGTAACAAGCAAGAGTATAACCTAAATTATGAAGAGACCTTCGCACCAGTAGCCAAAATGACCACTGTACGAACAATACTCGCCCTAGCAGCATCACAATCATGGTCTTTACATCAAATGGATGTAAAAAATGCTTTCTTGCATGGTGATCTCAAGGAGGAAGTTTACATGAAACTTCCCTACGGTATGCCCACTTCTTCCCCTAATGAAGTTTGCAAACTAAAGCGCTCTTTGTATGGATTGAAGCAGGCACCGCGAGTATGGTTTGAAAAGTTTCGATCGCCCCTCCTTAGTTTTTCATTTACACAAAGCCAGTATGACTCCTCACTTTTTTTTCAACGGACATCCAAGGGCATAGTTGTTCTTCTTGTTTATGTGGATGACATTGTCATCACCGGTTCTAATATGGAGGCTATATCTAAACTTCAGAATTTGTTGCACTCTACTTTCCACATGAAAGATCTCGGCCCACTCACCTATTTTTTGGGGTTAGAGGTGCATCATCAGCCTCAAGGTATCTTCTTGAATCAACACAAGTATATTATGGATTTGGTTCAGCTAGCCGGACTCACAAACACTAATTCTGTTGACACCCCAATGGAAATTAATGTAAAATATCGACGGGGTGAAGGGGAACTTCTTGAGGATCCCACTTTATATCGCAAGCTGGTCGGAAGTCTTATCTATCTAACTATCACCCGCGCGGACATCTCTTATGCTGTCCATATTGTCAGCAAGTTCATGCAAGCCCCTCGGCATCTCCACCTATCTGCAGTCCGCCGCATCATCAGATATATCCTGGGCACACAAAGATATGGCTTATTCTTCCCTATTGGTTCTTCCCTCAAACTACAGGCCTATAGTGATGCAGATTGGGCTGGTTGTCCGGACACAAGAAAATCAATTACCGGATGGTGTATGTTTCTTGGTGATGCTCTTATCTCTTGGAAATGCAAGAAGCAAGACTCAGTCTCCAAATCATCCACTGAGGCGGAGTACCGTGCCATGTCTACTGCATGCTCAGAAATCATTTGGTTACGTGGTCTTTTAACAGAACTTGGTTTCACCCAAGATCAACCTACTCCCTTACATGCTGACAACACTAGTGCCATCCAAATTGCAGCCAATCCTGTCTACCATAAACGCATAAAGCACATAGAGGTTGACTGTCACTCTATCCGGGAGGCCTATGATCGCCAAGTTATCACTCTCCCACATATCTCCATTACTCTACAGATTGCGGATATTTTCACCAAACCAATGACACGACAGCGACATAACTTTGTTGTTAGCAAATTGATGCTAGTTGACTTACCCGCATCAATTTGAGGGAGGATGTCAAAGGAATTAGCTAGTCATTCAAAGATAGCAGATTTTATGGCTGATTTTATACCAAAATTAGTAGATTCTATGGCTGATTTTATATCAAAGTTAGCAGATTCTATGGCTGATTTTATACCAAAGTTAGCAGATTCTATGGCTGATTTTATACCTGTAATAATTGTAAATATTTTTCTTGTTTAGGATATGCCTTATTTTCTTCAACTTATATTCATTATATAAGGGGCATTCTTCTCTAAGGAGGATACCAGTTTTTTTGATCAAGTTATCACCTCTAACTTCTTTATATTACACCTTTCTTCAAAAAGAAGAAAAAACTTAAAATAAAAAATAAAATCTCGATATGATGATACCATATTGTTCTAAACTTATTCCTTCAGCTAACGATATGGATATGAGTTTAATGATACTGATTGTAGGAAATTGGTGAACTTATAATCATCTAACTTTCTTCCTTTTAGGGCGGTTTAATTGTGTGGAGAAGTGGAAACTCTTCCTCCCCTCTTTTGGATATGGCATTTCGCTGCTAAAAATGTTTTATTTTCAGCATTTGGTGTAGAGGAAGTGCATATGGAAAGTGAAAGCCCTAAAAATGCAATAAATATGAATAAAAAAGAATAATACCAATCAAATTGATTAACAGCGTTGATACAGCAAAACTACGTTTTTTTTATGCATTATAATAAAAAAAAATGTGAAGCCAACACAAAAAAATTATGTTAAAATTGTGACAGAACTTGTTTTTATAATCAACATATTTAATTATCCCAAACAATTTAAATACCAGAATCTTTTGCTCCATTGTAGTATATTCATTTAAAATTAAGAGCATGTAAGGAGTTATGATGTGACTGGTTTTTGAAAATATTCAAATATGCTAAATCAAATAGGCATATCTAAAAGAGTGGTCCATTATATATTCCTACATATTAAATCAACAAATAAAATATTTTCCTGGTTTACCCCCGTTTGGTTCAATTCCGGGGAAAGGAATCATGGAATTGAGGGAATTGAGTGATTCCGGGGAATTGAGGGAATTGAAGGAATTAGATAATTCCTGTGTTTGGATGAGTATTTACTGTAGGGAATTGGGAATTGATCAATTCCTTTCCGTTGTTTGGTTGACAAATGGAATTGATCAATTCCATAATGTTAAATAATGTTAAATAATGTTAAATAAACATAAAAAATATATAATTATTTTTTTTGAAAATAATTAATATTTAAGTAATTTGATTAAGAAAATATTTTAATTTTTAAAATTATTGAAATAATTTTAAAAATTAATAAGATTTTACAAAAAGACCGAAAAATGAAGGGATTTCAGTTTCACTATATGTACAAATAACACAATAAATATTATGATGATTTGTATGTACTACAGAGACAACTTAATATATTACAAAAGACATCTTAGTAAGGTAATACAAAAATCCGCTCAAAAGATAGTTAAATACATAGTTTAACTTAACAGATCATTACAAAATATATAACTATATACTTATATCATCCATAAACTCCTGAAGCCACTCAATTCTGTCCTCATCACTCATACCATCAACAAATGTCATGTCACCAATTTCGTTCTCATGTAAACGCCTACATGCAAGTTTCAGGCTTACTAAATCGTTCCCCCGTGAACTTCATCAAAGTTGGATGATCAAAGAATCAAAAACATCAACCTACTATGATTAAAACATACTGGATGATCAAAGTTAACATCAAATCTAAATCATGTCGGCAAGGTACAAACATTATGATATAAAGAGAACAGGATTTTGGCTCATTAACAAACAAAAACAACATGTCTTCTTTCCATGGACCCGTGATTTCATACAATTCTCTGTGTTTTCCTTATCTACGGCAATAATGAAGAACCAATATAAGTGTTTTATGCAAATAAAGCACTCTGTTTCTCGCTCTCCCAACCTGATCATCTGTAATTCAACCAAAAAAAAAATCATCAAAACAGATAAAAAATTGAGTAAAAATAATACCTTTATCAAATTTGAAACCCAATTGGTTGAATTTTCCGGATTTCAGCTTCTCTGAAAATTACGGCAGAACCGTAAAGCTTAGTAATCCAACCAAAATAGCTTCACGATGATAGTGAAGAACTCGTGAAGAACAGGGGCAGCGGTCGGGCCGTGGTCAGGGCAGCGGTCGGGCCGTGGTCAGGGCAGCGGTCGGGGCAGTGGTCGGGAGGGCCGTCGGGCCGCAATTGGGGCAGCGGTCGGGATGGCCGTCGGGAAGACGAGATCGGGAAGCTCTTGAAGACGAGATCGGGGAAGATCGGGAACACAATCCGGAGCAGCGGTCGAGAAGACGAGATCGGGGAAGATCGGGAAGACGATCCGGAGCAGCGGTCGAGAAGACGAGATCGGGGAACGATCCGGAGCAGCGGTCGTGAAGACGAGCTCGAGGAAGATCGGGAAGACGAGAGACGGAAGACGACCTCGATCTGAAATTTTCGTGAAGATGAGATCGGGGAAGAGGAGATCGGGGAAGAGGAGATCGGGGAAGACGACCTCGATCTGAAATTTTCGTTCGAAATCGGGGACGAAAGGCCAGAGGGACGAGATCGGGAAAACACGGGAAATCACGGTTTCCCGTCGTTTTCGAGAGGAAATGAAAGGAGGAATCGAGGGAATTGGGAATCGGCTGATTCCCTCGATTCCGGGCTTCTGGAATTGAAACAAACAAGGGAATTGAGGGAATTGGGCTCCCAATTCCCTCAATTCCCCCGTTTCCGGGGAAAGGGAATTGAAACAAACAGGCCCTAATTTCCAAAATTATCTCTCCCTTCACTAAATGCTTTCTCTCCCACTCCTGGTGACTTCTCCCTAAAAAAGAGGGAAATCATGTTTGTTTCAAAATCCACTTCTGAAAAGCGTTGGGAAATTGAGGCTTCACTTCTCCATAGCACTTTTCCACAACCAAACCTGATGAAGTGGGGAAGTGGAGGCACTTCCGCCACTTCTCCATCATTTCCCTGCAACCAAATGGGCCCTCATGTTCTTATGAAAACCCAAGTTGATCTTATACTGTTATTAGTTAGATCATCTTCCTTTGTCATTATTCCTGCAACTTCTGGAGCATGTATTCAGTTCCTTATGACACCTCACTATTTATGCAGCACATCCTTGGGTGCGAGAAGGAGGAGATGCATCCGAAATCCCTATAGATATCTCTGTACCATCTAACATGCGCCAATTTGTGAAGTATAGCCATTTGAAACAGTTAGCACTCAGGGTAAATATTTTTCTTTTCCCAAATGCAATTGTTAGGCAAACTACTTGGATTATATTCAAATGGCCGTTGCTGATGTGGCATGAATTTTACAGGCTTTAGCCAGTACACTCAGTGAGGATGAGCTAGCTGATCTCAAAGATCAGTTTGATGCAATTGATATAGATAAAAGTGGCACAATCAGTCTCGAAGAAATGAGACAAGTGAGTTGTATTTTTTAGACAGCAACATGGTAATCCTTGTTCCTAATTAAGCTGCTTTATGCAAGAGTAGGAGCCTACTTTTGTAGTGCACCACTTTCAGGCTATTGCTATGGAGTTCTTTTTCCATCACTCCTAGCATGGAGTTGTTGCTTGTTTTTGACGTCTTTCTTTATGGACTAAAAATTCTTGCCTGTATCATGAAAACTCTTTTATCTGTCAATTCATACACTCTCACAATTCCAACCGTAGAAGACATCAATGAACCTGATTTAAGTAAACCATGGTTGGATTAGATTATGATTTATCAGTTAGTTGAGTTAGCTCAATTTTAGCTTGTTATGACTTGGGCCATGAGACCCTTGCTTGGCCAGTTCAATTATAATTTAGCTCATTACAACTGTCTTGCTTTATTCCTGCAAGCCTTCAGCTTAGGCACAGTCATCATAGTGTGAGTGGTACAAATGATGCTGCTAGCCATGTACAACAAACCATAATTGTTACTCGTAATTCTAAGTATCATAAAAACATTTTCTTGCACCCAACATATTTAAAATTTTTTAGTTAAATCAAGCCAAACTTGGACAATGTGGAGGCATAATAAATGTTTTGTGCTGTCAAAGTGAAATGTATCGGTTTATTTTTCTTCAAGAATGAACTCTACTTTTCGTTTAGTTTACAGTTTCGTGGTCAATAAACTGTGTATGCCCAATACTGGAAGTGAGTAGCAACCTTCTTTTTGGATGTTTTTCGCAAATGAAACTTACATCATTCTGATGAGCACCATCTTGATGATCATTGTATCGGCTCTTGCAAAAGATATCCCATGGAGATTAAGGAAACTTACATCATTCTGATGAGCACCATCGTGATGATCATTGTATCGGCTCTTGCAAAAGATATCCCATGGAGATTAAGGGAACCTCGTGTTCTGGAAATCCTTCAAGTGGTATGCTACTGTCTTCTAACTTGGGCCTGTATTTAATTTTTTATACTCTTAAGTTATGATAAACAATTACTGTTGGGGTAGTGAAATAATATTTATAAGGATTGTTTACAATGTTTAATTTGGTCCGGGTGTTTTTACTTGGCACTCTTAATAATTAAATATTGCTGCTGGGGCTGATGGACACAGATGGGCTCGTGGATTTCAGAGTTTGTTGCAGCAGCTTTGCATGTACATCAGATGGAGGAACATGATTCTGAAAAGTGGCAGTCTCGGTTACAAGCTGCTTTTTAGAAATTTGATGTTGGAAAAGATGGTTACATCACACTTGAGGAACTTAGAATGGTAGAGTTAGTGGACTTCTCTCCTGTTCGATAGCTCCAAATCCGTTGCTTCTGGGGTTTGTGTTTATACCAAGCTTTAAAATTTCAGCCCGTGCCGAATCCCGTAGCTACAAGAGTCTTTTTGATCGGTACCACATTATCTCTTTGGTTCGGTATTGAAACAACATTACCTATTGATAAATCTTTGACTTTAGGTCTTTTTCAAATTAATTCAATCGAGAAATATATTTAAGGAATAGTCACTTTGAAGTAACTGTTCCTTAGATACCTTAATTTTTTTTATTATGATCCATTATGTAAAAATATGGAATGTGTCGAAGATGATAAATTTATTTATTTTTTTTTCTAAAAAGAAGATAAAATAATTCCAATGGATATCAAATTCAAATTTTTTCCTTTTCTTAGTTCTTAGGTAAATTAACTGTGAAATATTTTTGTAGAGTGTTCAATATTTGTTTTACATTTTCTATGAGAAAATATTCAATTTTTATAAGATCTTCCGTTTCGGCCTTCAAAAGTTTTAGTTTTAGGGTTTCACCTTTGAAGTAAGTAGCGGCGGTGGGCATAACAAACAGCGTGTGGAGCAGAAGTAACAAGTAGCGTGTAGCGGCTGAGCAATGAGCAACGGTGGAGTAAAATTGAACAAACAACGAGCGGCGACAGAGCAGAAGCAACAAGCAGCGAGCAGCAGTAAAACAGTGTGTCTCTATCGAAGCAGAACAAGTCTAATAGTTTATTTCAATTCGATACTGCCATCCTTTTTTCTGCCCTCGTTGCTAGCATGAAAAATTTCTCTTCTTTTCTGTTTTTGAGCAGCAATGGAGCAGCGAGTAGCGGTGAAATAAAAGCAATGAGCAGCGGCGGAGTTGCAAATGACGGTGGAGCGAGTACATCTTTCTGGAGGCAAAGCGAGCACATCCATCCAAAGTCGGTGCAAGCAGTAGCACTCCTGACCATAGAGAGCTCTTAGGCATGGTTCCGAGTTTCAGCCGAAACGGTATTTATCGTTTCGGTTTAGGGTTTTGTTGTCGCAGCAGAGGGCTTGGTGGCCGCAGGCGCGGGTGGGCGCGTGCGAGCAAGGGCGAGGGCGGCTACCCGCGACCGCGGCCGACCGCGGGCGAGGGCCGGCGAGGGCGGGCGAGCTCGGGGCGGCTGCAGGCGACTGCGGGCGAGAGAGGGCGAGGGCGGCTGCGGGCCACTGCAGGCGAGGGCGGGCACTGCGGGCGAGGACGGCGTGCTCGGGCGGCCGGCAGGCACAGGGCGGTCGGGGCAGCCGCAGGGTGTGCGGGCCGGCCGCAGGGAGCGCGTAGTTTCTGCAGGGAGCGCAGGCCATCGGCGGCGAGCGCAGGGCAAGTGCATGGCGAGCTCGGCGCGTGCATGGCGAGCGCAGCGCGCATGGGGCGAGCTCAGCGCGGGCGGGGAGACCGCAGCGTGCGCGGGGCGAGCTCAGCGTGTGCGGGGCGACCGTAGCGTGCACAGGGCGAGCTGAGTGCGCCGGTGGCGAGCTCAGCACGCGCGGGGCGGGCACAGGGCGGTCGAGGCAGCCGCAGGGCTCACAGGCCGGCCGCAGGGAGCGCAGGGCGCGTGCATGGCGAGCTCGGTGCGTGCATGGCGAGCTTGGCGCGCGCGGGGAGACCGCAGCGTGTGGTCGGCGAGCTCCGCGCGCGTAGGGCGACCGTAGCATGCGCAGGGCGAGCTGATTGCGCCGGCGGCGAGCTCAGACAATTTATCCCAACCTTCTATAAATATTGGGATGAATTTGGGTGTACCTTGATGTGTGATGGATGGAAGACACAAAACAGTAAAGATTTGATAAATTTTTTAGTATATTTTCCTGAAGGGACCGTTTTCCTCAAGTCAGTTGACACAACAGGGGAGTCGAAGACTGGTAATTTCTTATATCATCTGATTGATAGTGTCATTGAGGAGATTGGGGAATCAAGAGTGGTACAAGTCGTGACTGATAATGCAGCTCCGCTGGTATATGCTGGAAAAAAGTTAATGCAAAAAAGAAAACATCTTTTCTGGACACCTTGTGCAGCTCACTCTATTGACTTAATACTGAAGGATATGGGTAACGAACCTGATATTAGAAAAGTGGTTGAACAGGGCCAGAAGTTGACATCATTTATTTATAACCATGCTTGGTGTCTTGAACTGATGAGAAAGGAAACACGAGGACGAGAGATTATCAGGCCAGACATTACTTGGTTTGCTACACAATTTATCTCATTGGATTCCTTGTATACTCACCGGCAGGCATTGAAGAGATTATTTACCAGTGAAGAATATGATGCACATTATTTGAGGTTGAAACGGTCCGAGAAAATACTTTCTGAAAAATTCTACAATCAAGTCATAGACGAAAGTTTTTGGGAATCAGTTGAAAAAGTAATAAGAATCTTCAGTCCATTAGTTAAAGTGCTTCGAATTGTTGACTCAGATGATCATTCGCAGATGGGGTTCTTATATGAAGCAATAGAACGAACAAAATTGCAAATAAGATGACATATAGGAACAATTGAATCTCGCAAATGGGAGAAGATTATTGATCATCGTTGGGACAAAACATTATCGAAAGATATTCATGCTGCAGGTAATTGAGTAAAGAGTCATTTATAGCACTTTACTGAGTTATAATGATACTATTGTTGATTCATATTTAATCATCTTGTAGGGTACTTTCTGAATCCAATATTTCAATATGGCGATGAGGTCAACAATAGTAATACCATTCTCGAAAAGCTACGGAATGTAATCGAGCGGATAGAGCCAGATATGAGAACAAGAATATTGGCATTGCGAGAGGTAAATTATGTATTAAATATTTTTTACATAATTAAGAAAGTTCTTAACTTGAGTACGCTCATTACACAGGCCGACGATTTCAAAAATAAAGTCAAGGACTTCGGCACACAACAAGCAATTGTAACTATTAGGGGTGATACTCCTGGTATAGTTGATATTCAATAATTATACATATTTGCTAATTCAATTTATATCAAGTTATTAATAATTTTGTCTCATAAATTACAGCTAGATGGTGGAGTATCTACGGGCGGCATGCAGCACCTAATCTTGCAAAGATAGCCATCAGAATTTTAAGTCAAACTGTTTCAAGTTCACAATGTGAGAGGAATTGGACAACTTTTGGATTGATCCATACGAAGACTAGAAACAGACTTAAAATGAAAAAATTGGAGAAACTTATTTTCTGCCATTATAACATGCGTTTAAGAGCGCGAAACTTACAGAGGAGAAGATCACCAGAGGATGAGGTAATCGACTTATCTGTCATATTCGAAGATGATGATCCTTTGATAGAGTAGATTCGAGAAAGAGAAGAACCTGTCTTAAATCATCCTGATACACAAGAAGCTATTCGCCGTCTCTTAGACGAAGAAGTGGAAGACGAAGCTGACAAAACGCAGAATACTTTTGATACAAGTGATAGTAGCAATGGTGGTACAGCTGGTGACGCCCATTTTCAACAATCACAAGATGACGGCTCATCTTCATCTGTTCCACAGTATGGAGTAAATGAGTTTTTTGACTCTAATTTATATGGCGGTTATATGCCACAATATCCATATCATTCGCATGGTGGGCAAGATGTTAATCAAGGTCCAACAGAGAATGCGAGCTATAGGTACTATGACAGTTATCAGAGCGAGATGTCTTCATACAATCCAGGATATCATCAGTCAATGCAAGACCAGACCACTTTCTACTATCCGCATGCTGAACAATACTATCGATCACAACGCCATCGTATTGATGAGTATGGTGATCAAGAAGATCAATCTCTCCAAGATCCACCTCGGAATAGCATGTGGTTATAAGACGTGGATTTATATCATGTATGAAATGATGTTTTCATCATTGTCTTAAATTGATATCTTATTGTAATTTTATGGCATTTAAATTTAATGTTTATATGGTTTATTTTATCACATGATAATTTATCTATTTCGTTACGATAATTTATTATAATCTTTTCCTTCTGACGTATTTTTTATGATCTATTTTATGTTCATAAATACTAACAATTATAATATAATTATTTTTGAAACAAATAATGGCAAATCCAGATGATTATATTACAGTTCCAGACCAAGTGACACTGCAAGCAGGAAGAATAATTATGTCAATTCTTCGTCAAAAACTTATATTTTATCGTAGAATTATTCCACATTCGGCATATGATCTACTTGGATAAGCCTTAATTGAGCAGACATTACAAGACCGTGGAAGAGTCAATGATCAAATTTATCTGCCCTCTCAACAAGGTTCACTTCATGCTATCAATCAGCGTCTTGCAGCAATTTTTCCTGAGCACTTCGCACAGTGTGATATTTATTTTTCATGGGTTATTGGACCACTTTTACTATGTGTTGTCAATCATTATGGTTATCATTTTCATTTTGGACCTTCGATGTATGGTTATACTCCAGAACCATTGCCACGAGATCGCGCTGAGCTAGTTGTTCTGGCTTGTATGCCTACAAATGCTCGTCCGGATCATCCAGATACTGAATTTGTAATTCCACACTCAGATGTTCCAAACTCAACCGATGATGACTACGATGATTAGTTGTATTATCTTAGACTTTATAAATTATGTATGTGTGAAATACATTTTAATGAAAAGTTAAATTTGCTTATGTTAATTTTTAAATTTTAATAATATTCATATTATTTCTTGTATGTTTTTTTAATACACTAATATATATTAAAACTAGACAATATCAGTGACTAACTATCAAAATTAATTTTAATTAGCTTAAATATTATTTGAAATTATTGTAAAATTAAATATAAATTCATTCATAATTTTTCAAATTTTTTCAAATTTTTTCTAATATTTTATTGTATTTTTAATTTGAAGTCAAAAGTACAGTCAAAGTATAGTCAAACTTTGGTCAACACCCAATTAATAATTTAAAAAATTCTTTCGGCCGAAACCGAAACGGCCGAAACGTATCGGTTTCAGCCGGTCCCGAAACCGAAACCGAAACCGATACCCAAAACCTTGCTCTTAGGATCCCTCCATTGACGTGCTCATCGTCCTAGGTGTGAAGGAGGTTTTTATCTTCTCCTGTGCCCACTCCAATTAGGACAAGAACTGTCTGAAGCGTCTTAGTGGTACAAGCATCTTTTCACTTTTTTCGTCTCCACCATCGAGTCTAGCGACGGGATCTAGCAGCAGGACGGGATCCAGAGCACCATTGCTCAGTGCAAGGCTCCTCCAATGCAGACAAAGGTACTCTGCAAATGCCCCTGTTCATGATGTTATTCATGTCATGGTGTTATTCATGGTTTTGTTTATGGTGCTGAAGCCATGTAAGAGTGAATTTGTCATTGATTTGGTGCATGGCTGAATTTGTTTATTTATTTTTAATAATTGAGATTAACAGTTAAGTAAGTTTTGGTATCTAGTTTAGGCTTTTAGCATATAGTGTGTTTTATTTACTACGAGATAATAATGCCATGACAGCACGTGCGCATGTGCTTTTAGGGTGTGATGTGAGTGTTTGCTATTTTTTTCCCAACATTTGTACTAATGATATAATTAAAGTAACTATTAAACCATAATTGATATCTATTATGTAAAGTAAGAGTAAGCAAATTCAAGAAGCAAGTAAGAGCAAGAGCAAGTTTTTCTTCTATTGTAGGCCACAATTAGATTCAAAAAAGAGGTAAAAAATTTAATGTGATTCTGAATTAGTATATATGTCATATATAGAATTGTAAAATTATTATATGTTTGCCACAATTTATTTTGTATTTTAGATAATTTTAAACCATAAAATTATATATTTAATACTTTTTTAAAAACGTATATCTTTCTTCATATTTGTGTAAATTATATAATCTTTTAAAATTTAAATTAAAGTAGAGTAAAAAACTATAGAATAATTTAATTGAAATCTAAATGAAATTGATTTCAGCCATCTAAAAACTTGCTTTAATGCTTTAAAAATAAGTTAGTTAGTAAATTGAGAATATTTAAATTATGCGAAAGTAGTTAGTAAATCGAGAAATTTTGAAGTTATGCAAAAAGCAATTAGTATTTGTTTGTGAATTTCTGCAAAATTTTTTCCAAAATTATGATTTTATGTAAAATTTAGGTAGTAAAATAAAAATATTTAAATCAATGCGGGAATTAGTAAGTTAATTGGAAAAATTTAAAGTTATGCAAAAATTAGCTAGTATTTATTGTAAATTTTTGCAAAAATAGAGTTTTTTTTATTTTTTTCAAAATTAAGATTTTATGTGAAAATTAGGTAGTCAAATGAAAATATTTAAATTTATGTGGGAATTAGTTAGTAAATCTGGAAAATTTGAAGTTATGAAAAAACAACTAGTATTTGTTAGTAAATTTATGCAAAAATGAAATTTATTTTCCAAAATTAAGATTTTATGTGAAAATTAGATAATAAATTGAAAATATTGAAATTTATACGAGAATTAGTTAGTAAATTGGGAAATTTTGAAGTTATGCAAAAATTAGCTAGTATTTGTTAGTAAATTTGTGCGAAAATAAAGTTTTTTATTTTTTTTCAAAATTAAGATCTTATGTGAAAATTAGGTAGTAAAACGAAAATATTTAAATTTATGAGAAAAGTAGTTACCAAATTGGGAAAATTTTAGGTTATGCAAAAATTATCTAGTATTTGTTAGTAAATTTGTGAAAAAAATAGAGTTTTTTATTTTCTTAAAAATTAAAATTTTATGTGATAATTAGGTAGTAAATCCAAAATATTTTAATTTTTGCGAAAATTAGTTAGTAAATAGAAAAAATTTTAAGTTATGCAAAAATTTACTAGTATTGGTTAGCAAATTTGTACAAAAATGGATTTTTTTTATTTTTTTCAAAAAAAAAGTTTTATGTGATAATTGGGTAGTAAATAAAAAATATTTAAATTTATGTCGGAATTAGTTAGTAAATCAAAAAAATTTGAAATTATGCAAAAATTAGCTAGTATTTGTTAGTGAATTTGTGTGAAAATAGAATTTTCTGTTTTTTTAAAAATTAAAATTTTATGTGAAAAATAGGTAGTAAATTGAGGATATTTAAATTTATGTGAAACTTAGTAAATCGAAAAATTTTGAAATTATGTTTGCGAGTAAACCGAAATTTTTTTTGCTTAATTATTGGTAAATTTCCTTTCATCACAATTTGTGTTGCTGTTTTGTTCTTTTGCTATTGTTGTTGCTATTATTCATTTGCTTCTATTGCTCTTTTCCTGTTTTTATTCTTGTTCTGTTACTGTTGCTGTTGTGTTATATATGACTCCTGAGTGACGTACATAATGATCTATTCACGATGACGATATCGTATGATAACACTGTGAATTAGTGGATGCAGGTTTTTAAAAAGTTCATTACAAATGATATGATCGTGTACTTTGCTTTGGAATCACAATATTAAAAAAATATTTGGGAGGAATAACTGGCTCAGTCTGAACCTGTGACAAGATTCCAAATAAAGTGAGATAAATATTTTAAGCAATAACACAAAGTGACAGAGAACATAGAAAAAAAGGATAATACCAAAAAATTACGCTTTGAATATGAACTTATTAGACGCTGTAATTTAAATCCTAAACAAGTTTCTAATAATGAAGATGATGATAATGAGGTTTAAAAAGTAATTCGTGAGAGTCGAAGAGTGTACGAAGAAACTCAAGATGGTGCCGACCCTTCTAAGACAATTCGTAATCACCAAACTATTAGTTTTAGAGAACAATGTACACAATAACGCACAGCTGCTTCTTCGAGAGTTAGAGAAGAATTTCATTTTTCTGGCATCGGGTCTATTAATATTTCTCCTATTGACCCATTTTTATTAAAATCAAGAGATGGTACTCAACTAAATTTGAGAACAGTATCAAGTGATTTTCGAAAAAGTAAAATAATGATTGGGTATGGTAGTATTCAAATTTTTTTCTATAATCATATTCCATTTCATTTAGCAAATGGTCATTACAATCATGAAATAATATGTGTCACTCAAGAGGTTGGCTCAAAAGTTCCTCCGCCAAATGCCTATAAGATTTCTGAAAAGTATTTAGACTTTGAAATTGAAAAGACGTATGCTTTATACAGACCTTCCATAAATATTGAAATAAATTTAGGTGTACCTTGATATGTGATAAATGAAAAATACAAAATAGTAAATATTTGATAAATTTTTTAGTATATTATCCTGAAGGGACCGTTTTTTAAAGGCAATCATACGTCAGTGGAGTCAAAGACTGATAATTTATTATATCATTTGATTGACAGTATCATTGAGGAGATTGACGAATTAAGAGTAGTACAAATCATAACTGACAAAATAACTCCGTTGGTATATGTTAGAAAGAAATTAATGTAAAAAAGAAAATATCTTTTTTGGATACCTTGTGCAACACACTCTATTGATTTAATATTGAAGAATATAAGTAAGGATCTTGATATTAGAAAAGTTATTGAGGAAGGTTAGAAGTTGACATTATTCATTTATAATTATGCTTAGTGTTTTAAATTGATGAAAAAAGAAACAGAGGGCCGAGAGATTATTAGATCAGACATTACTCGATTTGCTACATAATTTATCTTCTTGGATTTTTTGTATACCCATCGATAGGCGCTGAAGAGATTATTTATTAGTAAAGAATATGATAAACATCATTTGAAGTTGAAATAGTTAAAAAATTTTCTTTCTGAATAATTTTACAATCAAATCTTGAACAAGTAATTTTGAGAATCGATTGAGAATGTAATCGAAATCTTCAATCCATTAATTGAGGTGTTGCGAATTATTGATTCAGATGATTATTTGCAGATGAGGTTTTTATATGAAACAATAGAACGAGAAAAATTACAAATAAGGTGACATATAGAAACAATTGAATTCTGCAAATGGGAGAAAATTATCGATTATCGTTGGGATAAAACATTATCTAAGAATATTCATGATGCATGTAATTGAGTACAATATCATTTTATAGTGCTTTAGTAAGTTATAACAATAATATTATTGACTAGCACTTAATTACATTATAGGATAGTTTTCGAATCTAATATTTCAATATGCCGATGATATCAACAAAAGCAATGTAATTCTTGAAATGTTATATAAGATAATTGAGAGAATGAAGCCAGACATAAGAACTAAAATATTAGCATTGTGCAAAATATATTCTAAATCATTTATTTGTATTTTTCACACAATTTACAAAGTTTTTAATTTGAGTACATCTATTAAACAAGCTGATGACTTTAAAAATAAAGTCAAAGACTTCGACACATAACAAATAATTATAACTATTAGAGGTGATACTCCCAGTATATTTGATATTTAAGAATGATACATATTTATTATTTTAAATAATACCAAATTTTTTAAATTTTTTTATAAATTACAGCTAGATGGTGAAGTATGTATATTCGACATGCAAAACCTAATCTTATGAAGATAGAAATTTTAATTTTAAATCAAATTGTTTCAAGTTCACAATGTAAAAAGAATTGGACAATTTTTGGATTAATTCATATAAAGATGAGGAACAAACTTAAAATAAAAATAAATTGAAGAAATTTATTTTCTGTCATTACAACATGCGTTTAAGAGTCCAAAACTTACGAAGAAAAACATTACCAGAGGATGAGATAATCAACTTATTCGCTATATTTGAAAATGATAATCCTCTAACAGAATGAATTCGAGAAAAAGAAGAATCTATATTAAATCATCATCAAAGATAATAAGTTATTTATCGCCTCTTAGAAAAAGAATTGGAAGAGGAAAATGACAAAATGAAGAATATTGTTGATACTAATTATAATAATAATGGTGGCACAGCTAATGAGGCCAATTTTTGATTTATACACTACCACTGCACCACTCAACCTAATTTACCACAAATGTTAAGACTAAAATTTACATGCAGAGGATCGTTTGTTTTTTAAAGAAAATTCAATATCTCCTGAGTCTATGCTTTCTGAAAACTTGAGTTGAATTTATACATTTGCCTTTTTGTTTGCAGCACACAGGATTGAGGAGCTCTATTGAGTCTCTACTAGAGGAGGCAGATATTGACAAGGATGGTAAAATAAGCCTGGCTGAATTCAGGAGGCTTTTAAGAACTGCAAGCATGAGTTCACACAATGTCCTCAGCCCATCTGGTGTCCAGAAGACTCATAAGCTGTGTCTGTAGCTCACGTGAATGCGTCTGTATAGACAGCAGATCTTGGAGTAAGAGATGTCTTGTACGAATACAGCACTTATTTGCTCATGCAGCTGGAACGAGTGGACAGGAGCTCAACTTTCGTATCATCGGTTGCATGTGGAGTTCTTAAGGGCCTATTTTCTCTGCTGAGTGTGATAAGATGGAAATTTGGCTGCACGTCTATTGTATGCAAGTCATTTGTGGCACTCTTCCATCCAGCATAGCCCATTGTTGCGGTTTGAGAGGTTCTATGATTCCCATAAAAGTTTTAATGCCTGTTCATAATTATGTGCCATCGCTGCAAGGTGGAGAGTTCTTAATCCTCATCAAGCTTGTCCTGCTTATTCATAGGTATTCTTGTTCATGATCACATGTCGTCATGTTTTCTCAGTAGTTTCATACAGAATTTTGGTCATGTTTCTGCTCTACTCGGAACAGTACAGACAGATCTACAGAATAAGAGATTGACATTGACCTTATTTCTTGTGACTATCAGAATTGTGAACTTGCAAATGGCGTCATGTCCGTTTCTACCTAATAGTTGAAATTTGTAGTACATTCGGATTTAATAGATGTAGAATGTTAGTCAGCAAGCATGTGTCGTCTGAACAAGTAGGTAATGATGGCTCTCCACAGCCCCTCAAGTAGATAACTCAAACTCGACTTTTGATCATTAGTTTCTGGTTAGCCATAATTACCCTCCATAATGGTCATTTGAAGGGCCTCTAGCAAATGATGGTTAGAATAGGAGAATTTAAGAAAGGGATTAGATTAAGTAGGAAATGAGCTTGATTCGATTCAAGGCTTTAATGAATGAAGGAATGTCTGGTTTAGTTTAAGCTGGGACCAGTCGGTTGTAGTGACTGCTAATTATTGGGAACTTTGGTGCAAGAGCGTTGATTGCTTATGATAACTTCTCCATTAAAGGATAAATAAACCTCGAGTTAGAAAAAAAGAAGAAGAAATTCAGGTGTGTCTACCCGGTGAGTGCAGAATTCATTATTTCAATTAAGCTGATTTGCAAGTTGATAATGTTTTACGAGAGAGAGAGAGGGTTTTTGCGAGCCAGTTGAAAACCGAGATCATAGATTTATCATCGAGTGTAGGAGGATTCTGATCATATGCCAAACCCGATTCCAGTACAAAATCAACGAGAAGCCAAAATTCCCAAACCAACCCTAATTAGAATAACAGCCATATTCTCCCCATTTTCCTTTTAAGAGTAATTTGATTCTCGGAAAGTAAAAGTAAATGCCAAAAAAATAATTTTTTTTTCACTTTTATTTTATTTTTAAAAATAATTTAAAATAAATATTTTGCTGCTATTTAATTGAATGAAAATATATTTTAGAAATAAATGATTACTCTACAAAATATTATTAAATTTATTTTTAGAAGTTATTTTAAATAAAAAATATACACACGGGGACTCTGCATGATACCCCATCAACACGATATCACGCCCCGCATGTGCGCCTTGCGGCTTGTGGCTTGTGGCCCCACCCACCTCACGAAGCGGGACAAAAACCCAGCTTGTCGGCTTGTCCGTAGGCTCCGAACCGCCGGCGGGTGCGGCTGTGAAATTCTCTACTGCATTGTGAAAAATGATGGTTTAGCAGTGGGGATCTTTTACTTTTGATATTTATGTTTATTTTGAGTTATTCTACATACAACCTTCTAAGAAATAATTAAATTATACACAATTTTTTTATATTTTATAATGATGTTACTATGTTTTTTTAAAATTTTTAACGAGTTTCGGATCTTTGAATTCAAAAGCTGTTTTTTTTTAAAAAAATCTAATATATTTTTTTATTGATATAACTAAAAAAACAAAATATTCGTGTTATAATCAAGGTTTTTTGGTTTTATTTTTTTTCTATTTTTTTGTCACTTTATATTATTGTCGGAAATATTTGTTTCACTTCATTTGAAACTTTTTCACATGATCGAACTAAGCCGATGACTCCTCTCAAATATTTTTTTAATCTTGTAATTTCAAAACTAAGCACACGACCAAACTATTTACAATGAACTTTTCGATTTTTTGCATTCACTAATTCACAGTATTGTTATGCAATATCGTCATCGTGAGATGATCGTTGCGTGTTTTGTTTTGAAGCCATATGCAATACAATAGTAGCAGTAACAGAATAAATGCTGACGGAAGAAAATTTACCAATAATTAAGAAAAAAAACCTATTTTCACATAAATTAATTAATAAATAATTAACTAATTTTCACAGAAATAAATAATTTTATATTTAGGATATAAAGTTTAGGGTTTAGGATTTAGTAACTTATTTCTTGATTTATTAGCTAATTTCCACGTTAATTTCGATATTCTCAATTTAATACATAATTTTCGCATAAAATATTAATTTTCATACATAATTTAACATATAATTTAATACATAATACATAATACATCATTTAATACTTACTTTAATAAGTAATACAAAATTTAATACATAATACATAATGTAATACTAATTTAATACATAATTTAATATATAATACATAATTAACAGGTTTTTAACAAATTAACTTCCACGATAATGTGATAATGAAAATAAAAT
This sequence comes from Trichopus zeylanicus subsp. travancoricus, assembly GCA_005019695.1. Lineage (NCBI taxonomy): Eukaryota > Viridiplantae > Streptophyta > Magnoliopsida > Dioscoreales > Dioscoreaceae > Trichopus > Trichopus zeylanicus. The sequence continues at coordinate 344,954 of RXID01014489.1, forward strand.
TTCCCAATATAGCACTTCTTCAAAATGAGGCTATTCCAGGAACCATAAACAAAAAATTCAGATACATTAAATACCGTGTTCTAAGCCAATAATAGAAACATGTAGAAAGACAATTTTTTGATTTCAACTCAAATCTTATCATGAAAACCTAATTAATTATGATTCATCAATTATCAATATGAAAATTTCTTACCTTTGCAACTGAAACAGAAATAGATCCACAAATAGTATTACAACGGCTGAACACCAATAAATCCACAAAATCTCAAATGATATTGTTTGCAAACTTTACAGTTTGAACTAATTATATATTAGCGATAAATCTCATCCACTTGCCGCTAATAAACAAATAATCAATCAATCAGCACATCCACTTGCACCGACCCACAGCCATTGGCCCGTGATCCACGAAATAAAACAAATTAACAGTAACAAACAACAGTGATCATGCCCGTGATTAACCAAATAAAATAAACCAACAATAACAAACTACAGTCATCATGTCCGTGATTAACCAAATAAAATAAATGAATAGTAAAAAACAGTAAACCCTACATGTTGCTCTCGCAGGGGGACCTGCGCTCGCGGGGGGACCTGCGCTCGCTGCCAGTTGAGCCTGACTTCCTGGAGATGCCGCGAGTGAGCTACGCGTGCCGCCAGTTGAACCCGACTTCCCGGAGATGCCGCGCTGCACTGAGCTCAGTGCGGACGCACTGCGCTCGCCCTGCGTGCGCCGAGCTCACTCCGCGTGTGCCGCGCTCGCTCGGCCCGCTTTGCTTGCCGCCAACGAAGCTGAAAATCGGAAACTCTAAAACCGAAACTAAATACTTGATTTCGTTTCAGTCAAAACTTTAAACCATGGTTATAACTATTGAAACATTCTCTATAAATACAAATAAATCGTAGAGGGTAAAACAAAATTTGAAATTTTTTTTAACAATAGTTACAATTAAAACAAAAGTTTTAAATTTAAAATTTTAAACACAAATTTTATTTTTTTTTTTATGCATAGAATATTACTTCTAACGTCTGAGGGGAGGTAATTTTATCTCTTAATTCAATTATAGTTAACACTTTTTTAGATCAATTGGATCCCGAGAATTTGAAACCTTACTGAAAATAAAAAAGGGCTATATATTTTGCTAATGTAATGACTAAGAGTTGACGTGCATTTTTTCTTAAAAAATAAAATGTTTCGCTGAGGAAATATTTGATTGTCCGAGAGTGAATAAAAGAATTGAGAAATCACTTCCTTTTTAGTTTGACTTATTTTAAAAGTAGTTGAAAATATTTTATTTATAATATTTGATTAAACGAAATATATTTTAAAAGTATAATTATTAATATATAAAATATTATTTATTTAAAATTTTTAAAAAATTCTAAAAAATATACTATTATTACATATGATATTATAAATATTATTATAATATAAAATATTATTAAATGTACTTTTAAAATCACTTCCAAATAAAAAAAAATATAAAAATAAAATTTTATTCATCAAATTAAAAAAGTGATTTAAAATAAATTAAGTTTTAAATAATTGTTTTTAGATATTAAACAATAAAAATGAATAAAAATGGTGCTATTTTTTATCACTTCTGTTTTTCCTAAATAAGCTCTTAACAAAAAATACTAAAAAAATAAAGACGAGGAGAAGCAGGGAAAGTTCGTGGCCCATGCGAGGTGGTGTCATACGTGATCTAATACCATTTTTATACTATTTCGAATCACATTCAAAGCCGAGTCCCGTACAACAACTTATTCCGCATGCAGCACACGGAAATGAATGAACGAATTCCATCGACCACCTTTGCATGAATACCACCTTATGAATTTCATGTGCAGGACTTATTCTTTCGCTAGAAAATGCATGGCACAAAATATATTCCCATATTTAAATATTTAAATATTCTAGTTAACCATATGTCCGTATAAGTGTTCTTTATTTTTCAACCATTAGGCCTACATATATGGATTAAAATTAACAGTATAATCACACAATTAATTATATATTTATCCGACTAAACTTACATTTGAACATAATCACTCCGGTTTAATGATTTGTCAGGTTTGATTGTTTTTCTTATCTCTTAGCTTAATAGTATCACAGTGTAAATTACGACACATAACTCAGCAAAACATGTACAAATATATTCTACTCGAGTGGTCCGGGATTCCATTACCTAACACCCCACTTAAATGATCAATCAAACAAATTAAGAATCAAAAAACCCTCAAAAAACAAGAAACAGCCAACAAGCCAGCCAAGCCAGAGCGGAGCCAAAGCTAATCCTAAACTCATACAAGCCCGCACCATATGCAACAGAGCATCTCTATAAATAGACAGCAAAGAAGTATCGTATCGCTGTCAAGACAAGAAGAAGAAAAGCTAGCAAACCATGAAGGTAACGCAGTGCATTCCAAGGCTGAAAGGAAGCAACCGGCTTCCGTCGCCGATTTCGCTGCTCGATCGATTCCGGGAGGTTGTTTTCCGGCTTATCATGCTAACGGCTGTCTCCAGAGCCACTCGGCGGCACCAAGAGCGACCGCCGATCCATCCTAGACCGCACCACCCGAACTCTCACTGGAGCCAAGCCGTCGAAGATTGCATCGAGTTCTTTAAGAAGTCTTCGGCAGCGGCAGCGGACGGTGAGGCCAAGAGGTCGGACGCCAGCGAGGAGTCGATCGGAATGAGGTTGGCGTGTAATGGATTGCTGTGAGTTGTGGGTGAAGTCGGAAGTAGGTGTGTATAGTGGTGAATTGTAGATAGTTTATATGATTTGGTAGCAGAGGTTGGGAGATTGTGCCTTCGGTGTTTGTGTTCGGGTGTTGTGTTCTCCAATTTGTTTGATGCTTTTGGGAACAATGTGTTGGTTTCTGATCTGTTTTAGAAATTCAAAATTTTATTAATGTTTTGGAAGCCATTAATTTAATCAGGTTTGCTTGTTCAATCTTCTGTTCGGTGATGCCAAATCTAATCCCAGCTTTCTACAACAAAGAGTAAACTCAATGGATCTATCTTCCTCACAAATTTAATGTAAAAAAAGAAGGGGCTAATTAGTACACCCTTCCAAAATATTATTTAATTACGAAAAATCCCCGAAATTTTCATAATTATCTACACCATTTTTCTTTTTAAAATATTTACCTACACGCTTCTAATTATTATTTAATCAAAATTTTCTCCAAAAATTTCGTTTTTACCCATCGTAATTTTATAATTAAACCCCTAAAAACTTATTATTTATTTTATATATAACTTTTGAATAATTGCATATAATACCCTAAAATTAATTATATTTACAAAAAACCTCTGATATTTACAGTTAAACCTTATCTTCTCTCTCACTGCTGTACTACTCAGTCCCATATTGCTGCTTTGCCGATCTTCAGCGCCGTCGCTTCCCCGCGCCGCTGCTTTGCCGGTGCCCCGGGCCGGCGGTCCCCCCCAAGCAAATCAGCACCTCCTCCTTCGCCATGAGCAGATTAGCCTCTGCTTACCCCGTCGGTGAGCAAATCTCCGTCCGCACCTCCCTCGCAAGCTGATCCGCATCTGCCTCTCCTGCCGGGAGCATATCCACACCCCCTCGTTAGCAGATCGGCCTCCGCTTGCCCTACCGGCGAGTAGATCTGTGTCAGTGTCTCTCACTGTGAGCAGATTTCCTTCACCCCCCACCCCCAAAACTCCTTTCCGAGAGCGCGTGGGCGCGGGTGCTAAAGGCAAGTGCGAGTGCAAGCGCGGACGCCGAAGGCCGGTGTGTAGGTGCGAACGCCAGAGGCTGACGCTCGGCCGGCGAGGGTGCGGGCATATTTTTAAGGGGCATATTTTTAAATATACAAATATTCAACTTGTAATTTTAAATTTTAAGTTTTAAAACCTTCAATGTCTTTTTAGTAAAATTTTATTTAAAACATGATAAATAATTTAAACTTATTTATAAATAAAAATATTCAAGGGGTTTATTTGTAAATGTACAACATGAAATTTATAATTTTAAATTTTAAGTGTCCAAATCTTCAATGACTTATTCGTAAAATTTAATTTTAAAATAAATAAAATTTGGACTTATTTATAAACAAAATATTCAAGGGGTCTATTTTTAAATGTATAAATATTAAATTTATAATTTTAAATTTTAAGTTTTATAACCTTCAATATCATTTTTGTAAAATTTTATTTAAAACATGATAAAAAAATTTAGACTTATTTATAGATAAAAATATTCAGGGAGTCTATTTGTAAATGTACAACATGAAACTTGTAATTTTAAATTTTAAGTTTTCAAACCTTCAATGATTTATCCGCAAAATTTAGTTTTAAAATAAATAAAATTTGGACATATCTATAAATAAAAATATTCAAAGGATCTATTTTTAAATGTACAAATATTAAACTTGTAATTTTAAATTTTAAGTTTTAAAACCTTTAATGTCTTTTTTGTAAAATTTTATTTAAAATATGATAAAAAATTTAGACTTATTTATAAATAAAAATATTCAAATGGTATATTTGTAAATGTACAACATGAAACTTGTAATTTCAAATTTTAAGTTTTCAAACCTTCAATAACTTGTTCGTAAAATTTAGTTTTAAAATAAATAAAATTTAGACTTATCTATAAATAAAAATATTCAAAAGGTCTATTTTTAAATGTACAAATATTAAACTTGTAATTTTAAATTTTAAGTTTTAAAACCTTCAATGTCGTTTTTGTAAAATTTTATTTAAAACATGATAAAAAAATTTAGAGTTATTTATAAATAAAAATATTCAAGTGGTCTATCTGTAAATGTATAAATACAAAATTTGTAATTCAAAATTTTAATTTTTAAAACTTCAATATTGTGAAATTTTATTAAAAAATTGATAAAAGTTGGGTCATTTATAAAAAAAATTTGAGAGATCTATTTGTAAATATACAAAATATTGGATCTATATTTTAAAATTTTAAGTTTTAATAGCTTCGTCACTTTTTTGTAAAATTTTATTTTAAAACTTATAAATTTTGAACTTATTTATAAATAAAAAAATTGAAGAGACTTAGTTGTAAATTCACAAATATAAAATTTACATTTTAATTTCTTATGTAGGGTTTATTTGTAAAATATTTAAAATATTTAAGGTCCTTTTTATAAATTTTCATTTAAAAATATTAACATTTGGACTTTTTAATAAATAAAAAATTCAAGGGGCTTATTTGTAAATATACAAATAATAGGGTTTATTTATAAAATATTTTAGCTCCTTTATAAATATTCTTTTGGAATATATTAACATTTGAATTTTTTTATAAATAAAAAAATTCAAGGGTCTTATTGTAAAAATACAAATATTATGATTTATTTATAAAATATTTAAAATATTTTAGCTCCTTTATAAATATTTTTTCAAAAAATATTAACATTTGGATTTTTTATAAATAAAAATATTTAAAGGGTTTATTTGTAAATATTTTTGGAGAAAGAGTAAAGAGTGAGAAAATAAGTTTTTAGGGGTTTAATTGTAAAATTACGGAGGGTAAAAGCGTAATTTTTTGAGAAAATTTTTATTAAATAACAATCGGGGGGTGTAGGTAAATATTTTGAAAAGGGAGGGGTGGTGTAGGTAATTACAAAAATTCTAAGGGGTTTTTCGTAATTAAGGATATTTTGGGGGCTGTAGGTAATTAGCCCCAAAAAAATGCAACCATCGGGGGCTCATGTTTATATATAAAAAATTATTTATTTATTTTAAAAAATAAAAGAAACTGTTGGGGAAGTTCAGGAAATGTCAAATTAGATTAATATATTGAACAGGATATCAAATTGTTTTAAGCTAATGAGATATAAACTTTTTTTACTGTATGTAATAAATTTTATTTATCTAATTATTTGATGTTCGACTAATTAACAATTTTTTTTACTCAATTGTTTCACAATGTGATCCCATACTAATGAGTTTTTATCTCAATTTTTAATTTTTTAAAAGAGATTAATATACGACTTAATTCAGTCGCATTATCACAGTAATTTTGTCATTAAGAATATATATAGTTTCAAACGTGAATCTCTAATACTAATTGTTAGGAGAGTTCAATAAGCATCAAGCTAGATCAATATAGTGGGTTGGACATCAACTTATTTTAAAAGTTTAAATTAATATAATATAGACATTTTTACTATATATAATGAACTCCATTTATTCAATTATTTAATGTGAAAGTAATTTATTAAACCTGATATCATAATAAGGAACCTCCTATAATACAGTGTTTATAGGTTTGAGATTACATTACAAACTTCATGGAAAGTGTTGTCATGGATTCAAATTTATCTATCAGAATTTGCTTCATCTTTTTTCTTTTTTTTTGGTTAATTCACATTAATCATATCGCTCAAGGGGATTAAACAATAGGCGATACAAAAAAAGATTAGAATACATCTCCCAAATAGCATCATAAGTTTTTCAGAGAATTTGCCATCCCAATAACCAACAGAGCTTGTGAGGTGGAAACATTGAGCTAACCAGTTTATAGGACAATGTGACTTCTCTTGGTGCATCAAAATTCAGTTCATGAAGAACACCAAGGAATAAATTTGCTCAAGAGGCTATAATGAAATTGCCACAAGCAATGTCTATCGTAGATCTTCTTTACTAGTAATAATATAAGAAAGATCCTAAAGAAAGATCATTTTCTACTCCCAAAAGCTAAGTTGCCAAAACTGAAGAGGGCCTAATGCAATTGTGACCAGCTAACATTAGTTGTTCCTGAACATTTAGTAGAAGCCAAGCAACTCCTGCTAGTTCAAATTTGGAGGAAAAAACCCTCTTGTTCATCATAAGTGTTAATGGAGTTGGGCTCATGTTCACCACCACTGTAAATAGATTTTGGCTCAAAGGAGCAAGGATAATGTTGTTCTTCCTTGATGCTATTCATTGACTAAGTACCAAGTCCTAGTTAATGAGCTTGCACACTACAATAGAGCATTCCACTACTTAGAATAAAGTCGTAAACATTGCGCCTTTAGGGCAAGCAAGAAACTTGTATAATGATAATTGATCTGAGATGAATCATCTAATCCTCACTGCTTATTACCTCAAGAAACTAGGTATTTTTAAGGCATTTGTATAGACATCTATAGGTATTTCTAAAGACCGCCCATCGAATACAACTTTGTATGGGCCCCTTGGGTTTGGAATAACAAATGTTGATCATCTTAAAAGTTTCTTTTGAATTCTTTATTTTGATTTGGAATGTTGTTAAATGTCTAACATTTGAGATATTTTAGTTGATTTATAGAATTTTGATGTATATCTAACTAGTATTTTGTATTATGTAGAAAATATTTGGAGATATTTGAATTACTATTGGAAGTATGAAGGTTATTGGAGGAAGATATTAGGACAATTAAGATATAAGTATGAAGGATATTAAGGGTCCTCTATATCCAATTGTTGTTGTTCACGGTTAGAATTTTCTCTTCTACTAGTACAGTAATTTTTTCTTCTACTATTTAATGTAGTTTTTTCCTTTATTATTAAAATTGTCCTCTTTACATCTCTTAACTGGTGTGCAATTTGACTTCTGCACATGTAGAATTACTTCATTGCTATTTTCTCAACACCAAGTGCTTCCATTATTATTTTTAGGAGTCAAGTTTCATCTCTTTTGATTATCTGAGTTTTATTTTTTATTTATCTGGATCATTGTGAACTTTGGCGATACGCCATTTCTTTTTAAAGTTGAGATACTTTGATTCCTCCTCTAGTTGATGATCTTATTGGATATCTATTTAATAGGTTTGATTATAGATATGTAATTCTCTTTGTATCTTTCCTGCATACTCTTCATGCATGATCCCTTTAAAGTTGTTTTTATTTGTTCCCTTTTTTTAGTTGTGAATGTGGAGCAAAACAACCTCTACCACTCAATTGTTTTAAATCCACATATATTAATTTTGTATCCTTAATGAAATTATTAACTTGGGTTTTATTCTTTCATATTTATTGAAACATATATTTTGCATAATTAGTTTGAAAAACTCCCTTTTCATCTCGAGAGTCATAAATTTTTTGTTCCATTTATGGAAAATTCTGTACTTGGCATTTTTTTGTCTTGTGAGTTGTGTCTTTTAGCTGATAATTAATATAATTTGCATTCTTGTTCTTAAACTAGGATTATATTTTAGAGGAATGCTTTAAGCTACATGCATCAATTAAGAAGTTACTTATGCCAACCAAGAGTAAGCAAAAGCACTATTCTAGAAATAACTGTAAAGAAATTTGAAGAAGATAATAAGCTCTAGAGAGAGAGAGTTTCATGCTAAGGGTCGATACCGTAATGGAATGGACATGAACGGTAACTTGGGCAACTTTGCTATATCCATGTCAAAGTATCTGGTGTAGATGATGAATGTTGTGCCTTCCAACTCAGACCGTGATACTCTTGGCGTGATCTATGCGAGGGGCTTCATTGGCACATATCAAGATTGGTGTGAAGCTTTCTCAAACTCCCAAGAACTTATAATCTCATCTATGTAGATTGCATATTCAACATCTATCAACATAGCTAAGAGATAAATCTTCCATATAAGCATTTACATTGGAATAGAGGAAGGATGGATCTTTACTAGGGATTAATGATTGGTGTGGGTTTGTGGAGAAAGGAGGGAAATTCAAACTAAAAGTTGGGAGGTTGCTTTCCCTATGTAGATGTATTGGTTGAGGTAATTTATATTTGATATTGTTATCAATGAAAAAAATTATTATAAATGATTGAAGCTTTATCATAATCTAGGTGAGATTATCTAAATTCTTTACTTTTTTCCCCTCTTTCTAGATGTGTTTTTGCATTATTAGATAATGCACGATTTGCTAGCACTAATATATTTGGAATGAACTTTGCTTAATATGATAATCCTATAGAATATATCAATGAACTTGCTAGATGTGCCTGACCAATGGTGGCGCTAGCTTGCGTTAGAATATTTGCTTTATCACCACCATTGATCTCTATTTTTAGTGGCACTATTAGACTAGCACCACTCAGGGTCTATTTTTTCCGGTATAAAGTTAGGTCTGCTAATATTTCGTAATGCTATTTCACATGGTACTTGCTTAGTGACACAAATTAGCACCGACAATAGAAAAAAATATTGTAGTGTTAGTTGAACACGATGGTGACCCAAATGAAATTGGGATAGGGTTCCTGATGATGCAGATGATTACTATACTCAAAATAAATATCATGATATGATTAATTCAAAAGGAAATTTATATTATGATTTTGATAATCTAGAATATGAAGAAGAACATTCGATGGATCAAGATAGGGAGAATCTCATTTTGGTTGTTGGAGTCATGTTCAAAAATATAGATGCATTTAAAATGGTCTTAGGACTTAGTGACTCAAAAAAAAAATTTCAAATCAGTTTCTTGAAGATTAATAATGAAAGGGTGATTGTTAGATGTTCAAATCCTGACTGCTCTTTGAGATGCCATGCTTCTAAGTTTAAGGTAGACTATACCCCTGACTGCTCTTTGAGATGTCATGCTTTTGAGTTTAAGGTAGACTATACCACATCTAAGATTAGAATTATGAAAGAAAAGCACACATTTCAAGGTGAGAACAAAGTTGAGAATGAGATGGCATCTCTAGGGCGGATAGAGCATATTGCACAACTTGTGAGGTCAAAATCTGATTTATTTTCAAATACTATTAAGGAAGATTTGATGACTGAGTATGGAGCGGAAATCCCATACATGAAAGCTTGAATAGACAAACAATTGTGGTATAGAACAATTAAATTTTTTTATAGTAAATTAGAGGTTAAATTAAAGTTGAATTCCAACTCCAATTTAGATTTGTCATGATTAATATAGCTATAATTCAAAGGTCTTATCTTTCAAAATATCCATCCAAAAATAGGTAAATAATTATCCGTTGAAAACTTAAGATCAAATCTTATGATTTTGTTATTAATTATGCTACTAATTTGATTTTTATGTCAATCAAAATTAGTATTTATTTATGAGTATGAGTTTATAACATTTCTACTCTAATATAGAGTAAGATTTAGATGTATTCTTTAGAATAAGTTATATAGCATTAATATTAGAGTTTAAATCTTACTTAGTCTTTGCAACTAAGATTCTAAATTTATTTGAGTGCTATAAATACAATTTCAACTTGTAACGAAAAGAACTTCTTTATCAATAATATTAGTTTATATTGGGTTTGCCCATTATTTATTTTTCTTGTGGATTTAAGGATTGCCATGGTTAGAAGACAATAATTTTCTTTCCTAATCCTCGCGCTTCCCTTCGGCATCAAGTTGGCTAATGCACTAGTTCATGTTATTGTTGAAGACTTACAAGGATATTCCAAGACTAAAGATAGAGATAGAAGCTAGGGATTTTGATGCATTTGTCAGTCTGAAGTTGAAGTACATCAAAATGGACCTTTCAAGAGTTTATTTGTATTATTTGGTGCATTTCACAAGGGTTTCAAGTCTGGTTGAAAGCTTTTCTTAGGGTTATATGCTTGCTACCTTAAGGGTAAATACTTAGACATCCTAAGGCTACAAATGAATTAGATGATAATAATGGGATCTTGCATGTTGCTTTTGATATGGTTGGAACAAAGGCTACATCAACTTGGACTTGGTTCTGTGAGTGTTTGATGAGGGCATTGGACCTGAATCCTGCTGATTTAATAGTAATGTCTGACATCGAGAAGGAATTAGCTGAGGCAATCAAAGTTACTATGCCTCGAATTAAACACAGGGTATGCATGAGATATATGTATAAAAGTTTCAAGAGACAGTCTCCTGAACTTGCATTTAAGAGTCATATGGGATGCCGCAAATGCTTCGTGTACTTTGAGTAAAGATGTAGCTGAATGATGAAGAAGTTAAGCTTTCAGTGGAGTAAGCGCACATTTAAAGAAAGCCCAAAGCATCACTACATTACAAACAATATGCCTGAGACTTTCAATCATGACATGATGGATGTACGACAGGTTGTGGATCTTGTGGATCACATAAGACAAAAGGTTTCCTAGGGAGATAAATTACAGGAGAAACTTAATTAGCAGCAAGATGGAAGAGTTTATACTTGTACCACAAGATCAAAAATCGGAGTCTTGGGAAGTTTATGGTCATGAAAACCAGTGAAAGGGTTGCAAAGATTTAAGGGACAATGGACAGACCTGGTGTAGACATCAATGCACATACTTGCATTTGCAAAGTGTGGCAACTGACATGCATGCCTTGTGAGCATGCTGCAACATTCATATCTACATTTAGTAGACCTGTTTGGCAGAATTTCTTCTCGGAGTATTACCAAATTGATAGGTACTTCTGGATCATATTCTTTTAAGGACCAATTGATGTTGTCTTCTTTGTTTTCGTCATAGTATTGCTAATAGTATGTTAAATAGGTACAAGGCAATTTATGCCATGCCTTCTTCAGAGGATAGATGGGTAATTCTTCAGTATCTTAGAGAAATCTCTCTCCCATATGTAGTGAGGCCAAGTGGCAGAAGAAAAGAAAGTTGAAGGCTAAAGATGCAAGAAATATGAGCATCACGAGAATAGCTACAAGAAGCCACTCTTGCCTACTTCAACTGGAGGCCAAACTTCAACAGGAGGTGCTGGTCCAAGCGCTGCAAGGTAATATTATCATAAAATACTTTATGATATTGAAAATACCATGTCTGAACACTAATGTACCACCTTATCATTACATAGGGGTAGAGATAGAGGTAGAGATAAATATACAAGCAAAGGCAAGGGAAGTGACAGAAACAGAACTATGTTTGATGAACAATTAAGCAACCTTGGTACCCCCAATTTTTCACAGGAATCTATTATGTCAATGCCATCGTCCAATAGTTTCAATATTGATGACAATATTGAGTCAATGATTTGATCTATTTAATTAATATTCAAATATTTATTTTATCTCAAAGACAATTGTTCTGCTTATGAGTGTGCTACTGATGCATGCATATATCTTCTGGTCAAACTAAACAATCTTCATCCACTCAAAATTCAACATTCAACCATACTACATCAAGCTCGCCTCAAACTACTAATGTTGATGTTGGTGGTACAACCAAGACTGGAAAACCAAGAAGGCCAGGGGAAAGTAGCCCAGGTCACAGGAAAGGAGGCAAGTTGGTCCAAGGTATAAACTCATTTTAGATGAATTATGTCATATTCTTATGCACTTTTCTGCTGACAATTAAATCTAGACTGGAATTATATAAATACTAACTGTAGCATTTATTAAATGATGATAACTTGGATTAGAATTCACTATTTCCTTAAATCTTCATTAAAATAAAAGGCATATAAACTAACCGCAAAAAAAACAAAAATGGAAATACCGAAACAGTACTCTTTATCTTGTATGGAGACCATACTGGGCAACAAGAGTACAAGACAGAGCATCTAAACCTAATTATATATTCCACTGTCAACAACAGCCATCTTCTGCAGAGAAGAAGGCAGGAAAAAGCATGATGACAAACACTGAATGCAGACACCCAAACTACTCCTGTACTACTTTACTACTGCTAAACAATAACACCGGAGAATCTCTTTCATTTTGTATCTGAGTTTTGTGTCCGAGATCCCACAAAGAAGGGAACCTTCACATGATGGATTCACAGAGCTGACTAGTTTGATGAAAGTGGGAGCTTCTTGGAAGGATGGAAATGAAATAATGCAGTGGGACTCATTTGGCATGTGAGTCAGTATTATTGGTATGCTCTTTTCAATGCTTACTTCCACCACTTTATCAAGGCCACATCAATTGATGAGGCTAGACTTAATGTGTGGTCAACCGAAGGAGACAACTGAGAAAGAAAAAGAAAGAGCGCTTTGGATCTAGAGATATGGAGTTGGTGATGAGCTTGATTTTATAAGATTTTGTGTCTTTAAATGGAAACTAAGTATAAAATAATTTTTGGTTTCTTCCCTTGGGAGAGCATGTATCTCGTTTGATACCATTCATTACTCAAACTGATATCCAAAATGTCGCACTTGTGTTAGGATTAAAGCATAATTATTTTGGGCTAAAAAGAGCAAATTCCGCAATTATAATTTCTCACACGATCATAGAATTACTCTTGACCAGCAAAACTGACCCCGAGAAAAATCCTTCATCCAAAATTTATTTGCCCCTCGGGCTGATGCTGTCCTCGAACATCAACATGTTGCCACCGTATATGCTTTGTGATAGTGAACACAAATGCGACGATACGAGAAAGGTTGAACTTTCGCCCTAGTAACTTGCTGAATCCACCTCAATAGTTACCATGGATAAGCTTTAAGTTTTTAACTAAGCTAAATTATCCTAAGCCAAAGATAAACCAAAAATTTACGTGATTTAGCTTGCGTAAAGATAACAAAGACAATAAAATTCTGTACAGAAAAAAGCGGGAGATTGCAGAGCGAGCTGCCCTGCAGTTTCCTATTAAAACCAAAAAAACAAAAAGGAAGAACAAGAAGAAGAAGAAGAATGACTAATCCGCAATACGGTAGATCACAACAAAACAAGGCAAGATGGCCCTCGGATTCCCGACAAAAAGCTCCTCAAGATCCGTACCCCCATCTTCCCCGCCCACCACCGAATCAAAACCTACTTCTTCTTCTTCTCCTTCCTCCTCTCCCTTCCTCCTCACCCTCCCAGCGATCACCCTACAAACCATCATTGCCCTCGGCGCTCGGCTGTCACCTGCGCCGCCGACGCCGTGCGCGCGGCCGCTGCTGGCCATGGTACCCACGCCTCGTGGGAAGCCGTGGCGGACGACAGCGCACGCGGCGCACGCGGCCGAAGAGCAGAGGGCGCAGGAGCCGAAGGCGCCGAGGGCGCAGGCGAGAGGGGACAATGGGAGGAAGCGGAGAAGCTCGTTGCCGTCGGCGGCGCAGCGCGGGTGCTTCTTCGGGTCGTGGGCGAAGCGGGACTTTACGGCGGCACGGGCGTCCTCGAATCGGGCGATGGTGCGGGGGGTGTTGTGGATTTTGAGTATGCGGTCGATCTTGACAGCGGGGAGGTCGCAGAGGCGGTGCCAGCTGGATTTGAAGATGATCTCGACGATGTGCCGGCCGGAGTCTTCAGGCCCCAATTCTGACACTGCAAAGTCGTATAATTGTGATTATTGCGATGCAAGCACTGAAAACAGATAAATATTTTTTTTCAGAATATCAATTTCCACGTTATTGAATTACATGAATGACTGGAATAATCAAAATCATTTTTATCAAGAAAATCAAACCTTAATCATAATTAGAGCACCGGATCTAATTTCTGGGCGACAACTAAATTTTACAGCCGAGCACATTGGGTTTTAATTAATAAAAAAGCACATGCACGGATTCATATGGCGCCAGGCCCAAAACACGAGAATTTAAAGCCCGAAGCAGTCTGGGAAAGAAAAAGCTGTGGACCCAAGGGAGCTTTCCATGTTAATCCACCATTCCCAGCTGCCCGTATGCGCGCTGTGCATCCACCGCGCCGACACTATTTTCGTTCTTCTTTTCTCCAAAATTCTTAAATTTAATTAAAATCGAAATCAGAACATTCTGCTTTAAGCCAAAATCTTAATTTTTTGAATAATAAAAGCGAAATTAAAGACAAAAAAAATACCAGCATGACGAGCTACTTGATGCATCTCCAAGTTTTCTTGCTTGGGGAACACCTCCCCGCATTCCGGGCACGCGCAGAGCGTTCTCAGTCTCGGATACCTCCTGTATCATATTTATCACCGTTAATTACATTTAACGAAAATGAATTACTTAGCAAATATTCCTTTTTTACTTATGATTAATACGTACCTGGTCGCCGACTCGACGGAGACGGCTTGACACTCGTAGCATCCGGAGAGCCGCCTGAGCTGCATTCCTCTGGAGTTCGAGCATGGCGCCGGCCGCCGAGCAAGCGGTGTAGTCTCGTGCCGGCCGCTGTCGCCGGGCGACGAGGAGCCGGAGTTGCGGTCGGTGTCGGAGCGATGCACGACTCTAGTGTTCCCATGCACGACGTCGCGGATGGCGCAGATGGAGGAGCCGCACGACGAGCTGAGCTTGGTGTAGTTGGTGTTGTTCGTTGCTCTGGCGGGGTCGTGGACCTGCGACGGCGCAATGCTCCGGCAGGAGAGAAGGCTCTTGAGCTGCTCCCACGAGGAGGTTGGCTCTTTGGGTGGCGGCCGGCGCGACGGCGGAGGCGGAGAGTGTTTGTGCTTTTTCTTCTTCTTTTGGTGGTGGTCGGAGGTGGAGGTAAGGATGGCCATGAGAAGTGGAGGAAGGAGATGATGAAGGAGATACAGATCTTTATGCATTGGATCGTTATTTATTTGGAGTTCGAGGGAATCGGGTGGTGGAGATGGGTGGCGACTATTTTATTTATTTATGTATTTCTGAATTTTAGTCTGTTTTGTTTATAATTATTTGGCTATTAATAATGTAGCATCACTGTTTGAGTGGGAGGGAGCCGTGGGCACCATTCTTATCGGGGTTCAGAAGCACTAGTCCACCGTGAAGGGTGATAATTTACAGCATTAATACAAATTTATTATCTTGCTCGTTCTTTCCAAATTTATTGGCATCTAAATACAATCATTTCAATTTAAAATTATGTAATAAAAATTTAATTAATTAATCGTTTTTTCTTGTAATTATTCTGATTTAAACTAGTCCCAATATATGTTGTGATGATTTTTTTAAAAAAAATTAATAAACATTTTCGAACTAATATGCTCTTGAGAAGCAAACAGTTGTCCTAACAAGGTGGACCACAGCTAGAGTGGGGGGTAGATGCATTTGGTTGGAGAAAAGCTAATTTCCCTGTCCATTGGTCAAACCTCACTTATTGAGTGTAGAGAGGCACCTTATTACAAATAAAAGTAGATTAGGGGTGTAAAGCACCGCGAGTTTTGGTCTTTGGCAGATCACACATCCAGTTTATATTTAACTCATTTTCTGAAAGAATTATTAAAAAAAAAAAAAATTGGTTCTACGTAAGTCACTAAAATTTTTTATTTTGGCTAATAACGGTTTTTGGGAGGCCTAAACCAGATCAATTCGTCCGAATTTTTTCCCAGATCACCTATGCGAATGCGAGATAGGATGGCAATGCACGAACAGAAGTGGGAAGAAGGGCAAATCGGGTTGACAAATCAAGCACCCGTAACAAGAGCAGGGCCTGAAAGTGCAAATTCGAGTAGATCAGGCCGGACAGATAGATCTGGCAGCAGGACGCGAATGTACGGCCTCGGTTAGCAAGGAGCAAATCAGAGAGGGAAGGGGCACAATGAGACACGATCGACGCAGACGAGCTCCGGCAGCGAGGGGCAAACTAGAGAGTGGGAACGGGGAACAGGGAGCAAACTACGACACCAGAACGACGGAAAGGCGAGAATACACGAGTGGGATTGGGCAATAGGTCGCCAAAAACGAGATGGTTTGATTTGAAATTAAAATAAGTTGAGTTCATTTTAATTTTTTTTTTAAAAAATTAAAATTATTTATTTTTCATTATTATTTAAATTAAATTATTTTAAAAAATTAAATAATGTTTAAAAATGTAAATGATTAAAAAATTAATTTTAATAAAAAAATAATAATAATTTATAAAATAATTTACTAGAAGTATTTTATTGTTGTCGAGATGTAAGAGCTTGAAAGCCTATGACTAGTGATCTTCCAAGTGGAGGAGGAACCACGCCAATCGGCGAAGAATTCTCTCCCCGCTTTCATATCAACTTTGGCCACTCTTACCGTCCCAGCATTTTCAAACACTATGTTAGGTCTAATTCAGGTGATTGATTTTCAGCCCGACTCGGAAAGCACCGAGTCGTGCTATTTTTTTTCTGGAGAATATTTCGACAGAGGGTTTGTTGAACATATTTGAGTACAGTACCGCAGGTCCGCTGCTATAAATGATAAATTGCGCCGCCCGGGGATCTTTCCGGCTACAATCGCGAGAAAGAATCTAATCGATAATTAAAAGCGGGAATCAGAGCCAACAAGTGATGCAATTGACGTTGAACTGTCACCGCAATCGATAATCAATATCCCACGCAGAATACGATATCCCACTCGGCAGTTATACCAAATTCATCTAATCCTGTACGAAGATAATTAATTTATTATTTGCTTCTGATATCATTAGTCAATTTCGAGATTCTAAATAAACGATTGTCCGCGCATCAGTACTCGACTGATACAAGCACAAACGGCTTGTCACGCTCGCACGTGCCAGCCTTAAAAATAAATGTTCCTTCCCTCAAATAGGCCGACTAGTATGGGCTCGTTTGCTTCGGTTAAAAAAAAAAAAAAATTATCTGCTTTAGCAATAGAGCCTCTAATTTAATTTTAATTCAAATTAAAACTAATTAATTTAACTTAATAATACATCGGTTCAAATTAAATATTCGCTAACAATTGCACATAATTATCCAAATAATAAAAGTTGCTTATATAGAGAGGTTCGTTGCTCAACCAGAATAAAATTAAAGGATTACAGTTTAAAATCTCAACAAATGAAACTACTGATTTTGATTTTTGTATCAAGAAATTCTCATAATAGACTCTGATCTCTGTGAGACTCACTGTGCGAGCCCTCTAATCTCTCGGTTGTTTGGAGGTTCAATCTATGATACAAGCTTGTCTTATTTTTGAAGTTTTTGCTAACACATTTTCCTATTCTAGTTTTATTTTTCCGTAATTTTTATTTTGAAATAATTTAATTACAATATTGTTTCTTATATTGAACTGATATTTTTGTAGCCAACCATTGCTTTTTTGTGACAAAAGGGGCTTCCATTATTTTCAACTCGGGGAAATACAAACAGTCAAATATTTCCGCAAATTTCATTGGGTTCGTTCTTAATTCTAGTGCAAAATTTCATTCTCTTGTTGATGAAATGATTCCCTGTTATTGATGTAACTCAATTATTTTTTCTCTCAATTACATTTCATTTATAGATGAGATCCAAAGTGTCCAGTAATAAATTACTTGTTCTATTGTGAATTCATAAAAAATTATTTATTTTATTATTATTATTAACAAAAAATTCATTTATTTTATATTATAAATTTATAAAAAAATTATCTCGATTAAAATATTTTAAAAATAATTTATTTTATTTTATTTAATCAATTAAATTAATATAAATAATCAAATTATTTTTATTTGATTTGATTTTGGAAAATCGGTCTAATAAAATTGGATTTTAAATTTTTAACTTCATAAAATTGGACAACTAATATTATATAAAAAATAAAATAACTTAAATTATTTTTTATATTAATTCAATGCTTGTTCAAATAAAAATCAAATGAAAATAATTTGATCTTTTTATATTTAATTGATAAAATTAAATTAAATAAATTTTTTTGAATATTTTAATTGAGGTAATTTTTTATAAATTTATTGTATAAAACAAGTGATTTTTTACTAATAGTGATGAGATAAGTGTTTTTTTATAGGTTCACAATAAAACAAGTGATTTCTTACTAAAAATTTTTATATTCATTGTCTTATTTTTTTATTTTCTATGTCTTTACTAAGATGTTTTTCTTTAATAAATAGAATATTTGACATTATATATGGAGGGCCAATATACACCTAAAAAATATACTTCAAGTACACATAATAAAAGGAAGTCAAAATAATAATTAAATGCTGATGGTGTCAAAGGAGAATCCAAAAATTGGAGTCCTGAACAAGGTGCTTACTTGTCAAACTGGCAAGAACATGTTGAGAGTAGAAACAATAGTAGTAAGTTTTCAAGAAAAACTTGGGCTAATGTTACTCACATGCTCAAGGAGGTCCCAAGTGTGTCACAATGTGCAAACTAAATTAAGAACATATGGAAAAGATTCAAACAAAGATATAATGATTTCTTGTTTATGAAGAATAAAAGTGGGTAAATCTAGGACTACAATACCAATATATTTATGATAAATAAACCAAATATAATGGACAACTTCTTTAAGAAAAAACTAAGATCACATTCTATTCAATTTGTTTTGATTAATAACAATGTAAATACTAAGTCTACTCATTTTTTGTTCTATAACATAATTTGCACTATACAAATGTTTGGAAGAGTGATTTTCCTCAATTCTTCGATATGAAGCTCATGGTGAAGAGCTACATTACAACTGGAAAATGGATGTTGCTATCTAGAGGCCCAACTGAACCAACATCAAGAGGGAATGAGGAATCAGGTTCAAGTAACTCACCAAACAATCTGAACACCAGCCTAGAAGGACATCCAAAAAATCTTCCCATGCGGAGAAGCTTTCTTGGAGATGGTGGAGCACGTTTTGACTATTGTGAGAAAAGTCCTTCTAACCCACATGAAGGCAACAATGCACGAAGCAACAAGAGGTGCTCCAATAAAAGTGTGAGGAGTACTACTTATTAGTCCATCATGTATGTTGATCTCGAGAAACTAATGAGTGGATACATACATCAAAGAAAAAAATATAACTTTCTGATTGACAACATTCGAAAGAGTAATGGAGCGGAGAGGAACCCACATATGGCAAGTTGCAATTTAAATCAATGAATGGACAAATTATTTCAACTTAATTTTATCAGTAGTCTAGATTGACACAAATGTAAAGTAGCTTTTAGTAATCCAATAGAGTAAACTTATTTTTTACAAAAGAAGGATTTAGATGCATTGAAAATTTTGGTGGTAGAATAGGTGCACCAATATGATACAAAAAGTGGCCATATGGAGAGAAGAAACATGACTTAGTTAGAGAGTCCATATAATGGGATGTTGCTTAAAGGAGAGCAAAGAAACCATGTGAAAGAATTCTTGAATCAAATAGGCTACTTAAGTGATCCCAATAATGTAACATAGGAGATTGAACATATATCGAGCTCAATGATAGTCCCCTAACATGAAGGTATATGGCAGATTTGGCAATGATATTTTTTTCTCGGGTTGGGACTTTATAAACTATACTTTTTTATATTTTGCATTGGCCATTAGATTCTCACTACGAAAGACAAAATAATAAAATTTCTTCTCATTTTGGTAAGCTAGAAAGGTGCCTACTTTTCCTATTAGTATCTTTCTACTTGTATCATTTTTGGAATTAAGATTAGGATTCTTTTGACTATTTGCATCAATGACTTTTAATTTGAATGATACTTTTAAGTATGATAATATATTACATTATTATTTGCCTTTTTACCTTTGTGAAGATCAAATATAATAGATTCTTCTATGTTTTGTCAATTGGAAAGTTTTATCATTCGGTATGTGAAGTTCTAAAATTGCTCATCGTGTAAAGGCCAAATATATTTATTTATGGGTAATGTCAGTATGTGAGTAGATTCTCATTATGTTTTATCAATTTGAACGTGTATTATAGCAATAATTCAGTAGATGAAGACCAAGAACTATTTAACATGTAAAGATTGAGTAAATTCATTTACAGGCAATGTTCAACATGTGAGTAGATTCATATTATTTCTTGTCATTTCAAACATATATTATAGCTATTTCAACATGCGCAATACTAACTTAGATTATAAAGAAAGTTGAGGTTGATTATAGTTGCCACATCTCCATTGTGATTTGATATATCTTGCATTGAGTTTTAAGTTAACTTTATCATATTCGTATCTCCACATCAAGGTATATTCTCTATAACATTTACTTTTGTGTTTGATATAACAGGATAGGAGTTGATGCAAATTAAAGTGGAGCATGATTGCTAATGTTGAATGGATGCAGGTTGAAGTGGAGCATGACTACCAATATTGAATGGATGTCTAACATTCATATTACATATTTCAAAATTTATTTTGGTATGGTTTTATAAAACATGTTAATCTAACTAAGTAGTGTGAACATGTATATTTGAGTGTATGTGTATGTATGTATGTATCTATATATATATATATATAATCATATAATCATTTGAAATTATGTGGATATATATGTTAATGATAAATTTCTTTAAATAAAGTATTGTGTTAGTTGATTCAATGAAAGAATACTATTTTATTTACTTAAATCTAAACTTCATTTTTTTGTGGTAGAGATCATGTCTTTAAATATATCGGATATTATCAATGAAGAAGATATTGCAATTGAGATACTATTGAAAAATATAATATTGCAATATACGGAATGACCAACTTGACAACAAAGAAGACCATAATGTCTAATTGATCCTTCACTAGAATAAACATTATGTATAATTTACTTGGGAATAAGAAGGATGTTTAAAGTCATTTTGAATGATTTCATTTGTATTTTCACAACTATATAGTATATTAATTAAAAGGGAGATATTATCTCTATGCAGAATGTGATGGCCCACCTTGGGATTTTTTTTTTACATTGTTTATCATAGTGCATCAAATAAAGATTTGTAGCTTATATTCCAATACTTGATGGAGATAGTTGGTAGATACTTTAACAATATATTGAATGACATCATCTCAATTAAAGACGAATTCACATAATTACCTCTCAAAAACACTCAAGTATATTCTATGGTTCAATAAGAATGAGGAATATATTTGTACTTCAAGGTTTAAAGCTCTTGTAACTTGTTCTCATTGTGATAATTTTAGTATAAAAGAGTTTATTCTATCATTTGATACTCAAAACTCGTAATATGCACTCGGTGTAATTGCATTACATATATATCAGCAATTGTGCCCCGAGTGATGCACCTACCTTTTCTAGATAGACATGGCAAGCTCACTTAAAATGTTATCACAGTAATTTCTTTCGATCTATAATACATATATATTTGTAGTGGATGGAGGGAATTTGTGACATATGTGAGTTTCGTATGAGCATGTTTGGATTATAATCAATTCTCAGTTATGAAAGATTTAACTCCTATTTACATATTTTAATTTGGTTTGTTGATTAAATATTATCATTTATAAAATAATATTTTCTTAAGTAAATTATACATGATAGGTGCTAGCTATGCCAACAATAGACATTTTCTGGCATCCTATAAAAATGACTGTTATCATTTTGGCTAGTTTAGACAAAGTCGAGCTCAATACTATAATTCAAAAGATAAATTTAACCCTATATATGTCAATTTGAAGAATTATGTCGAGAGAATATTTAACATATTCAAATGACGATTTTAGAGATTCTTCAAGATGCGATCATATTTTTATAAAACACAATATGCATTAGTAGTAGTTTGTATTGTTCTACACAATTTGATATGTTGAACATTCGAAAATGATCGAATCTGTCATGAAGCTCAAAAATAATGGATGTGCCCATGAAATTAAAAATATTGAAAAAGAGGATCCCAAAATAGACAAATATGTACAGTAGACTTAACAATGTGAAAGAAACAATGGAGAAAGACTTCAAAAATCAAATTACCATGACCTTATGGGCTGTGTGAGTTACTGATTTGCAAGTATGACATTTTTCTAATTATTGTTAGTTTATTTATTATTTATATTAATCACTATTTCATTATTACTATAATAGCGACAATGTTTAAATTCAATGTATTTAATTATAGGAAATAATAAAATTTTGAAGACCCGCTTCCATCATGTTTGTTGATCATCATCTGGGAGCCTATGAGACATGGGAGAACGGTCATATACAAATTAATAGATACTCTTAAACATCTTTCAAGAAATATCATATATGGAAAGATAGAGTATTTGACTTCAACTTATATTCTGACATTAGAGTCCAACACACAAATAAGTTACATCCATTTGCTTCGACTACTAAGTACTCATATCACATAGAACTATATAGTGGAGACCTCGACATTAATCATGATGAAGTTATGATTCTTGTTGATACACACAATCCTTATTCATGCTTTGTTGTTTGCATTATTATCAATATCACTGTTATGAGTCTAATATTCATCATGTTGTATCTATATTGGACTTTTATTCACCTATATATGTCATGTATTTACAATATGTATATCAATGATATTTGTATTATGATTGCATAATATTACATTAGAACTAGTGTGTTTTTATTTATCCAAATTTATCTTCTTTGTTAACTATAATTATGAATTATAATTACCTTTTCAAGTGTTCTAAGTACTTAGATTAAAATTTTCACATTATAAAATTAATTACTGTCATAAGAAGCCTTATTTAGGATAAATTTGAAATGAAATTTGAAAAGATTCTACTACTCATACTATTCACCAAATGATATTTATTTTAACCGACTAAAATGGTCGACTATTTCCTCTAATCTAACTAAAAAATAGTCAAATTAATTAAAATCATCTCAATCCAAATGCCTCATAAAGGTTCACTTAGATGGCTTGAGGTGAAAGTACTGTGTCATTCCAATGAGTTCACTCAAGATGGCTTGAGGTGAAAGCACTATGTCATTCCAATGAGTTCACTCAAGATGGCTTGAAGTGAAAGCACTATGTTATCCCAATGAGTTGCTTAAATGGTTTGAGGTGAAAAATGTGAAAATTAAGGTTTTAGATTTTGATTTTGAAATTGGTTTCCACACTCATCGATACGGATGAGTTTCGGTCATTTTGAATAAAACTAATTCTATTTTTGTTTCTAACTAGTTATTTTTTAAAAAAATTTTACTATATTTTAGCACTTTAGATTTAAAATTATTATAAAATGCATAGAAAATATGAGAAGATTTATATATACGTAGTTTTAAAAATTATTAAGTACATAATTTTTTTGGCAAAAAATTACCTAATATATGGTAAAAAAATAAATTGTAAAGCTAAGTATTTGAGCCCGAGTTCTATTGATAAAAAATGAAAAATTTATTCATCTCACTTAAATCGAAGCTAGAAAATAAAAACAATATATGAAATCAAATAAAAAATATTTTTAAGTGCGAAATCTAATTTTAGATCATTGTGGATTTGGTCCAAACCTAAAATGTTGGTGAAAACCGTCTGCTGACTTGGCGCTAAGGTAGATTACGGTCAGTTCCACCCTCATGAGTTAACCATTACGCATAGTCTACAACTTGTTCGATTAAATGCTGACATTTATCCAAATAAGCAAACATTAGACACGGTATAAAATGTACAGAGCACTGGTTTCAGCACCACCGGTGATCGACGTATTGCATTCATATTTAAATGGAAGGATAGGACAGTCTAAATTTATCTAGATATACATCAATCTCAGTCTCTGCATTAATTCCTGGCTTATGGCCTTGAAAGCTTTCAGATTTTAAACAGTTTGATATGCTTCTTTGCAAAACGAAATAAATTCAACTGAATTCATTGTCCTGAGTGCAGTGGAGAGGAATGGAAGCATGTGCACCACGTTGAATGCTGTAAATTCAGAGACCATGTCTCCTAAACTCGGTGCTTTTATGTCGAGGGACCGTGTGTACGACAGATTGACAGTCACCATCCTCTCATCTCTATTACAACAAGTTCATCCTTCTTTTGACAACTCGACTACCACTTCTCCTGTGTCCGGGATAGGGCTGTCAATTGAGCTCGCACTTCACGAGCAGCTCAAGCACAGCTCTGTTATTTATTAAACAAACCAAGCATGAACATATTTTTCAGCTCGATGTTTAAACAATCGGGGCACCAAAGGCAGTCCGGCTCCTTGAGTAGTTTCAGTTCGAAAGCTCAAATATATGTGTGTGTATATATATGCATCATAGTATTATTATTTGTACACTATTTGACGATGTACTTCCAATTTTTTTTCTGGAGAAGAGCAGAGATATCACACGGAGATAAATGGTGTCAGCTAGTATATAGACTCCACTCTTTTTGGGGCATTCATAACAGAGAGTTCTACAATTTACAGAAAAAAGATGCAAAACGAAGAGGGAGAATAAAACTTGGCCATAAACTCCTTTTTGCAGCTTCCTGTGTGTCTTGTTCCAGTTTAGCACCACGCAATATCTCACTTGAGCCAACAGCCCAACTGCAACCACTCCACTCTTGTTACATTTTCCCACCTGCTTCCAAAGAAAAGACTACTCCCCAAACAAAGCACATCACATGCATCCTCAGTTCAGTTCCATTCCATTCCCTCCTCTCATCTTCTTCACTGGAAATCTGTAGCCTTCTCAGGCTCGTCCACTAGGGAAGCTGCTGCCGGGCTTTACATGGGGGCGCACGCGAGCAGCCCCGAAAATCCATGTACTCGCAAGCTTGATGGGCGCTGCTGCGCCAGCTCTCTCTTTGTCTTCTACTTCAATTGGAATCAGATGCTTCCAGGCAGATCATGTCTCTTCGCTAGATACAACAGCTTCTTCATTATTCAACATGTGGACCGCATGCGAGTGGAACATATTGCGCTCGGGGTCCATCTCATGCTTCTGATAAGAGTGCAGAATGACATCAAGCCAGCTGAAAATAGTCAAACGACTACTAGTATAGTGAAAAATACTAAGTTTATGCAGCGATAATGTTGTAACGTACCGATTTGGGAAGCTACAGGAGAGAGCCCCAACAAAATGAATCTGTTTGAAACTCGGGGATCGCCCCGTCGTACCTACCGGGGATTATTTCAACAGAAGCCGTTTCACGCTCGAGTCAGATAAGATTTCGAAAAGATATAGAATGAAACGTTTAGGTAGACAAGGATTTATTTTTGTAAAAAATGCTAATCAAGTACTCAAATAGTTGGAGGTCTATCTTGAGAACCGAGGGGAAAGACGAGCTTAAGGGGATAAAGATCCACCCTCCAGTTTCGACTGCGTAGAAAAGAAGTCTCTATTGCGTGATCTAGGAAGGAGAAGACTCAGAAGACTCGTCAAATGTATGCAGTTATAGGTTTATATATCCTATGGGAGGATTGTAATTCAGAGGAGTTGCAGGGGACAGTTGAATTTAACTTGCTGAGGGTATTGTACCTTCACGATTATATCATCTATCGCGTAACGAGAGGTGTAGGACGGGATGTAGTAATTATCGGTGTAGATAGGGACCACTTTTGGAAGATCTGGAAGGAGCTGTCTGGAAGGCCGAGTTAGTGAAACTTAGTTGGGCCTCACAGTGCTAAGAGCAACATTCATGAAAGAGTTACGAGGCCTTTGACACCGATTTTTTGGAAAGACCAATCAGTGGTAGGTCGGCCGAGGCCTTGGATGATAAGTGTAACTCTTGAACGAGATGTTGGACCTCTAAAAGGGTTAGGCGGGATCTGAGATGCAAAAACTCGGCAATGCTTCCTGTGTTTTCTTCGCAGCTTGCCAAACCACCGAAGCTTGGTTCAGCTAGGGAGATGTGGGGCCGAGGTGCAGGCCTCAATATCCATGGGCACATCAGATAAGATTGAAAGTTACGGATTTATTGTGGTTATATATTACGAAGTCAAATGCAAATATGACTGAAAGGTTACAAGGATGGATATAATAACAGATCAACTTGTTCTTGACTATGATAAGTCACAGCATTTACATTTTTATCATTTATCGCACTAGTGAAGATAAACATTAGCACCAACTGAAAAGCAATGCCTCTGAACAATATTATACTTGCCATATTTTACAGGCTCATATACAAAGTTTTATTTTCTTTTTGGGTAAACAGCTAATATACATAGTTTTCACTTACAATCCTGTCACTCAGTCTGCAACCGCTCAGAGGTTGAAGGCAACAATGTGGAAGCAAAAGCCATAGGTTCATGGACCACAGAGTTTGACGACACAAAGATTGGATTCCCTTGCAGCTGCAACATAATGCTTCCCAAAATCTCCATCATTAGCTTCTTGAACTCCTTTTCATCTACAGGCTTCCCGTCGTCCGCATTTACCATTTTAATTGCCTCATTAACAACAACATCAACCTTTGCAAATGAGAGAGAGAATATGAAATCTCACAACTCTTAAAGCAGAACAAAACTTCAGGAGAAGTTTATATGCAGCCTAGATAAAAGTAAATGCAAATATTAAAACTTCCATTAAATCATTAATGATATACGAATGTTTACCTGAGCAACTGCACCAAAGGGAGGCAGATTCGCAGACGGGGCTATAACATCGAGTGCAACTCGAAGATACTGTTTGGATACTTTAGCTTTTGGATCCTTACGTAAATCTCTCCATGCTT
The DNA here is from genome assembly GCA_005019695.1 of Trichopus zeylanicus subsp. travancoricus. NCBI lineage: Eukaryota > Viridiplantae > Streptophyta > Magnoliopsida > Dioscoreales > Dioscoreaceae > Trichopus > Trichopus zeylanicus. Next base: position 372,014 of record RXID01014489.1, read on the forward strand.
CATCTAACAACTACAGCCAAAAAAAGAGAAACATGATGCAGTTCTAGTCAATAGCATTTGTGGAAAGGAACTTGGCTTCAAAATTTTGGGAAAGGTGGACTTAAATTTTTGCTAATTATTTCAACAAGCTTTCCGAAGATATAATTGCAAAGCAAAAAGGTTATGAAAGAAATTTGTCATCCGTTAATAAAACCATTGATGAGCGGTTTCTTCAAACAAATTCTGTTGATTCTTCACAGAACTTCCATCAAATAAAGCGACCACAAGCCACATCATACTTTCCAAAATCCAAAGGGAAAGAAATCAATCTTCAGAGAATGTCACAACTAGATGATAAAATAATAATCATCCGAATAAAAATCTGATGTGCTTCCCAAAAGTAACACTGAGATCTTTATCAAAGCCCTGGAACTTCACATTCTTTGCTAAATTGGGTATCATCAAAATGTATGATGTTCTTAATCAACAATCAAATTTCTCTCAGAACCAAAAAAAACAAAAAAACGTGATTGAGTTGCTTTTCTGAAAAACACTGATCTAGATTGTGTGTGACATCATTTGTAACATAATTCTATAGAGTTGATGGTCTCATCCAAAACAAGTTATACCTAAAGACAATCTAGAGAGATGTCATACTCCCCTAAAAATTTGGTGCAACAAAAAAAGAATGAAAGACATGGGGTTAAATTTTGCAAAATAAACAAATGCACAACTAACCTTATCCAGCCCGAACTTATTGGTGAGTAATCTCTTGATGCCACTCCCATCAAAAGTGTTCTCGCTGTGAGCCACAATTACAGGTTGATCTTGAAGGCATTCACTAATAATGACCACAAGCTTCTTGAATTCCTCAAAGAATATCTCTTCAGAAGCAGGTTGCTCAAGATGATCCGCAGAAAGTGATTGTATTGCAGGTTCAACAATACTACTCATTACCTAGGAGCATGAACACACTTGTTATGAAACATTGCAACCATGAAATTATCTATTACCTCCAAAATCTATTATTTCTATGAAAAAAGTTTAAGAGAAGATGTTCGCATAAACCTACAATATATACCAAATGATATATAAACCTGTACAAGTTGTAATTACATATATGTCCCAAGGCCCCCCAACATATAAACACTAAAACACCTCAAAAATTTGCATAAATCTTCTTCAGCATGATTCTCCGTCACTGTTATTTTTTTGGGGAAAACATCATTGCCCAAGGAAAAGATTGAAAAATTATATACAACAAGCCAAACCTAATTATTCCCACATCAGATCCACAAATAACCATACTGAATTAAATAAACAATTCTTTGATATTACATTAGGGTTATTTTGTTCATTCCTTATTTACTTTAAAGTGTTTATAGTTGGCCGATGAAGGAAAATTAGGTCCATTTAGACACTAGAAACTTGTATGTTCATGACTCGACATAAAAATTTACACCTCATGCAATGTTTAAATTTTTCCTTCATAAACACTGCACACAAGTTCTTTATCTCATATTACCCAAGAGTCTGAAGCTGGTGGCATTCCCTGCTTTACTGTGAGCTGTTGCAGGCCCTTCATTATGCAATTGCGTAAAGAAGCTTTGGATGACTCAAATTGCGAGAATATGGCAACAACTTCAGGTTCGAACCTTGGGCCTTCAACAAACTCCTTCAGATCTTCACCGTCAATCCTCAAGATCACAATAGGGTCCCGCTTTAGTCCAGCTGCCACACCCAACAGAATGTCAGAGAGGACCTCTTTGAACTCGGATTTGCTGACCTCCTCTTGCTTTCCATGAGTGAACTCTTTCAGAACCTACACCAAACATATAAAGCAACAGAAATAGAATCATTTTTAGTATAAATTTTGATTTGTTGGATTAAAGAAGGAATCCAGCTAAAAAAAATCTTTAAGCCGAAAAACTTGAGGTTCGGAAGTAAGAAGTAAGAACCTGTGACATCTAATTCAGAGGATACTGTGTCTCTACCACTATCATCAGTGGTGTCACTTCTAGTCATCCAAGAACTCATATAGATACTATCAGATTTTTTTGTGTATTATTTTTTTATCATTGTTGATTGGGCAGAAATAAAGAATAGATGATCCTTCACATTGCATGGGTCCAGTGTAAGCATATGGAGAGAGAAACACACTTACGTTAGAAATCAGAAAATAAATAAATAAAATTGATTAAACTAGTTGGTGATTTGGACATTTATTATTAGCATGGGGTTGATTGGATATCACAAGTGTAGCATGTGACCACAGTTTAATGGCATTAAGCACAGTCATGCATAACATAGAAATCACAGTTGAAAAGTGGAAATTAGACAAATTAGCAAGTGAAAGAACCATTTCGCTGCATTAACTATGAATAATTTGAATCGTGATTCACATGACAATTTTGTATCTCAAATCATTAATGTGTTAAACTTACTCCCAGTTGCTATTGTAGGTGTAAGTAACAACTAATCAGCCAAAGTTCAGCCAAATGTTAGTATCCAATTTCACCATCCTAGTCTGCTGATAAAAAACCATACATATTTGGGAAATTTTCCTATAAACCTTTACAAAGTCATGATATTTCTCCTGTGAATATTATAATTTATTGTATACCTTTGAAATGTTCTTTTTTTTTTCTCCAATGCCCCGAGAGAAAGAAATAAATTTTGAGAGGTATATAGGAAATTTGGAGAAGCATTCGAGAAAGAAACATCATTATTCAGAGAGTATAAAGAAAATAACAACTTTTATATGATATAGGGAAAATATTATGATTCTGTTCGAATATACAAGAAAATTTTCCTACATAGTTCAAGAAAAAGATGCGCACATAACAAAAACCAAAAACAACACAAAAAACAATGAAAGAAAAAGCCAAACTACAGTTCAGGTTGCCAAAACAGAAGTCGGTAGACAACATCGGTGGCAATGAAATGTGCGGCAGCGTCCAAGACTCACCACAATTTCCAAATCCCACCAATAATGTCATACGCATGTCCAAAAACAATGAAAGATGCCATCTTTAACCCTCAACAGCATACAGCGCTTCTCTCTTCACTGAGGAGCAACATCAAACACCTCATCGACATTATCCAAACATAAGAAGGAAGAGCACACCTCAGAGTATATGTGGTCGGAGTCTGGAGAAGAGCCCTGGGCGGGGAGCCCGAGGGCGGCGCCTATGTCGGCCACCGCCGGCTGGAGCTCGCTGACGGAGAGCTTGCCGTCGTGGTCCCGGTCCAATTCCTCGAACTTGTGGTCGACGAAGCTGCCAAACGCCGCCTTATTCTCCACCAGCTCCGTAATCTCTGAGCCATCGAGAACCAGCTTCTTCTCCTCCTTCCCTCCCTTCTTCCCCTTCATCCACCCAAACCAGCTCGCCATTTCCCCACTTCCCGGCGGTCGGAAGTGACTTCCGGGTCGTAGCTGGAGTTCTCGTTTTCTCTGGAGCGCGCGTGGCTTTTTGTAAAGAGATGGGGAGTAACTGCCACCTCGGCCCAAGGAAAACGGCAGGCGTGGGACGCGTGTGGCGGTGGCTGGGGGCCGGACTTTTCATAGGAAGATTTGGAAAATTGGGAAGTGAAGGAAAACGGAGTTTCTGGTTGGTTGTCCACTTGCCCAGGTTCGCTTTGACACGTATCGCCGTCGGAAAACGCGGAATTGATGGCACTGACTTCCGAGTCGGGAATAATTTGGCGCATGGGTTCTGGATACGATCCAGCTGATGATGCATTTGGAATTAGATTCTTTAGATTTTTGTTTCAATGATTCTGTGTTAATTTCTTAACTAAGATGGATTAATTAGTTTGACTGTACAAAAATTAGCTTAGATATTTGAAAAAACATCAATCGCGATACAATCTCGGTTCCCGATAGGGCCACAGTTGATAGAGCTCAACTCTTTAGACACCTAATGAGTAGTATTATTAGATGACAGGTAACTCTTAAGACACTAATTAGCTGACATTTAAGCATCCCCTAGTCACCCAAATCTTGTTTGGAGACTTATCATATTAAATCATGCTAATCCAGTTCTCAGTCCTAACCTAAGACTACCAAATGATCATTACATGATAATTACTTTTTTCCGTTCTCTATTCATCCAAACAGAGTCTTAAATTTTTTACCGCCAATTTTACTCGTATCCAACCCCAACTATGTCTATTTTCAAAATTTTTATTAAAATTTTACCAAGACTCACTATTTAATAACCAATTAATCGCAATTTTTTATAATAATACTAATCCAAAGGAGCCCCCGAATTGCCATTTTTCTTTATAGCCGAACCACACCTGTGTACTTGATGAATACAACTAATGCCTCCAAAACAAGTAGTGATCAATCATCTGTTAGACTCAACTAAAGTGTGCATCCAAATTGAATTGAATCAAATTGAAGGGACTGAATCGAAAATTTCAATTTTAAAAATTTAAAAACTGAACTAAGCCTAAAAATTTCAGTCCGATTTGATTTAAATCAAAAATTAACATTTTAAACCAATTTTATTTTTTTTAGTTTAAATTTAAACCAAATTCAAATTAAAATTAAAACTAATATTATATATATATATATATATATATAATTCAATTCGATTTTTTTAATTTTTTAAAATTAAAAATCAAACTGAATATCGAAAATTTTAATTTTAAAAATCGAATCAAATCAAAAACCAAATAAATCGAACCAAATTGATTATTCAATTTTGGTTCAATCCATTTATTTGATTCAAACCACATGGTGGACAACTCCAGGCTGAACCACACCTGTATCCTTTTCCAAGCCTCATTTTGTACAACAGCCTCATTTTGTACAACATTGCTATAGCCTCGTTCAAATCTTTTGATACAACGAATAAAACTAATGCCTGGAAAACAAATAGTCATCAATCATCTGATTGGCTGAACCACACCTGTATCCTTTCCCAAGCCTCATTTTGTGAGGCACTACTATCACGACGTTCAATTATTTTAATACAATGATTATAAACACCCCAAAAGAAATAGCAATCAATCATCTGATAAGCTGACCCTGACCCTTCTCCTCCCATTGTTAAATGCCTGGATGCGAATGCCAGAATAGTGAGGTGACTTGCCTAACTTTTGATAGTGTTACAAATTCATCTTCACCATCCACGTTGTGATTAACAACAATCCACCTTGGCTCCATCCTCACCTTCCTTCAGAGAGATATGATCACCACCATTCCAACTGCTACTCTCTTCATCACTATGCATTTGGACATTTGAGCTGGAAGCTTCATGGAGAAGTCATCAAATGCCTCGGAAATCCGGCCTTCTCTTTGACTCTGATGACCTTGAAGAAGATTCACTTACTCCTTGTGAACTGTAACCATTTATGGAAGGTCTCCATTCAGCATTCTGGTGCAGAGATGATGATCTTGTTGTAAGACTGACTTCATCTTGATGAAAAGAGTGCTAGTCGATCCAATTGGATTCAATCTCTAAGCCATCCAGCTTTTTACCAGAGTTTTCCCTTTTCTTCTGTTTTTATTCCTTGAAGCAGAATTTTTCTTCTTGGTTTGGGGTGGTGGTCCTCCAGAAGTTGAACCATAGAATAATGGCTGGATGTACTGCAAATCAGGTTCAGGAATAAAACTGATTGGCCACTTGTTCTCATCCATTTTTCTGAAAGTAATTGATATCCTGTGACATTCAAACAAAACGTAAGTATAAACAAAGATCATATCTAAAAGCAGTTCAGATTCTAGCATGAGTTATGAGTACCTTTTCATCAGCACAGCAGGAACACAATGTTTCGCAACATCTGCACCATTACCATTCAACACAAGTACTGACCTGTACAAACAACCATGGCAACATCAACAAGAATTCACCGACATTATCTTTTAATTTGCAAAACAACATAGACACTCTGGATTCCAGAAGTGCAGCTCTGCAAAATCATAACAAACAACAGAAGGTCACTTGTTTATGTACACTGGAAAAAACATGATCAATCTAACTAGTCTCAACAATATTTCTAAGGTCAAAAATGGACATAGAAAACCAACAGCTTGGTCTTCCTGTACTACTTTTAAACATACTGATGCCTAGTAATCACATTGCGTACAAGTGTAATTGAACATGGCTGCTGCATTACCCAACAGGCAGAGCGATTGCAATTGAACGGCTGAACTCTCCAGGCCCTTCAATCCTTAGTTCTGATCCAAAGAGTATATTGCACTCACTGAGAAATGACACAGTACAAAATGGACGAACAAAATCATGATTATCAATATGAGGCGGAATGCAGTCTCCAGGTTCATAGATGTTCACGATGCAACTGTCTGGTACACAGCATGGGGGCAAAACATGCCATCAGACCAATCTCTTTATGATCACCTTAAAGAGCGGAGGAATAGGATCAGAAACTACATGCCGGAGGATGCCCGGAGGATTGCCATCCCGATCCTGTCAAAACAGGAAACAAAAGAAAGGAACTTTTACTTTTTTTTCTGCAATAGTTAAAAGACATAGGTTGCAAAATTGTCAAAAAAGGAAAGTTCAATTTTGTACCACAGCATAGTTGTAACAACAACCAAATTGTATGGTCACCCGTCCTTTGCCATGCATCCACTTTTGTGGTTCAGAATACGTGCGCTCTATAAACAGATAAATTATATTAGATTCCAGCAGAACTTGAACATAAAAATGAACTGTATAAAAATTCAGTGCAAGGATAGAATTTCATTTTCAATGGCAACAATCACCATTATACTGGCATATAGCTTTCGAGTGTCGTTTCAGGCACATTTATGCCCCTACAACAATGAGATCCAGCAGCTGATGATAAAATTTAGTCATCGTCCATCTCAGTGCTCAAATCACTAAACAAGTCGCTAGTGCAAATGGGGGACTCAATGGATGTATAAATGCCCATACAAGTCATGGCTTATTAGCTGATAGAAAGAAATGGAAAGAGATATGTACTTTACACAATAATCACAATATTACATTAAAAAAACAATCAGAAGGTCAATGCATTGCCAATTTTTAAAATTTATCACTATAAAAACAAGATTGACTTGTCTTCATCTAGTTAACCCAATCACAGCGATGCCAAGTTCAAATACAAAATACAGTGGCATTGGTTGTTATCTATATGAGGAAAGAAGAAAGACAAGAACAATCAAAGCTAGTCCACCATCACTGGTCTCGCTCACGCTGGCTAGGCATACCATGGTGGATATATTTCTAGCAAAACAAACTGAACAAATGAGAATTTGAAACATTTCAAGTGATTAGCTAATTACTGTTTGCTGCTGCTTTCACAGGAAAACACAATTATCTTTAGCATGTTATTTGATACTTAGATGCCATTTAAGGTTGGTTCACCGAAATTGCATGCTATAGCAACTTAAAAATTCAATCAAGTTAATGCAGACAAAGTAAAACAAGAAGGAGCAAAAAAAAATACATAGGAAGATATGTAAAGATGAGGTATCCAATGTAACCAGGAGCTTAAAAGAATGATGTGAAAATTCGAAGGGAAGGCCGTAAGGATGACTGACCCAGAAAGGAAGCAAAAACACAGGAAGTTACCTAAAAACGAGGTATCCAAAAACCAGGAGCTTAAAAGAGTGATGAGAAAATTTGAAGGGATGGCTATAAGGATGACAGACCAATATCTTTGAAGTTCAGAGCTTAATGCTGCAGTTGTTATTTGTGCAAGTTCATTTCCTTCAGATCTACGATCCTGAACAAGTTATTCAGGCAAAAATAAAATTTCAATATCTCAACGCATCCGTGCTGCCCTGTTCCTGGAAAGCCCCGGAGACAAGCAAGGGTCCATCTACCCCCACCCCACCCTGCCTCTAAAGATAATGATCCCGAACACAAGCATCTGCTGCTACAACCAAAGATACCATCTTTCTGTTTTTCTATGCAAAAAGAAATAATTTTTCCCTTAAGAGCCTAGACGGAGAAGCTCCCAACCAAAAATTTAAATCCTAACGAAAATCACGGACATAAAAACGTCAATATAAGATCAAAGATGAATAAGCCCCTCACCTCCCAGTTCAGAAGTCCTGCCCTTCTCCTGCAACTCATAAACAAAATCTACGATCCTCTTCTGCTCTGCAGCACTGAAGACTCCCGTATGCAGCTCCAAACCATCCAGTATATTAACAATCTTCCCCTTCACCCTCTCAAGACATATGAAATCCTTCTTCCTCCCAACATTATTAAATCTAATATACTCCCTCTGCTCCCTCGAAAGCTTCGGCTTTTCCTTCTTCTCATTCTCCTTCCCCTCCTCCACCTCCTCGAGCTCGTCCTCTTGCGCTATATCCGCCCACGACATGCGAGCCTTCGGAGACTCCACAACCGGATCGGTGCCCCATCCCGTCGGCTCAATTTTGTCAATCTCCGTCGGCCCCGGAGCTGGATCGAGATCCTGAGCCACTTCAGCGGAAGGGCCTGCCAAAAAAATAAATAAATAATAAATTTGGTGACATATCGATGGACACTCCAGAAAAAGGGGGAGATTCGGGGAAATTGGGTTACCCGGGTGGAGGGAGTGGATGTGATCCCCGAGGGTGGCGGAGCAGCCGGAGCAGAGGCCGCGAGTGAGAAAGGGGAGCCAGTTGCGGAGGAACTCGGCGGCGATCTCCAGCTCCGACGAGTCGTAGCCGTCGACCATCGGATCGTCCATGGCTTCTTAACGTCTCTGACGCTGTCGGTTGACTCCGTTGGAGAAAGATAGTTGAGAGCCGGATTATAAATAGATCTATAGTTGAAACCCGATTATCCGAGAAACAGACCCGGATCCGATTAGAGTGGTTGCTTGGATGTAAAATGTGATTTAGGTCCTGGAAATTTTGTGTAGATCGGGATAAGAAACAACGGAATCTTGGGGTTTGATTTGAAATTAGGATGAGAATCAATATTTTTAAAAATTATTTTTTTAATAAAATTAATATTATTTATTTTATATTTTTATTAAATTAAATAATTTTTTGAATTTTAAATTATTATAGAATTGATTTTATAAAAAATATTAATTTATTAGTTTTAATTTTGATTTTAATCCTAGTACAGAATCAAAGGATGCTGCCTTTGGGTGTGGGTTTTCTGCTGGAATATATAATTCTTAAAGGGTTCGGGTTGATGATGGTGCAGCCTGAATCCGCCAGCGTTGCCAAGGAGAACGCGGCATCCGGCAGATCCGACGGTGATAATTTTCCTTCTTTTCTTGGGCTAAAAGTAAATTGGATACGTGCGCGGATACCCCTGCGAAGCTGGAAAATTACCTGTTATCATAATAAATATGCAACTAATAATTTTTCTTAAATTTTGGCTGAAATTGCATTGTACCGATCTTTTGTGAAATATTCATGTAATAAATAATTTAAATATCTTTAGTTCAAAAATCATCATAGATATTTTTTAAAAATGTAAATTTATTATTATGCTAGAACAAGAACAAACTCAATTGCTAAATAACTTTGGCAAATTCTCACCCCACCACTTTAAATGACTAGGGAAATGCTAAAATGGATTTTTGTACAGAAGTTTATGCAATTTCTCAATTGCTCAGGTGTATTCATGTAAAAATCCCAAGCTCGATGCCTAGCCACCACGTGTCACCAGCTTGGCCGCGCTTCCCCCACAAGTGCAACGAACCAAAACCGAACCCGAAAGCCCGTTCCCCATCTTCCCCGCCTCCAAAATCCCTCCTTTTTTTCATTAAAACCACCCCCACAAAAAAAATATATAAAACCCCCTCAATTTCTCACCTCTTTTCCCTCTCTGTTTCCTTCCCCGCTCCTCTTTCCCTCTCTCCGCCTTCAAACCCTACCCCTCTCCCCTCTTCCCTCTTCTCGATTCCCTCGCCGCCGCCGCTGTCTCTCGATCTCGCCGACGATGTCCGGCGTGGAGGGGACGAGCGCGCAGCCGCCGCAGCCGCTGCGGGTGCCGGGGTTCCAGGGCCCCCAGGTCCTTCGCCAGCCGCCGAATCGCTATTTTCCACACTTGTCGGCCGCATCCAGGCCGTCCTCCCCCTTCGATCCTCGCTTCTTCTCCGATCTCAGGGGGAAGTCCCCTATTGCTGCCGAAAAGGATCGCTTCGAGGCTAGTGCCGCCGCCCGCCAAACGAACGGGGATGTGAGTTTCCGGATCTCTGCTTTGATTTCTGTTTTTGTAGGTGAAATCTGATTGAGTGATCTGCGGTATTTGGTTTGGTGATAGATTTTGTGGATTGTGTTTGTCTGGATTGATCCATGAAATGGGATTGGACTTGCGGGATTAGAAAGCGGAGATCTATGCATTGGCCAAATTATGGAAGATTTAGATCAAACACAAGCCATATGCTTTCATGTTTTCTGGGATATATCGTATGTGAGAATTGAAGCAATTATCTAAGTGATAGATTTATGTGGATGCGGGTGTAGTGTTTTATTCTTTACTTTGTGACTAAAGATCACTTGTTTCTTGTAAATGTGGGCTCAAACATCAATTGCATCTTCTCATCTGTCATTCAATTTCAGGGAGGCAACTCTTTCATCGCTTGTGCACATTGTTAGCTATTAGTTTAAATGCAATCTATGTTGATTTGAAGCCCTGACAGTATTGAACCATCTTTTTTTGTTCTCTGAATAAATTTGACCTTTGAGATGGATATGCGTTGTCCTCCCTCTCCACTGTATTTATGTTAGCATTCCCTTTTTGCAGCTAAAGTTTAGAACTGGAAGAGATAATCATGAAGTCAAGGATGGTGAAACTGCAGCTGTTAAACAAGAGCCAAAGGATGTGGTTAATAGTCAGGCACTACCACTGGAGTCTGGTACATCCACTAAGCGCCAGAGAAAATCTAAGAGTGCAAAGCAAAAAAGACTCGTGCAGCAGACTCCTGAATTGGCTGATGGTGATCATCATAGAACTCATGCCATTTTACTTAATCTTATTCTTTCATGCTTATCTTGACATGCTGGATTGGATTCTTAGTCCTTAATGATGCCATTTGAGTCCGAGAGCATCATAACCGGATGAGAGCATTTTCTTCTCTGACATGAAAATGAATAATGCTTCATTTGTTCCAGGTTCCCCTTCTAATGCTTTGGGTCCTTCTAACAGCTGTCGATATGACAGCTCACTCGGTAAGCTGAAATTTCTGGGTGTAGGAGAGGCGACTACTTTTGTCTTGAGTACTCGACTACAATTTTATTGTGCTTGTATGCAGGATTGTTGACTAAGAAATTCATTAACCTGCTCCAACAAGCTGAGGATGGAACTCTCGATCTAAATAAAGCAGCAGAGATTTTGGAGGTGTGTGTCTCTTTCTTTTTTGTTGAGGAAGCAATGTCCTTAGTTGGACGGCCTTGAGTTAATTTTGTTTCAGCTTATATTGACTTCCTAATCTCAAGGATGAACCCTTTAATGTCTGTGGTTGCTCTTGATAGGTCCAAAAGCGCAGGATATATGATATAACAAATGTTCTGGAAGGAGTAGGACTGATCGAGAAGAAATTAAAAAATCGAATTCGCTGGAAGTAAAATATCTAACACCTTTTTTTATTCTTTTTGTTTGAGTTACCAAAAATGAGTAATTAACTAGGGTTTGATCCTCTAATCTGGAAAGGGGAGTTGACATGTCAAAGCCAAGGGAACTGGACGATCAAGTATCTGCTTTGAGGGTATGCATAAATGTGATATCTCTCTTGAATTGGGTTTTTCCTGTTCTATCTTTGGTATATTATTGTCTGCTTAAGATTTGCTTGATTTTGTTTATTTAATAAATTAATTTTGAGTTGTTTATTGTAAGTTCATGTTATTGTTCATGGTAAGTTGTGGTAGAGGGTAAGAAATAATTACATTCATGTTTATGTCACTACTAACAGCATTCATTAGAATATATGGATTGCTAAAAGATTTGAAAATTTATTTAATTCAAGGCACTATATCACACATGTGCATTCATCTAATTCCTATATGTTATCGTTTATCTTGGTCTTCTTACAACTGTTGTAGATAGCCCAATATTTGTTTTCTTTTTTGATCGAATATGTAGCACATTAATTGAAACAAAAATTCTTACCCGTTGCATTCACATTAATGCCAGACTGGTGTAGAAACTCTACAAGCTGAAGAGAACCGACTTGATGGAATGATAAGGTGTGTTTTCTTGACCAGACCCCTAAGTTTGTCCTAATGCTTCGCTAACATTAGGTTCCTTTACAGTGAGATGCAAGAGAACCTAAGGCTTTTGAGTGAGGACGAAGACAATCAAAAGTGGCTTTATCTAACCAAAGAAGATATAATTGATCTCCCATGCTTTGAGGTAATTTGTAGTACTGTTGACTTTTTTGGCTTCACATACAATTGGAAACTCAACTCAAACACTGTCCAATACTGACAGGATGCTACGCTTATTGCAATAAAAGCTCCACATGGAACTAGTCTTGAAGTTCCAGATCCTGATGAGGTGGGTAAAAAGACTACTTCATCGTCTGGGAATATGTTGATGACTGATTTGACTTATCATGTATAGGGTGTCGAATTTCCACACAGACACTACAAAATTCTTTTGAGAAGCTCAATGGGTCCAATTGACTGTTATTTACTGAGGTATATCTGATCGAATAAAAAACACAGAAACCTATTTAAGTTCTCTTATCTAAGCTTCTCATTTTCTTTAACAGCAACCATGAAGAGAGGCTTGAAGCTTCGAACCATGCCCAACAGCCAGAACCAATGGACTTATCTCCCAAGAATACTGCTGATGACAAGGATTACACAGCATTCCTGCCAAAAGACACAGATAGAGGCGGAACATCCCTGCAAGGGCATTGTCAAACTAACATTGCTTCTGATTATATTGTATCACAGGAGTCTGAAGGTGGTATTGTGAAGATTATGCCATCAGATGCTGATGTAAGTTTGCAAAAAGAAAGTATTTTCTCGTTAGCGATCTAATGGAGTCACTAATATGACTATCCTTGCAGATTGATGCCGATTACTGGCTTCTATCAGATGTTGGGGCTAGTGTTACAGATACTTGGAGAACCGAGTGGTATGTCCTCCTGCCCTTTTCTGTTCTGAAATCATACTGCATTTTTATTTTCGTTTCTTTCTTATCTTACAAAATTATTTCTTCATCATTTCATTACTGTCCCATCACATGCAGAGCTGCCTGGGTCAAGCATTCCAACAGGAATTTGCGGACCACAGGATCCTGTCTAAAGGCTTTCAAGCTATAGATCAAACTGGCGATAAAACATGGATGCCTTCAGCATGCTGTGCCAGGCATGGCGACCTGAGGATTCTCCTTAGTGTTATAAAGAAAATAATTCTCCACATGCCGTGGCAGGAGGGGCAATGGGATGGGAATGATCACTGTGAATTTGCATAGTGTTGGTGATCTGTTATTTCTTCAATGATATGTATCAAATTATTAAATAAAAGTCTGGTGACGAATAATATTAATGTGTAAAAACGGATTTTATTGCTGCAATTAATATGGGTTTTCCACTATTCTCCCAAAACAATGGGTCTATATATGGGGACCAAACTCATTTCCAGAGAACAGAACCCTGTGCATCAGATGCATAAGCCATTTTACAAAATCCAGCAAATTTCAACTACTATGGAAAATTTCCTCCAAAACAAAGATATACATAAGCCATTCACAAAATCCAGAGGATTTAGAAGTAAACAGCAGCGGAAAACAATGTTAACTCCGGCGGGGTTGGGTACAAACGGAAAAGGAATACTCCTAACGACCTGCAAGTCCAGCTATAGCAGCGTTTCTCCTTAACCTGCCTCGAGTCATATGAACCGCCTCTTCCATTGGCATCTCTTGTGTGAAGAGATTCAAATCTTCGTTGGCCATGGAACTGGTGGCCTCACCCAGCATTTCAACTCCAGCAGGCACAGAATGATCAGCATTCTCTGAGGGTGGAGGTCTAGTGGCTGATGGATCAGATGTCTGTGTCTGAAGAGAGGAGGATGCAGAAGGGTAGCTGGAATTAGCAGGTGCTTGCACATATTGGCGCCTGGTGAGACTGGCTTGGACTCTTGTTGGCTGTTCAGGTGGATGTGATGCTGCTGCCTGGGGAGCAGGAGAAGCTGCTTCTGATTGTGTCCGCTGATTCTGCACTGGTTGCTCACGCTGCTGTAGTTTCTATAGGATGGTCAAGAGTTGCCCCATTGTTAACTTAAGCATAAGAAGCATAAAGAATATATTTGAAGTTAAATCAGAAAGTGCCCAAAATACGAGTAGAAAATTCTCATATTAAAAACCACAGCCAACACAAGCACATGCATCCCAATTTTTGTATAAAAAAAGGTATCGATACCATATCTTGAATTACAAGCAAAGATAATAATCATATTGTTGCTTATGATTATCAAATAAAGAACGCAAATGAAAAATGTGTAGATGATAAACAGCTCAAATTGGTTTAACCTATAAACTTGGACAAGATCTCCAAACCCTAAAGAGAACTTTGTTTGATTCTGACAACACTGTTCAGCTGTTTGGAATGAACAGAAACAGTTTGATGGCTCATATGAGAAGGCTCTGACACAAATTCATGTGGTCTTGATGACTCTTATAGCACAGAATGGCTAAGATGGTGACAAACAACACTCTGAATTTTCAATTTATTCTGTCCCTGTTCTATATGAGAATAGCTATAGAACCGTAATTTACATGTGCCTTGTGACCTCTGCAGAACTAACACAAATGATATGATAAATGGAGCCATTCATTTCTCATCAAGGTCATCACAGATGAAGTTAAATTTCCACAGTGAAGTTTGGCAACATCCCACAAAATGAATTCAAAGAAAGCATGTGAAATTTCTATAGAATTCCATTTGAAGACAATTTTACAGTCATTATTTGTGAGACTATATCTCATGGAATTTTCAACAGGAAGGAATTATAAAGATTTAAGCTGAGAATGATTTTGTCAATGCAAGTACCAATTATAATGAAATTTACTTCCATTCATCAAGCATCAGCTAAGAAAGAATTCACTATACAAAATATCCGACCTGAAGACAGGACACTGACAAGAACTATCTATCCCTATCACTGGATACCTGCCGAGGCTGTGATGGCTGTGATTGCGACTGTGCAGCAATATATTGCAATATCTCAAAAAACCTAGTCTGCCCATAGCTTGCAGCCTTTTCCCAATAAAGAACAGCAATGTCCCCAGCCCTTGTTCTCAATTCAAGCAAGTTGCGATCAATTTCAGTTTCATGCTTTGCAACATATGGTCGAAAGAAGGTGTCATACACATATTTGGTACCCTATCAAATTAAAACAGTGTGTCACACTGTCAGCACAAATGCTGAATTACAGAAAATAGAACTTCAAACCCACATTAAAAAGATATCATACCTTAGTTTTAGGATACCACAGGTACACAAAGAATGCCAGCTTAGCCTCACTATACATTGGCAGCCTAGAATAAGGAAACCATGAATTCAATGAATGACAAGGGAAATTTTTCATGTTCAAAGACATCAATCAAACAACAGAACTCACCATGAGATGAAAGCATCTCCAACCCTCTCAAAGACTGTTAATACAGCAACCAAAATCCTGAAGAGAGTAAACACATACATATTTAGTGTCAAAACCAATCAACCAGATTATATACCCGTAAGAACCATCGATAAAACAAGCATCAAACCCTACCAATATTGACACCAAAACCGCAGATGCTCAATCTCTGGCCTATTCAGTTCTACTGCTTTGTAGCATTCGTAAGCTGGATAAGCATATCCAAGGACCATCCTGACAGCAAATTCGAATAAATCTGAGAATCAGTTCCATCCTCCCATTTCTATACCAAGATAAACAACATTCTATAACCAAAAAGTCTAAAACAACCAAAGAATCTTACATCAGAGCTCGAGTAAGTAAAGAACTCATCATATTGAATCGTATGACATATACAAGCAATAAACACTCGGCTTCTCCCTTCACAGCAAGCACTTCTAGCAAATAAGAGAAATCACAGACAAATATCAGAATCATTCATGAATTACAGCCCGACATTTCTTGCAAACAAACGTAGAGACAACAAGAGCTTGTCAAATCGACAGGATTATCTCCATTGCATATGTAATTAATCCAATAAAAATACCAAAAATAAAATCAGGGACAAATCGGATAAATCCCCGCATTCCCAGAACTGACCACGAAAACCACAACTACGATCTCAAAAACCTTAGAACCGCAGTCAGACCCACAATATACGACCAAAAAATCACCAAAAACAACCGAAAATCCACCAAAAACAGAAAAAAGGCCTCCAATCAAATCCATCAAACTACAACAGAAAGCGATCAAAGAAAAACATACCTCCAAAGAAAGGTAGAAACTTCCGCAACTCCACCAAGCCCTACCGGCGAAAAGAGAACCACCGACGGCAAATAAGAGCACCAAAAAGAAAAAAGAAAAGGGAGAGAGAGGGAGATGATTATGATGAAGGAGGAGAAAAGAAGAAGAACTCGAGAAATCTTGAAACGCAGGCCAAGAAAGGTGGCTTCTTCTCTATATTTATAGGCGGCGGCGACGGGCCGGAGCTCTTCGAACCGTCGCGACCCCGCCCTTCGACCGCCGAGCGAGAGAGGGGAGCTGAGAGATGCCTCTTGTTTTGAATTTCTCCACTATCGGATTCGGAGCTTTTCTTTTCAAACCCGTTGTCCATTTTTGGATGCGGATGAGGGCCCAGGACTTTCACAGGCCGGACCGACCCGAACTTGCCCGAAATTTCGGGTTTCTAGCTTAGGTGTCGGTTTCGCGTCGGGCTTGGGCTCTAGAAATTGACGAAAACAGAATAGGGCCGACTCGAAGCCCGATCCAGACACAAATTATGTAATGCAAAATTTCGGGCTTGGATGTGGCCCGGATAAATTAAGATGTTCCGGACAAGCCCGAGATCTGTTAGGCCCCTTTACAGCTCTGTGAGGGCTCAGAACGGAAGATGATGGGTTACATCGGGGCCGTTGGATTCGTGGGCCCGGGATCCGAAACATTGCTGATGGCAGCCGGTGTGTTTTTACAAATAACGCCCTTGCTTTTTCAACTATTGGCGAGTTGTTTTGGAAAGTTCATGTGTAACCATGTAAAATTGGAGCGGTTTTGCGTAATATTTGAAAATTCAAGGAGTTTCGTGTGATTGTCCCAATACCTGAGCATTTAGTTCAAGCGATGGATGTGACTATCGGCGGAATGCCACGCATGAGGGCGGATTTCAAGTGTAAAGGATGTGGGAGGAAGGATTTCTCGACCATTCTATTTGGTTAGATGTTTTTGTTAGGTCGGTTGTTTGTCCTGCTAAAGCTGTTAAGGTGGTTTTAGCTCGGTAGAGCTTCTCTGCTTTTAAAAAGAAGGCGATGGATGATGATTGTGGTGCCGCTGCATGGTTCTAATTATCTAATAATTAAAGCCTTCAACTGCCATTCTGACTCAAATTTTATAATTTACTATACGATCATCTATGCATACGCTTGTACATAAAAACCAAAGATGCCAATCTGTCTCAAGATAACATGTGTCCGAATCCAAAGCAGATCACAATAAAGCCATAGACTTGGCGGATATCATATAATCAGGAAAACATGTTCTTCCTTTACTACATGCTCCAAAAACAGAGCAGGTCATAAAGCATTAATCATACATTTCATCAATATGATAAAAATATATATATATATATACATCATTCAGGGCCTCAAATCCTGAACAGCTCATATGGCACAGAAGAATCATATATTCCACTTATACATGATACCATTTTCTTTTTTGTGCATACTGTACAGGAATCGACAATAGATCAGCAGAAGCGCACAGGATTTACACAAAAAGAGTGGTAACCAAGCCGGAAAGCAAGCCAAAGAGGACAGCGCTGTTGCAGATGCAGAATTCTCCCTGCTTGGAATTGTTCCGGATATCAGTGTAGAAGTCATTCTCGAAGGGACCGCCCACAAATGCTCCCACGGCAATGTTTGGATTTGGGTCGGTTGAGGAGAGCCACTCGAACCCCTTGCACCCCATTTTGGCATTGACCGGAATAGATGCCCCTCTGTGGTGCACTTGCTTAGGGTACTTGATTCCATAGCCAACAAGGTAGATCATCTTCATTGGATTGGCACCTAAGACATAAACCAGCCTGAGAGAAGCAGGACATCATTAGAAAGCTGTGGCAGATGATGACTTGAGACGAAAGATAATCCTTATAAAATGACGTTGAAACAATCACCTGAGACATGGCAAAGTCAGAGGATGCGAATGTGTCCCACTGCAATCCACGTTGGATGTCCCGAGGTGAGCATGTAATCACTGTAAACTCGAGCAAGGAAGGAAGCAGCTGTTAGAATTTGGACTATAAATCATGTACATTTATGCATAAAGACATGTAGACGTACATGTATTGCATGAAGTTATTGTATATATATTTCTATTATGTGGTATAAGGACCAAATTGAGGTGATCTATTTAATTTAGGGTCCTTGTCATCTAAAATATAAGTGTGGTGGCTGAATTATAAATGTGTAGAATTCCTGGGGTTTAATTGTTAATTATTGATGGACTGATTAACAATTAACCCATTAAGATTTATGGGTATGGTTAACCCATTAAGATTTATTGGTGTGGTCCCTGACTGTGGAATTTGGTATATAAAGAAAGAGGGATTGAGAAAACCCTGAGAGACATCCATCAGTCGTCAAATTCCAAACAGTCAGAAGACCTCCTCCCAAAACCTAACTCCTCCAGCGCCGCCATCTTCTTCCTAAGCACCGCCTCCGGTGACTTCGCCTTCTTCGCAGTCGGTGCGCAGTGGACTTGGTCGGGTTTCAGGCTTCATTAATCTACTCAATGGAATCAGGTACGCTTCCGTGTTCTTCATTTTTCTCAAAGATCTAACATGAATGTTTCTGGATTATCAATGGCATGTTCCATGAATTTCTTACAATTGGCATCAGAGCCAGGTTTCATGTTGGGTTTTTTGAGAATAGAAAATTAGAATTAAACTTGTCAAAATCTCCATCTTCTTCCCGATCGTCCGCTGTGCTCCGGCGGCTGGCAGCGCAGGCGGCGGCGTGTGGTCCGGCAGCGGCGGCGTGCAGCGGCAGCGTGCGGCGCTGCTGCGAGCGGGCGTCGTGTGCAGGCAGCATGGACTCGTCGGGAGCAGCCGGCGTCGTGCGCACGACCGCGTAGGCCGGGTTCGCTGGCGTGCTGCTGCGCAGGCGGCTCGGGCTGCGGCGGCGCGCGGGTTCGCTGGAGTGCTGCTGCGCAGGCGGCTCGGGCTGCGGCGGCCGGCAGCGGAGACGGCGGCGTGGCGTCGGGGCGGCCGGACGGCGTGGGCCTGGCGGCGGCGGCGGCGATTAGGGTTTGAAGATGGAGAAGATGATTATGGTTTTGGTTTAATTCAAATGATGGATTCAGTTACTAATATTTTTTATTTAATTTGGTTCAAGCAATATGTTGCCAAAGTAACCTCTATTGTGTAGATTGAATTAAACTGAAAAATATTAGGAAGATATTACATGCTTGAAGTTTCATGCGGGTAATAACCGGCCCAAAGGAAGGTTATTATTTGGCCGAAATTAAAGCATATTTGTGGTGATAAATATGTGACAATTATTTGGTTTTATCCATGTGGGTAATAAGTCGGTCCAAAGAAAGGCTTATTATTTGACAGGACTTTATTGTCAATATTTGATTGCCACACCAAGAGTACCACTTACAAATTGAATTTTGTCCAAAGACTTAATTTCAATGTTGTGCTAGGTATCTTGAGATGAGACTTAATTTCTTTTCATGAGCAGATTGTGTTTTGAATTTTTGTTCTCTTTCAGTTGACTTTGTGAATGATTCTGCTGTCACTGCCAATATCAATGGCATTCCAGTGCTCAATGGAAGCAATTTTAAGACTTGGAAAAATAAGGTAACTATAGTCTTGGGATGTATGGAACTTGACCTAGCATTGAGGGAGCCACGTCCTGCACCTCTTAGGAGAACTTTTGAGAGGTGGGAACGCTCTAACCGCTTGAGTCTTATGATAATGAAAAATGCTATCCCAGAGACGTTTTTGGACACTATGTCTGAGGAGACTGATGCTAAAAGGTTACTTGAAACCCTTGAAAAGCACTATATGAAAAGCGATAAGGCGAAAACAAGTGCAGCCTTAAGAAAACTTGTTTCCATGAGGTACAAGGGTAACGGGAACATAAGGGAGTATATTCTCGAAATGTTTAATCTTGCAGGGAAATTAAAAACACTAAAATTAGAGCTTTCGGAAGACTTGCTCATTCATTTAGTGTTGATTTCTCTTCCTCCGCAATTCAGTCAATTTGAAGTGAGCTATAATTGTCAGAAGGAGAAATGGACAATGAATGAGCTCATTTCTCATTTAGTGCAAGAGGAAGACAGGATGAAACACCATAAAACCGAGAGTGCTCATTTGACATCATCTTCTTACGGAAAAGGCAATAAGAGAAAAACTAAAGATGTTGCGGTGAAGGAACTGCAAAAGAAGCAGAAAAATACGTCCAAGGGACATAAGGAAAAGAAATGCTTCTTTTGCAAGGACTCTTCCCATTTTAAGAAAGATTGTGCCAAATTTCACGCTTGGCGAGTGAAGAAAGGTACATCTTTTGCTCTTGTTAATTCAGAAGTTAATTTAGTTTCAGTACCTAGATATACTTGGTGGTTGGATTCGGCTACCACAACTCACATAAGTATATCTATGCAGGGTTGCCTGAACTCCCGACAGCCAAATGATGACGAGAAGTACATCTATATGGGGGCTGGAAAAGGGGTTGAAGTTGTGGGCATTGGGACTTTTCGGTTGTTATTACGTACTGGTTTTTATTTAGAATTAAATAACACATTTATTGTACCGTCTTTTAGACGGAATTTGATATCAATTTCTATTTTGGACAAAGAAGGATTTGTTTGTTCATTTGGTAATAGAAAATGCGATATCTATTTTAATTCTGTGTTGTATGGAACCAGTCATTTAACTGATAATGACAACCTTTATTTGCTTCATATAGAAAGTTCATACAGTGAGTCCTATAATACTGAAACAAAAGGCACTAAACGCAAATTTTCAAATGAAAATTCCTTTAAATTATGGCATAAGCGTTTGGGTCATATCTCTAAAAGGAGAATTGACAGACTTGTGTCAGAAGGAATTCTTGAAAAACTTGATGATTCATATCATAATATTTGTGTTGAGTGTATAAAGGGAAAAACTACAAATAAGAGCAAAGTAGGAGCTGAGAGAGCTAAGGAAGTCTTAGACTTGATACATACAGATATTTGTGGACCGTTCCCTACAGCTTCTTGGAATGGTCAACAATATTTTATCACATTCATAGATGATTACTCTCGATATGGCTACCTATATTTAATTCATGAGAAATCACAAGCATTGGATGTTTTTAAGTTGTTCAAAGCCGAAGTTGAAAACCAACATGGTGTATCAATTAAAGCTATAAGATCTGATCGTGGTGGTGAATACTACGGAAGGTACGACGGATCAGGTGAACAACGTCCAGGTCCATTTGCTAGATTTCTTAGTGAGTGTGGGATCGTTCCTCAATACACCATGCCGGGTTCTCCGAACATGAATGGTGTAGCTGAGAGACGAAATAGAACCCTTAAGGATATGGTACGAAGTATGATTTGTCGTACAACTTTACCTCACTCACTATGGGGAGATGCATTAAAGACCGCAATGTATATTCTCAATAGAGTTCCTACAAAAGCTGCTAACAAAACCCCTTATGAGTTATGGACGGGTAAGAAACCTGTCTTAAAGCACTTACGAGTTTGGGGATGTCCAGCTGAAGCAAGGCCTTATAAGCCAAATGAAAAGAAACTGGATGCAAGAACTGTTAGTAGTTATTTTGTAGGATATGCTGAAAGATCACGGGGATTTAAATTCTACGATCCTAAAACAAGAACATTTTTTGAGACGGGAAATGCTCGGTTCTTTGAGGATGTTGAGTTTGGGGGGGAAGATAATGTTAAAGGTTTTGTGTTTGAGGAGGAGTTGGAAAATATTCCTTTTTCTACAGTAGTTGTTGATCATGATCAAGTTTTCATTCCTAACATGATTCAACAACATCCGGCACAAATCCAAGACAATGCTGAACTTCCAACTCATCAAGATCATCCAGTTATTCCTCAATCCATTATACATGAGGAAAATGTGGATCAAACTCAACATACTCAAATTCAAGAAGAGCTTGTGCCTTTAAGAAGATCCACTAGAGAAAGGAGAAAAGCAATTTCAGATGATTATGTTGTTTTTCTTCAGGAACATGAAAATAACATTGGCTTAGAGGGAGAGGATCCACTCACCTTCCATGAAGCAGTCAATGGTTCCAACTCTCAAAAGTGGATTAATGCCATGGGTGAGGAAAAGCAATCCATGAAAGACAATGACGTTTGGAATCTTGTTTCATTGCCTGAAGGTGTGAAACCTATTGGTTGTAAATGGATTTTCAAAACCAAAAGGGATTCACAAGGTAATGTAGAAAGATATAAAGCTCGTCTTGTCGCCAAAGGATTCACCCAAAAGGAAGGCATTGACTATAACGAGACTTTCTCTCCAGTTTCTTCGAAAGACTCTTTTAGGATCATCATGGCACTTGTAGCGCATTTTGATCTTGAGTTACATCAGATGGATGTAAAGACCGCTTTTCTTAATGGAGACATTGAGGAAACAATTTATATGTTACAACCGGAGGGGTTGGATTCCAACGAATCTAGCCAATTGGTTTGTAAACTTAAGAAATCCATCTATGGGCTTAAGCAAGCTTCCCGTCAATGGTATCAAAAGTTTCATCAGGTTGTTCTCTCATTTGGGTTTAAAGTGAACCCTGTTGAATATTGTGTATACCATAAGTTCAGTGGGAGTAGATTTATTTTCTTAATCTTATATGTGGATGATATTTTGCTTGCTAGTAGTGATGTAGAATTGCTTCGAGAAACCAAGAAATTTCTTTCGGAACAATTTAAAATGAAAGATCTTGGTGAAGCATCCTTCGTATTAGGGATCCAAATTCATCGTGATCGTTCACGAGGAGTTTTAGGATTATCACAGAAGGGTTACATCGAAAGTCTATTAAAACGATTTAGCATGCAAAATTGCAGGCCACATGATACCCCCGTATCTAAAGGAGATAAATTTAGTTTGAACCAGTGTCCCAAAACTGATATTGATTCCAAGTTTATGGAAAATATTCCTTACGCATCAGCGGTAGGGAGCTTTATGTATGTGCAGGTTTGCACTCGTCCGGACCTCGCATATATTGTTGGAATGCTTGGTAGATATCAAGCTAATCCAGGAAGAGAACATTGGGTAGCAGCCAAAAGAGTCTTCAGATACTTACAAAGCACAAAGGATTTAATGCTCACATATGGGAAGTCGGATAGACTTGACATCGTTGGGTTTTCTGATTCCGATTTTGCTGGATGCCAAGACAGTCGTAAATCGACATCTGGCTATCTTTTTCTGCTAGTTGGAGGTGCAGTTTCATGGAAGAGTGCCAAACATACACTCGTTGCATCTTCCACTATGGAGGCTGAATTTGTAGCTTGTCATGAGGCATCTAATCAAGCAATGTGGCTGCAAAACCTTGTTTCAAGACTGCAAATAGTTAATGGTATTGAAAGGCCACTTAAGTTGTACTGTGACAGTAGAGCGGCAGTCTTGTACTCAAATAACAACAGGAGCTTTTCGAAATCTAAGCATATAGATATTAAGTTTCTTGTTGTGAAGGAAAGAATTCAGAGTGGGTTAATTAGTATTGAGCATGTGGGAACAAACTCTATGATTGCAGATCTGCTCACTAAGGCATTAGCACCCAAGGCCTTTCATGATCATGTTACAAATATGGGTGTTGTTCCATTTGATGCCATTTGGTTTAGTGGGAGTTTGTGTTTTTATCTATGCTTGGTACTATACTTAATGTCATGACATTAATTAATTATTCAGTTATTTTCAGCTTTCATTGTTTACTCTGAATTTTGATGTCATTTGGTTAAAGTTGGACCAGTTGGAAATAGGCATGTGCAGATCACATTACATGTAATTTCCATGCTACACATCCACACTTGATTTATGTCATTTAGTTAAATTGATACATGAGATTAATGTGGGTTTAGTTGCAAACAATAGCAACGACTGCCTCTTTGGTCCTTGTGTTAGTGAGACTAATGGACGGAATCGGTTTAGATGACTTTTTCTAGTTGTGCACACATTAAAGATGTAGAGATGTATATACAATGGAAGTTATATGTACATGGTTATATATATAGTCCAAGTGGGAGATTGTTAGAATTTAGACTATAAATCTGTACATTTATGCATAAAGACATGTAGACGTACATGTATTGCATGAAGTTATTGTATATATATTTCTATTATGTGGTATAAGGACCAAATTGAGGTGATCTATTTAATTTAGGGTCCTTATCATCTAAAATATAAGTGTAGTGGCTGAATTATAAATGTGTAGAATTCCTGGGGTTTAATTATTAATTATTGATGGACTGATTAACAATTAACCCATTAAGATTTATGGGTATGGTTAACCCATTAAGATTTATTGGTGTGGTCCCTGACTGTGGAATTTGGTATATAAAGAAAGAGGGATTGAGAAAACCCTGAGAGAGATCCATCAGTCGTCAAATTCCAAACAGTCAGAAGACCTCCTCCCAAAACCTAACTCCTCCAGCGCCGCCATCTTCTTCCTAAGCACCGCCTCCGGTGACTTCGCCTTCTTCGCAGTCGGTGCGCAGTGGACTTGGTCGGATTTCAGGCTTCATTAATCTACTCAATGGAATCAGGTACGCTTCCGTGTTTTTCATTTTTCTCAAAGATCTAACATGAATATTTCTGGATTATCAATGACATGTTCCATGAATTTCTTACAGCAGCAACAGGGAGTTGAAGTGCATTGGCGGGATACAAGAGTAAGATATTGGTATATGATTTGATCGGCTCTTTGAGCTATATTGTGTAGCATAATCTGATGAACAAGGACAAGCCATCACATGTTAATGCGATCCTGTATAGCCTTTATCTCTAATGGTCATACCAGCTCATTTTTCAGTTGTTTGTATCTCGTACATGCAGTTGATAATAGGGAAATACAACTGATAGAGATTGTAGCTTCACCTCAAAGTGACCGAAATTTGTTATGGGATGGAGATCTCAGCAATGCTGTTTGTGCATATACCGACCAGGCTGCAGGGTAGGCTTGGGTTGGAGAATAAATTCTTCCTTTCATATAAGTATTTTTTTGTTCATCAAGCAAAAAAATGTTCTCACTGAAAAGCATGATGGTGAGCAATTGAAAGAACGTACATAAATGAGTTCAATCTGGCAAGTGAAATAGGAAATAGAGGAAAATTACAACTAAAGATGTGCAGGATAAATTTAAAAACACGATGTTTACCATCTGTTCTACTAGACGTTGCTGTTGGAGAATCTGGTAGAAGGCGACAAATGACAGCTTCAGCTGTTTCCCTGACCAAATATTGCAAGAATTAAAGAGATGTAAATCTTTTCCATCCACAATTGTTAAACATGAAAATATGAATTTCACAAAACCTGAAATGTAAAATAAGCATGTCTGTCTTCAAAATCTCATTTCTAATATGCACAAACAGCACTTTTTCACACAACTGACATATTTTCACAAACTAAACTACATTTGATGCTTGACAGGCTGTTGTCTGATGAAGTTGTTAATCTAAGCGATATGTATAGATGGTATTTAAAACAATGGAAAGCATATAGAGCAATATCTGTAAGACAACCAATCAAAATTTCTACTACTTAAATTCCAGAAACAAAAACACCAACTATATCTAGACAAATGGGGTTCAAATACAACACCCAAGTTCCTGCACGCTTGTTATCCCAACTAAATCAGGTTGGTTTTCCCCGGTCAGCAAAGGAATCTCCACTTTCTGCAGTTGAATTACTGAGGAATGATTTATCCTTGGTGGCATGATAAAGCCAGCCAGTCAGCTGCCCGTAAGAGTTCATCCTTATAATCTGTGGAGTTCTAATCAAAGTTTTAAATTTCGGTCGAAACGTTATGATTTTCGGTCAATGGTGAAATGAAATAGTTAATTTGTTTCCATATAAGGTTAGAATTTTGTAGCAGCGGCTAGCGCAAAAGCGAGTATGGAGAGAGGGGAAAGCGCACGGGGAGATTACGCAACGAGCTCGCGCGGAAAGCTTATATAGCCGTCGCCGGCATTGCGCTCATGCTCGCACCCTTACTAGTCTTTGGTGGGCATGTCTGAACATGAGCTCGTCCATGGTGCCCGTGCCGTCACCGGCCACTCCCTGGTCGGCTTGACCCCCGCGCCAGCGCACTCACACACTTACCGGTCTTTATTAGATACTATTCACGTATATGAGATTATTTACATGTATGAGTTTTTGGGGTAAAATATTGTTTATTGTTTCAAAAATTTTTAAATATATTATAAGAGTTTTAATTTAAAATTAAAAACTAATTAAAATAAGGTTAAATTTTAATCAAAATATAATTAATAAAAAAAGTATTTTGGTCAATACTAAAATGAAAATGGTTTTGATCGAAACGTGTTTCTTTGAGTATTGACACCGATTTCAAAATCAAAACTCAAAATCTTGGTTAATACATAAAAGTTAAGCATTAAAATATTAATATTAGAATTTAAAAATGATAATATTTAATAATCTATAATCTTTACTATTTAAATGCAAGTTATTTCGAATATTTATTTTTAATAAAATTATGTTGAATCTCATGAATTAATATTGTTGACCAACTAAGGTTGATACATACTCAAAATTATTAAACACAAATATAAATTATTCAAAAAATTTATATAAATCAAATTAGAATTACATAGGGGTTTATAAGTAATTTTTTTTAGTGAATTAAATGTAATTATTATCTCTAAATTTAAAAGTTAGTCTATCCATTAAATAATTAATTATAAAATTTAATTTAATTTAATTAAAATTATATTTACTATTATAATAAACTTATTAATATTTTTTAAATTTTTATAATTTTTTGAAAATTTTTAAAAAAATTATCATGTTTTTTATTTTAAGTCAAAATATAGTTAAACTCTATTCAACACATAATTAATAATTTTAAAAATATTTTTATTGAAATTGAAACGATCAAAACTAAAGTTAAAACGAACAAAACGATCGAAATATATCGATTATACTGAACCGAAACTAAAACGTAAAATCTTAATTATAATATTCAAGGAGTTCTGGAACGATGACTCTGTAAAAACCTCTGTAAGTATTGGCAGAGGTGAACAGTTGTTCTGCATGCTGGAGAAGCAAATCTGAATATTTGGAATCAATAGGCTTGAAAAACATAGAAGCTCCAGCCATAGCTGCTCTCCAGCTACCTCTGATCCCTGCAGTTTCAGCTTCACCTGTTTGAGAGGCCTTTTCTCTGCCATTGTTTCTGGTCCTTGCCAGCAATTGTGATCTATTCGGGATCACCAACCTAGCAAACCAGAGACACAAGCAATTGAGATTGAGAAGGCTACCTGAAAATCCTGGGAAATCTCGATGGCGTCTGATCGAGCTCCCCAGCGACGGATTTACAGATTTCGGATTCGGATTCGATCGAGCTCCAGGCGCTGCTCCGGCGCGGAGACGAAACGGGGACAGAGGTTGGTAAACATGCGTGTTATTAACACGTTTTTGTATACTATTGGCAAGTCTCTTTTTTGTGCGTCGGGACCGACAGTTTGTTGGGTCCCGCGAAAACGAGTCACTAGGAGCGATTCCCTTGTTAATTGTTGTTACGGACATTTCAGCGGATCTTTGATTCCAGTGCCAGCCAGCGGCGGATGGTCCCTTCGATTACGGGTTTTAGAATCCTAACAAACTCTTGACAGAATCTCAAAAGTCTATTATATATTTATTGATATTTATAAATAGATCAGTTAAAATGATTCCTGGAACATCGTTCTATTGTCCCAAACTGTACAAAAAGCAATAAGAAAAGTGCTTTGAGTGAGAGAAAATTTCCTAGACCCCCCTATAAGTATGAATATTTACATATACACATTTTATATAAGTTTCATATTACATATACTCTCTTGCAAACTCGAGAACTCAACAGAAAAATAAAAATCAAGGTGGTCAAACTTACAAAAGAGTAATTTCCCGAGCTTATAAGGGAACATGTGTAAACATGAAATTTATAAGAGATTATATGTAAATATATAAACTGGTACGTTGTATATGTATTTTTCCCTTGTAAGGATAATATCTTGAATATTTTGCTTTCAAGCCCCTGAAAAATAATTAAATTATATATATCCTCCTATCTCTCTTCTAATTAATATTCAGTGTGGGAAAAAATAAATTTTTTTTTGAAATTTCAAATTTGAAAGTTGTAATCCTTCCATAATTTTATTATTTTTTAGAGAATTTTTCAACGATTATAATAGGAGTATTTTGGTATTTTAATTATAATTGTGACAAAATTTCAATGAAGGCCTAACCTTCCTTCTTGGGTATATTAGATATATCTCATGTAAAAAATAAATTTTTTTATTACAAGGACCTAAAATCTCATTAAAAATTATAAAAAAAGTACACATAATTATGAAAAAGTTAGAACTTATATGTAATTTAGCTTTTTTAGGGGGTTGTATATAAAAAGTTTTAACATTTTTGGTTGTATTACTGAACACCTAATCACATGAATTATTCGCACATCATACGGTATATTTTATTTTATTTAGGATAAACTATGATGCAAGGAGTTCTTGCACACAAACACAAGAAATAAGAAACCTAACAAAACCAAAAAACAAGACAAAAGGGAGTAGTTTGCAAATTTGAAATAGTGGAAACTTTACAATTAGGCAAGTACACCGGGAGTTGTACGCAGATAATACTTTAAAAATATGGTCAATTACATATAGCTTTTTGAAATTTTATTAAATTATATTTTTTCTTTCAAATTTAAAAAACTATATATAACTCTTTAGAATCTTGTCAAATTGCATATTTATCCTTGAAATTAAAAAAATTACATATAATTTTTTGAAAAATTTATCAAATTGCATATTTCTCTTTAAAACTTAAATTTTTTTTTATTGAATTACTCGATATATTAAAAAAAATTTTGAATGCAAATTTATCATTAAAATCAATAATATTTAGAAAATATATATCATTTAATATTATTTAGATTGAAATGAGAAAATAAAAATACTTCTAACCAATAGTAGATTAACATAACGGAGAATATAAGCAAAAAATCAACTCCAAGTTCTACCTAAGATCCATTGAAATGAGTTTAAATCAGGTCATGATAAATTTATTATTTTATATCTCAAGTTTAAATTTAATTTGAGATTGGATTAAAACTAGTTTAAACTAAACCAAAGGCAAAAAAGTTATTTTACATATTGGATCGAAATTTAATATGAGATAAATATTGCAACCGAACAAGAGAGTATCTTTGTAACAATAATATAAATATTAAAGTTTTTTCTAATAAAATTAGGAGTAGTTTTATCTTTTTACTTCAATTCGAATGATGTTAAATGATATATATATTTTAATTATTTCTAATTCTAATTATATATATATATATATATATGATAAACTTTTTATAATATATCCAGTGATATAAAAAATATTTAATTTTTAACTTTGTAGGAGAAATATATATTTTGAAAAAATTTTGAGGAGATTTATGTAATTTTTGTTTCAATAAGAAATATACAATTTGACAAGATTTCAAAGAGTTGTATATAATTTTGTAAATTTTTTTTTAAAATATATAATTTAATAAAATTTTAAGAAATTATATACAATTTACTCTTGAAAATATTTTTAAAATAATTAAATGTATTTCAATGCTCACTATAAATCAATTCATTTGAGCCCAACCTAAAACAAGAGCCAAACTAGTAGCATAAAACTAGATCAATCTCCACCGTCCATTATACCAGCCACCGCTCCACCAGCTCCCGATTGAGCAATAACAACCGTCCATTTTCAACGAATATACTCGAGCATAAGCCAAGCTGGTGCTGGTCCTCTCTCCCTCCACTCCGCACGGCAGAAAAGACACGAGCGAGGAGCAGTGGCGGCGGGGTCTGGCCCTCGCCGGAGATCTTGCCACCGGAGAGGGAAAGAACCAGGTGGGAGATGCCGGAGGGCCGGGAAGGCGACTGGGAGTGCGGCGGCTGCCGGAACCGGAACTACGCCTTCCGGTCGTTCTGCAACCGGTGCAAGCAGCCTCGGCTCGTCGTCGACACCAAAATCCCTGCCGACTCCAAGTGGCTTCCTCGCATCGGTGACTGGATCTGCTCCGGTGAGATTACCCCCTTGTTGTGATACTGCTCTGCTTGGATTTTGCATGGTGTTCGCTCTCTCGATGATTTGGGATTTTGGATTAGGGGTTTCGTTTTGAATGCCCAATTCGTGCATTTTGTTTCTCCATGTCGAAGGTTGGTCTATTGAGATTCGATGAGTAGGGTTGTCTGTCTGAAAAAGTGGAAAAGGTGGAGCGACTTTGTTGTTTTTCGTATCGAATTGAAGTCATGATGCATGAAACTTGGGAAATGGATGCCATGGAGGTTTAGCAGAGATCTTGTTGTATATAGTTGAGTATATGGAGATTTTTCTTGTGTTAGTATATGAAAATTTAATTGAGAAGTTTGTAGCTAACAGGCACGAGCGAAATAAAAGATTTGAAAGCAAGGTTTTTTATTGGTTTTGACGGTAGAATGAAAAGAGTATTGGTGCAGGTGGTGTTGAACGAGTATGATGTGGCTAGCTAAATAAACTAGACATGTGTTGAGTGGAAAGATGTGTTCTGTTGATGATTTGATAAAAGAAAATTCAAGTTTGCCTGGTGCATCTGTACATGAGCTTGACTTTGTGTTTTTGCTTGAGACCAGAAGCCAAAAAATGAAGACTTATGTATAAATCAGAACATTGGGAATAGACACACTCATGCACAAGCTTTTTGCTATGTCATAGAACCATAATTTACTTCACTTTATCTCAAATGCATTTGGCAAGTATGCCTCTGAATTAAGTCAGAACTGGCACAAATTCATTATAGTAAGGTGCCTGAAATTTTATGTACACAGAAATGTTATGCTAAATTCCAAGTAACACACTCAACAAGTGGTTCACAAGGTCCATCTGATCCTCCCACAATTGCCTGTCACTTGTGATCGTTGTAATATTCATTGTTACCTGATATTCCATGAAGCAATGGGTGTTTGCTGTGTGTTAAAGTGGTTTTATTAGCAAACACATTCTACGAAGTTTTTTGTAATTGATGAGTAGAACCTGCTATGTTAGAGATAACTACTTTCTGATCAATTATACAATGCCTTATATTTATATTCTTTATCATGTGATATATGTTCCTTGTCATGCTTTATGAAGCTCAGATTTAGTCTTGCAATTATTAGTGTTGTGTCCATGACTAGTCTCTTTGTGTGTGTGTTTACTTGTGTGTGCTGGTTGGTGTGCATCACAAATGGATCAATAGGTTGCAGTAACAACAATTATGCATCCAGAGAGAAGTGCAAGAAGTGCGGTCAACCAAAGGAGGAAGTGGCTTTGCCAGCGACTGCAATGTCAGGAGCTTCTTTGCCGACTTATGCACATTATTTTGCCAAGGCATATGGACTGTCTGAATTGAGAATGAATTATGGGATTGTGAGCAATTCTGGTCTTCATCCATCTGTTCTGCCAAGTTCTAGTTGGTCATATGGAGGACTTGAGAATTATGGGCTTCAGTCATTTCCAAGGTGGCTGTTTCATGGAAACAGTATTAATGGGGTTTCACATATGAACAGCATGAACCAACCTACTGGAGTTCCAAAAGATTGGCGCAATGGTGACTGGATTTGCAATTGCGGGTTTCACAACTACTCATCCCGTTCACAGGTAGGGTATCAATAAATTATTTGCAGCACATTGTTCTTTTGTCATTTGGAGTGTTTATGGTATGAAACAACTATTTATGATATGTTTTTTTCCCAATTGATACAACTTCATCTTCTTTTCCATCTTCAAGCAGCACTTGATTGTGGATGATGCAACTGATATTGGTTCTTTTATCTGATTGCAGTGTAAAAAATGCAATGCCCCTTTACCATCTGATGTACCATCTTCTCAAGCAGCTGTTTCAGATATGTTTCCAAGTACTGTTATCCTGCCTTACTGGAGTTTAACTTCACTAACTTCACATGT
Organism: Trichopus zeylanicus subsp. travancoricus; assembly: GCA_005019695.1. Classification (NCBI taxonomy): domain Eukaryota; kingdom Viridiplantae; phylum Streptophyta; class Magnoliopsida; order Dioscoreales; family Dioscoreaceae; genus Trichopus; species Trichopus zeylanicus. Next base: position 404,275 of record RXID01014489.1, read on the forward strand.
ATTAGCTAGCTGGATGATGAAACTTTGTTAAAAGTTTCTTGCCATCTGCCAGTACACTGTGTATCTTGTATTCTCATAATAATACTCTATTCACTTTTTTTTTTTTGCTTTTCCTAACAAATTTCCTTTCTTTCAGTAAGCAATAGCAAAATGGATTTTTGGGCAATCACCTTTGCATTAATATACATTCTACTGTTCATGTGTGTGCAGTTTGTTTTTTTTTTTCCCAATAAATTGAATTTAGATGAAGAATGTATCTTTAAGCTATTACTTGCGGTTTATAGAAAAGCATAAAGGACATTATAAATCTTTAAGATGATTTGCTTTTCCTTTGGTGTGCTTCTCTTTTGCTGAAGCTTCAGTAGGAAGTGACTGAAACAAGGCCCTGCATGCTTTCAGAAAGTCATGATTGCTATACAATATTATTATCTGGCCTGGCAAGTTAATATCATTCTCTTCAACCATATCAACTTCTTTAATTTTTAACTTAACATTTTATTTTTGCAGTTTTTTTCATTCCTATTCTCATAACAGTGACCAGTTTGTTATTAACCATCTTTTTTTACATTTTTTCCATGGCCTGTGTTGATGTAATGTATTTTGTATTATGGCATGCCAGGATTTGATAATGAAAATCTCTTTTTGCAGTTGGGATGTGTGCTTCTGATAAGATATTTCTTTTCATGATAGAATGATATTAGGTCATGACATGCTAATGAATTCATGAAAGCTACTGGTTTTGTTGTGTATGTTTGCATTCAGCTTTCTTTTGTTGCAGCAACTTTTACTTTTATTATAAAGCATGCATATGATCCTATCGACTTGCGTATGATCTTATCGACTTGACTGATTTTTTGGTCTTATGTGCAGCTTTGGGAATGAAAAGGTTGGCTTCAGAAGAATTTATCCATGATTGGGACAACAAAAGGCTAAATGCTGGTGATACGACTAGCCATTTTTTGGTATATGACTAACCTGAATATTTCTCCTTTTCACTTGGAAGGAATTCAAAAAGCCTGATTATCTTTTTGACATTGTTTTGCAGACAAATGGGCAACAGCAGTCATATCATGGTTTTGAGCAACTGGCAGGATCTAGTAATGATCAATCGCTTGGAATTTCCTCTGCAAAGTTGAAAGCTCAAGCCACACAACTGGCACCCATGCCAATGCTTGTAGGAAAAGGGTGATTTTATATCCTTTTTGATGCACACAATGCTTAGTTTCTTTATAGCAATTTGAGGATTTTCTTTATCTTAGTTTATTTAGGCTTGCCTTGTGCTTAGGAGCGTTTTGCATAATTAATACATGGTATTTTCTTATTCTTCCTGATAAGCTGATATTTATTTAACTTTAAGGAAGATATTTTTGTTTCATTATGAAGTTTGTCTTGTTTTTTCCATTGTTGTTCTTTGACTGGATTTGTTATGTGTGTGTGATTAAGGTATCTAGCGAAGCTGGGACCAGTTCATTTGAATTGTGCTGAATAAGCGTTTTTTATTCCTCTATGGACTGCAACACTTTCCATAAGCAAGAAAGCTTTAACAACAATTAAATGCCTAAGAACAAAACTTGATTTATGAATTCACTGTCTAGTGATGTCTTCTTTTTGTTTGTTTGAGGTGAAAATTTAGGCATGATGCATCATTATGTTGCTTTACAATTTGTCTGTCTTGAACATGGACTCAATGAAGTATATTACCAATGCCTTGCAGATTGGTAATTTTCTATGTAGCATTAGCTGATAAAAGCAAAACTTGAAAAGAATAAGTGGACAAGAAAAGACAAATGGGAGCTAAGTCCAATCTACATGAAGTCGTGCTTCTGAGGAGATGAAGTAGATGTCCATGGCTGTAGAAGACAATTCCTTTAGATACTTTCTTCTAGCATTGTTTTCCTCAGATTTAACACTAGCTGGTAGCTGCATAGGCCTTCTTTGAAACATATTGATCATTGTCATCAAAAGATACTAACTCGGCTCTTGATACCTTTTCATTAGAACTCCAACTTATGATCCAAAATTACTTGAACCCCATTCTTATTAGAACTCCAACATGGTTATTATTTTGCTTATTATATATACCTAACACTCTTCTGTCACTCAAATAAGTGATTGTACTTAATAACTAACCCCACTAAGCACATATTCCTCTCCAAGATGCTGATTGCTTTGATCTGTAGCTTCTATTCCTATATCAACCAAAGATGTTTTTGCATCTCACTGCTTCCTGTTTTCCTGTAGTTGGGACAACTTTTTTTTTCTGAGAAGTGCAAGCTGAGACAACTTACCCTACTCGTTCAAGTTCTAACCTCTTCTCTATTTCTTTCTTAATTCATATCCGGAAACTTAGTATGTGTGTCAGCACTAGATAAAAGTAATATTTTCGTGTTTTGTATCTGTATCTAATAATCTTTCCTACAATGTTTTTCTTTTTCCAGTGCAAAACAATGGCGTGATGGCGATTGGATGTGCAATAATTGCAACAATCACAACTATGCATCTCGAACACATTGCAATAGGTAAATAGTATGTGATGCTTATCATTTCTAGTTTATGAAGTTTATATGTCATGGGATTGTGAACTATATCTGCTAATTGACCTGACAAAGCATTGTGGATTATTTTAGAGAAAACCTTCTCTTTAGCAGGGTATTTAATTGATCTTTTGTGGCCCATTTGGTTCAAGATCATCACAAGAAAATTGTGATTAGCTAGTTGGGATTTTGAACTTGAGTAGAACTAGGTGGCACTATTACTAATCATGATTACCATTACTATTACAAATAGGCCCTTGATATGCACCTGGCTAACATCGGTCCCAATTTTGTCACTTTTAAGTAGAAACCCATGGTATGCAAATGCATGCTGTTAGTAAGGGATTACGCAGCTTCCTCAGAGAAGAGGTGCCCTCAGCTTTACCAAAGGGTTTTATTTGTGACATGTTTTGTGATTCTGAATCTAGGCCCTAGGGTTAATTCAAATTATTTGCCTAGTGATTTAGCTTAAGTCTGTCAAGTGGTTTTTAATGACTTAGCTGACGTGGAAGTATCAAGTTGTAAATGACTTGCTATGCAGGTGTAAAACAGAGAAAGAAGCTGCCGTTCAGCCTGTCAGTGTTGCTTAGCTTTGGTTATGTTGAAATGTTGGTGGGCTGCGGTCTGATTAATAATTCTATGTTTGTGGTGAAGTATTTTTATGTCTGCAATTTGTGTCCTAAACCAAGCTATTTGAAGGACTAGCCTCAGAAGTTTGAGGATTGTCAGGTTGTAGCAACTTTTTTTTCACATGAAATTTGGCCAGTGTTCCGGAATAATGTCACATTGATGCGTCTGTTTGTCTTCTACCTTGTGTTTGTGTTTTTTATGCCAGTATGATACATTTTTGGACCTGTAAACTCGTTTTCTCTCATATTGAGCTCAATAAAGATTGCAATTGCGCTGGTAGTATTCTTGTTTCACCAAAAAAAAAAGCATGAATAAGTTGGATCCAAGCACAAGCCAGAGGTAACTGGCGATATGGGTGGTGAGAACAAATGAGCATTCGATTACGGAATTAACAAATTTCCAGACAAGGTAAAGCAAAAATGGATTCAAAGATGATATTTGTCCCATGGAAGGCCAACAAGATTTGATATAGCCATTGAACATGTAGTAACATGTTTCACTTTCAAATGCATAACGAGTTGGTCTGTACAAAGCACCGTTTGAGAGGTCGAGGACTTATGGTTATGATAGAGTCTATTGGAAGAAAAAACATTGGAATTTCCAGGTGAGCTTAAAACTGCAACAGTTACTAGAAAACATAGAATAGTTCCTGTCACTTACCTGCGGGCAAGGTAGCGTGGTTGAATCCCAGTTCCTTGGCATGTGGTGCATGTCAGAGAGCCTGCACCTTCAGGGGGAGAGACTGAAGTTTCACAGTTGATGCACTGTGAAACTTCAGTCTTAACTTCAGTCTCTCCCCCTGAAGGTGCAGGCTCTCCTGTGAAACTTCAGTCTCTCCCCCGCCAAGAACTACAGTCGCACTGCTGTTCCCATGCAAAACCTGCATTGCTCTGAAAAAAATCAACCATTTCCACTTAATATGTTTTAGTCTCATATTGATACTTAACCATATAAACTATAATTGCAGGGCTACGTTAATTGTGAAAAGAAATAATTTGAGTATAGAGGGTCTATCTAGGTTGTGTTCCACTTGCAAATATGAGACAACACAAGATATTGATGTTTTCAAGCACATATATGAAATTCAGACCAATTAGTGTATATTCGCATTATTATATGATGACAATTATAATCTAATAGTGACGAGAACATTTACCGTTGGTTTCTTGCCACTGATCTTGGCCTTAATTTTAAAAAAACCAGTTTTCGGTATAATGTGGTTATTTTTTTGGCCATGTATAATATGGTTATGTTAAATCACCAGCTCAAATAAAGTTAATTGGAGCAGCTATCGTTAACCTTTCTATGCTTTAATTAGCATTAATTCACCATTTTTCTGTTCCGACTAACACACTACTACACTACATAACATAAATGAGCTCATTTCTATGGTTAATTCAGCTCGTCCATCACATATAACTCGCTCATTTCCAACTTGTGATAGTAAAGGAAAGCACCTCAAACAGATTAGGGTAGAAATATGGGAACAACTTATGAAAGAAACTTTCTTAGGCCTTGCTAAATGTCAAACAGATATTTTCCCTCTCTTCTACCCCAAGAACTTCAATTGCAATTAATAATGGAGCTTGAAATTCATGTTCCTCAACAACCAACATCAAGGAACATCGATTTTGCTTCAATAGCTGGATATTATCAAATATCAACACAAGGCCTTCCTACTTCAATCTTCCAAAAATCGAGAAAGAATATCTCTTACACTTCCTTCTTATAAAATAGCCTACTTTGAGAGATCAGACATGCCAACTTGACTCACCTAAGCCTATCTAGATAGTTCTTTCCTGTTATTGCCACCATGATCTATCACATTTAATCAAAATCGGATCACCATTCCGTCTAATTGTCGCTGTATTTAGAGGGGGAGGGGGAGGGGTGGGGGGGTGGGGTGTTGTGAAGAAGTCATGTTCAAGCAAAACAATTGTACTTCAACCACCATACCAACACAATTAGCTGCAGAATTGGGCAATGGGGGCTTACGAGCACCAGAGCCATTACATGGAAAACAAGGCCGCGCATTCTCCCGCTTAGCCTGCAAATCAAAGAAGGCGACACAAAATCCTGTGAATAACGCCATCAACAAAGGTCAAATCCAAGAAAAGAACCATCAGAAACTTACAGTACTGTCGATCTGGTTCTCATAAAAGATCGGAATCGCAATCCTTATCGCGACGCTAGCGACGCCAACTCCGATGGCCGCAAGCTACATTCACATCGCATTCATCAACAAAAAGAAGGCCGAAATCCATCGCCGCTGAAGCAGTGGAGAGAGAGGAGAAGAGATTACAGTGTTTTTGTCGAGCTTGAGGGCTACCACGCGCGTGCACGGGAGGGTTAGCGGTGGAGCCCGGCGGGTTTGGTGGGTGGACGAACCTTGGAGGAGGCGGCCGGCGGCGAGAGGAAGGAAGAGTGGAGGAGGGCAAGCGTCGGCGACAAGGACATGGTTCTCCTCGGCGGCGCGTTTTGCTCTCGCAGGCTGTGGTTTGAGTCGTGCGAGCGCAAGCCGACCCCTTGTTTCAGATATAGGGGATGAAGAAGTATGCTATAAAAATTTCAAAACTGAAAAAGAAATAGAAATGATAATCAAATTACGGTTTTCTCTCAATTTTTGACAAAAAAAATAGTCTATAAATATATTTATAGAATATTTTTCGCCAAATATTTTGCCTCTAAAATGTTGTTTTGCCCTTTATTTTTCTTTATTTGGCCATTAATTTTAACTATTTATGTAACGATAGTGACGAAAAAACCTATGATATCTTCATCAAATGAAAAAAAAAGGTTAATGACACCCGGCATGGGAGGCAACGATGAGGGCATAAACCCGATTTTACATCTGATGTGACAACTACATGCAAACAACATCTTATTAGATTGTTTTGTTATATGAAAACAAATAGGAGCGAATAAGTTATTTTTTTATTTTCAATGAATAAAAATAGCTTATTTATAATATTTAGTTAAACGAAAAAATATTTTAAAATTATAATTATTAATATATAAAATAATATTTATTCAAAAAATTTTAAAATAATGTTTGAAAACTTATATTATTATTATTATATATAAGATTATTAATATTATTATAATTTCAAATATTATTAGATTTATTTTTAAGAGTTATTTTAAAATAAAAAATATTAATATAAAATATTATTTTATTTTAGAATTAAAAAATGATCGAAAATAAATCAACTTTCAAAAATTTATTTAAAAAAAAAAAAAAAACCACCGACCCCGAAGCAGAGGAAAGAGGGAGGGAGGAGCCAGAGACCCAATCCGCCGGCAAGAGAAGGCAGGAAGGAAATTGGGGGCCGGCTTCGTCTCCGAATTCCCCGATTATTCCAAGGTGATCATCCGATTCGATCCCCCTTCCGATCTGGATCTGGAATTTGCTTCATCTCTTTTATACTCGAGAGGTTTTTCTGAATTTAGGGTTTGGTGTTGCCGATCAGTTCTTTTTTGCTTGAATTATAGTCCTAATTGTTGCCAATCTGATTGATATTTTGTTCTTTATGGTTTATGTTTGTTGTATCAATGTTATGATCGATTTGATCTTCTCCTTTTTTGCGATGTAATTGCTGGATATGATATCCTACACGAGTGTGGATTTGAAGAGGAAATGAGTTTGGTCATAGAAGGTGGCTTGCGTTGGTGTTCGTAGAAATCTCGAGTCTTCCCTTTTTCATTTGCCCGCTATCAATATTCATCTACAGCTTATGCAGGCATCCAAGTGGCTCCTAAAGAATAGTGGGACGAGTGAAACGACAGCTTATTTATAGCTGTGATCTCGTGTGACATTTTATTCATGATTCCGTTGCCTTTGAATTCATAATGTGGCACAGAATTAACATGAGAACAAATCTAGTCACCCTGATTTTTTCTTCTTTTAATAAAAATGAATTACTTTGTTACAATGGCTTTTTTTCAGTGAAGTCAGGCTATTTTGTTTTTTGGTGGAACTGTTTGGAATAAAGTATGTTCTTCTTTCTTTTGTTGTGAGATGCTTTGCTAGTGCTGCTATTGCAAAGTATGTGGTTTATTGATTATCATGGGGTGTTTTAATATCCAGTATAAATATTTTGTAGGATCTGCATATTGTCACATTTGGTCAATGCGGATTGTATCTTGTTTCTTCTAAGAAAACAACTTGACAAGCCAATTATCCTGTTTCTTCTAAAAAGAAAACAACTTGAGAACCACGATTTGTGGAGCAATACCAGAATTGCAAATTGGCAAGTCAATAACCATATAGTGTTAGACTGTTCTTTCAATTCTTGAGGAGCTCAAATCATGAGTCAAGTTGCTTACTTGCCGTTGCATTTGAACACAGTCTCTGGATCCTTTCCCGACTAAAAAGTTTTGGACTTTTGATATAAGCATTCTCCTCCCCTAATAGGCATAGATTTCTAGTGAGGATCTTGACCTTTGTGGATTTGTTTGAGGTGTATATATGGACCTAGACTTGACTATTTGCTTGTAAACTCTGATTTTCCATTGTCCAATCCTTAATCATCACTTTGATGTCAGATGGTAAAATTTCCTGGCATCGCATTGACGAAGAAGTAAGCCATGGAGAATGAAGTCGAGAACAGTGATCTGATGGCCCTTAAGTTTCATCTTGGTCAGACTAATGCCACTTGGAGGCAAGAGTTGGAGCATCATCAATCTCAAGTTGAAATATTACAAGAAAAGTTTATGGAGGTAAAGACTAGCATCCAATCTTCAGATGATGATGCAAAGGAGTTAGCACTTCTTTGGCGCAGGGTCAACAATACTGCAACCTTACTGACCTACTTGAAATCAAAAGCAAAAATTATGGCCGTCCCACATTTAGCCCATACTTCATGTGGAATCATGCATCAAGAAGATGTAGGATATGTTGACAGAAATGGTATACCTTTATCTGATTGGTCCAAGGATGTTGATATCTCTTCATTTGATAGCTCAGATGATGAGCTTCTATTGTCAAATGATAATAAACTTGGATTTCTTGATGTGAATGATGGGGCATTTATTGGCGAAGTACTCAAGTCAGTTCGAATGGTTACAGATGTTATGGAGTCTCTTGTTAAAAGGATCATTATGGCAGAAACTGAAGCTTCTTTCGAGAAAGAGAAGGTTAATTTAGGTATGGAAGAAATAAAGAAGAAGACTCTCCAAATTGAGAGCATGTCAGCGAAGGTTGAAGAGATGGAAAAGTTTGCACTCGGGACAAGTGGTATTTTGAATGAGATGAGGCAAAAGGTTGAAGATATGGTGGAAGAAACATCTAGACAAAGACAGAGAGCTGCAGAAAATGAACTGGAGCTTTGTCGTGTGAAGCAAGATTTTGAGGCATTGAGATCCTATGTTAGTAGTCTCATCAATGTTCGTGAAACTCTTCTTTCCTCAGAGAAGCAGTTCCAAACATTGGAAAAGCTATTTGACAGGTATGAATGTGTTTCTTCCCTGAATTGCTTAGGTATTTTGATGTAACTGCTTGAAAGAAATCATGTATTCAGCATATGTTTTAGGTAACCACATGCCCATTCCATTTCTTGTTCTTCTAAATGGTCTTATATTATATATTTCCTAAACTTATTGTGGTTGTTTGGAGCGCTCTCATCCTCTACATATGTTTCTTGCCCAAGTTCAGCTTCTCATTGGGCTTGTTATTGCAAAAAATAAGTCTTTTTTCATGGCTTTAACATGTGCAAATGTGCAATTTTATTTTGCATTAGTTTGGAGGGTTTTTTGTCTGCTGCACTTATTTTGAGTTGATGTGTCGATTTGCTTTGATCTTAAACTTCATATTCTTTAATGTGCTGTGAATGATAGTTAGGATGAAATTGATTGATTCACTTCAATGCACACAAGTTGCAACCTGAACTATCGGGGTAGGTCAATAAGTGAATGAGATAGTTTGACGTAACAACAAGCGTGGTAGACGAGGAAAACACCGTTGCCTCTGTTAAGAACTCCTTGAATTCACAAGGAAGAGAGAAAATTTACTAAAGTAGAACTTTATTGAGAATAAAAGTTGTTCTACCGTCCATAGGGCTCAAGACCTATTTATACAAATACCGGAAGTCCAATTTGAGTAAGTTTCTAACTTCCCAAGTCCTAAACTGAATACAATTCAGCTTGAACCCATTAATTGGGTTGATAGAAGTTTTAAATAAGTTAACCTACGAAAATAAAATCCTAAATAATGATTCATCCTTCCCAAATCCTAAACTGAATAAGATTCAGTCCAAAATTAGTCTTGGGTTAGTGGAATCCAAAAATAAGACCTAAGACATCATAATGAAGAGAATTTAAATATAAAAAGGTACTAAGTAAGGTAAATTCTAAGTTTAAATAAATGAGTGAATCAAATTATTTGTCATGGCCCCTTGACTTCTGAATTAGCTCCTTTTGATATTTCTGAACTTCTTTTGAGCGTCCTATATCAGTGTTCCCTTCTTGTAAAGAACTCGTTCTCGAGTTATTTTGTCGTAACTTGCAATCCTCAGGTGTATGGTAGTCAAACAAATCTTGAATATTAAAAGTGTTTGAGATTCCCAAATCCTTCGGGAGGTCGATGACATAGGCATTGTTGTTTATCTTTCTTAGTATCTTCAGTGGCCCAATTTTCTTCTGTTTCAGTTCGTTGTAAGTTCCAGATGGAAACCGTTCCTTCCTCAAGTGCACCATCACCAGATCTCCTTCTTGAAACTCTTTTGGACGCTTATGAATGTCCGTTTTAATTTTGTATTTGGCATTGGATTCTTCTAATTTCTTCTTTACCTCAGTATGCACTTCAATAATTCTCTCCACCATATTGTCTACAGCTATGCTTGTTCCTGGCAATTTGGACAACACCACCAAATCCAGCGGGTGCTTTGGGGTTCTTTTATTGACAATTTCAAATGGTGATTTTCCTGTGGACCTGTTCTTCATGTTATTGAAAGCGAATTCAGCTTGTGCGAGTGCATAATCCCACTGCCTTGGTTTGTCTCTTGCAAGATACCGAATGATGTTTACAAGTGTTCGATTCACCACTTCAGTTTGTCCATCTGTTTGTGGATGATAAGCACTGCTAAATTGTAGAGACGTATCAAATCGCCTCCACAATATCTTCTAAAAGTGACTTAGAAATTTTGTGTCACGATCAAAAATGATAGTCTTTGGCACTCAATGTAGTCTTACAATCTCTTGAAAGAATAGATTAGCCACCCTTATTGCATTTGCTGTCTTCTTATATGAAATAAAGTGTGCCATCTTGGAAAATCTGTCGACAACAAAAAATACTGAATCTAAGCCTCGTTGAGTCCTGGGGAGGCCCAAAACAAAATCCATCGATAGATCCTCCCATGGGGCATTTGGCACAGGCAATGGGGTATAAAGGTCAGTGTTTTGAGAGCTTCCTTTGGCTGTTTGGCATACATAGCACCTTTGTATAAAACGACCGACATCCTTCTTAAGTTGTGGCCAGTAGTAGCACTCTTCAACTAGTGCAATGCTCTTGTCACGCCCAAGATGCCCTGCTAGGCCACTGCTATGCAACTCTTTCACCACCTTTTCTCTTAAGGAGCACCTTGGAATGCAAAGACGAGAACCCTTAAAGAGAAAGTTTTCATGGAGATATAAATCACTTTTTTGTCCTGCTTGGCACTTTCTAAACGCCTCTTTAAAATCTTCATCTTCAGCATACAAGTCCTTCAAATAATCAAACCCTTCAACTTCGTTGCTTATAGTTACCATCAAGGCTGCCCTGCGGCTCAAAGTATCTGCCACCTTATTTTTTTGTCCAGATTTGTGTTTTAAAACACAGGTGTATTGCTGTAAGAATGACGACCATCGACCATACATGCGATTCAAGTCCTTCTGGCTATCAATGAATTTCAAAGCTTGGTTATCAATATATAGAATGAACTCTCGTTGAATTAGATAGTGCTTCCAATGACGAGCTGCTTGTACAATCGCATAAAATTCCAGCTCATACGTTGACCACTTCTTTCGAGCTTCGCTCAACTTTTCGCTATAGAAAGCTACTAGTCTTCCTTCCTGAGATAGAACAGCTCCAATGCCTATGTACGAAGCATCACAGTCTACCTCGAATAACTTCTCGAAACTGTGCAATGTCAAAATAGGTGCAGTAGATAACTTCTCCTTGATTAATTCGAAGCATCTATTAGCTTCTTGAGTTCAGGAGAACTTGCGTTGCTTTAAACATTCAGTTATTGGTGCCATAATGGAACTAAAGTTTTTGACAAACCTCCGATAGAATGTTGCCAGACCATGGAAGCTTCTAACTTCTGATACACTTTTAGGTATTGGTCATTCCTTAATAGCTTTTACCGTTTCTTCATCAACATGAATGCCTTCCGCACTTACAATAAAACCCAAGAACACCAAGTGGTCGGTCATAAAATGACATTTCTTTGAGTTGATGTACAACTTCTCCTTCTTCAGCACAGTAAGTACTTCTGTTAGATGCCTTTTATGTTCTTCGTTATGACTGTACACCAGGATATCATCAAAGTAAATAACAACAAAATGACCAATAAAAGGTTTGAGTACCCGATTCATCAATCGCATGAAGGTACTTGGTGCATTTGAGAGTCCAAAAGGCATAACAAGCCACTCATAAAGTCCTCCTTTTGTTTTGAAAGCAGTTTTCCATTCATCACCGGGTCTAATTCTGATTTGATGGTATCCACTCCTCAAATCTATCTTGGAGAACACCTTTGACCCTTTCAACATGTCCAACATGTCCTCTAAGCGAGGAATTAGGAATCTATAATTTACCGTGATTCGGTTGATAGCTCGACTATCTACACACATCCGTCAACTTCCATCTTTCTTAGGTGTCAATAAGGCTGGAATGCACATGGGCTCATGCTGAATCTGACCATTCCTTTTCTGATGAACTCTTCAACATTGTCTTGTAAAATTTGTGACTCTTTTGGACTCATTCTGTAGTGGGGCAGGTTTGGTAAACTTGCTCCAGGAACAAGGTCAATGTGGTGCTGAATATCTCTCATTGGGGGTAGTTCATCAGGAAGATCATCCGGCATGATTTCCTTGAATTCATCTAGGAAGGGTTGCAAGCCTTTTGGAGCTTCAGTGGGCATTGTCTCCATTCCTTTCTGAATCACAACAAATATTTGAGATGTCTCTCTAGCCTCATTTATAAAATTTTGCACAATCAGGAAGGAGTGATCCTCCTCTTGTAAACTTTTGGGTCGACGCTCTTCGCCAATGGGGGTAAAGATAATTTTCTTTCCATTTTTGAAGAAGATGTAGCGATTGTCTCGTCCACGATGTGTAGAATCTTTATCAAATTGCCAAGGTCTACCAAGAAGAATATGACATGCATCCATCTCCACAACATCACAGGTTACCTCATAATTGTAGAATTTTCCAATGGAAAAATAAATTTGACACCGTTTAGTTACCTTGGTTTCACCAACCTTTTTAATCCAGTCGATCTTGTAAGGAGAGAGATGTGATTCCGTTTTCAATTGAAGTTTGTCAACCATAGTCTTGGAGATGATGTTTTCACTACTTCCCCCCCCCATCAATAATCATGTCACAGATCTTGTCATTTACTGTACATCGAGTGCGAAAGATATTATAACGTTGTAGGTTTTCCTCTTGTTTTGGGATGTACATCAAATTCCGAACTACTAAATATGACCTTTCACTATCAGGCTACTCGAATATTCCATCTTCATAGTTTTCTTGATCACAAGGTAGGTCATCATCTTTTGAGTCATGTAAATTATCAGTCACAAAATTATTTTCAATAGCCAAGTTCACAGGTTGTCTTGCTGGACAAACATTAAAACGATATCCAAGTTTTCCACAGCGATAGCACTTTAGATCAGGATTTGAACTTGGTTCTTTGCTGATGTGGTGTTTGCTGATCGCCTTGTAGGTCTAGCTTCAAGACTCATTTGTGTGGGAGTTCGAGGAGGTTGTGTAGTTACACCTCTATTAGGAATAGATTGTGCTCCTTTTGAATTCTCACCAATGGTTCTATCCACATGATTTCTGATGACAAGTTGCTTCAATTGGGACTCCACACGAGTTGCACTCCTCACAGCCTCATTAACCGTCCAAATAGGTTGCAAAGAAATCCTATCTTGGATGGTTGTGCGTAGCCCACCAATGAATCTTGCCACTTGATGAGATTCAGTCTCTATTAGAGTATTACGTGCTGATAGGCGATAGAACTCCTCAGCATATGCCTTCACACTATGATTACCCTGTCGACAAGTTTGATATTGCTGAAAGAGTACCTGGTTATAATCTATGGGAAGGAATTGCTTTTCGAGAAGAGTCTTCATCCGTGGCCATGCTCGAATTGGAGCTTTATTTTGGCGTGTCCTTTCCAACTGGATGCGTTCCCACCATGCTGATGCACCCCCCTTTAGTCGGTAAGCAACAAGTTTCAGTTTCTTCGACTCTGGAATCTCCATGTAGTCAAAGAACCGTTCCACTTCAGCGAGCCAATCGAGAAAATCTTCGATCTGAAGTTGGCTAATGAAAGATGGGAAATCAATCTTCAAGCGAAAATCATGACGTCTATCATGTTCAGAAACTGGTCGATGAAGGATGTCTTCAATTTTTTCATCGCTGGAGTTTTCAAGGATTTGTAAACCCTTTGGATTCACTTGCGGAGCTTTTCCTCGACCAATTGGATCGCGAGTCACTTCATCAATCTGTCGACGTGGTTGATTCAGGCCTTCAAGTTGATCCATTCTCAGCATCAACCTTTCAAGTGAGTTTTGGATTGTCTCCATAGTCGAATCAAAATACTCACGGCTGATCTGATTATCCATAGGAGCACCGTCCCTAGGGTTGCTGCTGGTTGCGTCGTCATTAGACATTAAGGAAGGAGAGCCTCGCTCTGATACCGCTTGACGTAGCAACAAGCGTGGTAGACGAGGAAAATACCGTTGCCTTTGTTAAGAACTCCTTGAATCCACAAGGAAGAGAGAAAATTCACTAAAGTAGAACTTTATTGAGAATAAAAGTTGTTCTCCCGTCCATAGGGCTCAAGGCCTATTTATACAAATACCAGAAGTCCAATTTGAGTAAGTTTCTAGCTTCCCAAGTCCTAAACTGAATACAACTCAGCTTGAACCCATTAATTGGGTTGATAGAAGTTCTAAATAAGTTAACCTACGAAAATAAAATCCTAAATAAGAATTCATCCTTCCCAAGTCCTAAACTGAATAGGATTCAATCCAAAATTAGTCTTGGGTTAGTGAAATCCGAAAATAAGACCTAAGACATCATAATGAAAAAAATTTAAATATAGAAAGGTACTAAGTAAGGTAAATTCTAAGTTTAAATAAAGGAGTGAATCAAATCATTTGTCATGGCCCCTTGACTTCTGAATTAGCTCCTTTTGATATTTCTAAACTTCCTTTGAGTGTCCTACATCATAGTTGTAGATATGTGTTTCCATCTTTTTATTCCTTTATGGTACTTTAGTATGTTCATCCCAATATACGGACTAAAAATGACAGATATTTTGTTGAATACATGCCCTCAACTGTGCTTGAACACTTTTGGTTGGTGTGTTTGTGGGTCAATCTTTAAGACATGATGCCAAGAACCATTTTATGAAGATGTAATTGGATAAGTTAGTGATCCATTTGGTACCCTTGAGTCTGTCAATTGTATTTGCTCTTATGTAGTCATCTATAGAGATTTGGGGGCCGTTTTGTTTGAGATCATTGCAATTTTAGTCGCGATGAACTAGTTGGAATTTTGAACAAAATGAACTAGATGACACTATTACAAAATGCGATCATCATGTTTGTTAGCTGTGAACCAAACAGGCCCCGTGTTGTTTTCCTTTTTCAATCTGATTGGTCTGGTAGTTGTTTGCTTCTTTTATAGGTTAGTTGCCAAGACTAGTCACTTGGAGAGTGAGAAAGCACAAAAGGAGGTTGAAGTTCAGAAACTCATGGCGGAGAATGTCAGACTCAGTGCACTACTTGACCAGAAAGAAGCACAGCTGCTTGCAATTAATGAACAGTGCAAGTTCATGGCGTTGAACAATCATGCCATTTAGTTCATGATTCTCCTGCAGCGTTTAGGCTTGAGGTAAATAATTCCAGGATCTAGTCATCATATGATTTCATGACAGCTATTTATGATGGTGTGTCAATGTCTTCTATTTGAGAACTGTAGTTTGAGCTAATATTGATGGGAGTTATGCGTGGTGCACTTGAATGCTGTTTCAAATGTATATTATTTGTTCATTTTCTACAATGCAAGACTTTGCTTCCTAATAATTTTATCATGTACTAGTTACACCTTAAAGTTGTGTGCTGATTGCACAGGCCTTAATGGAAGCTGATAATTATGGCAAAAGAGATATCCAACTAGAGCAGTATGCATGGTCAGTGAGTCAGAAGCCTTTAATTTATTTTAACTGTGAAAACTTCACCCTGTTTCCTATTTGTGCCCTGAACATTTATTTATTGATCTGTTGATAGACCATCCATGTGCGATAAACATTAATCCCAGCTCATTGGTAAAATGAGTATCCTTTGGACTGCAGATTATATAGTATCATCATGTTTTATGTTGGTGTTACAAAGATAAATATTATAACATGTTTGTGGTGTTCCAGGAAGTTCAAAGTTCACTTGTTGCTGTCTGATGATTCTGGAGGACTCCTGCATGTTGGAATGGCATGGTCTCAGTTTGTGGTTAAGATGAAATTGAAAAAATGTGAACGTCTAACCTTTCATTCCATGAAATTTTTGATGGAAGTGTTTCCATTGCATATCATTCTTAATTCCACTTTTGATTTCTAAATCATTGAGATCTTAACTTGGCTGAGTCTTGTCCATTTTATGATATCACTCTGTGCAACTCATATGCCATATACCATAGGTATGCATCCCTTCATTCGCATATTAGCTATATGGACCCCATCAATATAGAAGTTTGAGAGTTGGAAAGGACTAGGAATTGATTTATACTTTATTTCCGTTTGTACTGATCTTTGCATTGGAGGCTTGGAGCAATTTGTGCCTTCATGAAGAATTGTGCATGCTATTGATTTCGGCCATAGGATTCACACCATATTCCTCTGTAATGACCCCATGAAGAAATACTTGAAGAATGACAAGCAAATGAGCTTTTTGTGATGATCCATCCCGTTATTATTTCCTATTAAACTAGCCCACATTAATCTTCATGGATGTGCATTGTTGTGGTTCCAATCCATACCAATCACTTGCCTTTGTTAATCTTTTTTCTGATTGTAAAACTTACCTAGCCAAGTGGGATGCACATCTTTATGGTTCAAATCCATAAGAACCTTCCTATGCTCTTTTTATCTGTACAGAATTTTGCTTCCAACCTGATTAGCTGCTGATAAGTTCATCTTTTTAGGTTCTTAGACCCCTTCTCCAGAATTCTTTTACTTCTAGCCTGACTCCTCACTGAAATCCTGGCACACGTACAAGGGGGCCAAATAGTTTTGATGCTTTTTCCTTGCATCATGTTTTCAATTGCATCTCTTTTGAAAGACAACTAGAAGACAAATGGCTTTCCTCTCTATCATTTTTCTGTGCATTTTAGCTTTTATGATTCAATAGAAGGTTTGAATTTTTGTGCGTTCATAATAGTGATGTTCCCTACTCCAGATGTGAGTCACCTAGCTGTTGAGTTCTAGCGTCCATGATGATTCACATGGGTTGGAACATGAAACACTCTAATCATGCTCATGATTTTCATAATATTTAACACCTCTGGCTCTTGCATTCCTGTTGTTTGTTAGCCCTTGAACTAGGAGTGTCCAAGGCAGCCTCAAAAGTAAAGTGAAGCTATCGTCCCTGCAGTGCATGTGTGCATATCCTGGAAAAGGTAAGCAACTTGCATCGTCGAGTGACCATTGTCTACTTGGATGAGAAAAAGCCACGGGTGTTGGCCTTTTTGGCTCATGGTGATGAGGTAGCCTACTTTCCCTCCCACAACCCAAGCCTCAGCTTTTGCCTCAGTGAACAACAAAGCTCCTAGTTGGCTTGGTTCAGGAGTGTGCGCAAGGGAATCGTTGAGTTGACTCCTTGAGTTGTCCTTGTCTTGCTCCTTCCTCCACCACCAGTAATCAACATACTATAGATTATTCAAGTGCCGAGCTCTTTACCAAGATTCAAGTTACTGGTTTTGCCAAGGAATATTCAGATGCTGGAGTGGCGGCACAATAGCATGAAGGAATACTTTTAGGTTAATAAAGTAGTCATGTCTAAACAGATTTTTTAAATTTCTTTTCTTGTTGCATCCTCCACCATTCTTTGTGTTTGTAAGGAGTTATTGTAAATAGGATGCTGCATCACTCTCTGTGAGCTGGAGGAGATCTATCGGGCACCTAAAGTATTACGCTGTCCTCTTCCTAATCCTTATCCTTAATTTATTAGAAAAAGCAGTAGCATCAGCTTTATAATGTGAAACCAACTTATTTTTCCGAAGTGATAATTCCACTCCCTTTAGAGGAAATTCATGTACCTTTTGGGCTAGGTCTAGCCTATTGTCCTCCCTTGTGCTGGCATGTTGATTGATAGAGCATTTGAGAATGTGGGATTCGCAGATTGCATTGGGTGTAGAAGCAACTGTTCGCCTGTATCAAAAGGCAATTTACCTACTTTCAGTAATGGGATGGATAGTGGATAAGTTCCATTTCTTTTGCGTAGTGAGATATATCCATTAGTCACAAGAAGTGAATGGGATGTGAGGAGGACCAGTAAATTGGCTGCCGGCACAGTGCCTTGTAAAGCTTGTCAAGATTGGTGCGGTTGGATGGGTTGGTAGAAAAGCAAGGCTGCTTAAATTATTCTCTCTCTCTCTCTCTCTCTGTTTTTTACTACTTTTGGCCTTTTTTCAACTGTAGATTTGTTTTTCAAATAGGCAACTTTGCCTCTGAGAAATAGTTGTGTTACTGTCAAGGTTTTATGCTAGGTTACATGTGCAAATTAAATGCTCGCTGCCTGTGTTTTTGGCATGTGTCCCCATGGAAACTCTTCTAATGAAGGCACACATACAAAGACTATGATTTAGGGGACGTACATACCAATATGCATGCTCCTCAGTTCATAACTGCAATTAAATCGTCTTATTGTTTACCAAGGGCAATACAATACGCTGCATGGAAATTGTTAAACTTGGATGTAAATATGAAGTTTTTTCATAAATATGGAAGATGGAGCAGTATTTTTAAGTTGTACAGTTTCATGTGACCTGTAAAAGGATAAAGACGACGTACATGCTTGCTCGGATCCAGTTCGTTCTCTTGAGTTTTCTGCATTGTTATCTCAAGAGTACTGGAAACAGGTAAAGCGAAACGGGGGAATTTGCAATATCAATCAGTACTTAGGGGTTGTTTGGTATGAAATTAAAAAAGCGAAATGATTTCGTTTTGTAGTAATTATTCCAATTCAACTCTAGTTTAAATCGAAATTAATTAATCTGATAAAAAAAAGAGATCATTCCAAACTAAACCTCCTCATAAATATTTGGATTTTCACCCTCGCCGAGCTGAAGTAAGGCTAGTTTTAAGAATTTTTATTATAATAGTGTCTTTGTGACTGTTTTAGCTACAGAGGTAACGACTCGGTGCCAAACATGACGACGGTGGGAATCATTGGCAATATCGACATTTGATATCTCTGAACCCTACAGGATTTGTATATGTTATTTTTAATGTTATGTTTATTATATCAATATTGAATTTACTATAACCATTCGTAATTTTATTTTTTTTATTTTATTACATGTTATTTGGATTTGTATCAATGCAAAGTTGCAATGTGATCTCATTAAGAATGACAATTTAGCTCGCAACTCGTGAGCAATTTGAGCTTCGGAGTTGAATTCAAATTTAAAAATTAAGCTTATTTATTAAAGGATCCGAATTAAATTATACTCAACTCAATTTCTGGATCAAGAGTTTTTTTATTTTTAAATATATAAAAAGTATAATGCTAAAAATATATTGTATAATATATAATATATATTCAATCATTTAATTGTGATGATATAATTGATATTTTTTTTTTATATTTAGATATTATCATATTAAGTTTTTTTTAATATTGAAATTTTAAGTATTATTTTAATATAAATCAATTGAAAATAATTATTAAAATTAATTTTTAAAAATTTAAATTTAAGTCAAGCTTAAAAGGTTGAGCCAATGTGTGGGACAGCTTGCGACTCGGTTTGACTCGGACTTGTATAGAGCCCTAACCCCGATCCCCATTGCACAGGTGGCGTTTGATTTCAAACTAAAAAATTTTTTTCTTAGCCTGACTAGTGATTATATATATATATATAAGTTTTTATTAGTCTAATTAGTTAATCGACTAAAAGCGTACTAATTCTCAAATTACATTATTTAGTCGATTAATTCTTAAATTTTTTTTAAAAAAATTTGACTAATAGTTTAGTTAAAATCACTAGTTTGAAGTCATCTGAGACTAGACAACCCATCAGGTTCTGCTTTTAATAAAAAATGCAGCCGACGATAACCACTGACTGCTGTTTTCGTCTCCCACGCAGTCACAGAAAGATTATATTATTTTGTGCCGGTCAAATAAAAATCTTGCGGGCATCGTGTGACGTGGCGGTGAAACCTGAAGGACACCTCGGCAATATTTATGACTCCTTTTCCCGCTATGGCCCTCAAAATTTCCTTTGCATGTGCGTACAGGTCCCCCACCGCCCCCCTTATCCACGGCAGCTTCCACCATCGCCACCCACATCAACATCCGCCCTTGGATCACCGCGTGTCCTCACTCTACGGCCCTGATTCCTCCACGTTCTGCCTCTCCCGTTCCCGCGCTTTCAATCATAACCACCCCTCCGATGCTTCCACGTGTTGCGTGGAATATTCCCTAATCGACCTAGTTTAAGCATGAGCACGTTTACCGACACTTTTAGCTGTTAATTAATTGAAGACAAGAAACCCTGCTCAGGCAACGTGAGGACTTACCATTTTGAATTAGGGTTTAGGTCAAAACGTCAAACATTCCTTGGGGTAGTCTACAAGAGGACAAGTTACAATTTGCAAAATTAAGAAAGGAAAGAAAAAAACGGAGAAAAAGAGAGAACAACTGCCATAGTCTGACACTAGTGATGAAAAAAGGTTAATTAAAAGGAAAAGAAAATTGACAGAGGACTAAACTAAGTTTGGGTCAATGTCGGTCAACGGTTAACGAGCGATGTCGGACTTGGGGGATTGACCTAGCTGCTCCATCTGCCAGCTCAGTTTTGGTGCCACCCCGTCATGTCTCGGCGCATATTCCTGCGTATGGATAACGTGAAGTAATTTCAAAGATCGACAGACAGAAGAGCACGAAACAAGAGTTCAATATATACCTCGAGCTTGGACAACAATTCGTGTGCAGACTGCGCGGATACGATGATGTGGCGGGCCGCAGGTGCGATGAAGCCCTCGTCGACGGCCTCGTCGATGAAGGAAAGCAGCGAGTTGTAGTAGCCGTCCACATTCAACAGACCCACCTACACGTTACGCACATGCGCATGTTTATTATAATAAAAAAAAAACGTTATTTTCATGCTATCCATGTCATGAAAACGAGCTGAGGAGAAGAAGGAAAAAAAAGTCTGAATTCCGAAATGATGATGATTTAGTGGAAACTTAAGTGGGTTTACCGGCTTGTCGTGGATCCCGAGCTGCGCCCAAGTGATCACCTCAAGGAGCTCTTCCAGCGTCCCATATCCACCTAATCAAAAGTATCAAAACCATTGTTACTGCAACAGAAGAGACACGACTTCGCTATATATAGCTCTTTAAGTTCTTTTAATAAGTGAAATTCCCAAAATAGAAAGAATTGGAAGAGCGTGTGTGCGCGTGCGCGCAATAAATCTCGAGTCATTAGCCCTATATATGGCATCATAATATCCAATCTCAACAAAACAAACCCACATTAATGGCTGGCCGACTAGGATATTGCTCTATCAACCAACGTGGCCCGTGGGCATTGAATCAAATTGATTGCCAAATAGGGCCACCGGGTGGTTGCGATTAAGAGTCTAAGACGTCAGTCGTGACCAGTTTCGTGAATAACATTTTGCCCCAACCAGTGAACTTTCCATGGAATCTATTTAGAAACATCTAAATGCAAAATATTGTTACTGCAAGCTTGTGAGTTGAATGTGATCTTGTACTACTACTTGTTGCGAGCCCGCTGTTTCGTACCGCGAAAAATAGTTATAGTCATTCTTCTGTATTAATCTTTGTTTTATTCTTTTCCGATGTTTTACCTGGCAACGCGACGAAGGCGTCCGCCTGCCGCGCCATCTCCGCCTTCCTCTGGTGCATTCCTGCCACCGCCCGCACCTCCCCCACCGTCTCCCCCGTTATCTGTAGTTATCCAAAAGCACCACGCCAGGATGAAATCTGAATGGGGATTTAGGTTTTACGCAGAAAATAGAAGAAAAATAAAGTCATATACCTCTCTGGGCATGAGAGTCTTGGGAATAACCCTGCAGCGGAGTAAGAAAGGAAACAGAGAACATGAGAAACAGAGGATTCTATATCAACTTCTTTTGAGTTATTAGCGGGAGAAGGCGAACCCTAGGACATGGCGGCCGCCGTCGAAGACTGCCTGGGAGACGAGCCCCATGAGGCCGACACTGCCGCCGCCGTACACCAAATCTATACTCCTTTCCACCTACAATAGAAACAGAAACAATAATGAGCAATACGAAGCTAGAAAACCTGAGAATTCGACGAGGGCAGACCAGTTCATTGCCGAGCTGGATGGCCGCAAGCTGGTAACTGGCTTTCTTTCCGGAGCTGCTGCCGCAGAAGACGCAAATCCGCCGGAACCTCGATGGCGCCTGAGCTTGCGCTTCCATGTAAACAAAGATAAGTCTTCTTTCAGAGGGGTTTTTCGCAAGAAAATCTCTGGATTGATGTTTCGGTCGAGGAAAAAGAAAGTGCCGAGGCTGCGGACGAGGAGGAGATTCATCCGCTTTGCGGGGGTTTTAAATCCGCCGAGTCGGGCCTAAGACGCGCCGGTTCGGGTCAGGTCAAGATCTTCGCTTATTTGGAACTGGGCCCGAAACGGGCCTGATATTTTGAAGCTGTTTCTTGGGTCTCTCTGGTCGGGCCAGGCTGGCCCGTTTGAAAGAGCAAGATGTATCGCGGGTGTTTGCCTCATATCGCGAAATGAGATGAATAATGGCGGTCAATGCTCCGTACGGCGGGTTTCTCGCCACAGGATCCGGATAAGAAGGGCCGGGAAAAGTCGGGCTCGCGGGAACACCTGACGCCTCCTGGCGGCAGCGTACGGATGTAAGCCACGTGGGCCGAAAGAAGGGACGGGTTTGGTGGCCGATGATCCTGCCCTCGACTTGTTGGATTAGGTTTAGACTCTAGTCTGAATCTTATTATGTGATTATTATATACGCACATGTGAAAAATATTTCTATTCATTTTTATGTGTCTAGATATCTCTTTTTTCAGCTGATATGATATAAATATAATGGACTAAATTTTAAATTTTTTATTTTTCTAAATCGAATCCAATTAAAAAACGAATAATTCCGAATTGGTTATTTTATTTCGGTTCGGTCGATTTATTCAATTCGAATCGAATAATGCATAGTCTTATTCAGAAATTAAGGGACACGCCACTTGTGAAAATGAAGAAAATAAAGTCAAAAAATGGATTTGAGAAAAAAAAAATCCTTAATCAGAAATTAAGGATTTGACGAGCTTCGAGTCCCAAGTTTAATGGATATTTGATTCATTAAACATAAAACCCCAATTTGAAACTTATCAACCTCTCAAGACTCAGAGTTCCGCCGACGAAGACTTGTGCTTGGAAGAATTACCGTGGGTCCGAAGTCACGGCCACAAACGCTTTCCATCACTTTCGAAAGTCATACTCAGAATTATTTCATTTTATTGTGTTTTTTTAGATATGCATCTCTTCTCCTGGAAGGCAGGCCACCGCCTCCGCATGAAACGAATTTGGACGCTCGGGCCTTGCTCGAAAAGTCCTCCGTCTTACAGTTGCGGTGCGCGTCCTCCTGCTTCGGACCAACCCCATTCATGCAACGCTCTATTCCGCCAGCGTGTCCGTCATTCCAACTAGTTAGAAAGCAATCCGTCATTCCAACTAGTTAGAAAGCAATGAGAGAGAGAGAGAGAGAGAGAGAGAGAGAGAGAGAGAGCCCCTGATCGCTGTGAATGCTCGCATCTGTTGGATTAGGGCACCGTTTGATATTGACTTTAGAGTTTAATTTCGCCAATTAAGTATCTTAATGTTAGTCATTATGCTACTAGCTCATCAGTGTCTGGTTGAAATCATTTCTTATGGAGGGAGCAATCGTCTCTTCGTATCAGAATTTTAAGTTTTACTTTCGAAATTCATCGAAATTAATACGTTTTCACATTTTTATTTGTCAAGCGCTAAGCGACAACTCTGGATTAGATTGTCGCTAATAATCATAATTGCAATAATGTCTTTCGTGGATTTATCGCCAAATGCATAATAAATGTATATAAAAAATACCATTATGCCAGGATATATAAATGCGAATAACGAACAAAAGAATGCGTTGGGATCATGTGCTACAACATGAAATGTCTTTGGGAGGAGCATGTGTGCGCTCCAGCCCTTTTGACTTGTGTCCTCGTCTGAGCACGTACTCAGATGTCTGGCGACAGCGCAGCAAGAGAGCTTGCCATTAAAATTGATCCAGACAAACGGGTAACACTTTGCCAAATTCTCGAGAATTATTCACGGAATAATCAGTTTTATCTCTCCCTGAGTCACACGTGTGACCACTCACTCATTCACCCAACACAAAAAGCCGACTCGGTGATCTGATCTGACGACATTCTGGATCAGACCCTCAGCTCACTTTTTATCAAGGTTTTACGGTTTCAATTTTGATTTTGATTTCGGACCAGCGAAACTGATACATCTCAATTGTTTCGATTTCAGTTTCAATTTCGGTTGAAAATATTTTTTAAATTATTAATTAGGTGTTGTCCAAAATTTAATTATACTTTGACTTCAAATTAAAAATACGATAAAATATTTAAAAAAATTTTGAAAAAATTTGAAAAACTAGGAATGAATTTATACCACGGTTCGCTGTTTCGGCCAAAACCCTAAATAACGTTTCGGTTTAGCGTTTTGGCGCCGCAGCAGAGAGGGTGGCGGCTGCGGGCGAGGGCGGGCGAGGGTGGCTGCAGGCGAGGGCGGCGTGCTCGGGCGGCCGACAGGCTGCGCGGGGCGGGCACAGGGTGGTCGGGGCAGCCGCAGGGAGCGCGGAGCGGCTGCTGGGAGTGCAGGCCGTCGGCGGTGAGTGCGAGGGCGAGTGTTAACCGAACCGGTTTTGCTCATTTTAGAACCGAAACCGGATTTCGGTTCTCAAAAAATTGAGAACAGGAACCGTACCGGTTTGGGTAAAGAACCGGTTTTTCGGTTCCGGTTCTAAACTAGTTCTAAAACCGGTATACCGGAGCTCCAGCGTCGCGACGACCGACGAGGGCAAGGGCGAGGGCGAGGCGGTGTCGCTGTGAGCGCGGGGGCGAGTGCGAAGGCGAGGCGGCATCGCTGCGAGCTCGGGGGTGAGGGCGAGGCGGCGTCGCTGGGAGCTCAGGGGTGAGGGCGAGGGCGAGGGCGAGGCGGCGTCGCTGCGAGCTCAGGGGCGATGGCGAGGCCGAGGCGGCGTCGCTACGAGCTCGGGGGCGATGGCGAGGCCGAGGCGGCGTTGGCGCGTTGCTGCGACCTCGGGGGCGAGGAGAGGGTGAGGCCGAGGCAGCGGCATCGGCGCGTTGCTGCGAGCGCGGGGTCGAGGCGAGGGCGAGGGCAAGGGCGAGTGCGAGGCCGAGGCGGCGCAATTAGGGTTAGGATTTTATATATTAAACCGGTACGGTTCCGGTTAACCGATTTTTCAGAAAACGTGGAACCGGAACCGGTTTTCCGGTTCTGTGAAATTTCAGAACCAGAACCGCACCGGTTTGCCCTGAGAACCGATTTTCTGGTACAGTTCTCAACCGGTACGGTTCGGTTAACCGGTTTTTCGGTTTTTTTGCTCACCCCTATTAATTTATGTACTAAAATATGTTTTATGTATTAATTTTGCTATTAAAATTATGTATTAAATTATGTCGTATCTATTACATATAAAATTATGTATTATATATTAAATTATGTATTGCATATTAAATTATGTATTAAATAGTAAATTATGTAATTTGTATTAAATTTTGTATTACATGTATTAAATTATCTATTACGTCGTACATTATGTATTAAATATTAAATTATGTATTAAATTACGTACTATGTATTAATTTACGTATTAAATTATGTATTATGTATTATTGATTAAATTAATGTGGAAATTAGATAATAAATCAAGAAATAGGTTAGTAAATCGTAAACCCTAAAACTTAAATCCTAAATATAAAGTAATTTATTCCTGTGTACATTAGTTATTTTTTAATAATTTCTTAAATTACGTATTGTGAAAATAGAGTTTTTTCATTAATCATAGGTAAATTTTCTTCTGTCACTGCTACTACTGTATTGCATATGGCTCCAAGGCAAAACACGCCTCGCGATGACGATATTGCATGGCAACACTGTGAATCAGTGAATACAGAAAATCGTATAGTTCGTTGTAAATGGTGTGGTCGTGTGCTTAGTTCTAGAATTACAAGATTAAAAGAGCATTTAGGAGGAGTCACCGGCTCAGTTCGGCCATGCGAAAAAGTCCCGAATGAAGTGAGACAAACATTTCGGATAATAGTTCAAACCGGCAGAGAAAATAGAAGAAAGCAGAAGGCCAAAATATCACGTTTTGAGCATGAACTTCTCAACTTCCCTAATCCAGATCCCCGCCAAATTTCTGATGAAGAAGATGATGATTCTGAGGTTCAGGAAGTACTTCGCGAAAGTCGAAGATTGTACGAGGAAACTCAAGGTGGTGCTAGCACTTCCGGCACAATTCGGGATCGTCGAACTACTAGTTTTAGAGAGCCACGTACACAGCGACACACACCTGCCCCTTCAGGAGTAAGAGGAGATTTTCATCTTCCTGACATCGGATCTATAAATATTTCTCCAATTGACTCATTTCTATTGAAACCAAGAGATGATACTCAAATAAATTTGAGAACAACATCAACTGGTTTTTGGAAGGCAAAACAGTGGTTGGGTAGGGCAGTATCAAAATTTTTTTTCTACAACCATGTTCCATTTCATTTAGCAGATGGCGGTTACTATCATGGAATGATACATGCCACTCAAG
The DNA here is from genome assembly GCA_005019695.1 of Trichopus zeylanicus subsp. travancoricus. Taxonomy (NCBI): domain Eukaryota; kingdom Viridiplantae; phylum Streptophyta; class Magnoliopsida; order Dioscoreales; family Dioscoreaceae; genus Trichopus; species Trichopus zeylanicus. The sequence goes on from RXID01014489.1 coordinate 430,752, forward strand.
AGGTTGGCCTAGGAGTTCCTCCACCAAGTTCTCGTGAAATTTCTGAAAAGTATCTGAATCTTGAAATTGAAGAGATGAATGCATTTATCCAGACCTTCTATAAATATTTGGATGAATTTGGGTGTACTTTGATGTGTGATGGATGAAAGACACAAAACAGTAAATATTTGATAAATTTTTTAGTATATTGTCCTGAAAGGACCGTTTTTCTCAAGTCAGTTGATACAACAGGGGAGTCGAAGACTGGTAATTTCTTATATCATTTGATTGATAGTGTCATTGAGGAGATTGGGGAATCAAGAGTGGTTTAAGTCATAACTGATAATGCAGCTCTGCTGGTATATGCTGGAAAAAAGTTAATGCAAAAAACAAAACATCTTTTCTGGACACCTTGTGCAGCTCACTCTATTGACTTACTGCTGAAGGATATGGGTAAGGATCCTGATATTAGAAAAGTGGTTGAGCAGGGCCAGAAGTTGACATCATTTATTTATAACCATGCTTGGTGTCTTGAACTGATGAGAAAGGAAACACGAGGACGAGAGATTATCAGGCCAGACATTACTCGGTTTGCTACACAATTTATCTCATTGGATTCCCTATATACTCACCGGCAGGCACTAAAGAGATTATTTACCGGTGAAGAATATGATGCACATTATTTGAGGTTGAAACGGTTCGAGAAAATTCTTTCTGAAAAATTCTACAATCAAGTCATAGATGAAAGTTTTTGGGAATCAGTTGAAAAAGTAATAGAAATCTTCAGTCCATTAGTTAAAGTGCTTCGAATTGTTGACTCAGATGATCATTCGCAGATGGGGTTCTTATATGAAGCAATAGAACGAGCAAAATTGCAAATAAGACGACATATAGGAACAATTGAATCTCGCAAATGGGAGAAGATTATTGATCATCGTTGGGACAAAACATTATCGAAAGATATTCATGCTGCAGGTAATTGAGTAAAGAGTCATTTTATAGCACTTTACTGAGTTATAATGATACTATTGTTGATTCATATTTAATCATCTTGTAGGGTACTTTCTGAATCTAATATTTCAATATGGCGATGAGGTCAACAATAGTAATACCATTCTCGAAAAGCTATGGAATGTAATCGAGCGGATAGAGCCAGATATGAGAACAAGAATATTGGCATTGCGCGAGGTAAATTATGTATTAAATATTTTTTACATAACTAAGAAAGTTCTTAACTTGAGTACGTTCATTACATAGGTCGACGATTTCAAAAATAAAGTCAAAAACTTCAGCACACAACAAGCAATTGTAGCTATTAGGGGTGATACTCCTGGTATAGTTGATATTCAATAATTATACATATTTGCTAATTAAATTTATATTGAGTTATTAATAATTTTTTCTCATAAATTACAGCTAGATGGTGGAGTATCTACGGGCGGCATGCAGCACCTAATCTTGCAAAGATAGCCATCAGAATTTTAAGTCAAATTATTTCAAGTTCACAATGTGAGAGGAATTGGACAACTTTTGGATTGATCCATACGAAGACTAGAAACAGACTTAAAATGGACAAATTGGATAAACTTGTTTTCTGCCATTATAACATGCGTTTAAGAGCGCGAAACTTACAGAGGACAAGATCACCAGAGGATGAGGTAATCGACTTGTCTACCATATTCGAAGAGGATGATCCTCTGATAGAGTGAATTCGAGAAAGAGAAGAACCTGTCTTAAATCATCCTGATACACAAGAAGCTATTCACCGTCTCTTAGACGAAGAAGCGGAAGAGGAAGCTGATAAAATGCAAAATACTTCTGATACAAGTGATAGTAGCAATTGTGGTACAGCTGGTGACGCCAATTTTCAACAATCACAATATGACGACTCATCTTCATCTGTTCCACAGTATGGAGTAAATGAGTTTTTTGACTCTAATTTATATGGCGGTTATATGCCACAATATCCATATAATTCGCATGGTAGGTAAAATGTTAATCAAGATCCAACAGATAATGCGAGCTATAGCTACTATGACGGTTATCAGAGCGAGATGTCTTCATACAATCCAGGATATCATCAGTCAATGCAGGACCAGACCACTTCTTACTATCCGCATGATGAACAATACTATCGATCACAACTCCATCGTACTGATGAGTATGGTGATCAAGAATATCAATCTCTTCAAGATCCACCTCGGAGCAGCATGTGGTTATAAGACGTGGATTTATATCATGTATGAAATGATGTTTTCATCATTGCCTTAAATTGATATCTTATTGTAATTTTATGGCATTTAAATTTAATGTCTATATGGTTTATTTTATCGCATGATAATTTATCTATTTCGTTACGACAATTTATTGTAATCTTTTCCTTCTGACGTATTTTTTATTATCTATTTTATGTTCATAAATACTGACAATTATAAGATAATTATTTTTGAAACAGATAATGGCAAATCCGGATGATTATATTACAGTTCCAGACCAAGTGACACTGCAAGCAGGAAGAATAATTATGTCAATTCTTCGTCAAAAACTTATATTTTATCATAGAATGATTCCACCTTTGGCATATGATCTACTTGGACAAGCCTTAATTGAGCAGGCATTAGAAGACCGTGGAAGAGTCAATGATCAAATTTATCGGCCCTCTCAACAAGGTTCACTTCATGCTATCAATCAGCGTCTTACCGTAATTTCCCCTGAACACTTCGCACAGTGTGATATTTATTTTTCATGGGTTATTGGACCACTTTTACTATGTGTTGTCAATCAATATGGTTATCATTTTCATTTTGGACCTTCAATGTATGGTTATACTCTAGAACCACTGCCACGAGATCACGCAGAGCTAGTTGTTCTGTCTCGTATGCCTACAAATGCTCGTCCAGATTATCTAGGTACTGAATTTGTAATTCCACACCCAGATGTTCCAAACTCAACCGATGATGACTATGATGATTAGTTGTATTATCTTAGAATTTATAAATTATGTATGTGTGAAATACATTTTAATAAAAAGTTAATTTTGCTTATGTTAATTTTTAAATTTTAATCATATTCATATCATTTCTTGTATATTTTTTTAATACACTAATATATATTAAAAGTAGACAATATCAGTGACTAACTATCAAAATTAATTTTAATTAGCTTAAATAATATTTGAAATTATTGTAAAATTAAGTATAAATTCATTTATAATTTTTCAAATTTTTTCAAATTTTTTCTAATATTTTATCGTATATTTTTAATTTGAAGTCAAAGCACAGTCAAAATATAGTCAAACTCTGGTCAACGCCCAATTAATAATTTAAAAAATTCTTTCGGCCGAAACTGAAACCGAAACGGCCGAAACGTATCGGTTTCGGCCGGTCCCGAAACCGAAACCGAAACCGTAAACCATGATTTATACTTAATTATACCATAATATTAAATATTATTTTACTTAATTAATATTAATTTTGATAGTTAGTTACTGATATAGTTTACTTTTAATATATATTAATGTATTAAAAAAATATACAAGAAATAATATGAATATGATTAAAAGTTAAAAATTAACATAAACACATTTAACTTTTCATTAAAATGTACTTCACATATACATAATTTATAAATTTTAAGATAATACAACTAATCATCATAATCATCGTCAGTTGAGTTTAGAACATTCGAGTGTGAAATTACAAATTCAGTACCTGGATGATCCGAACGAGTATTTGTAGGCATATGAGTTAGAACAACTAGCTCTACGTGATTTCGTGACAGTAGTTCTAAAATATAACCATATATCGAATGTCCAAAATGAAAATGATAACCATATTGATTGACAACACATAGTAAATGTGGTCTAATAACCCATGAGAAATAAATATCACACTGTGCGAAGTGTTCAGGGAAAATTACGGCAAGACGCTGATTGATAGCATTAAGTGAACCTTGTTGAGGGGCACGCTGATTTTTTTTAGTTATTAATTGTGTGTTGACCACAGTTTGACTATATTTTGACTGTATTTTGACTTTGAATTAAAAATACGATAAAATTTTAAAAATTTTTTAATAAAAATTTAAAAATTATGAAAGAATTTATAATTAATTTTACCACAACATTAAATATTATTTTAATTAATTAAAGTTAATTTTGATAGTTAACCACTGTTTTTATATATTACTATATAAAAAAATATATGACAAATAATATGAATATGATTAAAAAAATAAAAATTAACATAAGCAAATTTAACTTATTATTAAAATATAATTGATATATACATAATTTATTAAATATAATGTAATACAACTAATCATCATCATCATTAGTTGAATTTAAAATATCTGGATGTGGAATTATTAATTCAGTACCTGAACGATACAGATGAATATTTATAAATATAAGAGAACAACTAGCTTTGCGCAATCTCGTAACAACGATTCACATGAGGGTAAGACCGATACAAATCTTTTTTTTACCTTTACTTTCGGTGGAACAATCATGCGCGCATGCACGTGAACAAAAAAATCAACGTGTTTCGATCAAAATCATTTTCATTTCAGTTTCAACCAAAATATTTTTTTATTAATTATATTTTGACAAAAAATTAACTTTATTTCAATTATTTTTTAACTTCAAAGTAAAAAATTATAATATGTTTAAAAATTTTTAAAAATAATGAATAATTACGTGAATAATATTATGTATGTGAATAGTATCTAATAGAAACCGATAAGGACGTCGAAATCAAATTGGCGATAGCGCTGGCCCCATTGTATGGCCGGTCTTAGCTTGCGAGAGTACGGGGTCAAGTCGGTGAGGGCGCGAGATAGGTGAGGAAGCGGCGGCAGACTAGCGAGTGCGCAAGGTCCTTGGGCTTGAACACGAAGCCGGCGTGAGGTCCCACCCCCCGGGGCTCCCCCGCGCGCGAGCCTAGCGAGCCCCCGCCCACCCGCCTGCGCGCGAGCTTGGCGAGCTCCCGCCCTCGCGCGCGAGCCTGGCGAGCTCCCGCCCGCGCTCTTGAACCCGGCGAGCTCGGGCTCCCGCGCGCTCAAGCCCGCACGCACTTCTGCCCGCGCGTTCGCCAATGCGCGCTCCCACCTGCGCGAGCTCCTGTCCGCGCTCGTTGGTGAAGATGAACAGTAATGAACAGTAAATCCTAATTGAAATCTAAAGTAGGATTTCGGTTCGGAACTGATCGAAACCGAAACTCGGCTGAAACGTAAAACCATGCTTTTTACCTAACTCAGCTAGTAATTATTGAACCGAACGTGGTCTTACAGCGAAGTGATTGATTCTGATTGAGAGCCCAGAGCCCAGACAGCTCTCCATCAACGGAGATTTGTAAATGCGTGTGAATTTACTCTGAGGGGATTTCATTTGATATGATTTCTTTTTTCAATCAAATTATTTAATTTTTATTTTAATTAAAATTACATTAATAACATTATTTTTTCGAAAAAACAATTTATTTTTTGTACTCTAAGTTGAAATGCATCCGATCAAACAGTCCCATGAAAGAGAATCTTAACTTGACGGCACAGTGCCATTCGCAACACTCTTTTAATAATTTATGATTTGAATTTCGCGCGCTACTGGTACAAACAACAGACTCACAAAGATCCTTATTAGGTTATTCAATGTCCACCACAAACATGAAACATGAAATTTGATACACGGCCGACAAATCTACGTGGTACTAGTGTTCGTTAGGCACCATTTCGTTTGATATTAAAATCAAAATTAATATTTTATAAAATTAATATTATTTATTTTTATATTAATATTAAATTAAAATATAAAAAAAATTAATTTTTTAGATTTTAAATTATTATAAAATTATTTTTAATAAAAAAATATTAATTTTTAAAAATGATATATTAATTCTCTATTTACGTAAGCATGTTATGTGCACATATTCCAATTTCATGTTTGCCAAAAAGATTAAAATATATCTCGAAAGAGTTCGCATCGAGTCAACGTTATTTTGTTTTAAGTTTTTTATATGTCGATTTTAGTTTAATTTTCCAACTACTTTTCATCTTTAGCAACACATGTGGCCTATTAATGGCATGCATCGTTATCATCCGTAATGACGAGGCTTCCGAACGGCTCAATACTGTTTACATGTACCTTCATCCGCTCGTGTGCCACCACGTCGTCTTGGCTTCCCTCGAACCAAATCATCTGCACAAGTATTCCATAATAAAGTCACTAATCATTGTGTTTTCTAGCCAACCACAACTCACAAGTGAACGAGGCATGAAATGACGCTTCCACTGGCAACCCACGGTCTCCAACAGTTTATGAAAGCACTCGCACAGCTGGAAACTTCAAATTTTTCTCTCTACTTGATTACATCACATTGCATTCCCACGAGATTACTTCATAACTTGCACCCCGGTATGATTTAAAATCAGAATAAGTATCAACTCATTTAAATTTTTTATTTTACATTATTATTAAAAAGTAAATAATTTTTCAAATTTTAAATTATTAAAATATTAATTTTAATAAAAAATTATTAATTTATAAAAATAATTTATTAATTTTAATTTTAATTTTGATTTCAAATCAAACGCGATACTGTACGGTTTAAAACTTCAAATATTTCGGAAAATTGATTCTCACCTGATGACTTCATTAACTGCATAAAGTCCTCCGTTGAAGTACTATAAGAACCTGTTCAGCAAATGAAGAAACACTTCAAATGCTCAATTAAGAAGGTGAGTGAAAGAACTATTAATTTCTTGACATTCAACGAAATCCGAATTTGGACTCGTACTTCATGTCAGTTGTTAGGCTTGACTGCTAGCTTCCACGTAATTGTAATCGGCGAGGACTTTTCTGTGTATCCGTGTCTTATTAACTGGTCTCCATCATTGATCCATTCCTCCAGGCGAGAGTACTTCTCTGCAGAAGAACAAAGGGCAAAGATATCTATCTACACCTTTTGGCCTTCTTCAATCAATGCAGTCATCTCTTGTTCAATTTTATCCGTGCTGCTGCTCTAGACAGCGATCCGTGCATAGAATTAGCCTAACAACCTGATCCATTCAAGCGGAAAAGAAGCGGCAATTAATTTGAAAATGTGTTAATTTCTGTCTGGTACATTATTGCATTGGACAAGTTTGGAAGGAGCAAGGCTAGAAATTTCATACAAGCTTCTTGACGGTAGACGGTTCCTGGCTTCCAGAATCCGCCAAAAGCGATCGTTTTCCACATACTTCATCTAATTCCGTTCGTAGGTATTGAGAACGGCCTCCGATTGGATCACCTGTCAATTCATGGAAGAAAACTAGTTTAGCAAAGGTTTTATTGTATTAACATAAGCTTGGCTGTGACGTAATGCGTGACCTCCGAGCTCTCTTTTTCGGGCTCGCAGGTCATCAATCAGGAGAATAAACTAGAGGAGGATGCTTATGAGAAGTGAATAGTTATCAGGCATGTGTCAGCTGCGGAAGCAGTTCTTGACCTGGAATGCCTCGAAGAAACGTAGAAGAAACCTCTGGAGTCGGCAACGGGTGATGCATGTCTGCATCTCTGCATACAGAATCAGGAGGTAGTGTCATGTTGGTTGGGTTCCAATCGGGCTGGGAACGATAGCCATCAAGACTCTCATCACATCTGAGGTGCTTTTTCTCGGGTTCTCATTGGCGCGACGAACGTCTCGAGAGATTTTGAGCGTTTCATTGTTGGAAGATGGAATCTGGGAATCAAGGTGAAAAAATTGCGGTTGAACAAGCGTACCAGAGTAGGAGGAGTGAAGGCAAAAGGCGCGCGTTTCTTTATTGAATCGCTGATTTTTTCTAGTCGGGCTGAGGTGGGCCGATCCATTGGCTTTTGCTTCTTACGTCCCATCCAATCGGGGTTTGAGCTCTACAACATTTTGTCATTTGGTGTGAGACCCGCAGATCAAAACAGACAATCAATACTTCAGGTATCCATGTATAATGAAATTACCTAGTGGAAAGCTAACCATTCCATATATTCCCACCTGTATTGCCAGAAAAGGATTATGGAATTTCAACTAGAACAGAATCACATGTACAAATTAAATACACCATGTTGTCCTATCAACCTGTGAACCCAGTATTTTGGGTAATTGTGCTTCGAATATCGTGTGAAAATTTTTTTTTCCTTCTGGGAAAATGGAAAAATGGAACTGTCTGTAGTGATAGTTTTTTGGTGATGACAGCCACTTCCATGGAGCTTCATGAACGTTACAAAGACTCTGCCATGTTAGAACAGATACGACGAGACAGTGTAGCCTCGTTAGACTAGAAGCAACCATAAGATCTTCAGCTGGAGAATGAAGAGCACCTTATGCTTTGTCCAGGCGTGAGCAATTTGGGAAGACAGTTGAACCATGCAGTGGGGGAAAACATTGAAAAAGTCTCAATAGAAAGAAACCATGACAAAAGGAAATCAATTGGCTTCTAATTTTGCTTAATTCTATTTCGTCAAATAGAATTTTGTTAGGGGTTTTACCAGGTAAGATGGGATTTAGCATGATTAAGGTAGGCAGAAGCCAACATCTTTCCAAGATGGACCTGGGATTGGGTGGTAAGATGCAAGTGGTCTTGTTCCAATGCCAATCCTTCTGCATCAACACAAAGAACATTGGGAAGGTTGATTCCTTTCTGGGCCTTCCTTACTATATCCGTATAATTTCCTTCGCCTGATGCAATAGCCACCTAGAAACAGTCAATCAGATGCCATAAGTCAAGCATAAGCAAGTTAATCAGCAAGCGATCAACCATGAGACCACTGCAACTGAAAGAAATTAACACAAAGGAAATTCTTTCAGGATTGAAATATGATGCTGTCTTCACCGTCCACAAGGTTTAAACAAAAAATGGATCTTCCTTTTTTTACTTATTTAGTATCAATAAAATGGAAACCAAATATCTTTTAAATTTTCCAGCTGCATTCAAGCTATAGATGGCATGCTAATCCATTAAAGTTGGTAAAATATAAGGTGGGGCTTGGTGTGAAATGGTAACCTGGGAAACCTATTGACTTCTGACATTCAAGTTTGGCTGAGGCCTAAAAAACAAGGCTAAGAACTCATGATGGCCAAAACATTTGGCTAGAAGGAAAATTGGTGGGGTTTGTGTGATCACAAAGGCCTAGCAGACAAGTTAAATACAGTAAAAATAGATAATGTTTTTGCGCCAAAAAATATGTCAATGTTTACCTTCTCAGTCCTGAAGGAGATCCATTTAGTGCCCTCCAGAAATAGGTTCTAGCAACTAGAACAAAGCGGATAAAGTAATATAATTGGAGTTTGTTCACCTTTCAGTTATAATTTTTTGAGACCCATCATATATCCATTGAAAGGAACATTAACTGATTATTGATCACATTTAGCTATGGAAAACAATGGGAACCATCTGAAAGTGGATTGACATCTATGTCTTGGGCATAGTTGCCAAGAGGTAATATTTATGTGCTGCTTGCACTCAGAGATCCATCAAGCAATGGAAATAGCTTGGATGAGAAGAGGGCACCAACGAAGTTAATTCTCGCTTTGGCGTAATTGGAAAGTTATGCAGGGCAAAACAGAAATTTCTAAATAATTTACAGCCTATGGGATCTATTACTACATGATTCCAAACCAGAGTCCCGACCCATCCATACTAAGTCATGCTTCATCTGACTTGGCAATATACTATTATCTTTCTTAGCAAAATCAAAAGGCTTGCTGTCTGGATTATTTGCTTTGCCATGAAAGTGTGCCATAGCATACTTCACTCAGTGCCAATAATAATAATAGTAACTCCATTCTAAATCTGCAACCTTCAATGCTGTTTATGCTCCTGGGCTAGGGAAATACAGTAGGTATGTTCGATTGATGCATGACTTCCATTAACAAGCTTGGGCTATAATACGCTAAATATTCAGAAAATTTAACTTGTTAAAGAAAAAGGTTTTATTTATTTGATTGTGTGGATTTCTCTTCTTCACCAGCCATCAATTGCAGACTCACAGATCAATCAACACTAAGCTTCATCTAGGCCTCCAATTAATTAAATTAATCCCGCAGATAGAACTCATGCATCCAATTCGCGTGGTATAAAATTCCCATTTTCAAGTGCAACATTAATAGCAAGCAATCGGGCAGTTTCCGCAAATACTAGAACAAAATCTAAGCAATCCAATGCCATTTCTCCACGTATCAATAGACATAAAAGCAAAACAACGATCAATAAAAGAAAACCAAGCAAATGCAATGAACAAATCAAGCTCAGAGATACCTGGATCACGAGCAGCTGGAGCAAACTGAGATCCGCGCGCAGATCCCGAATCAGCCTCACCATGCTTCTCCTATACACCTCCGCATCCGCCCGATCCACTGTGTCGCTCTCCCCCTGGTACCACAGCACCGCCCCAATCCTCCCTCCCCACATCTCCATCGCTGCCCTCGCCCTCCTCACCATGGCCTCATACAACCCCGCCCCTTTCTCCCACTCGCCGATCTTCGTTCCCCCGATCGCGCACGGCACCAGCCCGATCACCACGCCACCGCCGATCCCCGATCGGACAGCGTTCGCGAACGCCATGCCGGGCCCGACCCCGCAGGTCCTGAGCACGTCGATGTCGGCGTGGAGCGGCTCGCACGCCGGCTCCCAGACGAGGCGGGCGCTTAGGCGAAGGATGGAGGAGGGGCTGGGGGAGCACTCTTGGGGGACGACATGGTCCCAGGTGCCGTTCACGACGCCCCCGCGGCCGGCCATGTTGCTCTGGCCGGCGAGGATGAAGATGAGCTTGCTGGAACCGGCAGGCGATAGCGATGCGGCGGCGGCGGTGGAGGCGAGGAGGAGGAGGAGGAGGAGGTACATGGTTGGTGCGTGGTTTGCGGCATTGGGGAGGAGAAGCGGGGAAGGCTGCACTTAGACTGCAGGAGTCCGGCTTTTGGAACGTTATCGCTGGCGCTTTCGATGCGTGATTAAAAAACGGAAAAGCGAATAGGAGAGTAGAGAGGGGAGTGCGATGCCGTCCGTTGGACCGCTGTGACTACTGACAAAATAGCTATTTTGAAATTTATAAGTAGTGCTATTCTCACATCAGTCCTCGGGTTTGGATCCGCCCGGTAACCAATGCGTTCAGGAAAATAAAAAAAAAAAAATTGGCTAGTTGGTTTACCAGAATGAATTACCATCAAATTTTAATTCTATACTTATTTAAATTAACATAATTATATCTGAATGTGACTAAATTTGATAGTATAAATCTAAAATGTATTTAAATAAATTCATAATTAACTGTGTACATATCACATGACGATCATATTACTAATTATTTCACCAAACAGACTCTTGTAAACTTGATTAATTATAAATAATTTATTATATTTTTAGTATTTCTTACTGATTTCAGACTTTGTATTTTTTTTTTTTTTTGGTTAAAAATTAGCCTGGTCAAAATTAATCTTTAATGGATTGGATATCCCGTTTGTTGGGAAATATATAATAGATTTATTCCAATAATATAAATTTATGAGATTTGAGTCATTTTATTTTATTATATATAACGAATCTTATATGTCTAAATATTTGATATGTAAGCTAATCCACCGACACTATAACGAATTTTTATAAACTTTTACAATTATAAATAAAAAATTATTACAATGAAAAACGATAAGCTTTGCAAATAATTTGGGCATCCTGTCTCTTCGATTTTAATATTTCTAGCCATCACGAAGACCTTGCAAAAAAAACTCTGATAATCACATAAAATAAAATAATAATTTTATTTCTAGTAATGGATGGTTGGTAAAATTCACCTAGTAATGATTTTTTAGGTTGATTACCAATAAAAACACCGGAGATATAAGAACCCTAATCAGACTCAGCATAAAGAACCCAAGGTCCATAGACGACCCTAATTCAATGCAAATATAGTTTATATTTGAAAATAGCAGATATGGATCATGTACGGCATACATAGTTACAGTGCTTAAGTGGTCAACAATTCTCGCTCCATCGCAGTCGATGGCAAGTCGTCTTCTTTCCGATTGAAATAAGCTGTTATTTTGGATTCTAGCGGTAAAACCGGTTTTACTGCAAGATACAAATCAAAACTAAAGCAACTAAGCCTCGATCAAGTCCAGTTCTTGCATTTTGGGAGAAACACAGCCACCAAAATGAATCTATTGGACAAGCCGATATAAATTATTTTTGCATCGTCATTCCTGTTGATACAGTAAAAATTATGCAATTAGAACTCGAAGAAATCATCATTTTTTGTTTTCTAATTATATGATTTTAGCTATATAGCATGCGGCATGGTAAATTGCCAAAAAAATGGTCAACATAGCCTTCTCTAATATGTCTGTCCTGAAACACCCGAATCGGACTCACCTCGAGTTGGGTTCGCCCTAAATCCATATATCCGTTGCTATAAACAAAGTGATTTGTATATATCCCTTATAAACTTACAAAATTACATATAATTTTTCTGGAGTTTAAAAATTACACATAATTGTTTGAGTTTTTGCCATACTGTAAATAAATTTTTATTATTTATCTTAATATTAAATCATAATTATTTTTTAATTAATTAAATTCATATAATCAATTTTTTTTTTTTCAATGTCTGTCAATCACTTCCCTTTTTTTTTTCTTTTTTTTTTTTTTTCATTTCCTCTCTTTCTTTCTCATCTATATTTTCTTTGGTTCTCACAGATATTTAGTGAAATATTAAAGGGTGTATACTTTATCAAATTTATATGTGCATAACTCTATAAAAGAAAGGTGATAATGTGTGGATATTTTTCGACACCTTGTTGAAATATGAGATCATAAATGACGAAAGCGGTATCGAGGAAGAAAGGACTGGAGAGAAAGGTGACATTAAGGAGGAAGAAAAAGGTGAAACAATCGGGAAAAAGACTGAATTGGAACATGCAACGAAAAAGAGGAGAAAAAGAATAAGTTAAAATTAGAGTGGATGTCAATCATAATCGCGAAGAACACGATGGAACATGACATTAAAAAAAAAGGAGAAGATCCGCAAGGATGAGATTCGGAGCGGTACAAGAGATAATGAGGTGAGTGGTGACGAATAAATTATGCCAAAGATCATAAAAATTTATCAAAGGTGATAACAATTGATGGATAAGATAAAAATGAAAAATGAGACACGAGAGAACCGACACAAAGATTAAATTAACATAATATCTACTTTTAGATTTTTAAGTGCAGACCACCAAATTTAAGACAAATATTTTATATATTTTTAACATTATTAAAAGAATATTTATGGAATATTTTTTTCAATGAAAAAATCTAACTAAAATAATTACATACAACATAATCTGTGACACTTTAAATTTTGAAGAAATTATATATAATTTTGTAAGTTTAGAAGTAGTTATATGCAAATCACCCTAAACATTTTTTAAAAAATGAAATAAACTATTTGGTACACCATTGAAATATCCGCCAAAAACGGAATCGAACCAATACCAACCCCTCCACGTCATCCACAAATGGCATCTAATCACCTCTCGTTCTTCATTAATATAAAAGTTTAAGTTTTCAACACGGATAGAAATAGATACGTTTCAGTTATTTTAGTTATTTTGGTTGAAATTATTTCTATTTTAGTTTCAACCAAAATATTTTATTTTTTCTATATTATGTTTTAATTATAGTTTGATTATATTTTCATTATATTTTAAATTCAAATTAAAAATATTATAAAAGCTATAAAAAAATTTTAAAAATTATTAGAAAATTTTAAAAAAAATTATAATTTTACAATAATATTAAATAATATTTTAATTAATTTTGGTAGTTAATTATTGTATGGTCAATTTTTTTATATTATTATATAAAATATAGAAGGCAAGGAAAAAAAATATGAAGAAGTTTTTGTTGATGTTTATTTCAAAGGAGACTTGTATTTCCAGTGATGTGTTCTGCTTTGGTTTGCTTGTTTACCGAAGTTTCTCAATTTTGACTTGGAAATGAAATTAATCTCATTTTCTATTTAACACTCAATGAGAATTATTTAAAATTAGTGGAAAAATACGGAAGAAATATATATTAACTCATTTTTCTAGAAAAAATTTTAATTAAAAGGTTACAATCTTTTAAGGGTTTCACTAATGCTAATCCAAAAGTTTTAAGTTCAATTAATTACCTCAAAGACCTTATTTCCTCTATATTATACAAAAATTTCTCATATGTATATGATCTAAAAAAAATAAATAACAAAAAAAATCAGACATCAACTGTATGTATAGCATGCTGCATGATCGAGTGCCAAAAAATGGTCAACATACCCTTCTGTAATACGTCTGTCTTGGCCCTAAATCCATCAAGCCACCAGAGCAGTTATCCGTTGCTATAAACAAAGTGATTTGTATATATCCCTCATAAATTTGCAAAATTACATATAATTTATCTAAAGTTTAAAAATTACACAGAATTGTTTGACTTTTCACCATCAATGTAAATAAATTTTTGTTATTTATCTTGATATTAAATCGTGATTAATTTTTAATTAATTAAATTCATATAATCAAATTCTTTTTTTTCAATGTCTATTTATCACTTTTTTTTTTCACTTCCTCCCTTTCTTTCTCTCCTATGCTTTCTTTGATTCTCACATATATTTCGTAAAATATTGAGTGTATACTTTATTAAATTTGTATGTGCATATGTAAAAGAAAGGTGATAACGAGTGAATATTTCTCGAAATTATGTTGAACCACGAGGTCATAAATGACGAAGGTGGTATTGAGGGAGAAAGGACCGGAGACAAAGGTGACATTACAGAGAAAAGGCTGAATTGAAACATACAATGAAAGAGGAATGTGATGAATGTGAAGATGAATCATAATTGAAACATACAAAGAAAAAGAACGAGTTAAAATTAGAGTGGGTATCAATCATATAATTGTGAAGATGAATGTGATGGGACATGGCATTAAGAAGAAGATGAGATCCAAGAGGGTGAGATTGGATATAGTACAAAAGATAACGAGGTGAGTGACGATGAAACAAATTATGTCAGAGGCCTGATGTAATGGCACAAATAAAAATTTATTGAAGGTGATGACAATCGATGGATGAAATAAAATAAAAAAAGGGACACGATTGAACCGACACAAAGATCAAATTAATATAATATCTGCTTTTTGGATTTCTAAGTGCAGATCACCAAATTCAAGACAAAATTTTTATATCTTTTTAATAGTATTAAAAGAATATTTATGGAATGTTTTTTTAATGAAAAAATCTAACTAAAATAATTGCATACAACACAATACGTAACACTTTAAATTTTGAAGAAATTATATATAATTTTGTAAGTTTAGAAGGAGTTATATGCAAATTACCCTCAAAATTGTAAAAAAATTGAGAACTTTTTACCTACAATCCCCAAAATTTGCTTTATTTATTAAAAATTTCTTACGATTTTAGTATTTATCTACACTTTTTTTTGGAAATTTATCATCTACGACCCCTGGTTGTAATTTTTTTTCAAAAATTTTATTTTTACCGTCTATACTTTTACAACTAAACCCATTAAAATTCTTAACTTCTCACCTTTCACTTTTTCTTCCAATATTTACAAATAAACCCTCAATTAAATCTTAAATTATAAATTTCATATTTATATATTTATAAACAGACCTCTTGAATATTTTTATTTATAAATAAGTCCAAATTTTAATATTTTTTAAATATAAATTTATAAAAAATACATTAAATATTTTAAATATTTTACAAATAAACTCTCCATAAAAATTTAAATTACAAGTTTAATATTCATATATTTACAAATAAATCCTTCGAATATTTTTCTTCATAAATAAGTCCAAAATCTTTTTTTAATGTAATTTTACAATATTGAAAATTATAAAACTTAAAATATTAAATTACAAGTTTAATATTTATACATTTACAAATCAGCCTTTTGAATATTTTTATTTACAAATAAGTTCAAACTGTATCATTTTTTAAATAAAATTTTATAAAAAAAATATTGAAAGTATTAAAACTTGAAAATTTTAAATTTGTGTATATTTATAAATAGACCCCTTGTATATTTTTATTTACAAATAAGTCCAAATTGATTTTTTTAATAAAATTTTACAAAATAGACATTAAAAATTTTAAAAGTTTAAATTTTAAATTTTAAGTTACAAGTTTAATATATGTATATTTATTATTTTTTAAATAAAATTTTATGAAAAAGACATTGAAGGTTTTTAAAGCCTAAATTTTAAATTACAAGTTTAATATTTGTATATTTATAAATGAACTTCTCAAATATTTTTATTTATAAATAAGTCCAAATTTATGATTTTTTAAATAAAATTTTACAAAAAAGACATGAAAGGTTTTAAAATTTAAAATTACAAGTTTAATATTTATACATTTATAAATAAATCACTCAAATATTTTTATTTATAAATAAGTCCAAATTTTATTATTTTTAAATAAAATTTTACAAAAAGACATGTAAGGTTTGCAAATTTAAAATTTAAAATTTAAAATTTGTATATTTATAAATAGGTCATTCAAATATTTTTATTTATAAATAATCCAAATTCTGACATAAATTTGCTTTAAAATTAACATAAAAAATTGAGTATTTTTTGGAATAACATAATAAGTAATTATACACAAATTAAAAGACACATATTTAATCATATGGATACAACATATTTTAATACTAGACATCATAATACATATGTTATAATACTTACATCCAAAATAGTAGTGCTGAATATGTAGTATATTTGTAGATAATGATGGAAGCAAATATAAAAGTTCACAAAATTAATAAATGCTCACATATCAAGTTATATCCAAATACTCAAATAAAAGTTCAAAAATCACAACATTACAATTCAAAAATTACATGAAAGGCATCGTTCGTCATCTAATGAACTTTTTGCAAAAAAATAGAGATATTTATTAATATATTATTTCAAAATCACATAAATTAAGACCCAAAAAAGTATCAATATTTTTTAAAAAGAAACTCACATGGTAGATGCATATTAAACTATAAAGTCCTCCTGCTAGACCTTTTTCTTTCCCTTCTTCTTCCCCTTCCCTTACCACATCCTCTTACATATGGGTTTTCCATTGATTCTTGATTTTTCATTGATTCTTAATTGCTATTATATCTAGAGGCTTCAATTGGTTATTGTGATTTGAGAGACTCTTTACACACCTTCTTGTTGTATCCCACCTTACTACATCTACTACAAATATATAATATTTTACTTAATATTTTTATTGAATTCTTAATCCTTTTATTTTTAGGTCAATCAGGTGGTCCTTTAAATATGAAAAAAAATACTTGCATAATATTTGACACAGATACCTAAAGTTGTTACTTGAAAGTGGGGTGACAGAGACATTATATATTTTTCTATATGTCTATAGAGTATAGTAATCGTCAACAAAATCAATTGGATTAAGCCGAACATCAAGCAGAGCAATAATACCATAAATACAAGATACTCTTATTAGCTGCCACTGTTTACAGTCACAAATCCTTTGTCTTATGTTGACAATCCATCGCCCTTTAGGATCATTGATCTTTAAAATATTATCAAAAGACCTCCAAATACGGTATACACCATTTGCTTGTGAAACTTTTCTAATAAAAGTTTCTATTTTGGGCACTAGCTTTTTAAACCAGTGGATTTCTTCATTTCTTATTGTGGCAAATTTTACCATTATCCTCTATCTGATAGAATCAAATAGTTTAAGTAAGAAAAGCTCCCTATCATTTTGAATAAAATTATTAAATGACTTAAAAATATTATTAGTAATATAATGACACTTTACTAAAAGATCAAATTGACTTCTACTCCATGCATAGTCATTTATTTTTTTCATGTATTGCCAAACTGGTATGGATAGCTGTTTAATCCTCTCCATGTACTTGATGAATTCAATAGGCAAAAATGTATTTGAAATCTTAAAAATCAATTTTTTTAATTTTAATTTTTTAAATTTTTTTTCAAGGTAGAATCTCTTGAAGTTTGCAATTATATGTCTTATACATGCTCTATACTCAGTATATGAGAAGATATTCTTCACATCATTAGAAAAATCCTTCTGTCTATTCAAAATAATAATCAAGCTGTGCAAGTTTTCTAATACCTACTTCAAGTTATACAAAAATTATTACCAAGATTGATATGTTTTTGCTTCTGTAACTGTATATGCAATTGAAACTAGGTTGTTCTCCCTATCAACTCCTAAGCTAAGAACAATATGCCTTTATACTTACCTTTCAGGAAGCATCCATCAATCCCCAATATAAGTCTACATCTAATAAGAAAAGCTCTACTACAAGCATTCAATGATAAAAAATATTTTTGAAAAGATATATCTAGACATTGGGTAAAGTGAACAACATTACCTGGATTTCTCCTCTCCAACTCTGCCTTGAGCAAATGAAATAAATTAAAAAAAAATTTTGATTACCATGAATAACCTTGTAAGTATAATCTTTCTCTCTCCATATCTGCATGTTACTTAGTTAAAGATAGTGTCTATCATTTATCAAAATTTGTATTTATTTTAATGTGATTTGCTTATCAATATTTATCCAATGTAAAACTTGTTTGTTTACCTATTAAGCACTTGCCATTTTATTTTTAGAAGTATTATTAACAATACATGTACAAACTAGTTCTATTTTCTTCACCTAAAAATCTAAACCACCAAGTATCTCTAAAGGATGAAACCTCCATATGCAGTTCACAGAAACACATTTGATTGTTACTCTATTTTGTTTATTTTTCACAAATAAAAGTTAGAACTTGTGCACAGTGCAATACTGTCTAAAAGCCATTCTGAATATATATACATCCTTAAATATATCTCTTTTTTTATAATATTATCATTTGAATTATTTTCAAATAAAGGTAGTAGATTATCTTCTGCTTTATTTTCTACTCCTTCTTTGTGTTGTCTCATCTCCTCTTTTTCTAAGCCATCATCATCATCATCATCATCCTCCTCCTCATCTTTATCATCATTAGAAGAAAATTTCAAATTGTGAAAACTGAAATCAGAAGGACAAACATATAAATATGAATTAATTAGTCATATTATTGTATAATGTAATGCTTAGAAGATTCTCTTGATATAGATTTTTTTGGCCATATTGCTATGTGACAAATATAGGAGTTAGAGGAGTCAACTTTGTTTCAAGTACCACTGATAGGAGATCTCCTTTGTTCTCGCCTAATATGTAGATGTTGTTATATTTCAAGTCTTTTACTACTGTCCACATTGTTATAAGCTGAATTTCACTATTGATTAATATATAAGTTGGAGGAGTACTGTTTAAAAGTAAGTAGTTGATCATAAATAATTCATTTATCCTTATTTTGACTAGTTTACAGGCTTTAATCTATAACTGTGAAAATGAGTACTTATTTGTATCAACCGAAAAAGATTTTTATCTACCAAATACATACTTCATCCTTTGAGTATATCTAACTTCCTTCCAATATTTTTCATAACAAAATACTAATCTTACCAGATTTTTTAAATTGGATATTTATAAAATATATAACAACATTAGTAGAACATAAATAAACAAACAACATCAAAAATTAGTACAAATTACAATAGTAGCAAACTATCATTTTTATCCTTCCATTCCGAGCACTGCATACAAGAAATGCAAGATCTTTCGATTAAAGATTTAATCCTAACCATTAGTTCTACAATTAATAAATGTTGCAAGCTCAACTAAACTTCACATTAAGAAATGCTTGAATTAATTACTGAGAAAATATAACAACCTCCAATTCCCAACAAAGAGTGAATCGTTTACAAGTGAAAGGCACAAGTCCAAAGCTAATACTCACTCCAAATCAGAACCAAATCTTTTAATTTTCATAAATACTGAAGATGCATAAACCATCATATACCAATTTCTGAACCAACTAACACTAGAAATAACACAAGCAAAACACAATTGTCATAGACAAAATCATACCTTGGGATCCAACTTAACATGAGAGCACGGGGGCTAACCAGAGCGGGCGCGAGGCTATGCGAGCTGGCGTAGGGGATGGTCGGAGTGAGTGCGGTGCCAGCCATGGGTGTGACAGCGTGAGGGCGGGTCGGAGTGGGCATAGGGCTGCGTGAGCTGATGTTGGGGTGTGCTAGAGCGGGTGCGGGTGCCAGTCATGGGTGCGAGGGGGCAACGGTGTGGGGGAGTGGCGGCGCAGGGACTACACGAGTTGGCACGAGAGGGTGGTTGTGGTGGGGGGAGTAGGCTCGGGGTTGGGTGAGCCAGCACGGGGGCGGGCCGGAGTGGGCGCGAGTGCAGGCCACGGGAGCAAGGGCGCGATGGAGTGAGGGTGAGGCAGCGCAGGTGTGAAACCGCGCAGAGGCCAAGCGGTGCGGGGGAGAGGCAGTGTGGGGCTAGGCGGCATGATTGCAGACACAGGGTTTGGTCGAAGGCTAGAGAAAAAGGGAGTGATTGTTGGAAAGATGAACTTATAATAATTTTTTGAAAAAATTATATATAAA
Source organism: Trichopus zeylanicus subsp. travancoricus (assembly GCA_005019695.1). Classification (NCBI taxonomy): domain Eukaryota; kingdom Viridiplantae; phylum Streptophyta; class Magnoliopsida; order Dioscoreales; family Dioscoreaceae; genus Trichopus; species Trichopus zeylanicus. Next base: position 451,275 of record RXID01014489.1, read on the forward strand.
ATAAATAATAAATTTTTAAGGAATTTAATTATAAAATTACAAAGATTAAAAATAAAATTTTTGAAAATTTTTTAATTAAATAACAATAAAGAGATTACAACTAAAAATTTTTTTAAAAAAATATATAAATAAATACTGAAATTGTAGAAAATTTGTGTAAATAAAATAAATTTTAGGGTTGTAGGTAGGGGTGTGCACTATTCGGTTAAAACCGAATTAACCAACCGAACCGAAATCGAATAATCAATTCGGTTCGGGCTATTCAGTTTTCGGTTCGGTTCGGTTCGGTTTTGAAAATCGAAAATTCGTTATTTGGTTTAAGTTTCGGTTATTGATTTTGAAAAATCGTAAAAATCGAACTGAACCGAATTATATATGTGTGTGTGTGTGTGTATGTGTGTGTGTGTGCTGGACTAGAGTTTGGACCACTGGTTTTCATTTTGGGCTAATCGGTTTAAACACAACTATATATATAGTGGTATCAGCAGTGATCGGTTCGCCACTTCGCTGCTCTCGCCTCTCATTTCAACCCTAACCCTAAATCCCGATCTTCTCCTTCATCCCTACAGGCTGCGGCTGCGCCGTGTTGGGATCAGAGGTTTCATCGGGCGATCGTCACGGTGAAAAGAGTTTGAAAGTTCTCCAGCAACCCGGTATCACTTTCGTCCACCCCCCTCCACCTCTGAGTCCCGACGCTTCAAGATCCCTCTGTGACCAGCCGTCGACGCTCTGAGCTTCAATCTCTAATTTTTTTACAACGGCATCATCAGGATCAAGCTGTAAGGTGAGAGGATTTATGAATTTATGAAATTTAGGGTTGATTTTTGTGAAATTAAATTAGGGTTTTTTGATTTCATACGATTTTATTGTTAGGTAAGTAAATCCTCAGTCCCGAACACCGAATCATTCTTATCCTTCATCCTTGTATCTGCGGTGTTACACTGTGTCAGGATCAGAGGTTTCATCACGCGATCATCACGGTCACGGTGAGAAGAGTTCAGAAGTTCTCCAATAACCTGACATCCTTCAGTCTTCAACAATGCGATATGCTTTCGTCCACCCCTGGACCCCCCTCTACCTCTGAGGCTCTGAGTCCCGATGCCTCAAGATCTCTCTGTGACCAGTCTTCGACACTCTTAGCTTCAATCTCTCATTTTTCTACAACGGCATCATCAGGATCAAGCTACAAGGTGAGAGGATTTATGAAATTATGAAATTTAGGATTGATTTTTGTGAAATTAAATTAGAATTTTTTGATTTCATACGATTCAATCTATAATTCTGTATTCTCTATTGATAGATGTTAAACAAGGATGACAGTCATGAGCTTTTGAACACAAATCTAGTTATTCCAAGTCCAATGCCAATTTCAAATTCTCAGGAAAGTTTTATGCCTATGGCTATCGAAGTTTCAAATGAGAGCAATGCATCTACGTATACAAAGCCTCCAATGCCAAGAAAGAGAATGGTAGTACAATTAGCTATATGGGAGCATTACACAAAGTTCACACAGTTGGACAAGTCAATCAAAGCCAGATGCAACTATTATGGTAATGAATTCTTTTGTGATTCAAAAAAAAATAGTACTTCTTCTCTTAGACATCACATGAATCAATGCAAGCAATATCCATATAATGTTGATACATATCAAACACAACTTGCTATGCAACCTATTCAAAAGAAGTAGAAAATGAGTGTATACTAACTAGTTGAAAGTTTGATCAAGAAAAAATTAGAAAAGCATTGACATACATGATTACTGTAGATGAACTGTCTTTTAGTTTTGTGCAACATAAAGGTTTTTAATATTTTATGTCTCAAGTTTGTCCTAGATTTTGAATGCCTTCACATTGGACTATAACTAGAGATTGTTATCAACTCTACCGTGATGAAAGGGTAAAGTTGAAACAATATTTAAGAGAGTCCAAACAAAAAATTTGTTTGACCACTGATACTTGGACATCAATTCAAAATATAAACTATATATATATCACAACACATTATATTGATATTGATTAGAACTTGAAGAAAAAAGTTTTGAATTTTTGCAAAATTACAAGTTATAAGTGTGAAGTTATAGGAAAAACAATTGAAAAATATCTGTCTGAATGGGGAATTGATAATGTTTTGACTGTTACTGTTGATAATACTTCTTCAAATGATACTGCTATTTTCTATTTGAAGAAAAAATTTTTGAATTGGGGCACTTGTTTGGCATAAGGAAAATATATTCATATGCGATGCATAACATATATTATTAATCTTGTGATGAAAGATGGTTTGAAAAAGATGACAGATTTTATTGCTCGGGTTAGATTTGCAGTTAAATATGTGAGATATTCTCCAGCAAGATAGTAGAGGCTCAAAGAATGTGTGAAAATTAAAAAAATTGAAAGCAAAAAATGTCTTTATTTGGATGTATCAATAAGGTGGAATTCCACCTATATGATGCTTGAAACAGATCAAACTTTTGAGAGGATTTTTGAAAAATTTGAAGAGAAAGATAGCAATTTCTATAATGAGCTTAATAATGAAAATGGAACTCCTCTATCTTTTGATTAGCAAAATATTAGGCGACTTATTACATTATTAGAGCATTTCTATGAGTTGACTCTTCGAGTTTCTAGCTCTATTTATGTTACAAGTAATTTATTTTTTGATAAAATTTGTCAAGTTAACTTTCTTTTAAATATGTGGAAAGTCAGCAGTGATACAAAAGTCCAAGATATGGTTGTTATGATGAAAGAAAAATATGACAAGTATTGGGGTGAGCAAGAGAAGATTAATATGTTTCTTTTTGTTCCTGTCGTCTTTGATCTAAGACGTAAGTTAGAATATATTGAGTTTGGAGTTGAAAAAATGTATAAAAGTTAAAAGAGGTGTCATGATGAGGAAAAAATTACATGAAGTTGTATATGATTTGTTCAAAGAATACAAGATGCAACTATAGCTGAGAGGAATGCAAAATGGTGAATGATCAAGTATGTCAATACAATCAGGAAAGTACATCTTAAGTAGTCTATTTGCTGAGCATAAAAAAAGTTTCATGGGTAATGAAATGAAATCTGAGTTAGACAAGTATTTGTCAGAGAATCTTGAAAAAAATGAGCCAAACTTTGATATTCTGGGCTTCTGGAAAGTGAATAGTTGCAGATTTCCTATTCTGTCACATATGGCTCGTGATATGTTACCTATATCTATATTTACAATGGCCTCTAAATCAGCTTTTAGCACATGATGGCGCATACTTGATCATTTTCGTAACTCTTTGACTCCTACACTAATACAAGCTCTCCTTTGCACTCAAGATTGGATTCAAAAATCAAAAAAAAATTTAATGTTGAGGAAAATTTGGAAGAACTTGAAAAGATTTAAGAGGGTAAGATTTGCATTACTAATATTTTTATTATTAGATTGTATATTTTTTTATTATGATCAAATAATCATTGAATGATTTTTTTATTTCAGAGCTGACAATGATGAAATTGGATGTCACAACCATTGAATTTTGAGACTCTATAAAGTATTTAAGGTTTGAATATGCTTACTTATTTTTTATGTATTTCTTTTCATGTTTCTAACTTTCTATGGTCATCTCTTGCAAATTCATTCTTATATATCCTTTTTACTAAATATTAACTTGATTTGTATCTTCATAGACTCATAGCCTTTCAATGTGGCTCTTTATCATTTATGTGCATCACAGCATTAGTGCATGTGTGAAGTTATGATCCTACAGTCCTTAGTTCCTTACCCAGTTATCTGATATTTTCTTAATTTCTTTTATTGTGATGATATTTTATTATCTTTTTTAGGTCCAACAGTATGATCCAATAGAAAAAGTGAATTTAGTCTATTTAAATGCATCATGCATGTATCCAACTATCTAAGAACAGGTATGTATCCAACTATTATTTTGTAGGAGCAGGTTGATGTCTGAGGGGAGACAACTTCATTTTTGATGATGCATCAAAGCCAAATCCGAGCCTCTTGAATTTTTTTCTTTTATTTGAGGTTTTTTAAAATAATTTTTTGATTTTTTGTAAGCTTTGTTTTTGTTTTTTGTCTTTGGTGTTTTGATACTGAGGTGTTCCATGTTAATCTTCTTGATTGGACTATGGTCCCCTACCTGGCTTTGTCCTCTTCGCTTTGTAGAAATGGCATGACTATTTGGATGGCCTGTGAAGGCAACCACTACCTACCATTCGTGCATGGGGAGAGCCAGAGAGTGATGCTGGGTTTTGAACTCGAATTTGATGGTAATATGATGGTATGTGTTGAGTTTTAGATGTCTCAAACTCGAATTAGAGTTTGAGTTAAAGTAGAAATCCAAAGTTGGATTTAGATTTATATTATTAGGAGTTGTAATTGAGTAAAACTCAGATCCAATAAGAGTCTATAAATATGTTATAATATATAGAGCTTATGTGTGGCATAGTATTGAGGTTAAACTAGAGAGAATAGAGAGAAGAGAAAGAGAGAGAGTGTTGGCTCTCGTGTGTGAGTCTTTCTAGTGCTTCTCGGTGTTCTCTCGTGGTGGTTCCTCGTGGTACTCTCTTAGATATTTTCTCTGAAAGTAGAGGCATTGCCGAGACTTGAAGAAAGAGTTTAGTTGAGTAAGAAAGGGTGAAGTCCTTCTTATAAACTCTTGTAAAAGCCTTTATCTATTGACAGTGGATCTCTCGCTGTCTTATCTTGTTATTTTCTTTTATCTTGTATTACTTTTCATTTCTTGTGTTGTTTGAGAATAAGGTGATTCGCAAACCTTCCGCTGCGAATCCCAACAATTGGTATCAGAGTCTAGAAGCAAACAACCAAGATGGCAAAGTCCTTACTCAAGGTGGAGAAATTTGACGGCAAGATAAATTTTGCTTTATGACAAAAAAAGATGAAGGTGGTTCTTACTTTTCAAGGTCTGCACAAGACGTTATAGAGAAAAGAAAAGAGGCCGGTCAAGATAAGTAATGAAGACTGGGAGGAGATAGATCAAAAGGCATTGAATTTAATTATTTTAAGCCTGACTGATGAGGTTTTGTACAATGTCATTGACGAAGAGACGACGATGGACATCTGGACAAAACTCGAGAAGTTGTACATGTCAAAAAGCCTCACGAACAAGTTCTACCTAAAACAACAGTTGTACGGACTGCGTATGAGCGAAAGTACAACTATATTACATCACCTGAATGCCTTCAATAAGATTATCAATGATTTGCTGAAAGTTGATGTGAAGTTTGAAGAGGACGATAAGACACTGATTCTCCTGATATCTCTTCCTGCTTCGTATGATCATATTGTGACCACAATTCTTTATGGTAAAGAAACTCTCAAGATAGAAGATGTGACAACTAGTCTTCTTTTTAATGAGAGAAGGAAAAACTCCAACATTAATATGGAGTTTGATGAAGGATTAGTGACTTACGAAAGAGAGATTAAGAGAGTATGGAGAAGTCAAGCAACGGTCCAAATCAAAATTGAAGGCGAAAGTACAATGCCATTCATGTAAGAAATATGGCCACATTAGACGGTATTGCCCTGAATGTGGGAAGATAGAGTCCTCCAATATGACGATGATAATAGCGGATGATACTTCTGATAATAGTGCGGATGGAGACGTTTTTACAATATCCATAGAAATCGACACTTCTACTAAGTGGATTTTAGATTTCGGTAGTTCTTATCATATTTGCTCCAGGAAGGATTGGTTTACTTCTTATGAGGAGAATAAGAAGAAAAATACTGTTTGGTTGGGCGATAATTCAGCCTGTGAGATCGCCGGTGTGGGAACAGTCAAAATCCAGATGTTTGATGGAGCGATTCATACTCTTACTGGGGTGAGACATGTCCCCAAGATTTTAAGGAATCTAATTTCACTTAGTGTACTGGACTCAAAAGACTGTAATTATTCAGCAAGAGATGGAGTCATGAAAGTAACACGTTGTATTAGAATCTTGATGAAAGATGAGAAATACAGAAATGTTTATCGATTGATAGGGAACACCATTGCAGGTGAAGTTCTGATGGCTACAGTAGTGAAGAGGAAGCATGATACTCGGAGTAATTTGATGTCTTCTCAAATTACTTTTACTACAATAGCAGACACAAGTCATCTGAAAAGCTTCCAAAAGTACAAAACTGTAGGCATGAAGAATAAATTCGAGGTTGGCTCGAGTTCGCGTCTTGAAATTAGCTGAATAAGCTAGTAGCCCAGGGGCAGGGCTAGACGAGAGATAATGGCTGAAGATTCGTGATGGTGGCACACCCGAGTTCAAGCCAAGGTGAAGATTGTTGGGTTTTAGATGTCTCAAACTCGAATTAGAGTTTGAGTTAAAGTAGGAATCCAAAGTTGGATTTAAATTTATATTATTAGGAGTTGTAATTGAGTAAAACTCAAACCCGATAAGAGTCTATAAATATGTTATAATACATAGGGCTTATGTGTGGCGTAGTATTGAGGTTGAACTAGAGAGAATAGAGAGAAGAGAAAGAGAGAGAGTGTTGGCTCTCGTGTGTGGGTCTTTCTAGTGCTTCTCGGTGTTCTCTCGTGGTGGTTCCTCGTGGTACGCTCTTGGAGATTCTCTCTGAAGGTGGAGGCATTGCCGAGGCTTAGAGAAAGAGTTTAGTTGAGTAAGAAAGGGTGAAGTCCTTCTTGTAAACTCTTGTAAAAGCCTTTATCTATTGACAGTGGATCTCTCGTTATCTTATCTTGTTATTTTTTTTTATCTTGTATTACTTCTCGTTTCTTGTGTTGTTTTAGAACAAGGTAATTTGTGAACCTTCCGCTGCGAATCCCAACAGGTATGACCCTCTTGGAATTGTTTTGTGATTTTTTTTAATGATTTTTGTTGAATTTTTCATAAGCTTTTTGTTCCTTTTTTTATTTTTTGGTGTTTGAGGCAATGAAAATGTTGAATCACTGTCTCATTTCCATATGCTATGCTCGCATGTGGGCAAGTGACTGATTGGACTATTGTCTCCTTCTTTGGCTTCACCCTAGTAATGTTATGCTGCTTGGAACTTCTGCCTTCTGATTTTTTATCTTTCATGCAATTTTGCATATATATTAGAGTTTTGTTACTTCTGTTCTATTACTTCTGTACACAGGACTACAAGAGATTTCTCAAGCTTTTCTTAATGGACATGATATAATCCTTCAAAGTTCAAAGGCTAACTAATTACTGAATCGATCATATTTATTTTGAACCACATAATCACAGTTGTCATCTTGCAGCTTGCTGATGCTGAGTTATTTGACTTGTAAGAATGATATTATAGGATTGTCTTGCTACTGTACATTATCCTGTAACTCTACAAGCATGAAGTTGAACTGTTGAAGTGTTCTGCAGCTTGCCAGCTTCTGCTACTATACATTGTCCTGTTGCTCGCCTGCTCCTGCAAGTATGAAGTTGAAGTGTTGAACTATTGAAGACTTGAAACTTGAAAGTCTTGAAGTGTCTTGCTACATGAAGTTGAATTGTTGAAGTATTTTGCAGCTTACCAGCTTCTGCTAGACTGCTACTATACATTGTCCTGCTGCTCTTGCAAGTATGAAGAAGTGTTGAACTGTTGAAGACTTGAAGTCTTGAAGTGTCTTGCTACATGAAGGTGAACTATTGAAGTGTTCTGCAGTTTGCTAGCTTTTGACTTTTGTTATTATACATTGTCCTGCAGCTCCTGTTGCTCCTGCAACTTGATGACTTGAAGTCTTGAAGTGTCTTGCTTGTGTCATTGTGGCATGTGAGATTAACTGATTAAGTATCTATTGGGTTATAATTGAATTGGGTATGTATCTATTGAATACCTTGTATTTCTTCTTTTTTTTTTTAAGCTTATGCAAATGACCAAATCTAGACAGACTCATGCAAAAAATTCGGTTTGCAATTCAGTTATAACCGAACGGAACCAAAATATTTCGATTCGGTTCAAATTCTGTTTCTATACTATTCGGTTCGGTTCGGTTTGGTTCGGTTCGGTTTTGGATTTTGAAAATTCAAAAATTTCAGTTCGGTTTATTCAGTTCGGTTCGGTTCGGTTTCAACTGAATGCACAATCCTAGTTGTAAGTAAAAAGTCTAAAAATAAAATAAATTATATGTTACTCCAGAGAAATATCTGCCAATAACACGATCAAGCCAAATATAACCCCTCCACATCACCCACAACTGGCATCTAATCAACTCCCGTTATTCTTTAACCTCGATCTTCCTCTTCTTCTGTCCATCCACTCCCTTGTCTCCATGGACCTTAGCTTCTCTCCCAGGCCCCAAACCCTAATCTCCGTCCTTGCTCTCCCTTCCTCCTTCTCCTCCAATTTCAATCTCTCGAGCTCCATCTAAAACTAGTTCCTCGGGTGCGGGACCAATTCCAGGCTCCACGGAGCCCGATCTTGGCAACGGCGATGCAAGAAACTAGGGTTTCAGCTCCTGCTGCTGCCCTGCCTCTTCCGAGAGTTTAAGGATCCCGTGCCAGTGGCCACATTGCCATTGCCACCTTTAGGGTGCTCCAAGTGATTTATTTGAAGGTCTTCAAGAGCAGAAGAGAAGACGCTTAAGTGAGTAGTTTAGTTTTCACTGGATTAGGGTTTTTTGTTGTCGGAAGAGTAGAAAGAATGTCAAATCAAATCAATATATTAGGCCACATATTAAATTATTTTAAAAACTTAATCTCGTGAAATATGAGGTTTTTTTTCTCTATATATATATTAGATTTTATCTATCTAATATCCGATGTGAGATTAATTTATCAAACCTGATATTATAACAATCTCTTCTTTCAGGTGTGATTTAATTTTAATATTTTAATATTTTGTCTCAATTTTTATTTTTTTAAAGAGAGACTAATATGCGACTTGATTCAGTCGCATCATCACGATACTCTTTTACTTGATCAATTTCACCGTGTGATCCATATTAATGAGTTTTCGTCTTAATTTTTGATTTGTTTTAAAGAGAGACTAACATATGACTCAATTTAGTCATATCATTACGGTAATTTTGATCTTAAGAGTTTGTACAGTTTCGAATTTGAAACTCTGATATTACTTGTTGGGAGAGTAAAAAGAGTGTCAAATCAAAATAATATAGTGAGACAGATATCAAACCATTCCAAAAACTTGAACTCATGGGATATGAGACTTTTTCATTATATATATTGAATTTCATCTATCTAATGTGAGACTGATTCATCACACCTAACATTATAAAATTTCTTGAATGATTAGATGGATGTAGAGTTGGTTCTTATGAGTGATACAACGTGACATGATTTGTGTCGCTCCTTTATTAGTCTACTTTTTTTCACGTTTGCTATTCACATCTTTTTCGTACAATTCATATAGTGTGTCGTAGGGTACAATTATTCTGAAAATTGGAATACTTTTTATTAAGTTGAACTGTACAAGATCACCGAATATCATCAAGACTTACTAAAAGTCTTTAAGTCTTTTAATCAACGAAATCTGGGTCTTTGCAATCATCATTGTGTTATTTCTTCTTTTTTCTTTCACATTCATTAGTGGTTGTATGTCTGAAGGATTTCTTGCCAGAATCATTTCATTAGCTTAATTGATGTTTCATGATGCTTCATGCTTTATTTCATCTGATGTGCCAAGAACGTTTTAAGGTTTCTTGTTGTACTCTCGATTTATTGACTTCTATAACCAATTGATATCATAATAATATGCCTGTGGGTCTTTATAGTTTTCAAAGGAGGCTTTTGATGTTTCATCAAGTATTGGACTTGGCCAACCAGAAAGGTATATGTTAAGAGACAGTTTTCTTGTAGTGAAAGCCTTAATGCAGAAGTGGAGGTCATGATGAAGGTGAGATATCGTCCTCGTGGAAATTTGTTCTCTGAAAGTGGTCAATGATTTAAGTTCAAACAAATTATATGGATCATTACAAGTTTCCATCCATCTTTTGCTTCAGGAACCTTGTATAGGCGATGCTTCCACTCTCAATAGTAATGGAGTTGCTGAGGTAAATGTAACCAAGGTGTTTGGTGGGTCATCTGTATTGCTTGCTGGCTTTGGTCCAAGAGATCAACTTGATCTGCCAGAATTTCAGCATGGAAAGCAGGCAGAAATTCTATCAAGCTATGGCAATAATTACAAAATGGCTGTGCTCCGAACTAGTGGAATTGCAAGTCCTGTGGAGAACAGGTACAGAAAAACAAATGACGATAATGAGATGGAGCACACCACAGCTGCTGGGAATGAACCTGTTGTCCTCGACTATGATGTGCTTCATCCACAACTTACCAGAGAGTGTTCTGCTTCAATTGCAAGAAATCAAAATAATATACATTCTATATGACACTTCAAAAGTTTCCCTGCAGAATTCTCTATGTTTACTCTTCAGGATGCCTATGTCCCTCATTCTCTTATAAGGTCCTCATTTAAGAGATCAGATGTCATAGTAAAAGCCTGTTCTTTTACTTCAGGTTGTAATCAGAAACATATTGCAATAGCTGCAAACATTTGCCATATACAATTTTTATATGGATATTAATTTTACCTCCTATATATGCAGATGGACTGTCTAGTTATGTTTGACATGGTTCATGCTAAAGTTGATATGCCTATGAATTTGTAGATTATACAGAAAACCCTAATTCACGCAATGCTCTAAGGAAGTCTCAACAAGTAAAGAAAAAGAAGGAATAAGAACCCTTGGCTTCATAAGAGATATGGGGAAGTGGCTCGAGAATAACATCCATAACAGGACATTGTCTGGATTTCCTCAGCCTAATGGTACCAGGATAAAAGATTTATATGATCTTCTTGCCTACTTAAGAGCCTACAATCGCTTGTTAAGATATGCTAGGTATCATAATCCTTCAACTTTTTAGCTCTACAAAGCCTATTAATTGTTTCTTATACTAGATTGAAGAAAAAATTAATGATGTAGTGATTTGTAGCTCTAATAGATTCTGTTATCCGTTTTACAACAAACTAAAGCACAAGAAAATTGGGCCACTGAAGATGCTAAAAAAGATAAATGACAATGTCTATGTCATCGACCTCTCAAAGGATCTGGAAATCTAAAATACTTTTAATATTCAAGATTTGTTTGACTACCATGCACTTAAGAACTGCAAGTTTCAACAAAATAACTCGAGAATGAGTTTTTTACAAGAATGAGACACTGATGTAGAATGCTCAAAGGAAGTTCAGAAATGCTAAAAGAAGATAATTTAGAAGTCAAGGGGACATGACAAATGATATGATTCATTCTTTTATTTAACTTAGGATTTATCTTAGTTAGTATTCTTCTACATTGAAATTTTATTCATTATGATGTCACGAGTCTCTCCTTGTAGGAGTCAATTAAGTCTTATTCTTGGATTCTACTAACCCCAAGACTAATTTTGACTTGAATCCTATTCAATTTAGGATTTGGAAAGAATGCATCATTATTTAGGATTTATTTTCGTAGGTTAATTTATTTAGGACTCCTACCAACTCAATTAATGGGTTCAAGTTAAGTTGTATTCAGTTTAAGACTTGGGAATGCAGAAGCCTACTCAAATAGGATTTCTGGTAATTGTATAAATAGGCCTCAGCCGTATAAACGGGGGAACCACTTTTATTCTCAATAAAGTTCTATTTTAGTGAATTTTCTCTCTTCTTGATGGATTCAAAGAGTTTTTAACAAAGGCAATAGTGTTTTCCTCGTTTACTACGCTTGTTGCTATGTTAAGCACAATAAGAAAGGAAGAAGAAGAAGTAGTAGTAGTAGTAGAAGAAGAAATACTAGAAGGAAAGGAGAACCCATAGGGGAAGGAGATGGAGGAGAAGAAGTCTTCTTCCTTGTTTTCTTCTTTCTCCTTGTCCTTCTTCTTCTCCTTCATAGAGAATAATAATAATAAGAAGAAGAAGAAGGAGACGGAAAAGTAGAAGAAGAAAAGGCAGAAGAAGAAGGAGAAACAGTTAGAGATTGAGAAGAAGGTGAAGCAACAGGAGATGGAGAAGGAGGAGTATAATAAGAAAGGAAGAAGTAGCAGTAGCAGCAGAAGAAGAAGCAGTAGAGGAAGATGAGGAAGTACTAAAAGGAAAGGAGAACCCATAATGGAAGGATGATCTTCTTCTTCTTCTCCATCCTTCCCCTATGGGTTGTCTTTTTCTTCTTCTTCTTCTTCTTCTTTGTTTCTTCTTTATCCTTCTCCTTCTCCTTCTCCTTCTCCTTCTTCTTTTCCTTCTCCAACTCAGTCCCCTTTTTCTTCTATTTCTTCAGTTTCTCCATCTTCTTCTTCTTCTTCTTCTTGATCTTCTTCTTCTCCTCCTTCTCCTTCATCATCTTCTTCTTCATCTTCTTCTTCTCTTTCATCTACTCCATCTCCGATAGTATCTACTTTATCTTCTCCATCTCCTTTGTCTCCTTTTGCTTCTTCTGCTCCATATATTAGTTCTCCTTCTTGATCTTCTACTTTTTTTTCTCCTCTTTCTTCATGGATTTGCCTAGATAAAATGACAAGCAAACCCAAGAAAAAAAAAGAAACAGTGAATGGAGGGTTGGGGGATAAATAAAAAGATAAGTATCTCATCACAGTGGCGATAATGTAGAACAACCACGCTTTAGATAAGTGACAGATGATAAGCAAGTTTGCTACCAAGGTAATAATGCAAGTAACCACACCTCAAATAAGAACTTAGAGTAATTCGCCAACTTGAAGGAATTCAAGTGATAAGACAATCCTTGAAATTCAAATCAAGAATCAACTTTAAATAAGTTTGATTAAACTCCAAATATAAAAAGAGAAACCCTAATTACATTAGAATTCGCTTACTTTATAGGGAGAACTTACAAGTATTAGATAAGGTATAGTAAATATAATACTTGAAATACTAAAGATTTATATTGGAAACTAGTTAAAAGACTCTTAGAATTTCAAAAGGCTCACAGAATTTTAAGTAATAATAAATTTAGTCAAATGGGACAATACTCCACTTAAGAAGATTTTCGTAGGCTGAAATTAGGACTCTACATGGTCAGTCCACTTATTTTTGAAAAAAAAGGGTTTGACCCAGCTTGACCTCTGTCATAGTAATTGGCCCAATATTTTCTTGAATTTAGTTGTCACTAGCTTATCCATCAATATCCACTTGTTGGGAAGGATTTGTCCTCAAATCTAGCGGATAAATGTTCCCTAGCATTAGCAAGGTTTTGGTATCGTCTGTCCATATTCTCAATTTTTCTCAACTATATGGGATAACCTTTGGAACTGTTTAGATTTGTAGCTCTAATAGATCCCGTTACCTGTTTCTTATAGCAGAAAGACTTGTAATGGTTATCACAAAAAAGATTTGATGTTTAGAGAAATGTTCTCTAGCATCAGCAAGGTTTTGGTATTTATAGGTAGACATACATCATCTGTTCATATTCTCAACTTTTCTCAACTGTATGTTATAACAGGTTAGGGGACTGTTTAGATTTGCTGGAATCCATGGAAAAAAGGGCTTATTGGACATGGATAATGTATATATTTTTATTTATATATACCTGTCTCTAGTGATTCTCCTTTCAAGTATTGTTCCTCTGTTTTTGTCAAGCCGATATTTTCTTCAACTGACAGGTTTATCACACAAAGTTCCCGAACACCTGCAAAAGTCAAAAGACTGTAAAAGAGGCAATTTGTTTTGTGAAATTAATCAGGAAATGAGCACATTTAACATGCTATTGCCTGCATGTGCAAGCTCACAGGATTTTGAAGGTACTGTCAATTTCGAAGGATTTTGTTTTTTTAAAATTGTTTTTGTTGCCATATGTAATTTATCACATATTGTTGTGATCTCATTAGCACATTATCCGCATAGGAACTTTCCAAGTTATGCTGCTTTTCAAATATGCTGGACCTGATTGCAAACTTTATACTACACTGATATCAACATGGGCTAACAGTGGAAAAGTTGTTGCTATGTTTGAAGTATGTTGACCGACCCATTCATACATCAATGAAACAACGTTTAAGTTATTATTTTCTCATTTATTTCTTTTGGGGAAATTCCCTATACCCTCTGGCCAATTTTTTTTCTTCCTTTCATTTTTCAGAAACTCCTATGACCCCCTTGTCCAGAAAACTTACTTTTTAATTTTCAGTACCCCTATGCTATTATAATAACAGCTGGTCAATAATTTTCATGGAATATGTCTCAAGTTGGATACTGGGAACTTCACTTGGATGCTCAGTTTTGTTGTCTTTTTGATGTAGGTGTTGTTGAAGAATGGAAATTTTCTCCCATCTATAACAGCCCTTGTAATATTTTGATGCTTTCCATACTCATGGCAGAGATTTGAGAGCTTCACACAAGAAGAAATACTAACTAGAGTATGTCCACAAAGCAAAAATAGCTAAGCTTTTAGCTGTTTCTTCTTCTATTTTACTAAAAGGCATCTACTAATTGCAACAACTTGAATCCCAACACAGGTGTTCTGTAGGTCAAACAGGCTCACGAGGTATACAAAATGCTCCATCAATATAATATAAAGCGCACTCCCGAAGTTTACACAATTGCTGTCAGTAGTTATAGTCAAACAGGGGATCTAGATTTTGCACTCAAATTTTATAATGATATGAAAATGAAAGGCTCGTTGCCAGATGAGGTAATTGTAGTACTATGCTCTTTATGATGCAAATACTTGGCTCTCATGGTCTTTGCTAATTTGCATTTTGATAGTTGGCCCTGGTTTACTTCTAAAGCACATTTGACCATGCTTCTGTGATTTTGAATTGACATAGACAGGGTTGGTTAGCCTGTTGGTTCCTTGCTACGGAGGTTGGGTCTCCTCTACGTAGGAGATGATCATATGGAAAAATAAGAATAAACGGTCTATGTTTTACAAAATGGATCAAGCCCAAACATACAAGCTTATCTTCTACTGGGAGACTGTTCGGGATGACACCATCCCCAATGTGGCTAGCCAAAGGGATTGCTGAACATTGTTCTTCGATTAGCATGCTCCAGAACCCTTGCTAATAGTCTTCTTTGATCATGATAAATCTAAAATGAGCATTTCAAACCAGAATTGGGCCATTCTCGTAATAATGCATTTCTTCTTTTTTTTTTTTTCTAACTTCTGGAAGTGTCAATTTCTAATGGTTTCCTCGGCCCAGATGAATCAATGCATTAATGGGGAGACGGCAACATCCTTCAAATTAAGGCTGTTCAAGCACTCGTAATGGGAGGATGTAATGGGTGCTCGTATGCTGTTTGACAGAAGGTAGCAGGCTAACAGCAGGTCGGTATCATTTGTGTACCCTGTTCTGCCAGCCTTTGCGTTTCATGTCATTTCTTATGTGCCTGCTTGTTTCCAATATACCGTCTAGCACTCGAAAGAAGTTGACCAAGGTTGTGAAATTCTTTACTTAGAAAAAGGAAAAGAGCTAGCACAATACAGGAATCTTAATCAGTTCAACGTCTCCATGGCTTCTCATTTTTCGTATTTTTAAATGCATTTCCTGTACCTTCCAGATTGACATTCTAAATGGCACTGGCTTTGATAAGAATGTTGGAAGTTTTTCACGGAGAGGCCTACCTTCGAAGTAGTTCATCACACGTGGTTTTGCCCTGTTTATGCTGCATGGGATATTATTTTATGTCGAGTGGTTTTTAATTCTAATGATAAACCATCTTCGATATCAACGTGTTACTTCAAATTGAGACATTAATCTTTCGATATTTGTTCCTCTGCTATATCTGCAATATGTCTTGAAAACCAGCCCTCTCAGAAACACAAGAAGAGCTGTGTTTCAGAAACGCAAGCTTTTCACTTTGGCCTGTTTAAGAAGACCCAAGGCCAAAAAAACAATTTGGTTTTTTCATTTATATGAATTTAAGAATCTTTCGCCGTCCGTGGGGATCGAACCCACGACCACGTGGTTAAAAGCCACGCGCTCTACCACTGAGCTAGGACGGCTGCCCTGCTTTTCTAATTATTTTTTATTACTAATATCAATGTTGTACTGTTGGAGTCCCTTCTGTTTTGTTTGTGAGATTTATTATTTAAAATAATATTTAGTTCGAAATCAAAATTAATGAATCATTTTTATAAATTAATAAATTTTTTATTAAAATTAATTTTATTTAATTTTTATAATAATTTAATTTAATAATAATGTCAAATAAGTAATATTAATTTTATAAAAAAAATAATTTCGAAAAATCCTAAACCTAATTTTGATCCTGTGGGTAAGGTTTCTCGGTTTGTTTTGGTTAAACTTCGTTCGAAGTCGATTTATCTTGAGCTGGACGAAATCGAATCAGTCGGTGACGTGACAACTGACAAGTCGGTTGTCGGGTCCAGTGCAGGTGTTCTGAAAGGAATATATAATATCCAAACGAGCTATTCACATTTCACATTTTACATGATAATTGTTTGGATAAATTTTGCCACGCCATCAGGCTGGTATGACAAAATTATGTATTTAAAATTCAAAAAATTGTCTTTTTTTATTTTCTCGACATCCAATATAATATCTCCAAATAAATGATTTATTATTTTTAAAATCTTAGATATATAATTTTACTTACGTCATAAAATCTATTCAAATAGCATTGTCCAATAGGATCTTTTCCTCAATTTTTTACGTTGACTTTGAAGACATAAGTTGACCATAGGATTCTACATCTGCATCGTGCGTACGTTAGCATTCTTAACCCAAAATGGAAAATATTAAGAAACATTACGAAACTCTTAATGATTGTTAGAAAACGATTTATCTCCCAATATTCAAAGCCTAGATTCCAAAGCAAATTCTCTTTCATGGCCAAAATCGCATATTCCTCCCAACGGTCCCTCAGAACGGGGCCCTTCCGATCATCCATCCAACGGCCCTCATTTGTTTTGTTTCCATTTTCACCTGAAATAAATAAATAATTATTTATCTCTGTTCTCCTCCCACATCGGAGATCTTGTGGCTATTTTTCATACCCAGGGATGAAATCTGGCCGGGCCAGTCTCGGGCTCTGTTGCCCGAGTCCGGGCCCATCATATTCTATTAAGGCCTAAGCCCGCGCTAGAGACCGGCTAAGCCCGAGAGTTCTAGCCCGAGTTCGAGTCCGACTGCATACATGAACATATAGACCCGAACATGTAAAATTTTAAATTTTTGACAAGTGAAAACTTTTACAAAGAATATATTGCATATTAACTGGGTCCTAATTTTACCAAGTTTTCAGGCTCGAGGCCGGTCTTATTCAATTCGGGCTTTGGAAACAAGGTCTAAGCCCGATCCGAAGCCCGAAAATGATCTCGAACCCAAAATTTACGGGCCTGGCTTTGGGGCTCCGTCTTGCCTGCCCGACGACCCTTTGACAGCCCCTATTTATACCCAAATCGCCATCTTCTCCATCCTCGCATCTCCACCACCGTTTTCTTCTTTGCAAGCCGAGGCACAAGATCAACATCGCATTTGGATTGCTAAGGATGATGGCGCGGGCATCGCTGATAGAACCTGATGGCGGCGCACTGGTCGAGCTGGTGGTGCCGGCGGAGGAGCGGGCGGCGCGGCGGCTGGAGGCGGAAGGGTTGCCGGGGGTGCGGATCGGGAGGGTGGATTTGGAGTGGGTGCATGTGGTTTCGGAGGGGTGGGCGAGCCCGCTCAGGGGGTTCATGAGGGAGGAGCAGTATTTGCAGAGTCTCCATTTCAATTCGTTGAGGTTGGAGGATGGATCCGTGGTTAATATGTCGCTGCCCATCGTTCTGGCGATCGGAGATGAGGAGAAGGAGCGAATTGGGGGTGCGCGGAATGTTGCGTTGGTCGGGCCCGGTGGGGATCTCGTGGCCATTCTTAGGAGGTTGGTCTGATTTGTGTTTTTTTTTTTAATTCGTTTTTGAGTTCTTATGGTGCGAAATGGATTATTATCGTTATTTTCGATTGCAAAGCTTTGGTTTTTTCAGAGATCTGAATTTGAGAATGTTGAGTATGAGTTTCTTCGGAAACTTATGCATGAGAGATATCAAGAAGCTTGAAAAACTAGAAAAGAAACCGTCTGAAGTTAGATACATCATATTTTATCCTCTCGGGTGCTAAACTAGTTGGTGAAAGAGTTTGATTTGGGAAATTTCTTAATTTGAATACAGATTGATAGAAAGAAAAGGACATCAGAAGCAAACAACTTTTTCTTTGATTTGGTTCAATTTTATGGTAGGTGCTAAGATTGTCTAAAAGTGGTAACTTAAGTTTTACTATTTATTACCAAGTCCCTTAATCTTCCTTCTCTAGGTTTAAAGTACAGTTAATTGTTTTTTCTAGGCGCAGAGCTAAGTGTCAGTATTGTTTTTGTTTCATTTAAGCAGAAAGCAATTGCATATCTCCTTAGTGATAGTTTAAAGTATTGCAAATGAATTAGCAAAAATAAATAAATAAAATAAATTATTGCTAATGTATATGCACGTTTCTTACCAAAGGTGTGTTGACATGCAACTATCCAGGATTGAGATATATAAGCATAATAAAGAAGAAAGAATTGCGAGGACATGGGGCACAACTGCTCCAGGATTACCATACGTTGAGGAAGTCATTAGTCCAGCTGGTAACTGGCTTATTGGAGGAGATCTTGAAGTGATAGAACCCATCAAATACAATGATGGTCTTGATCACTACAGGCTTTCTCCATGTGAACTCAGGAAGGAATTTGAGAAACGTGAGGCTGATGCAGTATTTGCCTTCCAATTGAGAAATCCTGTACATAATGGCCATGCATTATTGATGAACGATACTCGCAAGTGCCTTTTAGAAATGGGCTTCAAGAATCCAATACTTCTGCTGCATCCTTTGGGTGGTTTTACAAAGGCAGATGATGTGCCCTTAGATGTGAGGATGGAACAACACTCCAAGGTCATTTCAACTGGCTTAATGTGTCTCTTTAACAAATGTAATATCTTTTTCTTGTTTGTTGTCCAACATGTGTATGATTTAGCCTTTTCTTTTAGTCAGGTTCTACAAGATGGAGTACTTGACCCTAAGACAACCATTGCGGCAATTTTTCCATCACCCATGCATTATGCTGGTCCAACAGAAGTGCAGTGGCATGCAAAGGCAAGGATAAATGCAGGAGCTAATTTCTACATTGTTGGCCGTGATCCTGCAGGAATTAGTCATCCAACCGAAAAGAGGGATTTATATGATCCTGATCATGGGAAAAAAGTTTTGAGGATGGCTCCTGGCTTAGAAAAGCTCAACATATTACCTTTCAAGGTTGGTTTTTTACTGTGAAAATATTCTCTTCTTTTACTGAAAAAAATGCTTGTTTGACATATGTAACTCAAAATGAGATCATGCGACCAAATGTCTGACAATTAGTTCTCCAAAAACTGCATGATTTTAGTATCTTATCCCTCGTGGAAGTAAAAGCTGGATGTTTTTTTACTTCTCTATAGTGTGTCTTACTATTTCTTTGACATTATTCTCTTTAATGGTTTAAGATCTACCTATTCATTGTGTGTTTTATGTCATTTTACTAATTCTTCGGTATGCTTCCTGTCACATATGTTGAACTCTATATTTATCTATGCTCCTGTTGAAAATAAATTGGTTTGCTTTCTGTATCCAATTCTTTGAAGAATTATCTTGTCTAGCCAGCTTTAGTTTTATGATGCCAACACACCATCCATTCTGGAAAATAGACTGTTACAAGGTTTTATTTTCCTTGTATGTGATAGAAATGCATGTACAGGTGTTAAGTTACTTGTTGCAGACTCAGGCAAATCAAGTCTTAATCCTGTCAATATGTTGCAAACTGTTGATTTTACTAATTGTTATAGAGCATTTTTTCTATTTAAACTTTTTTTTCATGTAAAAGGGTAGATGGGTTCTCGCCTTATTGGCAACCACTATAATGTTCTCCAAGTTAATTTTTGTCCTTGGCTTATTTTTTGCTTCTTAAAAATCAGAATGATCTTACAATGCTGCTTAAACTGTAGAGAGAGCCGATATTGAATGTGTTACATTCAGCAAATTCATTGAGAGGTATGAAGTCATGTACAATGACCAGAAGTTATAGAATAGAACTGTTGTACAACTACCTGTTTAAAGTTTCAAACTGGTCTTCAATAATCTTTGAGATCAAACTTTCTGAAAGGGTGATTAGATGTAGTTCCTTACAGGATTAGTCTATTACTTCCCTGGTAGGTAACATATACTGTTTGTAATGTTATTGTGGTGTTCTCTTCCATTACGATGTTGAATTATTTAGGATGATCTTGAAGCCCATATAATGACACTGTTCAATTGACATGGACATGGAGAGATAATAGTATATTATTTGTCCATGCTTATAGGTGGCTGCCTATGACAAACAGGAGAAGAAGATGGCATTTTATGATCCTTCCCGTGCTCAAGATTTTCTGTTTATTTCAGGCACCAAGGTACACTAGACTTCTATTGTTATGACTTTCAGATAAAGCATGCCATTTTACTTTTCAATTATGTTTTCTTTCTATGATCACTAGAAAGTAAATGCCTTGTGGACTGAACTAATCCATTTCAATGTTCTTATTTCCAACTTTATTGTGACTTATATGTTGCTTTCTTCTACCACCCATATCCTAGATGCGGACATATGCAAGAAATGGAGAGAACCCTCCTGATGGTTTCATGTGTCCAGGAGGGTGGAATGTCTTGGTTAATTATTACAAGAACTTGCGAGCTGAAGAAACCATGCAACAATCTGCTGCTTTATCTACTTAAGTGTTCTATCAAACAATGGTTCTCCCAAGTTTCTGCAAGCCACCAATTCTTTTGATGATCTTCGTAATTATTAGGTATGAATATGATCATGCAAATTCTTTTTCTTTTCTTTTTTTGAGCTTGTATAGATATTTTGGCTGTTAATCTTTGATTTAGTAGCACATGAAGATTAGATAAGTTGTTTGTTAACATCTCAAAATGTATACAGGCGAAGAGGGATCAACTTACCTGTTGTTTGTTAACGTGGGGTAAAGATTTTGTGCTTGCCATACAAATTCAGCTTGCTCCTCAAGTTGGATCTTTCATATTGATAGTAAAATGCTTGCATTCGATTGATGACCTCCGTTTGTGCACGTCAAAGAATAGCTTGAAGGTGCGAGTCATGACTTGCTGTTCGTTTGGTCTTAAGTCTCTTGACAAGCCACTTGGTCCACTAAAATAGTTAATCAAATGAAAATAATAAACACGTCTGGTTAATAAAAGGCAGTTCCTGTGGAGCATCAACAAAGACGAACCCCACCATGTTCCTTAGTTTCTTAGCCAGTGATGATGTTCTCCCACTCAAACTTGATGCATTCTGCCTGAAACCGTGCAAACAAAGGATACTTAGCTTCATGCGGAGGTCATTACCTGCCTAATACTTAGCTTATGAGTAATTCATGCAGGTAAAGATAAAAATGGCTCATAAAACATGTTTCGTTTATAGAAGCTAAGGAAAATTTTGGTAAAAAATTAATAGCAACACCATCACAATCATTTGTAGGTAATAGGTTTCGGGGAAGAAAAGCATATCTAGCCGAGCTCACATCAAGACATTCTGAGCAACACATATATAGGGGATGAGCAACTGACGAGAGCAAGATGATAGGCAACGGTTAGACTTGGGGACGAAGGGCGACACAGGGTTAGGATTCTTAGGAATGGCCCATGACACGAGATGAGGATGTGCGAAGTCGAGGCATCCGACAATGGAACTCGAAGTTTGACCAATCGACAGTGGAGAGGTTTGTGCATAGTGGAGGATCGACATTGGGAATTTTATATTTGAGGAAGTTAGTGTTAGAGAACAAGGATGACTAGTATGTAAGATATTATTTTTTTATATACTAAAAAATTAAACTCTCCAACTGAAACTGAGCAAGTTGATTCTAGCTTGAGCTACTCGCACTATAAATTAAAAAAAAAAATCACTTTGATTAAAATATTCAAAAAATATTTTATTTTAATTTGATTTTACTATTTAAATTGATATTAAATATCAAATTATTTTAATTTATATTTATTTAGAAAATGTATTAAATTAATATAAGAATTTACTCATTTCTATGAAGGATTGGTAGTTTGTTGTTATAAAATTGAGAATTTAGAGTCCAATTTTGTCAAACCAACTGTTTGGTGATTGCAAACTACTATCTAAACTAAAATCAAATGATGTCCATTTATAATAATATGACCAAATCTATGATATTATAACCTAATATGATCAGAATATATCAATGCTCACTTACCTTTTTCCAATGATTCCAAAGCAATGGGATGGGCAATATTTACTCTCCAACCGCTCCTTCTATGACTTTTGTGCAACATTACAAAAATTCACAATGCATATTGAATATGACAATATCTAAATCCATTATATAGCTCAAATAAATACATATGTTGCGCTGCGGGTGTTGATGACTCAACAATCCTTCAATCCCGATTCTCATGTTTTGAGGATTCCCCGAATTGTTGTAGATCAAACAAATTGGGTGAATGAGTGTTTCAAACTCGGATTAGAGTTTGAGTTAAAGTAGGAATCCAAAGTTGAATTCAGACTTATAATTGATTTGTAATATTAGAAAATATAATTATAGTAAAACTCAGACTCAATAAGGATCTATAAATATATTATAATACATAGAGTTTAGGTGTGATGCAGTGCTGAGATTGAACTAGAGAAAAATAGAGAGAGAGAAATAGAGAGAATAGAGAGAAGAGAAAGAGAAAGTGTGTCGACTCTCGTGTGTGGATCTTTCTAGTGCTTTTCAGTGGTCTCTCGTCGTGATTCCTCATGGTGTTCTCTTAGAGACTCTTTTTGAAGGTGGAGGTATTGCCGAGACTTGATAAAAGAGTTTAATTGAGTAAGAAAGAGTGCAGTCTTTCTTGAAGACTATTGTAAAGTCTTTTGATAATAGATTCTTCGCTATCTTTTTTTTTTGTCTTGTATTACTTCTCATTTTTTGTGTTGTTTGCAAATGAGGTGATTCGTAAACCTTCCGCTGCGAATCCCAACATGAGTGGTCATTGGACTCTCCAGAAATTTAGTTAACTTGTGCTCCAACGCAGTCAAACGTTTCTCTATCTTGTTCAGTCAAGAATTGTTCTCCTCAAAACATACCCAACATACTTTCTTTTCTTTCTCAAACTTCTTTTAAATCTACTAAAAATCATGTTTGATCTTAACATTGTCTTTGTGCCTCCCAAGGCTCTTGGATCAATAACAGCAGCAACACTATAACTTCACACGGATCTCTCAAAAAGTGTTAGCATATCTATCACTAATGCTCCTACCGATCCTACCTCTGCTCCAAATTGTTGATATGTGGACAAAACGAGAGATATTTCTAAAAGGAGTGGCCCTAGTAGGTGTGTCTCCTCATCACTGAGCTAAAACATCATGCACTTAGATGAAATTATTACATTTCTAAATTATTCATACATGAAAATAGCACGTTGATTAGTATAGCATTATAATAAATACTTTCTAACCATTTTGAATACTATGTAAGTAAAATAAATGCTTACAACCCATTTTGATTAGATATGAGATATTTTAAATATTTTCAATGCAATCTATTCATAACTTAAGTATAATAAATAATACTAAAGAGGTTTAATGCTTAATATATAAAATATATATAATTTCTAATAATTTATTATAACTAAATCATAGCTAGTGATCGGTTAATAAACTATTCATTACATCTAGTGGTGATCATTAAGGAGGTAAGAATATTGTCTTGTCGTGGATAGACATCCAAATTCAAATTTCAAAGCAACCTAATTGCAAACTAGAAATACATTATCAACTCTAAAAATTCTAACGATTATCTCCATATTGGCATGCCATTAGGCGCCGCAATTTTTATAAGCAAGAATATAGAGGATAGACATTGAAGTAATTCCTCCTACACTTTGAAATCATTCTTTAGAATCACATAGAAAGTAAATGGGTGCATCCCATGAGGTGATCGACTTTCACATTCTCCTCGTTGTCCCTTATTGGAAGTCTACTTATGACATTGGGTACTCCTATTCATTAGCTAAGTGTATATTGCTGGAGCCAAAGTATAATTCTTCATTGTAAAAATGTCTTACATGCTAGAAGACCCAAGATGATGCATATATCCATGTATTTGAGAACATGATAAAGCCCAAGATGTACATTGGCAATATTTGTATAAAATATTCCTTCTTAAAATGTGTGTATTTTCCAACATTTTCTTATAGTAACTTTAACACATTATTCTTGTGCTTTTTTACAGAACAAAGTCTTTTGAAGCCCATTAACATTGTTCTACTTTTCACCCTCTAATAGAAGTTCTAACAACATGCACAAATTATTTGGCTTAAATTGAATGATCTTGCCTTCAAACATGAAGCCAGTTTCCATTTCTTGGTAGCTGAGAGTAACTTGTTAAGCAAAGTCTTTGTCCATGTCGTGAATATCAACTAATATGGAGAACATTATTGCCTCCAATAACATCTTGTGGAAACTAAATATCTTGTCATTCAAATGACCCACCATGGAATTCAAGTTTATAAAGTAGCTCCTATAAGAGATCAATATCTTTTCTTGTGTTATTGTAACTATAAAACATATACACACACATTATTATAAAGTTAAAATACAAACAATGCCATAAGTATATAATCAAATATCAACAAAACAATATCTTATATCCTTTATATAATCAAAATTTCTCTATTATGCAAATAAATTATTAACTACTCAGAATTGTATTGTTATATGCAAATATTTATACTCCACAATATAATACACAAAAATTATATTATTAATAATAATCAAACATTACAATTGTGAATATATATATATATTATTATAGAAGTTAAAATATTAATAATAAAATAAGTACATAATCAAATATCAAACAAACTACATCTTATATTTCTTATGTAATAAAAAATTTTCTCTTATGCATACAAGTTATCTAAATACTCATAATTTAACTATTAT
This sequence comes from Trichopus zeylanicus subsp. travancoricus, assembly GCA_005019695.1. Taxonomy (NCBI): domain Eukaryota; kingdom Viridiplantae; phylum Streptophyta; class Magnoliopsida; order Dioscoreales; family Dioscoreaceae; genus Trichopus; species Trichopus zeylanicus. Next base: position 476,202 of record RXID01014489.1, read on the forward strand.
ATACAATTAGCTTACACTTTATAATGTAATACATAAAAATCATATTATTAACAATAATCAAATATTACAACTATGAAATAGATTACATACAAATTATTAGAGAAATTAAAATAGCAATAATAACATAAATACATAACCAAATATTAAATAAACTGTAACTTATATCCTTTGTATAATAAAAAAATTTATTATGCATACAAATTATCAAAATACTCATATTTAATTGGCATACACAACTATCTTACATTACACAATACAATAAAAAAATATATTATGAACAATAATTAAATACTACAACTACAAAATAAATAAAACTATATAAAAAAATATACATTTTTAATACAAACAAAAATAAAATGTAGCATCCACAATGCCAATAATTAATTCAGAAAAACCACCAAAATTATTCTTTCTCAAATAAATAGTCCTAAAATTTAAAATCAAACACACATCTTGATCCAAATTTATAATACAATCAGAATATCTTCCTTCAATTGATCAAACTAACAAATTAAACCAAAAAAGAAGGAAAAAACCAATTGTAATTTTACACATTGTTGAGGATGTCGTTGGATGGAAGGATTGCGTGCTAAAAGGATGTTGCTCCTACGAGAGAAAAAAAATCTAGAGATGTAAATCTGAACCATTGAGCCACCAATTTCCTTTCCTATTCTCTCCTCTCCCTGAACCCTATTGAGTCTGGCTCCCCTCCATTTTCCAACTTGTTGTCATTCAAGACTAATTTTTTAATTTAAAATTAAAATAAAAAATTATATAAATGTAATTTAACAGCCGTTGCAATTATTTTTATCTAAATATAAATTATAAAATATAAAATATTAATAAAAGTGTAAAAATATAAAAATCAAAAGAAGCTTTTCAAAAATTTTTAATATATGTATTTTAATACTCATAAATGAATTTAGATATAAACATTATATTTTTAAAAATTTTATTTTATTATTTAAATTTTTTCATATTTTTAAAATTTTTATATTTGTTTAGAATTTTTTTGATTTCTTATATTTAATTTTTTAAAAAGGTTTTAGGCCGAACACGATCACATAAGTTCGTGGGCTATTGTGAACCATGTCCGACATGATTCATTATAATTTTGAAAATTTATGATAACGAATTATATCATCCGACGTGATCTATTTTATACTTTTAAAAAACACAAAGTGCCATAGTAGCAAATTGAGAGTGGGAGTAATAGCCAAAGCAGGGACATGACCAATGGGAGATGATAAGAGAGGGAGAATGAGCCAAAAAGAAAAAAAAAATTAAAAATATTTTATTTTCAAAAATAAAATGGGATAAAATTGTAATTTCATGTTGTTTTAAACACCGTTCGTTAATAACAGGACCAACAGATAAGTGTTGTCACATTTCAATGGCCAACTAGTAATTCAAAAAATTGGAGAAAATTTTCAAGAAGGCATGCGATGTTTTCCCAACTTTAAATGCTTCTTAGTCATGGAATAATAAATACCAATTTCTATGCTTTTTTTTATAATTATTCTTCATGCTTTTGCAGCCGCCTCCACCCAAGTTTCAATATCACCGTTTTGGTTTTGGGTCGGGGATGCCCAAAATCGGATCATTTTAGTTTTGCTTCAACAATATTTCAAGTTATGATCACAGTGGTATATAATATGATATTTAGTGCTAAAATTTATCAAAAAAAGCAAACAATTATCGCCAATTATATTTTAGTACTTAGACGGAAAAAATTCATTTTTAATCCTTTCAAGAGTAAACAGAACTGAAACCAACTCACGGCAAATCACATGGCTAGTTAGCGATTGCGAACAACCAATAAAAAAAGAGTTAATAAGGTATAACTTCTCAAAATTTTTTCAAATTTTAAATGTTATATATAACTCTTTAACATTTTGTTAAATTGCTTATTTTCTCCCAAATTTAAAACTTTGTATATAATTTCTTTAAATCTTGTCAAATTATATGTTACTTCTTTAAATTTTAAAAATTAGATATTTTTCTTACAAATGGAATATATTACAAAAAATATGATTAGAATTAAGAATATTTGAAGAATACATATTATTTAATGTCATTTAAACTGAGCTAAAAAGACGAAAATACTTTTGACTTGTTAGATAAGATTTTGGTGGTTAGGTTTTTATTACAAAAACTCTCTCTTATTTAGATGAGAGTTTTATCTTATATTAAATTTTAACCCAAGATGTAAAATAATCATTTTGATATTGATATATTTTAAACTAGTTCAGGTTGATCTTAAATTAAATTTAAACTTAAGATATAAAATAATAATTTTACCTTTGATTTGGTTTAAATCATTTTTAAATAAAACTATAACTCAATCTAGGTCATATCTTGGGCCTAATATGAACTATATTTCGAGCCCATTTGTTGATTCTAACAATAAATTTATATTTGAGAAAGTTTTTCCAATATATCTAATAACTCAAAAAATGTATAATTTTTCAGTTTAGAAGAGAAATATATATGAAAAGAATTCAAGAAGTTATATATAAAATTTTAAATTTCAAGGAGAAATATGTGATTTATCAAGATTTCAAAGAGTTATATATACTTTTTTATGTTGGAGGAGAAATATGAAGTATAATAAGATTTTAATGAGATATATACAATTGACCTTAAAAAAAGAGTGATTTGCATAAAACTCTTCATAAATTTACAAAATTACATATAATTTTTTCAAAATTTAGAAATTACATATAACTTTTTAGTTTTCATTGTCATTGCAAATAAGTCACTATCGTTTATCTTGATGTTAAATTATGATCAATTTTTAACCAAGTTTGGATCGAAATTCTTCTTATTTTTTCTATATCTATGGATTATCTACTCTTTTCTCCATCTCTTTCTTCCCCTCTTCATCCATGCCTACCTTGGTTCTCACTGATATTTCATAAAACATTAAAATCAACATACTCCATCAAATTTCTATATGTATAGACATATAAAAGGAGAAAGTGACGATGTGTAGATCTTTTTTGAGTTTGTAGCAAATCATGAGGTCATGGATGATAAAAGCAATATTGAAGGAGGAAGGGTTAGAGCAGAAGACGATATAGAGGAGGGAGGAAAACACAAGGAGGTTGAAGGAGTAGGCATTGATCATACTTGTGAAGGCAAAGGTAGCGGGGCAAGACAATGAGAAGAAGATGAGGTTAGCAAAAATTAGAGGTGGTGTAGGAGGCAATGAGTTGGACAACAACAATTGAGTTGTGGCAAAAGACTAAAGTAATAGTCTAGGGAAGGATTCGTTAGAGGTGGTTATGACCGATAGATAAGATAGAAGATTTCAATATTATCAATGCTGGATAAATAAATAGAGGATGAAATATAACAAAGCTAAAGTATAAATTATATCAACATGATTTTTACTTTTTGTTTATCAAATTTGGACAATCAAATTTATGTTGTTGGACCATCGATTTTTTATATGATCTATAGTATCGTTAAAAAAAATATTTGTGAAATAATTTTTTATAAAAAAGATATATATAATATAATTTATTAATTATATATAAAGTTTAAATTTTGGAAACAAAATTAGTTATTTAAATAGGCGAAACAATATCCACGTGAAAAAGCAACGGACAAGTCTACCAATCGCGAGACGGCCAAAGAGGAGAGAAAGACGAGGCAGAAAAGAAGAGGAGGAAAAAGATGGGGGATTCGTACTGCTCGGACTGCAAGCGAAGCACGGAGGTGGTGTTCGACCACTCCGCCGGCGACACCGTGTGCTCGGAATGCGGCCTGGTGCTGTACACGCACTCCATCGACGAGACCTCCGGGTGGCGTACGTTCGCCAACGGGTCCGGCGACAACGATCCCGCCCGTGTCGGCGTCCCCTCCAACCCCCTCCTCGCCGACGGCGGCCTCTCCACTGTCGTCATCTCTGACTCGCTCCCCTGCTCCTCCCTCGGCCGATGGCAGAACCGCAGCTCCAACCCCGACTGATCCCTCATCGTCGCCATTCGCACCATCGCTACCATGGCCGACAGTTATTTCCCTTTTTCATTTCTCTTTTTTTCTCCCCTGATTTTGGTGATTGGCCTCGATTTGGGACACGAGGTGATCAAGGCTATATCATATTTTTTTTCGCGGACGAGATTGATGTTGGATTGAGTTAGCCATAGCGAAGAATGTGAATCAGGCATTAACTTTAATGGTTGGATTGTTTTTTAGTCGGTTTTGATTTCCAAGTCGACTTCTTTTTTGATGTTAGTGCAGATTTGTAGATTTCGGTTTGGATTTTCTAAGAATTTTCGATGATGTTCAGATGGAGATGGTCGTTCTCGGTGATAAATGAATTGACCATGGGGATTGTAGAAAAGAGGGGGTGCTTGAAAGACCTGAGAATGATGTGTTTTGAGGAATTGTATTTACCAATTTTAGTAACACACATTTGTCCTTAATATTCGGATAGTAAATTAAAAAAAACCCTTATTTTTGGTTATTGATTGCCTAAGGATTTCAAACAAGCTGTTGATTGTATGTTGCAATGGTATAGTATCAAAAGCATTGGAAGTTAGGTTGCCGTTTTTGAATGAAAGCTGGTTCGGAAAGGTTTTGAGTCATTGTTGAATTCATATATCTGGGCGTCAGGAATGATGAAGCGAAATTTAGGTTGTGCATTCCAACTTATGCTTATGCTATTTTTTGACTTTGCTATCTTTAATTGTCCTTCATCTTTATGTAACATGTTTTGTTGCTACATGTCACTTTGCTGGTGTTTCATGGGAGGTTGACTTGCTTTCAAGGAATAAAAATGCATAAACTAACATGGCTGCAATGAATTGAATTAAGTTGCAGAAAACTTTGAAGTATCCTCTGTTCTATCTTATTGAATATAATTCTGTTTTTATCTTTGTGAAGCTATGCTGATATTCCTCTTTACGGAAACTATTTTAAATGCCTTGTAGCCACTATTATTCTTAATTTTCTTGATTAATTTATTATAAATGCTTGTTTCTGGAACGGATCTCTTAGTTCTCTTGTCTATCTTGTACAAATGCTTATATTTGTAACTATATTCGATTCAGAAAAATCCTACTTATGAAGAATCTAACATGCTAACAGTATTTATGCCCTCTCATATCTTCATCTGTAGCTTCCCATGTTCCTTTTTTCCACTGTAGGAAAATGGTGATGATTTACTAGCTTGGCAGTTGACTTGTTATGTGCGACTCCTGCCTTGAATGTGTGAGTTTTGGTTTGAAAAAAATAATTAAAATGATGGCATACAACCTTTCAATTTCTCTTTATTTTTCGTTACAATGGGTAATGGTCAATTCTGCACAACACATTTGGATATTTTCTTCTAAATTGTCCTGTTGTTTCTACTTATATTCTCTAACTGGCAGTCATGGTGTGTTCTTTGAAGGATTGAGCTAATAAAATATTCAAGAGAGTGGAAGATGTGAAATCCAGTAAAGGAAGAAATCAAGATGCAATTTTGGCTGCTTGCATATTCATTTCTTGTCAACAAGAAGATAAACCTTGCACATTGAAGGGTATTGCTTGCTTATGGCTTGTATTTCCTTTAGTTTTAGTTATGGTTTGATTTATTCAAATCCATCAGACATTTGTTCTGTTGCAAATGGAGCTACAAAGAAGGAGATTGCTCGTGCCAAAGAATTTATTGTAAAGCAGCTTGAAATTCAGATGGGTCAGTCAATGGAGCTCGGCACTATTCATGCAGGAGTTTTTCTGGTTAGTTTACACAACTTTGGTCAATCATTTTTATGCTAAAAAAAAGGGTCAATCATTTCTTGCTTAAATTTTGTTTAGATCTTTTTTCTTGTGTTCTTTGGTTGTTACCAGTAGTGGTATGGTTCATGTTGAATATGTTACTGATCATTATAATTGAGTTTTCAATTTTTCAACATGAAAATTCAGGGACGTTTCTGTTCTCATCTTGGTATGAACCACACAGCACTCAAGGCTGCTCCAGAAGCAGCTCAGAAATCGGAAGAACTTGATATTAGGTATGCATTTGGATTGCTTTATCAGACTTGTCAAACTACTTTTTTACAGGTTTTTCTTTTTCAAGCATTTGTATTTAGTTCTGGTTACCTATTTATATGATCCTGCTGACTTCTGGAGAACTTCCTTTACCTGTATTTCTTGTATTATCCATGTGATCCTTTATTATCTAAAATTCCCTATCAAAAGCTTTGGCCTTTTTGAAGATCTTTAACTTTTGATATTTCAATTCACAAAGGCTGCCTTTTGTAGTAGGTTTTTAGCAGAATGAATGAGTTAGGGCTTTCAGTGGCCTTTTCTCACCAAACCTTCACATAATATTTTATCAATTATCAGACTCAGAATGAACTAAGAACATTATCTAGAGTGCAACTAAATTTAATCCCTGCTGCTTGGAAGATACATTATGTAAATATGTGTGCCCAATTAAACTAGATAATGCATTCTTGGCATTGCAGTGTCTAAATTTACCTGGTTATTGTCTTTTACGACCCAGTGTGGGTCAAGTTATTTTCTCCATTTAACACAAGATTGGTACTAGAGTTGTTTTTTAATGAACATTATATGGCTTATTGATTTACTGTGGTGTTTAAGTTTTGACTAAAGCAAATTTCTTTTGTTTAGATCTCAATCTATGAAAGCCTTTTCTTGCCCACCTTTAACCTATTGTTGGGATGATTACTTGGTTGTCTGCTAAATCTACAATGTTTATTGTTCAGTAATAATAATACATGTTTATGAATTTGTCTTGTTATCTCAGGCTGAGCCTTGTTGATCGATAAGCTTGTTTATTTGACCTTGATAATGTAACTGTAATTTGAGTTTGAAACATCAGTGTTATTACTTGGGGATTATTTGTACCTGTAGACAAAGCAGAAGACTAGAAGACTAAGCTAATTCTAAACTTGTCTTAAGTTGCTTAGATTTCAACTAGAATTAGAATAAGGTGCAAGTATTCTAAAAGACAGGGTGATTTGTCATGAAACAAGAAGTGTAAGTGCAGCAAAACATGGCTTCCTGCTTTTCTACCCCAGTTTGCTTCTTTGATGTCCATAGTTCTTTTTCATAAATCTCTATCTCAAGTACTAAACTTCTTCTTTCATGTTCTTGTGTTTTGTTGACTAACTGGGTTGGGAGATTGCTATCACTTGATTGCCAAAATGGCTTAGTGAACTAAAGTTTTCCTGCTTTTGTTGGTTAATTATATTTTGCTGTCTATGAGATGGAGAGCTTTGCATCTCAAACTCTGAAATGACAAAGAGTGGTTTATATTTCATTACTTCCCCTAGTTATTCTGGGACATCTTACTATTTCTCTGGCTTGCCAGAAATGATATTTCTCTTCTGTTTGCAGGAGGAGCCTTTTATCAATTGCTGCAGCTGTCATTTACATAATAAGCCAACTATCCAAGTACAAGATACTTCTTAGTGGTTGGATTGAAATCCTATGTAGACTTTATGCATTTGCAGCTTCCACGACATCTCTTTTAAGCCCCGGGTTCTTGCAGGTACCTCTGTGGCTACTGAAGTGGCAGAAGGCATAATCAAGAATTCTTACAAAGATTTGTTTCCCTATGCTTCAAGGCTCATTCCATCCTTCTTCGCTAGCGAGGAAGACCTAAAGAGCCTACCCAGCCCATGATACTCTTGATTCTTTGATGGCAGTGCCCTTATTTGTGGCAAAGCTCCATCAGGAAAAGCTGTTTTGATGTTTCTAACTGATTGCTTGCGAATACATTTTTTTGTTCCTTTAGATAACAAGTGCCAATGAATAAATTGAGACTAACAAAATCAAAAGGGTTTGTTGGTCTAAGTCGTAGCTTGTTTTCTTTTATATGTTTATTCATTTTTGGTATGCTTCAACATAACTTATCGTCGTAAATTTGTCCTGGCATCAAGCCAATCATTTTATTTCTATTGCATGCCATACATTCCATCCTATGTTTTCTTTGTGACCATTCGTTGTGTTTGTTTCTTGTTGCAATATGGGCTTCAGTTTTGCCCTTTGCAATATTGGCCTTAATAATTTGCTCATCTACAACACACTTCAACAGAATTTGCTGTCTTCTGTGCTAATTTAGAATCTGTGGGTGTTGCCTAAGCTATTGATTTTGATCAGAAGCCCTATATTTGATAGCCTATTTGAGATCAAATATTTATTTCTTTTGACAGATTCTTGCACCATTTACAGAACAGTGTGTGTTTGCTTTGGGAGCTTGAAGTTTGTTCCGGTATGCATATTGGGTCCTAAAAATTTGGGAACTGCAAAATATTTTTTCCTCGCTTGTTTGAGATACATTCAGCATGGATGTAGATTACTTGTTTGAAGGTATGTGATTGTTCTTGTAGGCCTGGGACATTCATGGGAGCTTGTTGACAGCTTTGGGAAATAGGTTGTACTTTCGTGCGCAATTTTTTTACTATTATTATGTCAAGAGGTGAGTTGAATTTTTTTTATTTTGTGCAAAGAAAAATAAGTATCAACAGTATTTTTGCAAATAAATAAAAAAAGTTCATTTTTTTGTACATCAGTCTGTTTTGAGTGTTGATGGTGGAAATCTACTGTCGTGCCTTGGTTCCAATGTTGGGCGAATTTGAATGCACATCAGCCTGCTCCTTGTTGTTAACTGAATAACTTGACAGCCATATCTAGATTTCTCTTCTGGGTATTGGAGATAGTTTTGGAAGAGTTGATGTAGTTCAGGGTTGATACATCATTTTTGCTTACTGCACCTGCTCGATTTTTGTAGACAACTGATGGAGCTAATTATCTGATTACGAATTTACGACAGTTTTATCATAAGTTGTTTTGCTTGAGTTGCCAAAAGTGTGAATGACTTTGCTGTGAAGCCGGAAAGACAAATTTTAAATGCATTCTGGTCATTGAATAATACAAATTTAAGCTGTTCTTCAATTATTCTTCCTGCCTTTTGTACTCACACCCAACCGAGGTTCAAATCACGGCCTCATTTCAGGGTTGAGAGATGGCCGAAAGTGAAATGTCTCGGATTTGGTTCTATGGTAATTTTACGGATTTTTGCAAATGCCTCCCTTGATATTTTGGTAAAAAAAAATTTGCTTAAATCCGACGGGTTTTAATAAGAAATGTGCTGCTAACATCAGCTAAAGGTCATTAGACATCGAAAAGCGCGATATGTCGTTTCCCCACTTCCTGTTTGCCTTTGCTTCTTCGCCCTCAATTTGGAGCTAGGGATCGAAATTTCATAAGAATCGATGAGAAAATTCTGCAATCACATGTGGCTCGCTAAAGTTTGAAGAGCTCCTTGGCGTAAACCGGTGTGCTTTCACCCATTTTTCATTCTATATCACACAAGAGCCTGTTTGATTTGGGACTAAAAGCCGAGATAATTTCGTTTTGAAATAATATCTTTAGTTTTTAATTTTAATTAAAATCGGAATAATCGGTTCGACTGAAAAAACAAGATCACGCTCTCCAAAAAAAAGCGTCATCCAATTATTGGGTCCTTCAGTCATTCATAGACAAGTTTCAGCTTCAATGATCAACTTGGTGACCAGTGGAGCACTAGCCATGCACATTCTGGCAACAACCAAAGGTTCTCTTTGGTTTCGTATCGTGATCAAGATCAGTTTATTTTAAAATTATTTTTTTAAAAAAATTAATATTACTTATTTTATATTAATATTAAATTAAATTATTATAAAAAATAAATAATTTTTCGAATTTTAAATTATTAAAACGTTAATTTTAATAAAAAAATATTATAAAAATGATTCACTATTTTTGATCTTGATTCTGATATCGATACTGAACCAAATGATGCCGAAGGTTTCAAAAAATATTTGTAATAATGCCATGATTTTAACATGGTATGGCTCTTACTATCATCTTCTCATGGGTAGACTGTTTGAATTGAGATCTTCTTAAGAATGATTCTTTCATTTTTTAGATCGCCTCGTTTTGTACCGACGCGTCTAATTTGTATTAGTATTGTTGGAGAGCGGGTCCACTCAACCGATCCCAAAACCAGTTCAAGACCAATTTAGGCTAAACCCAAATTACGTCATTACCCTCGTCAAGTCAGTATTCTCGCAAGGCTCGCAATTGACATCCTTCTTATTTTTAAGTAGAAATGTCAAATAAATTACATCGAATTAACGCAACTCATTTTATTGTGCCATCAAAATTATTGCAAATCATATCGGACATAATCTGCAAATTTTTTGAACTACAAGCACAATCCATAGCCCACATGTTTGTGGCTTGCCGTGCCACCTAGCTCGATTCCTTATTTAATCAATAAAAGTTTTTTTAAAAAATTTAAAATTCTAAAAAATCACAAAAAATAAGAAATAAGAAAAATAAGAAAATCAAATAAAAATTTAAAAATATAATGTTAATATTTAAATTGATTTATCGATATTATATTCATCATAATTAATAAGATAGTTAAAAGAATGTTTGAATGGGTTTAAAATACATATCTGTATAACTGTATTTGAAACAGAAAAACATAATTTTTTTTAAACAATATTTTATTATTTTTAAATTTAAATTTAGGTAGAAAGTTGTTCGGAGTCTCTTTTTAACCAATTTTCAAATAATTTTTATTTTCCAAATTCAAATTAAAAAATGTAAGCCATCGCTTTGATAATGGATTAATTTTTTCAGTAAAAATTAATATAAATATTTTACACTACAATTGAATGAAATTATTATAAAAATTAATTAGTTTATTAAAATTCAAATAATTATAAGATCAATTTTAATAAAAAAATGTTAGTCTATAAAAAAAAATTACTAATTTTAATCTTAATTTTAGTTTAAATTTTATTTTATTACCAAACGTATCGTAACAGCTCCCTATCAAGTGCTCCAATAAAAAATAGCTTCAATAGAAAGAGAAAATTTTGAAATTTTAGTGAATCGGGCAGTGTCGTGTGCCGTGTCCTGTGGGTTTTGACAAAGATCCGAGTACAACCGATACATATAGATAATGTCAGAGCAGCCTATATGCCATGAGCTCGAAATTACATCACCGTTCGCGAGAACAATAGTAAAAAAAAACTTGATCTTAATTACATGATTTATATAGTCTTTAAGACTAACATTGTAATTTCACTTGCACAATCTCCTATATTAACATTTAATATCAAAATTACTGTACATAAGAATATTCTAATCATGAGTATCCAATGCTAGAATCAAATTTTTCTATAAGTCAGCGACCATCGATCAATGCAGAATAAATATTGAACTGCATATGTTGCTTTTATATTTGATATGCATGAGGCCATGGGAGAACATAATTCCCGTAGAAGCGATGCTGATTGTCAAGAATTATGTCGCTAATGTATTAGCGGTACTTGTTCTCAAGGTGAAAGGGAGCGTAGATTCAACTTAACTGCCGGAAGCCTATCTACGATACTTGGAGTTTTGGGTTTCAAAAAGGAAGGTGTCTAGGAACTCTTTGATCATTAGAGTACTGATGGATATTCTTTTTAACTAACAAGTAGAAGCTATGTATCACACCCGTTGTGAGTGGTAGGTGTCACCACAATGAAATCATATAACGGACCTCATGATCTCAGAGGCAATAGAGTGCCTTCAGCGTGTATGTGCACGGACAGCACACATACGAGCAAACAATCAGCTATGGTGGTCAGTGCCATTATGAGGAGTATTATGCGAGGGAGCGCATGATCATGCGAGGTGACGGACTGCCTCCAACATATGTGTGTGAGGGCAGCACACATAGCAGCAAAGTGACGGCGTCACGACATGTTCGGATGGAGACCCGAACAGCCCAAACAGTCCTGTAGAGTGAGCAGCAGGACAGGTTGGCTAAAGTGAGTTGCAGGAGCATGTGAACAGCCTGAACACTTGGCGTCACAGGCTGAAGACACGTGACTGCAGGTTGGAGAAACCAGAGCTGCAACTGTCAAGGGACAAGTGGCCAACAAAGAGGCAATTGAGGGCTCGTGTGACAGGTGACAGCAGCCTAGACAGTCAACTAACTGCCAGGAAAACATGGCCTTTAGCGGTTGAACTACAAGGAGAATATTGTGGAACATATTATCCATGATCTCCAGCAGTTGCTCACAGCCAAATATGTGTACTATAAATAGACTAGGGGGTCTATTGAGTTGGAGACACATACAGGTAGAGAGACTTATAGTGTCATTCCGTGTTAAGAGTTGTATTTCCTTTTATGTGAGCAATAAAAGGTTGGCAAGGTTGCTGTACTTCTCTTCTCCTCTATACTCTTGTGGGCTTGTACGAGTTTGGCGGGCTGAGGTGGGCAAACTTTGGCGCCATCAAGGGTGAAATTTCAGGGTAAAAATTTGCCGGTGTGACAAGTGGTATCAGAGCCCGGTTTGGTGAGAAACCGGATCAGCGGAAGCCAAGATCAACAAAGCCATGGTGACGTAAGTGGAGCTTCAGGATCGGTTGATTCGCATCGAGGAGATGCTGGGGAATCCTCCAATCGAAGATGCGGGAAGCTTATGGGCGCAGTTGGCTTGGCAAGAGAGGCAAAATGCTGCTCTCAAGGAGGCCCTTGCGAGTGAGGTGAAAGATGCAGAGGAAAGGTATGCTGCGATCATGGACTCCATGAGATCAAGTCTAAAGTCCTTGGAGCAGGACTTGATGGCGGTGAAGAGAGCGGTGACAAACTCCATTGTTGAAGGCGGAGCTCCTTCAAAGGTAAGAGTTCCAGAACCCCATTCCTTTAATTGCTGCAGGAATGCAAAGGAGTTGGAGAACTTCTTATGGGATATGGAGCAGTACTTCAAGGCTGCTCACATTCTGGAACGGGAGAAAGTCACCATCACCAGCATGTACTTGAGTGGAGATGCCAAATTATGGTGGCGTACCAGAGCATCGGAGAATGCTCGAGCTGGGAGAGCTCAGTTGGAGGATTGGGAGATCCTCAAGAAGGAACTAAAGGAGCAGTTCCTTCCATGCAACACAGGGTGAGTCGCGTGAGAATCCCTGAAGAAGCTGCGATATTCGAGGACTATAAGAGAGTATGTGCGGAATTCAGCTCCCTCATGCTCGACATCACCAACATGTCCGAGGAGGACAAGTTGTACAACTTTCTTTCTGGCTTGCAGCCGTGGGCTCAAGCTAAACTTCGACGGCAAGGAGTGAGGGATCTTTCTTCGTCCATTGCTTCTGCAGAAGGCTTCGTGGATTTCAAGCTGACAACAACCACCAAAATGGTCACGGAGGGAAGGAAGATGGGGCATGCACATAAGGATGGCAAGAAGCCCGAGGGAAAGAGCAAGAAGGTTGCGGAACCGAGTCAATCCAAGTTGCAGCCCACCAACAGAGAGCAGAGTTATTTTATATGCAATGGTCCTCATCAGGCAAGGGAATGTCCAAGGAGGGAAAAGCTATCTGCTCTAACTCTCAGGGAATCTGACGAAGAAGGACGTGGTGCGGCGGCAACACCACGCATGAATCCATTGCAGCTACTCAACTCAATGACGGCAGAAAGGCAGTCGCCTTGCAAAGGGTTGATGTATGCATCGATGCTACTAAATGGGAGGCTTGTTTTGGCTATGCTGGACACAGGAGCGACCAACAACTTCTTCTCCCATAAATTGGTGAGTGAATTTGGTTTGCAGGTGCAACCAAGTTCATGGAAAGTGAAGGCGGTAAACTCTGGGCCAACTCCGATTCATGGAATGGCCAGCGCAACCCTCAAAGTTGGAGCTTGGGAGGGAGAGATCGGTGTGACAGTCTCAGCGCTTGACGAGTTTGAGTTTATCTTGGGGATAGACTTTTTCGTCCAAGCTAAGGCTAGCTTGGTGCCTCACTTATCAAGTATGCTGATTTCTGCGGAGGAATCACCATGGTTTATACAGGCAATGTATGGAGGGAAAACTACAGCAGCGGGTATGCAGTCTCCCCAATAGTTGAAAGCAGGTCTCAAGAGGGGCGAGACCACCTATGTTGCAGCACTGATCGAGATACAACCGGATCAGGTCGTGGAGGTACGTGATGATGTTGCAACTACCCTGGTGGATTACGCGGACGTGATGCTACCAAAACTGCCCAGTGAACTTCCCCTTCGGAGGGCAGTTGATCACAAGATTGAGCGGGAACCAGGTGCTGAATCTCCTGCTCAGGCCCCTTATCAATTGGCTAATACATAGCCTTTGGAGCTGAGGAAACAGCTCAACGGACTGTTGGATGCGGGAGTGATCCAATTGTCAAAAGCCCCATATGGCGCTCCGGTGTTGTTTCAATGGAAACAAGGTGGTTCATTTCAGGGGTGTATGGACTATTGAGCGCCAAACAATGTGTTCTTTTGGCTTAGAGAATACAATCTCTTCATAGAGGAAGAGAAATGTGAGTTCTATCGGGAGCGACAGAACCAAGTAGCGGATGCATTGAGCCGAACGGAGGTGCAACGCTACGTAGCTACGCTGTCCACAGTGCAATCAACCCTGCTGGAGAGGGTTAAAGAGCAAGCCGACGCAGACCCAGAATACGTCCAACTCAGGGGAGAGGTACGTGAAGGGGTAATTAAGAGTTATTGGCTTGAAGATAACTTATTGTATGTTAGAGGCAACAGGTTGTACATCCCGAAGGCGAGAGGGCTGAGGCGTGAGCTGCTGCGAGAGACTCACGATCCTCAATGGGTAGGACATCCTGGAGGGCAAAGGATGATGGCAATCTTGTCCAGGTCATACTATTGGCCAAAAATGGGAGAAGATGTCGAGATGTACATCAAGACTTGTCTTGTGTGCCAGCTTGACAAGATGGAGAGGAAGAAACAGGCAGGGCTGATGCAACCCCTGCCTATTCCGGAGAAGCCATGGCAGTCCATTTCCATGGACTTTGTTTCGGGCTTTCCCAAAGTGGATGGGATGAGCTCAGTGCTAGTCGTCGTCGACCGACTCTTGAAGTATGCGGTGTTCATACCAACAACACACGCATGTCCAGCAGAGGTAGCAGCTGGGCTATTCTACAAGCATGTGGTGAAGCACTTCGGTGTCCCGAAAGACATTATGAGTGATCGAGATGCTCGATTCACGAGCAGGTTTTGGACAGCACTCTTCAACTCGATGGGTTCAGAGTTGAAGTTCTCTACGGCTAATCACCCCTAGACGGATGACCAAACGGAGAGCATCAATGCCTTGGTGGAGGAATACTTAAGGCATTATGTGATGGCCAGCCAGCAGAATTGGTTGAAGCTGTTGGACACAGCCCAATTTTGTTATAACATCCACAGGTCGTCGGCTACAGGAATGAGTCCTGCAGAGCTTGTCATGGGACAACAACCTCTCACTCCTCTCGAGTTGGCTCAATCGACGGACTAAGGAAAGTGCCCTGCTGCATATCGCTTCGCCAAGAAGAAGGAGGAGCTGATAGAACAAGCTCGGGACAGCTTGCGCAAGGCAGCAAAACGCATGAAGAGGCATGCGGATGAACGAAGGTGTTCATTGGAGTTTCAGGTCGGGGACATGGTGCTGCTGAAACTCACTCCACAAATATGGAAGAAAATCAGCAGCAAGACCGTACATCGTGGGTTGGTACCAAGGTATGACGGCCCTTTCGAGGTGATGAAGAAAGTCGGGCAGGTTGCTTACCGGTTGAAGCTACCCGACAGGCTGAAGGTACACCCAACGTTCCATGTAAGTTTTCTCAAACCTTTCAACAGGGACTTGCTTGGAGATAGACAGCAAGTAAGGAGAGCTCCACCAATAGTTCGAAAGTAGTTCGACAAGGAGGTCGAAAAGATCCTTGCACACCGGACTATGGAGCAAAGCAAGAAGAATCGACGGACTGATTTTCTTGTCAAGTGGAAAGGTGGCAGCGAGGCCGATGCCACGTGGGAGCGGGACTCTACACTATGGCAGTTCGAGAAACAAATCAAGGAGTACATGGACTCTACTTCGACGAGGACGTCAGACTCTCCTAGTGGGGGTGGTTTGTCACACTCGTTGTGAGTGGTAGGTGCCACCACAACGAGATCATGTAACGGACCTCATGATCTTAGAGGCAATGGAGTGCCTTCAGCGTGTGTGTGCACGGGCAACACACATACGAGTAAACAACTAGCTGTGGTGGTCGGTGCCACTATGAGGAGTATCATGCGAGGCGACGGACTACCTCCAACATATGTGTGTGCGGGCAGCACACATAGCAGCAAAGTGACGGCGTCACGACATGTTCGGATGGAGACCCGAACAGCCCAAACAGTCCTGCAGAGCGAGCAGCGAGACAGGTTGACTAAAGTGAGCTGCAGGAGCATGTGAACAGCCTGAACACTTGGTGTCGCAGGCTGAAGACACGTGGCTGCAGGCTGGAGAAACCAGAGCTGCAACTGTCAAGGAACACATGGCCAGCAAAGAGGCAATTGAGGGCTCGTGGGACAGGTGGCAGTAGCCCAGACAGTCAACTAACTGCCAGGAGAACATGGCCTCCAGCGGTTGAACTGCATGGAGAACATTGTGGAACATGTTCTCCATGATCTTCAGCAATTGCTCACAGCCAAATATGTGTACTATAAATAGACTAGGGGGTCTATTGAGTTGGAGACACACATAGATAGAGAGACTTGTAGTGTCACTCCGTGTTAAGAGTTGTATTTCCTTTTATGTGAGCAATAAAAGGTTGGCAAGGTTGCTGTACTCCTCTTCTCCTCTATACTCTTGTGGGCTTGTGCGAGTTTGGCGGGCTGAGGTGGGTGAACCTTGGCGTCATCACGGGTGAAATTTCAGGGTAGAAATTTGGCCGTGTGATACCATGCATTCACAGCTAACCATGTGCAGGGACAGCAAATTTCGTATCACCTTGCTAGTCCTTATGCGTTCAATTCTACACTCTGATCACACGAGCATGTAAACCAATTCAATGGACTTACATTTCCATTCCCTGATTCATAGCTATCACTTGTAAACGATTGCAAATCTCTCTCTTCTTTGTTGCATGAAGTGTTTGTTAAACATGACTCGGAAACTGTGAATCACAAAATGTCGTTGAGCTCGTTGCGATTCTTTGAGCATGCTTAGAGCCCTAGCTGCACAGCATCTAGGTGACTACCCTGGTAAATTCTCTTGTATATGAAGTATGTACTGATAATTTGTTCCCTATTTGGCTGTGGGTGCCCAACATCTAAGAGATATCTTCTATATGATGGGTCTTTCTGATAAAGATATTGTGGTTCTGTCTGGTGGTCACACCCTGGTGATGATTTACGCAACATAGTGAATTTGTTTTAATTATCATCTAAAAGGAAATCTTGATTCAAGCTTTCCTACACAGGGTAGAGCTCATCGTGAGAGGTCAGGTTTTGAAGGCAGTTGGACAAAGAGAGCCTCTCAAATTTGATAATTCCTATTTCATGTAAGGCTTGTATATAATTTCACAACTGCATCAATTCAGAAACAATTCTGTGAACTCATATAGGATCCCCTGTATCAGAGAACTGTTAAAAGGAGAAACGGAGGGTCTCTTGAAGGTTCCATCTGACACGGCTCTCGTAAAGGATCCTGTATTCCGACACTATGTTGAGCTCTATGCAAAGTATTGTCTCTCTCTTTTTCTTATCGATGTTGTTGAGTGTCAGGCGCATCTAACTCAAGAGACTGACCACTAATGTGTTTGCATATATGTAATCTAAATTTGTTATGCATTCCAAAGATACAAAGATATTTTTATCCATTGTAAACATTTTTGAAAGCACAGAGATGCAAGATTGATGAAATTGACATATACCTTTCATGGTCTGTTTCTGTTCTATTATGCGATTCCCACGCGCATGTAATTGATATGATTCACTTGATGTTCACAGGATGAGGATGCCTTCTTCGAGGACTACGCAGAATCACACAAGAAGCTTTCAGAACTTGGATTTACTCCACCAAAAATCATTTTCACACCAAATCAAATGTCAAGGTGCAAACTATATTAGCGCAAAGTGCTCTCGGAGTCACGGTTGCTGCTATTGTTGTTACTTTGGGCTGCTTCCATGAGTTATCTAGGAAAGGTTAAATATATTGTTATGTCGTGGAGTTCTAGCATGTCAGAAAAGAACTCAATTGATGTAAGCCACTAATGTGCAATATTTGGTACTACAAATATCATTGCAAAAAACAATAAATAATGCTTGTTGCCCACTGCTGATGCAAAGCTCACATGAGAACTACTCTAAATATAAGAAGTTTGTGAAAAGGAAAATGAAGAAGAACTAAATTGATTAGGCTGCATGAAAGTGGTGGGCGAGGCAAGACAATATTGCAATGAATTCACTGCTGGATGGAACTTAAGATGAAGGACATGAAAGCATGGCATTGGTGCAATCTCAATCTCTTCTGCATGGCAATCTCCGTGAGGGCAGTAGCTTATTTGCTTCTATATACATGTAAAATATACAAACAAAATCAATATTCGCAATTCAAGCATGCCTGGTTTGGCATGGTGATGGATACTGAACAGTTTCAGGGCGCCCCCATTTGGTCAGAGGGGGACTCTCTGCTTACAACAAATCAGATTATGTAACCACGAAGTTTGCTGGTAAAAGACAGTCTCCGACTCTCCTCTTTGACTTACAGTCAATTATCGGTTCTATTCCACACTCTAAGATGAGACATCAAATTCCGGGAGGGAAACGATGTAGCAAACTGGATTGGAAGCTATGGTTGAGACTAATGCAGAACGAAGTCACCTATCTGGGAGGTGCAAATTCTGAACAACTGATGGCAGTTGATCAACCGGGTAGACATCCAGGATACCACCATGCTAGATATTTTACTGGTGTAGTGGCAAAATCTAGAGAAATGGACAAGGGCCATGGTTTAATAGGAGCTATAAATATCCGAGTTTTGATTTTCTATAGGTATATATGCAAGGATTTTTTTTTATGGTAAATATGAAAAAATTCCTTTATTTATATTAAAAAATATATGAAAATGTTTTGTAGTCGTATTTGCAAAAGAGGCTCCAGTGATCAAGAAATCATGGAATGAATAGAGCAAAACATGGCCTGTAGATGAACAATGAATTATCTCAGAAGATTGAGGGAGTTGAAGTGTTATTCCGCAGCCAGACATCAATGAGTTATTACTATGAACAATTTGTAAGTCGCGTATGAGAATATAGAGCAAAAAAAGTCCATGTGCAAGTACATATAATGGTTTTGAACGGGTACGTATGCAAAAGGCAATTACTCGATTTGTATTGTAGGCACGCACCAGGAAAAAAAAAACAACAGCGTCTCTGATTAAAATCATATATTAATTCAAAAATAGAAAACGAAAATGGCGTCGCCCGGACTCGAACCGGAGACCTTCAGTGTGTTAGACTGACGTGATAACCAACTACACCACGACACCTCGCACGCCTCAGCTCGACAAGAGAATTACACATTTATGTTAATTGGTAATTACCAGCGAACTAATCGGATTATTATGGCAGTTATTTTCTAGATTTAGCAAACCTGAAAAATCCTAAATATCCAGCCAAGCGCGCGGAACTTATATGCTAAGCTTCCGTATATATAACTTCGGGTGGCTCATACCTAAGCCCAAATCCGTCTCGATCTCGTCTCCTCTGATTGCTCCAAGATTCAATACTTCAACAATGCCATCCTCGCCTTACCCCGCCTACACCTTTGCTCGCCCCCATTACGCTTACCACACCACCAAGTGTGAATTCTAATTTTGTTTTTTGATATAAAATTTGCGGGAAAAATAAATTTAAAATTAAATTAAACGAATTTATGGGATCTGAAATAAAATTCTAAAATTTTTATGTATAATTTTCAGTTAATCTATTTTGAATTTTTATCACTCTTTGATAAAAAAGAGATAAAGAAGAGAAAAATTTTCAAATAAAAAAACTGCTTTGAACGATTCAAAAACGAAGGAAATAGAGAAAAATTTTGTTTTTCTCTATTTTGGCTTTTTACAAAAGGACCCCTCAAATCTATTATAATTATAAATCAAAATTTTATAATTACAAATAAGACCAAATATTTATAAAAATATTCAAATCTCAAATAATTCAAACAAATCAATTTAAATCCAGATTTTTAATCGGATTCAGTCTCATAAAATTTATCCTCCTCTAACCAGGCAACCTCAGGATGAGATCAAATATTGAGTATACTATAAAACGTTTTGACTCGTCATGGAACACCCAAATAAGTAACAAAAAATTTGACTTTGTCTATATTGTCATCCATTATTATACAAATATCAATCAGACAGTTAAATTTGAGCCACTCAGTATATTTCCAAACTGTCTGACCCAAATTGCATAATTAAATTTATTTTAAAGATAAATCAATAAATAGTCTGTAAGATCATAGGACTAATAATTTTTCACTTGGCCTATAAATCAGTTTATTTATACATATATAGGTAGATGTATACCAAAATAATTTTTGAAAAATCAATTTTTACATGAAATCCCAACTGTGCAATTAAAAGATAATAGACCATACCACTCTTCCTTAGTAGTCCCCATACATGCTCAACTATGGATGGATGTACACTAACAATATACCAACTCTTTTCATGTCAAAAAAAGTAAAGTACTACATCAGTTGAGTTGAATAACATCAAATATAAGGATAGACAATATGCTCGTAGAATAAGACATACAATAAAACATAATGACAGTGAGAATTCTTATACCTTTTCCATTGATGATCTACTTGTTTCGTGCTTCTTTCAAAAATACATCACTTATATGTACAAATTTTATTGAGGACATCCCATAAGTGCTAATGTATTTCATCTAGGTGAGAGGTATAAAACGGATATGATGCTCAGTCATATTTTCACCTCAAGCATTTCAGAAATTACCTACATATGATCATTAGGTCTTTATGTAGGTGGTCATCACTAATCTACTTAGTTATCCACGATATTTCCAAAGACTTCATTTTTCAAATTGAAAGATTAAAATAAAATACATCAATGAAATTATTTCGAATGGAGAAAGTAATATTTTACTAATAAATATATTGTAAATAGATAAAATATATGTAACAATCAAAACATGATATCATCCTTACAAACTATCCCCATACGATTGACATGTTTTTTAAATATTTTTACCACAAGACCTTTAGTTATTGAGTTAGCCAGATTATGTGTAGAGGAAATCTGTAAAATAATAATATCTTTTTTCTAAATTTTTTCACGAACATAATGCAATTGCAGTTCAATATATTTTGTTTTGGAATGACATCTAGCATCCTTAGCGAGAGATATAGTTGCATCATTATCACATACTATTTGCATTGGTCTGTCAACATGATCAACTTCTTGGAGGTTAGAGAGAAAATATTTCAACTACATAACATCTTTACTGACTTTACAACAAGATATGTACTCTATCTCCATAATTGATAAAGCAATAGTAGTCTTCTTCATACTACGCCATGAAATAACTCTCTCTGCTAAAGTAAACACATATCTAGATGTTGACTTCAAACTATCCTCACATCCTTTTTAATTAAAGTTTATATATCTAAGAACATTTAATAGTTTCTAACCATCAAATAAGAGCGCATAATTTTGGATTTTCTTTAAATAACAAAAAACTTTCTTAACTGCTCTTCAATGAGTTATTTCTGTATTACTTTAATATCTACCAAGAAGTTCCACAACAAAAGTAATATTTGGATGAATACAGATCATCAAGTACATCAAACTACCAACAACTGAAGTATAGAAAATTTTCTACATCTCCCGTCTTTCAATTTCATTCTGAGGATATTGCTAAAGATTAAGCTTATTACCTTTAACTATTAGTGATTTTCTAGCTTTACAATTATTCATACCATATTTTTGAAGAATTTTAGCAATATATGTCTCCTGAGAAAGCCCAAGTAATTGACGCTTTCTTTCTTTATATATTTTAGTACCCAAAACATACGAAGTATTGGCAAGATTTTTCATTTCAAAGACTATAGAGAATATCTTTTTAGTCTTTTTGAGAGAATTCAGTTCATTACTAACCAATAAGATGTCATCAATATATAATATTAATATTTAAACTTACCCCTATTGACCTTCAGGTATACACAATTATCAGTTATATTATCCCGAAAGTCAAATTTTGTAATTGCCTCATGAAATTTCATATGCTACTATTGAGCAGCTTGCTTTAAATCATAGATAAATTTATGTAGTCTACAGATTTGTGTTTTGTCACCTTCCCTAACAAACCCTTTCATCACCTTTCCTAGCAAATCCTTCAACCTGAATTATATAACTTTTCTCTTCAAGAATTTCATTCTTAAATTCTATTTTAACATCCATCTAAATGAGTTTATAGTCATAGTATGCAACTAATGTCATAAAGATTCTTAATGAATCTTTTTAGAGACTAGAGAAAATGTCTCATCATAATCAATTTCTTCTCTCTGAGTGTAACCTTTAGCAACTAATCTTACTTTATACTTGTCAACTTTACCATTGGCTTTTAATTTAGTCTTATAGATCCATTTACAGTTAATTAGTTTACAGTTTATAGGAATTTGCACTAGAAACCAAACCTCATTTTTCTAAATTGAGTCAATTTCTTCAATCATTGTATTCGACTATAATTTTGTATTCTCACTGCTTATTGCTTCTGAAAAATTCAGTGGATCATCAATTTCTGTGATCAATAACATAGGTATCTCATTTAAATTGTCTGAACTTTGAATATGTATATTTTTTAATTTTTTCTAAATATGTAATGTAGTCATCTGATATAGTTTATTAATGAATTTTTCTAAATTTTTCATCTGACTGGTCTGAAACAACCATTGGTGCTTCATCTTATTTAGCTGTATCAGACTTATCCTCAACTTCAATTCTTTTTCTCTTACTTTCTGTAAAAGATATATCTTACTCAATAAATTTTACATCTCTACTTTCAAATATGGAACCCTGAATATAATTATATAACCTATAATCTTTAGATCTTTTCAAAAAATCAATAAACTTACAACTCAAACTCTGAACTACAGTTTTTGGCATATTAGATTCAACAATTCTAGCTTTTGCATCAATGCTCCAAATTATAAGATGATTTAGACTAGGTTTTTTGCCAAACCATAACTCAAAGGGAGTTTTAGAAATAGACTTAGATGGTACTCTATTTAAAATATATGTAGTCATTGTTAGTGTTTCATCCCATAAAAAGTCTGATAATTCACTGAAAATCAATATACATGTACAATATCCATCAAAGTCTTGTTCCTCTTTTCTGCTGCTCTATTTTGCTTTGCATTTTTTTAGAATAGTTGTATATGTAATAATTCCATGATCCTGTAAAAAGTTTCGAAAAATATCTGAAGTGTATTCAGCTCTTCTATATGACCTAATGGCTTTAATCTTTCTACCCTGTTGATTTTCAACTTCAGTCTTATACACTTTAAATATTTCAAAAACATCCAACTTTCTGTGTAGCAGATATATATATCCATATCATAAATAGTCATCAATGAATGTTAGAAAATACCTCTGGCAGATCCTTATGGCTACCCCATTCGGACCACAAATATCTATATAGATTAAATCTAATAAATTATTAGACCTTAATGTCTTTGGAAATGATGCTCTTATTATCTTACCTTTAATACAATCCACACAGACACTAAAATCATCGAAATTTATATTCTGCAGAATTTCGTTATGGCAGAATCTCTCCAATCTATCTCTACCAATATGACCTAAATGACAAGACATAAACGAGAAGAATTCTTATCCAACTATACATTCAGATCATAAGAAAATATATGTCTGAAATCAATATTATAGTACTATACTACATAGTCAACTTTAAGTTCCACATGTAATTTATATAAACTATCAGATATAATGCCAATAGCAACAACAACACTATCATACATCAGAGATATACAGTTTTTGCCAAAAATAAAATAGTAACCAGTTTCTGTAAGTCTGGAGACCGATAGTAAGTTATGGATGATAACTGATACAACAACTGTATCTGATAGTAAAATAGTATGACCACCATGGAGAACCAGAGTGTATGTTCTAATATTAACGACCTCAACTCGCTCATTGTTTCCCATAAAAATATACTTCTCTTGATCATTTGGTTTCCTTAGGTCTAGAAATCCCTGCATAATAGTTGATATATGGATCGATAATCCCGAGTCCACAATCTATGCAATAGGAGAAACATCAACATAATTTGACTTAAAACTAACCACACATTTTAATTTGTCTTGTTTCTTTCCCTATAAGAACTTCAATTTGTAATAGTCTCATACAAAATGCTCTTTCTTTCTGTAATAAAAACAAACCTTTTCTTTAATTGAGCATATGTTTTTCTTTTCACATCATCCTTACTCTTTATAAATTTCTTCTTTCAAATTTGCTTCTTGAAGGGCTTTCTAGATTGAGAATTAAATTTTTGTTTCTTCTCAATCAGATTTGTTGATTCAATCTTAATAAGTTTAGCTTTAACAACTTTCTTTTTTCATCCTTTGAGATGCATTGATTCAGTAATTCATTCATCGTCCAACAACGATCATGTGTATTATAATTGATGATAAAAGTCTCAAATGATGCAAAAAATGAGTCCAGTATATAGTATGTGATATATTCATCATCAAGCTTTAAACCTAAACTTTTTAACTCATGTGCAATTGAAAACATTGCCAAGATATGCTCTCAAACATTCACATACTCAACCAATTTTGTATTATGGAACTTACGAGTCAAAGATAATTTCTTGGCTTTAGAGGACCCAACAAACCTATCATGAATACTCTGAAGTAATTCTTTGGCAGAATAAAGATATGATAAACCGGCACGAATTGTATTAGAAACTATTTTTCTGATTATCAATTTTACTAATTTATCTGCTTTGTGGTATTTTTCAAACTGACTAGACCCAATAGACGGTTCAGGAGTGTCAAGAGTAATGTCAAAAATTTTAAAATACCAAATGAGCCTCTAGTTCACTTCTCCAAGTCGAGTAATTTGATCCATTTAATATCTTTCATACTATAAATTTTACAATATATAGCTTAAATATACAATAAATATATTTTAATAATAAATAATTCATGATTCCATTGATTCAAATAGGGATTATCATTGTGATATTATATTAGCTCTTTTGGAAGACTAGCACAAATCACAATACCCCACAAATCACCAGCAAAATCAAAATTGGGATTAAATTATGATCTTATATTACCTCTTTTAGGAGAATAATATAAATCATGAGATCTCACCAATAGAATCCATAATAATTATAATAAATAATAAAAGTCCACTTTGACTTTCTTTTATTGTTACAAATAAATTTTTAAAATATTCTATATTTATTTCTTCTCTACACCAACTCAATCTCTAGGTCAAATTGACTATAGTTAAAAATAAATACAAAATAATAATATTATAAATCAAAATGACCTTAAAATTTTTAGAGAAATATTTGGTTATTTTAACTCATAAATATACCCACGAGTAAATAATAATAAAAATTTATTTTCATTAACTTAAATAATTATTAGTTTAATTAATCAAAATTAATAATCTTGATTAACATAAGCATAGTGCCGAGATTGAATTCGAATTGTAATTCAATTGAAAGTGAGTTGTATTGAATTGTAATTTTACATTAAAGCCCTCTTAAATTTTAATTTATAAAAAATTTCAAAAATTTAACTGATTCAAGAAAACTTACAATAAATCAAAATTTTGTAATTCAATATCAAAATTTTCTCCATCAATATAATTATAGATACCAATAGACTATTCAAAACTATTGTCAGTTAAAACCTGAGATAAAAACTCAATTTTTTTCAAATTGGGTTTTAAGAAATTCAACCAAAAAAAAATTATAACTCGATTTTTCATGTACCAACCATTAAAAGTTGGCTATACCAATTATGGACTTTAATTTTAACTTTTGATGTAAGACTCGCGAGAAAAACGAGTTTAAAGTTGAATTAAACGAATTTACATATCTTAGGGCCTAAAGTAAAATTTTGAAAATTTTATTTGTAATTTCCAACTGATTCACCTTGAATTTTTATCACTCTTTGATTGGGAAGAGTTAAAGAGAAGAAAAAATTTCAAATAAAAAAGAAACTATTTCGAACTTCATTCTATGTTGTTTCTCTATTTAGTTCTGAATTATAATTGTGTTTAGATTTGGCTTTTTACAAAAAGACCCTTCAAGTCTATTATAATTACAAATCAAAATTTTATAACTATAAATAAAGTCAAATATTTATTAAAAAAGTCTAAATTCTAAATAATTTAAATAAATCAATTTAAATTTAAATTTTTCGTCAATTCAGTTTCATAAAATTTATCTTTCTTTAACTAGACAACTTCAACGTAAAATTATATGCTGAATATATTGTAAAACGTTTCAACCCATCAAGGAATACCCAAATGAACACACATATAAAATTTAGTTCTGTTTATGCTATCATTCATTATCATACAAATATCAAATCACTCACTATATCTTCAATTGTGTGATCCGAATTATATAATTAAATTTATTTTAAAAATAAAATAATAAACAGATTACAATGTCATAGTACTAACTACTCCTCGTCGACGTCTTCTACCACCACCACCACCACCAAGCCGGAGCTGAGGTCTTGGATTTATCCCAAGGTTCACATGAAGCTTGGGATCGTCCACGCTCGCTGGTGTGCTCGCCCTCGGTCGACGGCCACCTCACTGTCGAACGCTCCTTCAAGATGGGCAAACGGGTAGATCTCGTAGAGATGGTACTGGGCATCAAGATCTGTGCCGACATCCTCGTGGTGTAGACCGAGGGGGCAACCACAGCAGCCCAAGATTCATCTCCACAAAAATACAGATGTGATGACAGACCACCAGTTGACTCCTGCTCTATTTGTTTCGAGGGTTTCAACTGCACGGAAGGGATCGAGATCGTGTCGACGCGGTGTTCTCATGCTTTCCACGGCGACTGCATCCAGGAGTGGCTTCAGGACAATGCATCCTGCCCCATCCGTGGCTCTACCGGAGTCTAATCCGGTTATTTTTCATCTTTCACAGACGTCTTGTAATTTGAAAGTGGATTGGGCCGTGACGCTCCGTGTCTTGTGAATTCCGACAAAGGTCCGACCGTCCGAGCACGACCCATACATATAGATCATGTCAAACCAACTTATACGCCATGAGCTCGAAACTACATCGCCATTCGCGAGGATGATGGTAAAAAAACTTGGCCTTAATTACATGATTTATATGTTTTTAAAAACTAACATTGCGATTCCACTTGCACAATCCCATATATTAACACACTATTAATGTGAGATTAATATTGACATTTAATGTTAAATCACAATCCATAATAAATATTTAATAGGAATATCACTAGAATTAAATTTTTTCCATAAGTAAAAAGTAAAAAAAAAGATATTTTGGAATTTTCTTTTTATATTTGTCCTACGATTACCTCAAACCTCACGTCCTTTTTTTCAAGTTACACCAAATTTTGTCAGATATCTGGGTCTCCTAAAAAAATAACAGAAAAGGTTTTGCATTTCTTTTTCAAACACCGCTGTTATACATACACATATTCAAAGTTTTCATTGATTTGAGTGTCAAAAAATTTTTACACAAGCTTTGCTCCCAATTTAGACTTAAAATTAAATTCCACCTCGAACGGAAGCATTACGATTTCCTGCTTGATCAAGCACAGGGTGATTTCAATCCAAACGAAACTTAAAATAATTGAAATTGCATCTTATCTCTTGTATTCATGTACACTACCGCAACATATCTTAATTTTTGATAAAGAATATTATAGCATACCAGCGGTTTCACTTGTACCTTCTTAGTTAGCATGCAAACTTACCTAAAAGAATATCCTCAGTGAATCGAGCTTTTTATGCTGCAATAAATTAATTACAGTAGCTACAATTTTATCAACAACACATTGGATTATGACTTGTCCGAACCGAAACCAAGACCAATAGTCGGAACCCACGTGAAAGTAAAATAAAGGGTTAACGGCATTTTCATATTGCATGGCAAATGAGATTTAATAAATTACATGATCATAAATTTAATTTAAGAATAAATTAATTTCTTTGAGATTTGCGATGCATTTATGCCGAATTAAAATTTTGGTCATATAATTTTTTATAAAAAAATTTAGTTAATAATTTTGGTGAGAGACCCTAATTCTATTTCAAGTTTTTTTTTTCATTTTTTTTATTTTAAATTTGATTGAAAATAGTGTTAATTATTGTCGAAGTTTGTTTATTTTTTTAACAAAAAACTCTAATTTGGTGTTTAGATAAAGACAATAATTAGTAAAAGAAGGTTTTTTACACCCTCATAATTTTGTAATATATAATTTTAAAATATGGAAGACGAATATAGAATTTCTTAAGGTTTCCATGAGTTATATAAAATATATATATATATATATATATGGGGGTTTTGGGGAACGATAGCAACGAGAAAAGCGACGAACTCGTCCACGAAACGCGAGTAAGGCAAAAGAGGAGACGAGAGAAAGAGGAGAAGAAGAGAAAGGAGATGGGGGATTCGTATTGCCCGGACTGCAAGCGGAGCACTGAGGTGGTGTTCGACCACTCCGCCGGCGACACTGTGTGCTCGGAGTGCGGCCTGGTGCTGGAGGCTCACTCTATCGATGAGACCTCCGAGTGGCGTACGTTCGCCAACGAGTCCGCCGACAACGACCCCGTCCGTGTCGGCGGCCCCTCCAACCCCCTCCTCGCCGATGGCGGCCTCTCCACCGTCGTCATCTCCCGCCCCTCCGGCGGCAACTCCGACTCGCTTCCCTCCTCTTCCCTCGGCAGATGGCAGAACCGCAGCTCCAACCCCGACCGATCCCTCATCGTCGCCTTCCGCACCATCGCCACCATGGCCGACAGGTTCCTTCCTTGTTTTTTCAGTTCCTCTTTTTCTCCCCCAATTGCATGGGAATTTGAGCTGAAATGGGCGATCGGTGTTGGTATTCGGTCGGGGCGAGGTGCTTAGGGAGAGAGCTAATGTTTTGTCTGATCGAGATTGATGTTGGATTGAGTTAACAACAGCGAAGAATGTGAATCACGCATCTGCTTTTAGCGGGGATTGAGTTTGCAGTCGGTTTTGATTGCCAAGTCGACATTTTTTTTTTCGTGTTAGGGCAAATTTTGTAGGTTTCAATTTCGATTTCCTTGCTTTTGTCGATGATGTTAGGGTGGAGATGGTTGCTCTCTCTGTGATGGTTGAATTGGTTATTGGATCGTTTGAAAAGAAGGGTGCTTAAAATACACGAGGATAAAGCGATTTGAGGAAAGGGATATCGTCAATTTTAGCCAGACAGTTTTTTCTTGATTATCCAAGTGGAGGAAAAAAAAAACTCATTTTGATTCGTCATTGCCTAAAAATTTCAAACGAGTTGTTGGTCATTTCTCTTAATGGTTTAGCATCAAAAGCAGATAGAGCTTTAGGTTGCAGTTGTTGAATGAAAGCTGGTGATGTTATAGGTTATTAGTGTCAAAGCAGCATCTATTTGGAAAGATTTTGAGTCATCTTCATGTTTGCATATCTTGGCTTCAGGAATGATGAAAGTGAAATTTAGGTTTCTGATTTCCAACTTATGCTTAGGCTATTTATTCTGTGACCTTTCCATATTTAATTTCCCTTCATCTTCATATAATATTCTGTGACCTTTCCATATTTAATTTCCCTTCATCTTCATATAATATTCTGTGACCTTTCCATCTTTAATTTCTCTTCATCTTCATGTAAACATGTTTCTTTGCTAACTATCCCTTTGGTGGTGTTTTATGGGTGGTCGTGTAGACTTGTTTTAAAGGAGTCAAAGTGCTGAAATTGACATGCTTTCAACGAATGTAGTTACAGAAAATAGTGAAGTAGATTGAAAGATGCATTTTGTAATTATATTTTTAATAATTATGGGACTGCCGATATTCCTCCTTTCAAAGACTACTATATGTCCTTCTGTTTTTTTTTATTATTCTTGTTTATTACTTGTTTTAGGTAGTACTGATCTTGTTTTCCTTTTCTTTTCCAGGTTGGGTCTTGTAGCCACCATTAAGGTACGAAATAACATTGCATAGTTGGTTATGGTTGTCATTCTTTATTTTTTTTCATGTGATTTATCTGGAAATGCTTTTTTCCAGGATGGGTCAGAGCTGGTTGTTCTCTTGTCTATATTTACAATTGTCACTGCTGACACTCCTTGTATTATTTGAAACTGAGTGATCTCACAGATATGTTTTCGTCTAAAATAAGATAGCGTTTGAGACATGGCAATATATTCTTAAATGCATTTCAGGTTTGATGTTCTTTTGAGTCTAGAAATGATACTGTTCTACACAAACGAACTTTCGTTATATTTGTATCAGGAAAATACTCAAATTACTGCTAGAGTCATTTTTTTGTTTGCTATTAAAAATTTTTCTGTAATAGAAAGTTGTTACAAATGAATATTGTTTATGG
This sequence comes from Trichopus zeylanicus subsp. travancoricus, assembly GCA_005019695.1. Taxonomy (NCBI): domain Eukaryota; kingdom Viridiplantae; phylum Streptophyta; class Magnoliopsida; order Dioscoreales; family Dioscoreaceae; genus Trichopus; species Trichopus zeylanicus. Next base: position 506,651 of record RXID01014489.1, read on the forward strand.
TCCATTAATGGACAATGAAATCCAAACAGGTATCGATGTGTTAATTGGTTTGCTTGGATACATTATTCATGATGATGGTAAAAATGCTATTCTCAATTGTTGTTGTCTGACAAAGTTAATTGGGGCCTTATGCTAATTGGTTTTTGTGATTAATCTGGACATTTCCCTTTTGATATTTGTTTCTTATTTCATGGTTGCTTGACTTATATTTGTATCTGAGTTTTGTTCAATTGAGAAAATCTGTTTACAAAGTATATACTGTAATAACAGGATTAATGTCCTTTTTTTTCTATCTTTAGTTTCCCATATTTGTTTTGCCAACCGTAAGAAATAGTAGCCAGGCACTGGCCTGGTTGTTACATAGGACTCCTGCCTTCAGTCTCTGAGTTTTTGTTTGGAGGAATAATTCAAGCACTGGATACAACTTCCATACTTGAGGTTACCATTTGTTACTTATTATTGTTGAAGTTCGTTTTAGTTTTGTTACAACAAGTAATGGTCAATTCTGCACATGGCATATTTTGATATGATGATCTTCTTTCAAATTGTCGTGTTGTTTCTGTTTACATTTTCTAACTGGTATTGTATGTCCTTCAAGGATCGAGCCAATGAGATATACAAGAAAGTGGAAGATCTGAAGTCTATTAAAGGAAGAAATCAAGATGCAATTTTGGCTGCTTGCATATACATTGCTTGTAGACAAGAGGATAAGCCTCGCACAGTAAAGGGTATTGTTCACTTAAGGTCATATGGTTTGGATCTTCTCTAGGCTTTAATCATGTTTTGATCTACTCAAATTCATTGAAATTCTTCAAATCAGAGATTTGTTCTGTCGCAAATGGAGCTACAAAGAAGGAAATTGGCCGTGCCAAAGAATTTATTGTAAAGCAGCTTGAAATTGAGATGGGCCAGTCAATGGAGATGGGCACCATTCATGCAGGAGATTTTCTGGTCAGTACCCCACTGTGGTCAATCCGTCCTTTTTTTGTGTTGTATTCTTTGGATGTGATATGGAATATGATTAGGAAATAGTAATAATTTATAATTGGGTTATCAATTTTTCAAAATGAAAATGCAGAGACGTTTCTGTTCTCATCTTGGCATGAACAACACAGCAATCAAGGCTGCTACAGAAGCAGTTCAGAAATCGGAACAACTTGACATAAGGTAACATTTGGATTGTTTTAGCACCAACTGCTGAACAACTGTATTACAGGTTGGCCCTTACATGAACTTTGGTATGTAGTTCTGATTTCCAATTTGTGTGATTGTCACTTGTGGTGAGCTTTCCTTTTTCTTTTTTTTTTTTTTTTTGTTTGAGAAAGTGTCACCTCACAGAGAACTTTCTTTATGTGTATTTCCTAGATAATACTTGTGATGCTTTATTATCAAAAAATGCCCTATAGAAAGTTTACCTTATCTGGAGATCCTTTAAGCTTTTGATATTCTCAATTTTATAATGGCTGCCTTTATAGTAGTTTTAAAGTATAGTGAATGAGTTCAGGGTTCTTACTGGTTTTTTTTTTTTTTTTTGGCACTTGTTAAACATTCAGAGTATGTTGTAGAGTATCACACTAAATTTGAAGTATGATCACTACGTGGAGACCCATTTCATCAGTTCCTATGGTCATTGTGGCACTTTTTGCTAATGCACTAGCTTCATGATCCCTCTTTCTTTTGCAGGAGGAGCCCTATATCAATTGCCGCAGCTGTCATTTACATGATAACTCAGCTATCTGAGGAGAAGAAGCCTCTTAGGGGTCAGAGTTCAATGTCCTATTCAGAATGAGATTCTCAGTTTCCATAACATCTATGCTAAAGACTTGGGTTTTGCAGATATTTCCCTGGCTACTGGAGTGGCAGAAGGCACAATTAAGAATTCTTATAAAGATTTGTTTCCCTATGCTTCAAGGCTCATTCCATCCTTCTTCGCGAAGGAGGAAGACTTAAAGAGCCTAAATAGCCCATGATTCTGCTGAATCTCTCTTGGCAATATCTTTATTTATGCCAGAATTTCATCAGGAAATAGCATCACAAGGCTGACCATTCTAGCGTTTCTATTTGCTTGCTGCATATACATTGACATGAACAGGATCAAAAGGTGGAGATCGAAAGGTGGTCGGTCGAAGTTATTGCCTTGTTTTACAATTTCCTTCTTCTTTTTTCCTCTCATTTGCCATCTGTTTTGACTTGTTAGTTGTTAAATACTTGGTTCCGGTCAACTTCTAACGGGACTGAAAGTTACCATGTGGTTGTTGTGTTTTGAGTAATTCAACAGTTATTACAAAGTTTAAATTATCTGTCTTTTATATCTTGTTTTTGGGCTTTTCTTTTTACATAATGTTAACAAGGGAAAAAAAAAAGAGATATTTTATAGCATCTCTCTTGTCAAATATGGTGTTGTCTACTGGCATGAATGGAATTTAGTGCAAAAGAAACTATCTTTTTCAAGTGGAAGATGGTTCACGTTCAAGCATGCAAAATGGAGATGGTTGTTTGAAAATTCGATCGTATTGGTAGTTTTATGCAAAATTCGATATGACAAATCATTTTCCAGTGTTTTCATGCCCTAGTTTGGTTTTAGCCAAAACCAAAACCAAAATGAAAACCAAAGCCTAACCCCAAACCTTGGCCCAACCGTCGGGGTCACGCGGCAAACGTGATCCCGTAACCTCGCGTTCTCTGCAGGCCCATCCTGAAGATTAATTCACTAAACTCGACCCCTCAATCGACGGATTTCTCTAAGCTAAAGTGCCACGTCACCCATCAATCGCAGTTTCTCCCATTTTCTGAATTGGAAAAATGGGCCAAATTCAACTACCGATGGGTCAGTCAAGCAGTTGGCGTCCTACAAATCACGCATCATTGATGGCAAACCAGTTCTTTCACACGGTCAAACGTTGCAGTTGCCAACCTCGAAGCTCTTTTGTACACTTCGGTCCTCCCTCTCGATTATGCTTCTGGCGATCTTCTCTTCAGTTTCATCTGTTTCTATTTCTTCTGTTTTTATTTTTTGTTTGATTTGTCTCACTTCAATGAATATAATTTTCATTAAAAAAAAACAATGAAAATAATCCCTCAAAATAAAATCCTGAATATGCATGTGCTCGTAGGGAGCAAAACTAGTCTCATACCACTTTTTGTAGTTTTAGAATCAAGACAGACTCCAATTGCTGAAAATTTTAAAATCAAACTCGCACTGATTTGAAATAAGAACCATTTCGATTCTAACTCGATTTAAATCGATTTATCATTTTCTTAAATTAGTAATTTTCAAAATTTAGATTTTATATTATAACACCTTAAATTTTAATATAGTTTATAAAATAATAATATTTTTAAATCATCCATCAAAAACACGATTTTGATAAAAAATGAGCAAAAGATTTAAAAAAATTGCAATTACAAAATTTGGGTTTCAATATACAATGTATATCCTTAGACACTCTTTGTTTTCATTTTTTTTATTTTCATAATACAGATGACATCTCCTTGGCATATATATAAATATTTTTGTCTGAGAATATCCTTCACCTATATATTACCGCGAGACATAATAATATTAATAAAAATTCCTTTTTATCTCTTCAAATATTTGTCCAACCCAATAATTTTTCAGGGAAATGTTGAAAAGAAAATTTGAGGGACTGTTAGGGAATTAACAGAATATTGATTTGCATAAGATACATAGGAAACACGCTGGGCACGCGTGCGCGCGCACTTGTGGTGACATGTGATACCACGCTTTAATGATCCTTCGACATCCATTTCCACGTGGAATCGCATCTCGCACCAAAGATGCGGAAGGATCAATTTTGCCTAACCTTATCCCGAGGCATTTGGCTGATCGAAAGGTAAACATATCAACAATTCTGATTTTTCTTTTTCGACAAATCAATATTTCTAAAATATGAATTGATCGCTTTATTACATATCAACCGAACCATCGGTTTTTTAATCGCGAAGCCAAATTGCCAATTTCTCTTCAGTAAATGCAAAAATGTCATTTTCACAATAACGTCCATTTTCAAGGGCCAAAACGCAAAGATCTCTCTAAAATAAGGTGAAATTATATTTAAAAAAAGAATAAAAGCGTACTTGCTTGAGAAACAAGAATAATGCCGCATTCGTTAATTTAATTACTCACAATTAAAAATCTTAAAAACTAGTAAAGCCCCACCAACCAAGTCCAAAAAAGCATGGGCGCTGCCCCACGCCATGTGGTCCCCACCGGCCCCGCCGATCCTGCATGCAATCCTGACCGTGCATCTGCCAATCCGGTCCCGTCAACACCGATCCCGAGTCCTTACCAGCGCTCCAAAGCGTCTCTATTCCCCAGCGAATTCGCTGCCCACCTCCCAAACAAAGAAACTAACCCATCGGACGACCCAGGTCATGCGATGCGCGTGTCCGGGGAGATCTTGGCCGTCAGATCTGAAAAGGTCGTGACGTGCCGATCCTACGTGGATGACGGCAGAAGGGGCTCGGCCTTCGTGTCCGCATAAAGAGCATAAGAGGAGGGGGTGTTTGGGTGCGGAGAAGAGAGAGGGAGAGAGAGGTGCGCTGTTTCGGCGGGCCGGGGGGAAGCTTCGAGTTTTCTGCCGTTTTTCGGGGATTTAATTTTTGGAAAAATCTCATCTCGATCGCTGGATTTCGGCTCTTGGCGGGAAGAGCGGGAGGAATCTCGTTTCTTTCGCTGCTTCTGGAGGTATTTCTCCGATTTGGTGGCTCTGTGAGAATTTATTTGAAGTTTTGTTTTCCTCTTTTTTTAATGAGTTTGGTCGTTTTCTGATCTGAAAGTGAGAAAGAAACGATCTTTGTTTGTTTTTTTTTTTTTCTGCCATTGTTTGTTTTCCTTTGGTTTTTCGTGAATGTCCTTTTGTCATCGTGTCGTTCAATTCGTCTCTTTCAGTGGCTTCTTTTTTAGATGAAACTGCGAAAGTTCGCTCCTATTTCTCTCCATTTCTTGTTTTTTACAGTAATATTTTGGCTAGATATTTGTGGGAGGTTCTAGGATTAGTGTCTCGGTTTCTCGCTTTCCTCGTTTCCTATTCATAAAGATCCTTCGGGTGTCTTTTCGTCAGCTTTGCTTTAGTTGCTGGTGCCGAAGAGAACCCGATTCTTCTTCTCATCGTCTTCTCCTCTTTTTCCGAGATTTGCTCCTCCTGACGCGAGACAGAGACATCTGGGAAATGAGCTAAAAAGTGGAATTTATTTGGTATCTTTTTCGCTAAAAGCACCCATCCTTGGTTCCGGAATGGAGCAGAAGCAGCAAAAACGAAAGAAAGACTCGATTTTTCTAATTTCTCCGCAGTAATTGCTTGCTACATCGTCGGTTGCCAGGATTTGAAGGAGAAGACAAGAAGCGCAAGGATTTTTGAGGGCCAGATCGATCGATAGATAGATGTGGTTACGGAGGATATGGACAGAGAGAAGGGTCGGGATCTACGCCGGGATTCGAGCGAGCGAAAGCTGAGGGAGTTATCGGGACACATCGCTGCCTCTCATTCAGGTGCTTCGGATTAGAGCCGGGAGTTTCCTCTGTTTTTTCACTTTCTCCCCAAAATGCCCTTCCTCCCTCCTGGTCACATCTGGGAGCAGAAATTTGGGATCTTTTTCTTATGGTATGTGGAAATCAATGGGAGTTATTTGATGGATTCCCAGTCCTTGAAGTCAAATAAGTTTTGTTCTTCTTGATCCAGAATTTCTCATTTCAGTATTTCTTATGTTTGTTGATTACCCAAAATGCCCTTCTTGTGGTTCCTAATTTACAAAATTTAAGGATCAGAACCACCTCCTCCTACTTTGTCTCTCAGGAAGGAATTCTCCTGTCATATCAAAAGTGCCCCTTTTTCTGCTAACCAGTATTCACCTTCAGGGCCAAAGAAAGAATTTCCTTTTTTATTTTTGCCTTTTTCAGGAAATGGTAATAGCAGGTGTTACTTATGGCCGTTTGTTTTTACTCACTTCCTGGTTGGATAATGCGCTTTTCTTTTCTTTTTCTTTTCTTTTCTGTTTTCTTTTTCAGACTCTTTTATCTTCTCTTATTCTATTTTTGAGCCCCTTCTTAATGATGATATGTCATATGATCCAAGTAAGGACAAATAATTCGAATTCCTTTTTGTGGCTTTGCCTGATAAGATTAATAGAGGCAAGAGGAAGAAGGGGTGGAGAGGTGGAAAGTCGATGAGCTTGCTGGATTGACACCACGCTCATGCACTATGGAGCCGACCTGCGAGACTAGCTGCAGCGGCAGCCGTGGTGAATCTGATGGAGAAAAGTCTCATCAAGCTCAGGCACCAGCTACTATGGCTCCCACTTGTAGTGTTGTCATTAAGAAGGGACCAAGGTCCCATCCAAAGGTTGCTCCTTGATCACCTCAAATATCTGGACTTCAAGTTTTTTTTCTTTCTTTGCTGTTGATTTTTTCCCCCTAATCTTTCACTTAATCAAGGCATTTGAGGATTGCAATGCTGTGGATCCTGCTATGGTTCCTAGGAAATTAAGATCAGGTACGAGGAGCTCATGTGACCGGTTTTGTTGTATTCACTTCTTTGGCTTATTTTAGTATTACTGCATCTTGATTCTATATTTCATTTTTTTAGTTCCATGTTGGATGCTTTATGTTTAGTATGTTTGCTGGAACCTTTTTCCTTTTCAAAAGAGGACTATAGCCTGCCTACACTTGTGGGGCTTGAACAGGCATGGTCTCTCCGTTGTGAGAGAACGCTGGTGATGGACTACTTGTCCGCTTCTGGGATCTTTTTTAAGAACTGCTGCTCTGTAATCTCCTGTCAACCTTTGTGTTGTTTATGAAACTGTCAAAGTGCTACCCTCTTTCACCATACAGTTGGGAATTTTAGTGTATGTTCAATTTGGCTGTTTATTTTTTGTATTGATGCTTATATGTTGTCTTGGACATGATATTTATTTTACTCACATCTGCCTCAGCAATAAACAAGCGCAGTCACCAATCAGCATCACCACCATTACCAGATGCAAAGAAGAGGCACCACCATCTCTGTGGCGGATCTCAGGTGGTGCGCTTTAATGGGGGGAAAAAACTCAAGCAGCAATTGGTGTGTTCCTTTATTAGCATATTCTTTGTTATTTACACACCGCGGCCCCCAACACGCCCCCCGCGGCCCACCCACACACACACACACACAAAAAACTGTGGCATTTACCAAAGAAGGGGAAGAAGCTGCAGAAACTTTGTTTACACACCGCCCCCTCACACACACCACACACCCCACCCGCCCCCCTCCCCCCCCCACACACACACACGAAAACTGTTTAATTATTGTTACTGTATCGCCATTCCTTGATTTTGACTAGAAAATTTGTTCATGTTCTGATCAAATAGAAAAGTGTGGCATTTACCAAAGAAGAGGAGGAAGTTGCAGAAACTTTGTCAACCTTAGCTGGTATTGCTGTTGTTGTGAACCAAGTTGTTGACAGAGAAGATGGGGGGGCCTCTCAAGGGGAATATGACACAAAGGCAACTTCTGTTTCTGCATTTGAAGGTCTGTGTGCTTTGCATCTACCTTGTCTCCTGCCTAATTATGTCTGTTTGCTAATTTATTTGATTTCACAGCATCTTTGTTTAGTTCTGTGTTTGATTCACTGTTCCTAATAATAATATTGAACCTAACAGCTCCAAAGGAAGATGTGAAAACTCTGCTTCCGCATAGCAGTAATCAAACTATAAATCTTTCTTTGGGGGTTAAACAGACTGAAAAAGATGGACCATCTGCACTGGAGCAATCTATCACTGTCAATGGAAGCCAAAATTTCAAACAAGAGAAGAATGGAGCTGCTCAATATGCAGTTGAAAGAAGAGCCCTTTTATATAGTAATGAACACGACGATCGGACAATGACAGATGCCATGAACTCTTTGAGATCCAAGGAGGCTTCACCTCGCTCTAATTACAATGGGTGCGTATATTTTTTTGTGGAAGTGTTAATTGTTGAAACGTGATTGCCTGTTTTTGATAGGGCCCGACTCCTTACAGCTATGGCTGTAGAAATGCCTACCACTTGAAATGTGGAGGCTTGTTATGGCCCGAGTTTGTGTCGGTGACAGTATAAGATCATAAAATACATTGTATGAAGTGGTTCTTCATGATTGAGGTGATAAATACCTGCACTGTAGAGAAATTGGACTACTTTTGTGTTTTATTTCCTGATTTCTCATTCTGTTTGACTGACAGAGCATGGCTATCAAAACAATCTGATGTTCTTCCACATTGCAATCCAGATAATAGGCTTTGGCTAGTAATGTTTCTACAGCTGGATGTCAAAATTCTAGTCATTGATGCACTTATTTGGATTTTATTGACTGACTTCGTGTTATGCTCAGCAAGGATCTATTGCAGAAGAGCAGAAACTGGAGCATACCAACAAAGAGCCTGATAGCATTGCATATGCATGCCGACAAGGTCCCAATTTATTGAGATGGCAATGTTTGATGTGCTCCAAGCTATATTTGATTTTTTATGCAAGGATTGTGATGAGTTGATTCTTTGTTGAATTTGATTGTTTGTTTGTGGTATTTTCTGTATTAATCAGATAAAACTACTTCGGGGCCGTGTGGTTTGCCTAATGATGTTCAAAGTTATTTGAAAATGTAGGTCTATCCCTTGCTTCTGTAACTGAATCTAGTTTTATTTGTCATCTCAAGTGTTATTTACTCCTTGTTGATTTCAACTGATTCATTTCTTTTGTTGTAGGTCTGCTTCAAGTAAAACTGCAGTACTATGGCCAAACATTGCTACCACTGCAGCTAGTCCGAGTTCAATCAAAAAAGTCCATCCAACTGAGAAGGTGAAATAAAGTCTTATACATAATACCTTTATTTCTCTGAACTGTTCCTCAGAAGATTTCTCCCAGAAAAAGAAAAGGAAAAAAAAAAAAAAAGAAGAGTTCCCAAGAGGAAAAAATTGTAGAGCATGTTTTGCAAGTTTTAAGTGGCAAATCGGTCCATTTTTGTTGGTTCATTTTTTTCCATCATGTTTTGCATGTTAAATTGTCAGTGGTGTTAATCTCATAAGTTTGAGCATGGTTTTTGCAGTATCCTCCATTATCAGTTAATAAGAACTGGCCATGGAAAAGGTGTGCTATTCATGTGCAAATCAGCCATCTCATTAAGAACCATCAGAATGAAGAACAAGGACGGCAGTCGCAGCTTCTGTCAACCCAGTTAAAGGTCAGGGAGGGTTCAAACTCAGTTGCACGTATGGCCAATGAGACGGTTGTTCCAAGCAATGGTCTGATCAGCATGGCATCATCTGCTACTGATACAATCATGGAAAGTAAGGTGCATGAATCTAGGATAAGAATTAGGGATAGAAGGCCTCTAGAAGCTCATCAGGCATCAACCTCTGCGCCATATTCTCAGACAAAGCAGGTTTGGTTTTTTCATTGCTTAATCAAAGTTGGTACATGTCATGTTCTTGTTAGCTGATGGCTCTAGTTTTTATGGGTTGTTTTTTAATATCCTTGAAGTTGGCTGTGCAGTTCGCTGCCTCTTCTCAGATCCAGCATCATACAGTAATGCCCTTCCCATTCTTTCATGGCTCTTTTACTGCTGCTTATTCAAATCATATACCAGCTACAGCAAATCAGCAGGTGTGTTTCCTTCATCCATTGGAACCTGTAGGCTTTAGGATTACCATGTCAACATACATTTGTTTATAATTGTTTCTTATTCAGGTTTTACTGTTCAAATGTGGATGCAATACTTAAGTGTTCATTTTTTGTGTCTAGGTGCATATGCAGCTACCACAATATTTAAACAACTCGCTCTATATGCCACATATGCTCCAGCCAAGAGCCACAGCCAACCACCAACAACAGCAGCAGCAGCAGGAGGCAAGGCAGGGTCATACATCAGACTATATGCTGCCGCCACTGAGCATGCCAAAATGGCCAAATGGGGGATCACACAACTCTCCTCTCCGTCCTTGTGGTCAGGCTTCATATGTAGCCCCAGAATTTTCAGAAGTAACATATCACCGGCCACCTCATCAACTGCAGCTGTTGTCCCCTAATTCATTGTCGCAATCCCCATCCTCCAGGGTAAATGTACATCAAGATGGTGCTACTGCCTTCTGGCAGGAAGGCTCAACTCAGTTGCAGCTTCTCTGCAACGCTCCGCAGATGTAGGGGGTTTATAAACTCAGCAAAGATCATATTGGTTTGCCATTTCATTCTTTGATTAGGTGCCATCGTCAAGTTCTCTGCATCTCAAAAAATGCTGCTGCCATTGCAAACGTTGACACATGACATCGAGTATAGCACCTACAAGCCATGAACAAAAAGCAAAGTGTTTTCCAGGTTTGTGTGGCATAATTATGTTGATGGTGAAATAATCAAACCTGCCTTGATGATATGCGGTTGATGTAGAACTGTTCAGGAAGGAAACCAGGTGTGGCAGGGGATTACTAATTGTGTTATGGAGAAACATTGTTTACATGTGTACAAATGATTATTGAGCATATATCTGGAAGATATGAATGAAACATGTTAAAAACATTTATATCATTGCATGTCCATTATAGGATTTTATTTGTGCAATTAAAGCTGTGAGATTTTGTTTGGTTTCTTGAGGAAAGGAAAATTTTCCATTGATGTAGTTTGTAAATTATCATTTGACTTGTGCTTGATGAGTGGGGATCTCTAATAATTGAATAAATATGAGAGAAGATTTTTACTGTGGAAAATCATAAAAGAACTGATTAAATCAGAGTTTTTTTTCTTGAGATGAAGGTTATGCTGCATACTTTCAGCAAGTTCGTTGGAAATGTCTTTTCATATAATTTGGAATTACTCTGATCCAACCTATACAATTATTTGAGAGGAAACACTTGACAGTATGGTTGTTGTAGTCATCTCTATGTGAGATTTTCTCTGAATTGGAAATAACCATGAAGAATTATAAGAATATTTTTGAGTGTTTTAGAGTGTTGTAACTTAGTGGATTCAAAAGAAAATATAAATGGAAGTCCACTTGCAGCAAAAATGAAGATTTCAGAAAGGAAAAGAGTTGCTTACAAATATAATTTATGAATTGAGGGCATCAAAATAGGCGCTAGATATGTCTTTCTTGTATCACTTTATAGTCCTGTTGTATACTTCTGTTGTTGTTTGCAGTCTATTCTCTAGACTGGTTTTTTAATGCATTCCTGATGCCTCTTGGCATCCTTCTCTCTCCAAAAGAAACAAAAAGGGCTACACAATCTGTGGCAAAACAAGCTTCACAAATTTAGCCTCGTAAGATATGATATTCCACCAAAATATAATGGTTCAAGAAAGAGATTTCATTCATTAAAATTGATTGGAACTGGGTTTCCAGAGAATATTATTCATTGAATTACACTCAATGGAATTACACATTGATCGGAAGAGTGTCTCCCACTTTTATGCACTTGGAAGAAATAACAAAATAACTCATGCGACAACTTTCTTTGAAGTTACTGAATTGACAATTGTTGCAAACTCTGGACCCTACAAATCAATATAAATCAAAATAAAGAGATTAGGAAAGTCCTGTTTCAACAGCACACCAGTACATGATTCCTTATTCTTTGGGGCAAGGCTATAACAGTAAGTTACAGATTTGCCCACTAAAAAGAGGGGCAAGTCAGTACGTGCACACATTCATGTAAGTCAAAAGGAGTTGATCTGAAAAGTTAGAGGATTAGTTGCAAAAACCTCACTGGTAAATTCCATGCAGGCCATCATACATGGAAGTCTTAATTGAAAGCAATGAGCCTTTTTTCTTTCATTTTGGGTTGAAGAAAGTTTTCTGATCTAAAAAGTGATAAATTTTGAAAGTGGCTAATAGAGACGTATAGTCTTAATTGATCCACAGAACTTCATGACAAGCTTAAGTCAATAAACCTTGGGTTGTTATAGCAAGAAAACATCAAAACAGTATTCGTTCAAATCATAGCAACTAGCAATTCATGCTGTTTGCTAGCGTTCACAGAAGGTGGGCAACCAAGCAGGTAGCATTATTAAACCTCGAGATGTAACAAAAATAAGCATTCTTCAAGAAAGAATCAGTTGCAGACTTCAAGCAGTTAAGCATAATCTTGATTCCTATAATTATTAGAATATTAGTTCCACATGGTAGTACCTTCAAAGAAGCACCTCCAACAAGGAATCCATCAATATCCTCTTGCTTAGCAAGCTCTGCACAATTACCCCCATTTACTGAACCTGTAGACAGATATGATTTTGTAAATTCAGGAGGTCTTCCACTAGAATCCTGGACTGAATAAACACTACAGTAGTATACTAGTAGCAAAGTGACCATTCACTGAAGTATGAACCGGTCGAAGTTTCTTCAATCTTGGAATGATAGGCCTTTCCATCACACTCAGGTTTTACAAGGATAACTATCTAAATTTAAAGAAAATTCTTAAACCACATCAAGCTAATTCATGCAAACCAAATTACTGAGAAGTGTATATGCAGGTGAATAATCAACATTGCAGACTGGAGAAGGAAACAAATATTTATCAGAGGATAGAAAAGAACTGTAAAGGAATTTATACTTTTAAGTTGCTAGGGAAGTTGCTCAGACTATAGAGCTTTGAAGGAAAGTTTGGATGGTTTGGTTTAACAACTATAACACACTACCCACAACTGATATAAAGTCCACATCTCATTTCAGATTGTCATATGCCAACTCATTCCATTGATTGCTTAGATGCACAAACATTCATGCTCTGCATTGGGACAATAAGACATCTATTATCAGCTAAAATTTTGTGATTCATCCACAACCAAGCTAATTAAATTAAGTAGTTCGCTGGTTCCCCACAACTGCAGGATTTTCAACCCTGCTTTCTATAATTGTTCTCAATCCCCTCTAAATAATAGCATACTAATCCTTCTGCCACATAAGCTCTTGAAAATTGCTTTCAGGTGGAATTCAAGATAGAACAAGGAGCCAATATATCAAGGGGGATGGATATCATCATCTAAACCAGATTTTACTATTTCTAGCCACTGAAATCTTCAAATCTTCATACTGATTGTTTTCATGTAAAGTGTAAACCATAGAAGACACCACTGAACAAACCCTAGTGGTTTGGAAAAAGCATTTTCACAATTTATTTCTTAAGTTTTTGCACCCACAGTCTGTCTATCGCAGAACAAGCATACAAAAAAACCATTATGATCAAGAACGTAAAATTTAAAATGTTGCCCTGCAAATTACCTCCATAAATAATGCATGTGGTAGAAGCAACTTCAGATGAGACATTCTTCTCAAGCCAACTACGAACAGCAGCATGAACTTCTTGAGCTTGCTGAGGTGTAGCCACTTTTCCAGTGCCAATAGCCCACACAGGCTCATAAGCAATGACAACATTCATCCAACTTGTCACATAGTCTACAAACACAGTTGATTAAATGTGTCGTGGAAACTGGAAACCTTATTTTTGCATATCCAAGCAGGATTGAAACATTCTCTACCCAAAGAATCAAAGAAGAAAGGGTGAAACCTATTCTGGATTTATTGCAAAAATCACCTGCAAAAGCCTTCATCTGTTGAAAACAAACATCAAAAGTTTTTCCTGCTTCTCTTTCTTCTAATTTTTCACCTATGCAAGCAATAACCTTAAGATTCTGGTCCAAAGCATATGCTGCCTTCTTCCCAATGAACTGAAGATGAAAACTTAAGTCAACTAACAAACAATTTTTACGATATTAACAAAACAGAAGCTCACTAACAATAATCTTCAGTTGGTACCTGATCATCTTCACCTATAATATGCCTGCGCTCTGAATGCCCAAGAATAACCCATTTGCAACCAATGTCTATCAATTGCTCCGCACTATGCAATGAGAAAGAAAAATCAGTCCTATCACAATGATCTACACAAAGAGAGGCTTATCTAAGAGGTTCAAAACACTACCCAAAAGAGATTACCTGATTTCTCCAGTGAAAGCTCCACCTTTTCCAACCCAAGAGTTCTGAGCAGAGATCTCAATGCAATCAGTCAATGAACTCTTCACTTGGTCAATATAAATGTATGGTGGTGCAACAACAACGTCTGCATTGCCATAGACCAGAATATTTCACAGATGTCACAGGAAAACAATCAGCTATATCCAGAACAGAAATTGAAAATAAAGATTTATAGGGATTAAAAGGCAATGCAATTTAAAGATATATCACCAAAACTAGTTTCTCAAAACAGTTCTGCATTCAAATGGACAACTAGCATATATATATCCTTGTTTATCTTGTATGTAAAACCATAGACTGGTGATTGCAGAAGTTTTCTGGAATTGACTACGAGGGTGAAAAGAGAAGGGTACCAAAAGTCACTCCCTATTTAGAGTAGCCAGATGACTTGGATCAGCACAGAAACACTTGATTGAGTTGCCTATGAAATTTCAATGAGAAGAACAATAATTTCATTATCATTAAGAATAATTTTTTATACATGCCAAAGTAACAGGTTGTGATTAACTAGCTTCGAGTTATAAAATAACTCTAGCTTATTCATGACTCACATGAAAATCCTTAAGACTACAACTGCAAATAACAGACACTACATTTGGCAAGCTGAGCTTGCATGTTTGTTCAACTTTGATATCTATGTAGGCTTGTATGCACATTTGTGCATGCTTCAGTAAAAAACTAAAAAATATGAAGATATCCATATGGATGTTTGTTGAAAATCAACCAGTAATATCTGGATCACAAAAGAAAGATATAGTCATAGGAAAATAAATCTATTTGAGTCATAATTGTCTTACCCACATCACTCTCCAACTTTGCACTATTCAGATCAGAGATAAGTTTGCTAATAGAGTCCTTTGTTCCATTCTACACAAAGTATTTTATAAGATTAGCTAGACCAACTTCGTAAAAGTAATTAAAAAAACATATAGGTGAAATCAATAGTTGAAAAATATTCTAACAAAAATCTAAAATTTGTGAGAACAAGTGATAGGTGCAACAGATGAACTTCCTTGGCAAATCCATGATCAAAGACAACAGTTAGTTTTTACCTTGCAGATCCAAATAATGTGCAGAGAACCGTTTGTTATCTTCTTATATATGTCAGCCTCAATAAGGTTGGTTCCAAATCAATGATGTCTCAATAGGTAAATGGTCAAGCTATTTTGAAGCTGTACTTTTTTCATTGTAAGGGATTTTATCTTATAACTTGTCTTGAAGATTCATCTCAATTATTCTGGAATAGTGAGAGAATCAAGATGGATCTGATTGAAAGAAAACTGATGAAGGCTAAAAGCTAGCTGGTCCTCTTGATAATCTGCTAATTCCCCCAAATTCCATCATTATCAAGTCCCCACCCAGTGTCGCTGATCAGGAGTTCAGACTATTAAATTGTTCATAACTTAAATAAACAGTATCAAGAAAAGTTAGCCTCCAGGTTCACAAATTCTAAATACCATAATACAGGATTATGATCCAAACTAAATCCAGTTTCTAATTTAAAATCAATGTCATCATAGACTTTTGATTCATAAATGTGAACTTACAATGTGAACTTACAATATGACCTCCAACATGTTCAATACTTTAACTTTTTTTTAGTTAATAGCACATCAACTTCTGACTTGCAATGTTATTTCCTCACCATTTGACAAATGTTAGCAGAGAATTCTTGAAATAAAGATCAAAGAAACAAAAGCAATGCTTACACACTTCCAGTTGCCCCCAACAAAGAACTGCAATAAAAAGAGAACAAAGCATCAGAAAGGGAATTCACCTCAAATTACGAGTGTCAAATTTTCTTAGACTTAAGAACATATTTCTGGGATTACAAAATTTAATTCTCTTCTAAGAACTACAACAATTGTACCGCATTTTTTTAGAAAATTCCATTCAAAGTTAGACCTCGCAAGAATTTCAGTATTTTATTTTTCCAGCTGGAAGCATATCAAATCGTATTAATTGAATGTACCATGGTTGATATGAAATACTTCTTGCAGATTCGTGTGATGTGTAACATGGGAAAAAACATTCTTATAAGACATTATATGCAACACCAAATTTTAGAAACCCCTGCATCTAGGCCAGTTGAGACGCTGTATCTTTTCCGATTAATACTCAAAACACAAGCTTCCACCGGAAAATGACATTTTGGCCAAGTTCACAAGTCTGCTCACATGGATCACGAAACATTTGTCCCCCAAACGACAACTTCCACCGGATACAGCATTAAAAACGTAGCGAAAAGAGATAGAAGAATCGATCAGAAAAAAAAAGGCAGAAACAGGTAGAAAAAATCTACCTTTCCAGATCCAGCCATGGCGACGACTCCTCTCGGGGCTTTCCGAAAAGTGGACGGCACACGAAGCTGCGACTGGGCCTGCTGGAAGAAGAGCACCTGCGAGGCGGCCGATTCGGTGCTCCGGCGCAGGCCCGAGAAGCTCGATGATCCCAGAGACGATGTGGACGCCATCGCCGCCGCCATTGCTCGCCGGAATGATGGAGGAGATTCACCACCGATCGAAGAAATCCTAGCGGATAAATTGAAGCGATTCGAATGGAAGGAAGGAAACGAGATCCGTACTGGAATTAAAATTCGGATTTCTCACCTTCGATTTTTCGAGGAGAGCGGATAAATCCAGGCGCCTTGTTCAGCGGACGCGTGGATCATGTATTTCGATATGAGCCGAGAGCGGATCCGGCGAATGGGGAAGCGAAACGTCGACAGAAAATATCTGGGAAACATGAGGCTGTTGTTGCTGTTGGGAGAACGGGTTGGAGGAGGTGTTAATGGATGTGAAACGGATTTCGGTGGTCGTCTGTTGGTTGGTGGAGTCTGGATGCGGACAGGCAACCAAACAACAGCCTCAAAAGTGGTCCGGAGGCTGGTTACAAGTGGGTTGGATTAACCAGTTATCCGATTTGATCTGTTTTCGGTGGCTTGAGCACTTTAGAGTGGACTGAAGTTTTGGATTTGAAAATTTTTAGTATATTGGATTTGAATTGGAAAGTTTGATTTAATCTGATCTAAACTGGTGAATGCGTTGTCTAATAGAATATTTAGCATGATTTAATTCGAAATCAAAATCAAGATTAATAAACCAATTTTATAAATTAATATTTTTTTATTAAAATTAACGCTATAATAATTTAAAGTTCAAAAAAATCTTTATTTTTTTATAATAATTTAATTTAATAACAGTATAAAATAAATAATATTATTTTTATAAAAAAATTCTGAAAAATATTGATCTTAATTTTTTAATTTCAAACTAAACGGTACTATTGAATTCATCTAAAATGGTATGATTTATTATGAGATATTTTATTTAAAATTATTTTATTTTTTAAATGAGATTATTTAATATGGATTTGGACTACAATTAAATTAAAGATATCATTTTAAAGTAAAATCACATGATTTTTTAATTTTAGAACAAACGATCTCTTAAGAATTAATTCACTTATAAAATCACATTATTTCTTAGTTCGTCTACAAAGTGTACGGCCGTCAAAGTTGGATATAAAAACTAGGGGTGAGCAAAACCGGTTAACCGAACCGGTTTTGCTCGTTTGAGAACCGGAATCGGATTCCGGTTCTCAAAAAATTGAGAATCGGAACCGTACCGGTTTGGATGAAGAACCGGTTTTCCGGTTCCGGTTCTAAACCGGTTCTAAATCGGTTCTAAAACCGGTTAACCGGCTTTATATTATAAATTTCCTGCAAATTAACAACCAGCGACCGCCGGCGTCAGCGAGGGCGAGACGGTTCTAAAATCGGTATACCGGAGCTCCGGCGTCGCGACGACCGGTGAGGGCGAGGTGGCGTCGCTGCGAGCTCGGGGGCGAGCGCGAAGGCGAGGCGGCGTCGCTGCGAGCTCGGGGGCGAGCGCGAAGGCGAGGCGGCGTCGCTGCGAGCTCGGGGGCGAGGGCGAGGCCGAGGCCGAGGCCGAGGCGGCGTCGGCGCGTTGCTGCGAGCTCGGGGGCGAGGCCGAGGCGGCGTCGGCGCGTTGCTACGAGCTCGGGGGCGAGGCGAAGGCGAGGCGAGGCGAGGCCGAGGCGGCGCAATTAGGGTTAGGGTTTGGGTTAGGGTTAGGGTTTTATATAGAGAGGGAAAACCGGTACGGTTCCGGTTAACCGATTTTTCAGAAAACATGAAACCGGAACCGGAACCGGTTTTCCGGTTTTATGAAATTTCAGAACCGGAACCGTACCGGTTTGCTTGAGAACCAGTTTTTCGGTTCGGTTCTCAACCGGTACGGTTCGGTTAACCGGTTCTTCGATTTTTTTGCTCACCCCTAATAAAAACCAACAAATTGTATAGTTTGAAATCTAATTAACTCGGCATGCACCATTGGTTGCTCGTGTTAGTAACAGCCTACAACAAATCTTGCTCGTGCCTCAATGCATGCTTACTCCGGGCATCCACTGCTTAGCGGTGACCGTCCCTCTAGGTGACGGCAAGTGCGCACTTCGGCATGTGCCATGATTCAAGATATCTCCCTCGGCATCCTACCGTTCGTTAATTTAATTTTAATAATTTTTAATTATATAATTTAAATTAGATAATTTAAAAATATAGTGAGTGATTCAAATTTAATTATCTAATTAAATATTTAAATGATAAAAAATGACAATATAGATATAACCAAAATTTTATGTATTTTCAATTAGATATTTCATGGTGGATTAGAATATTTGATTATATATTCAATATTTGATCTCACTTTAAGGTTATCTGATTAAAAAAAATAAATTTTATTAGTTTGAATTCATTTGAAAAAATGGATTTGAATTAATTTATTAAAATTATTTGATCAAGGGATCTTTTTATAAATATATTATTATTATTTGTAATTCATATAATTCTCGAGAGATTTTTTGCAAAAAGACTAAATATTAGTTGCACTATGCTTCTCCTGTGGTTCTCTCGAGTCTGATAGAGAAAATTTCAAATTTTTTAATTCTTTTCCATTAAAGAATGGTATAAATTCAAAGTGAATCAGCTGAGAATCGCATGAAGAATTTTAGAATTTTATCCATTAATTTTTCGGGCCATAGAATATATAAATTCATTTTATATAATTTTATATTATTTTTCCTCATGTGTCTTGCATCAAAGGATAATATTGAAACCCACAATTGATATCGGAGTAAGAGAATGCGAAGAATAGAGAAATTCTTGCCACCACCTTTAAAAGAAAATATAAAGTTTTTTTACGAAAACCTTCCTTAGCTATTTTTTATTATCATAAATAAATTTTCATAATATTTTATATTTATTTCTTTTTTTTCACCAACTCAACCTTAAGGTTAGATTGACTAGAATCAAAATAAACATAAAATAATAATATTTACAAATTAAAATAATCTTAAAAATTATTTGATCATTTTAATTTATAAATATACCTATGACTAAATAGCTATGAGAAAAAAGAAAAATTTTCATTAACTTAAATAGTCATTAAAATATCATTAGCTTATAATCAAATTCCTAATTAATATTAGAATGCCCATAATCCGTAAATTGCAATTGCAATGTAAATATAATGCAAATGAATTCAATTTTGGATTAAAACCCTTACAAAAATTTAATTCACAAAAATTTTTAAAATATAATTAATTCATTGAAAAACCACTATAAATTAAAATTTTAAAATTCAATCTTGAATTTCTCGCCACTTGTATGATCATTAATGCCAATAGATTGCTCAAAGTAATTCTGAGCTAAAGCATAAGATAAAAACTTTACTTTTCAAATTAGAGCTACAAGAATTCAACTAAAATCAAATTATATCTCAATTTTGATTTTTGATGGTCATTTGTGGATGTTGTGGTTTGTGTTAGTCTCCTAAAAGAGCTAATACAAAATCACAAATATAATCACTATTTGAATTAATCGAATCATAGATTTTTTTTATTATTACAATGCATTTGTTATATATTTAAACTGTCTATTGCATAATTTGCAATATCAAATCTAATACTTAACTTTTCAAGGTCGAGATTTTGAATAAATCAAATTACTCAACTTGGAGAAGTAAACTAAAAGCTCATTTGATATTTCAAAGTTTTGACATTACTCTTAATACTCCTGAACCATTTATTGGGTCTAACTAGTTTGATAAATGACACATGGTAGATAAATTAGTAAAGATGATAATTAAAAAAATAAAATTTTAAACTATTTATGCCAGCTGTCAAATGTTTATTTTGTTAAAAAATTGCTTTAGAGTATTTATAATAGGTTTATTGGGTCCTTTGAAGTAAAAAACTTGTCTCTGACTTGCAAGCTTTACAATATAAAATTGGCTAAGTATGAGAATATTTGAGAATATATCTTGATAATGTTTTCAATTGCAAATGAGTTAAGATATTTAATTTGTTTTGAACTAAATTATATTGATATTTCTCCTTATGCATGGATTGTGGACTCGGGATTATTAATTTATATTTTAACTATTATGCAAAAAATCCTGAGTCTAAGAAAACCAAATGATTAAGAGAAGCATTTATTTATGAAAAATAATAAGCAAGCTGAGGTCACTAGTATTAGGATATATTCTCTGGTTTTCCATAGTGACCATATAGTTTTATTATCAAATATAGTTTTTGTATTAGCTATTATATGTAATTTTTTATTAATTTTTAGACTTACAGAAGTTGGCTATTCTTTTATTTTTTAAGCATAGATTGCTTGTATTTTTGATATATGATAATATTATCATTGCTATTGGTATTACATTTGATGGTCTATACAAATTACATGTGAAATTAAAATTTGACTCTATAGTTTATTATTATAATATTAATTTCGGATGTATATATTCTTGTGATTTGAATGTATAGTTAGATAAAAATTCTTCTCGTTTATGAAACTACCATTTAGGTCATATTGGTAAAAATAAATTAAATAAATTGTCGTGATGAAATTCTAGAAAATGCAAATTTTGATATTTGTGTGAATTATATTAAAGGTAAGATGATAAGAGTATCATTAATACAAGAACATCACAAAAAGTAAATTATTGTTTTAATCCAAGGAATACAAATATAATAACATAGAAATCTTTTCGGCACAACAATCTTTGACTATAATAGTAACTATTCTACAAAGCGTTTGACATTAATATTTTTTTGGGTACATATAAGCATATTTTGGAGGCACAAACTGCAATTAAGGACATATTTTGTTCCCTTTCCGCTTAGATATGCTTGTGAATTTTTGTTACAAGTTTTTGGCATCCAACTGAATAAAGAAGTAGAATTAGCAACTTAAGCAAAAGAGAAATATATTCTTTGTGATATGCTTCTTAGGGATGCTCCTATTGGTATATTTTCACAATCACCCAATGTCATGGATCTTGTGAAATGTGACGTTGCTGCCCTCTATTACCATAACTAGTTTTGGCTACTCGGAATTACCCCTATGGAGATACAGATAAAGGATATTGTTGCATGGCTTCTTGAGTGCCATGATGGTTCCATTGGATTGAGCACTGACAGCTTGACAGAAGCAGGTTATCCTGGTGCCCTTGCCCTAGGAGATGCAGTTTGTGGAATGGCTGCAATCAAAATTCCGTCCAAGGATTTCATATTCTGGTTCCGGTCACATACTGCAAAGGAGATAAGGTGGGGTGGAGCTAAGCATGACCCTAGTGATAGGAACAGAAATAGCAGCAAAATGCACCCTCGATCTTCATTCAAGGCCTTCTTGGAAGTGGTGAAGCACAAGAGTGTTCGTTGGGAGGATGTTGAAATGGATGCGACCCACTCCTTGCAGCTAATTCTGCGTGGCTCTCTGCACGAAGAGCATGCTATTGATGACCCCAAGACTGTCATTGTGCTGCCACACGATGTGCAGGAGATTCAAGGGATAGATGAGTTGCGTGCGGTTACTAATGAAATGGTGCGGCTTATTGAAACAACTATAGTGCCAATTTTTGCCATTGATGCATTAGATAATGTGAATGGCTGGAATTCTAAAGCAGCAGAACTCACTGAATTATCTGTGGCAGATGCTATTGGAATGTCACTTGTTGAGCTTGTTAAGGAAGAATCAATTGAAGTGGCCAAAAATGTTCTTGACTTGGCTTCGCAGGGTGAGTTATCTTGATGAGATTCTTTTTTGAGTTAAATGTTTCTATGGATATTCTACATCTCCGTTTATTTTTTCATAGTCTTGGATTGTATTTTCCATTATTTATTTTTCTTTCTTGATTTGCAGGGAATGAATATCAAGAATGCACTCTACAATCAAACATTCTTAAAATTGTGTTATTTGTAGTTGAGACTTCTGATGATCTTCAGATTTCGTTTATGTCATCTTATATTACTCGTGGCTTTACAAGAATATGGCTCATTCTTTTGACCTGCTAAATTGCATTTTTCCCTCGGGGGATTTGGAAACCTTGAGCATTTTGTTATTGAGCTTCAGAAAATAAAGGGACCTAATTAGTTCCCTTGATAATGCTTGATAAGGTTCTGGTACAACTTGCATCAAGTTTAATCTGACTTGCAGAATTTCTTCTTCATAATCCTGACAAGCCACAGTTGTCTAACTTGCTCAGTGCTGATTAAATCAACTACATGTTTCTTTACTTTTACAACGTTTTTTTGTTAATTTGATACATATTTACACACCCATTAAATTTTTCTGCAAGTCCATTTTCTCTACTTATTGATGTCGTTTGTGATGTGATGCAGATATTTAGATATGAACATAGTGGAATTTAACCTCAATGAGGCTCTAGAGGCAGTCATGGTCCAGGGGAGGGCTCTTGTTGGGATTAGTAGCGAAAAGTTCATGAATCACCTTATTCTCAAACAACACAAGAAACAAGAAATAATACAAGATAAAAGAAAATAATAAGATAAGACAGCGAGAGATCTACAATTAAAAAGGTTTTACAAGAATTTACAAGAAAGTTTGCACTCTTTTTTACTCAACTAAATTCTTTTACCAAGTCGCCAACGCCTCCACCTTTAAAGAGAATCTCCAAGAGAATACCACGATGAACCACCACGAGAGACTACCAAGAAACACTAGAAAGATTCATACACGAGAGCCAACACTCTCTTTGTTTCTCTTCTCTCTATTCTCTCTATTTCTTTCTCTCTATTTTTCTCTAGTTCAACCTCAATATTATATCACACATAAACTTTATGTATTATAGTATATATATAGACCCTTATAGAGTCTGAGTTTTACTATAATTATAACTCCTAATATTACAATTTAATCATAAGTCTAAATCTAATTTTGGATTTCTACTTTAACTCAAACTCTAATCCGAGTTCGAAACACCCAAAACTCAACAATCTCTACTTTGGCTTGAATTCGAGCGTGCCATTGAAACTCCACCTACAATAGTGGTTCCTACTAATCGATAAATATTGTCGCACTTCTTTCCTTTCATTAGGATTCTAATACCGCATATCACCTTCATGACTTCATCTCTCGTTAAAAAATTACAGTCTTTTGAGTTCAGTACACCAAGCAAAATTAGACTATTCTGCATCTTGGGGACATGTCTTACCCCAATAAGAGTACGAATCGCTCCATCAAATATCTAGATTTAAATTGTTCCCACACCGGCGATCTCAGAGGTTGAATTATCATCCAACCAAGCAGTATCTTTCTTCTTATTCTCTTGATAAGAAGTAAATCAAATATGGTAAAAACTACCAGAATTTAAAATCCACTCACAAGAAGTGCCGATTTCTGCGGATACTGTAAGAACGTCTCCATCCGCACTATTCTCAGAAGTATCATCCACTATGTCGTCGCCATATTAGAAGACTCTATCTTCCTACATTCAGGGCAATGCCATCTAATGTGGTAATCCTTTTTACATGAATAACATTGTACTTTCACCTTCAATTTTGATTTGGACCGTTACTTGTCTTCTCCATATTCTCTTAATTTTCCTCTTTCGTGAGCCATCAATCATTTACTAAACTCCATATTAATATTGGAGTTTCTCATTTTCTCATTAGAAATAAGACTAATTGTCATATATTTCATCTTGAGAGTTTCTTTACCATAAAAATTTGTGGTCACAATATGATCGTATGAAGCAGGAAAAGACATCAGGAGAATCAACGCCTTATTATCCTCTTCAAACTTCATATCAACTTTCAGTAAATAATTGATAATCTTATTGAAGGCATTTATGTGATGTAATATAGTTATACTTTCGTTCATACACAGTCCGTACAATTGTCGTTTCAGGTGAAACTTATTCGTGAGGCTTTTTGACATGTACAACTTCTCGAGTTTCATTTAGACGTCCATCGTCACCTCTTCGTCAATGACATTGTACAAAACTTCATCAATCAGGCTTAGAATAATTAAATTCAATGTCTTCTGATCTATCTTTTCCCAGTCTTCATCGCTTATCTTGGTTGGCCTCTTTTCTTTTTTCTCTAACGTCTTTTACAGACCTTGACAAGTAAGAACTGCTTTTATCTTCTTCTATCATAAAATAAAATTTATCTTATCGTCAAACTTCTCCACCTTAAGTAAGGATTTTGCCATCTTGGTTGTTTACTCCTAAGCTCTGATACCAATTATTGGGATTCATAGTAGAAGGTTCACGAATCACCTAGTTCTTAAACAACACAAGAAATAAGAAGTAATACAAAATAAAAGAAAATAATAAGATAAGGCAGTGAGGGATCCACTATCAAAAAAGATTTTACAAGAGTTTATAAGAAATTTTGCATTCTTTCTTACTCAACTAAACTTTTTCACCAAGTCTCAGCAACGCCTCCACCTTCAGAGAGAATCTCTAAGAGAACACCACGAGGAACTACCACGAGAGACCACTAAGAAACATTAGAAAGATCCACACACAAGAGTCGACACACACTCTCTTTCTCTTCTCTCTATTCTTTTTATTCCTCTCTCTCTATTTCTCTCTAGTTCAACCTCAATATTATATCACACATAAACTCTATGTATTATAGTATATATATAGATTCTTATTGAGTCTGAGTTTTATTATAATTATAACTCCTAATATTACAAATCAATCATAAGTCTAAATTCAACTTTGAATTTCTACTTTAACTCAAATTCTAGTTCGAGTTCGAGACACCCAAAACTCAACATGCTCTGAGTAGGGAGCGACAAGTCCCACTTGTTCATGATTTCCCAACAAATCTATTAACCATGGTTTTGTATGGAGATAGTTTGAGGCTTTGGCAAGTCCTAGCAGACTTCTTGTTGAATTCTCTCCATTTCACATCATGTACTAGTGGTTCTATTCAGTTCAGGGTCATACCAAAAGGAGAAGACATGAAAGATTTCAGTATGATCATTGAATAAACTTTAGTGTGGGTTACCTCCAAGTGTGTGAGCGAAGTTAGATGTATGAGTCAAACCCTTCAAATCCAAGCTTCTTGTTCTTACCTCACCACTCTTGGTATTTGAACACCAAATACATTTCTCAAAGTTCTCACAGATCCATGTTTTCATGTAGCATCTCTAACTTAAGTTCATTTGATTATTGTATCCTTCTTCATTTCTAAGATTAAACATCAAACTACCACTCCATCCAAGGTAATTAAAAAAAAGAATCTTATAATCAAAGAAAGATCTTATGGCAACAAATGTGACATCATATACTACAACAGTCTGAGTCTTCCTGCAAGAACTTCTTTTGATTTTTTAAGAGAAACTAACATATGACTCAATTCAGTCATACTATCACTGTAATTTCGGTCTTAAAAGTTTGCACAACTTCGAACCTGAAGCTCTGATACCATTTTTTGGGGGAGCCGAAAGAGTGTCAAAGCAGAATAAGATAGTGGTCGGACACCAAACCATCCCAAAAGTTTAAGCTCATGGGATATGAGCCTTTTTCATTATATATATTGGATCCTATCTATCCAATATCCGATGTGGGACTAATTTATCACACCTGACATTATAATAGGAAACTCCATACTAAAGAATAGAGTTTGCATGAATGAGTCAAGACTCTGTCATCACTTCTTCATATCTGTCTCACTTAAATTAATCAAAATCAAAGCCAAATTTCAGTGTTATCTAGATTTTTATACAGAAAACTTAATACTACTAGGTTTTCAAGCAAAAAAAAGAAAAAAAAAACTCAACATATTAGGATTGATATCTAAAGGAATAGTCAATAAAAATGGAAAAAGACACTATTTTGTTGTTACTGTTGGCTTTAATCCAAATTAGCACCAAATATATAGAATAGTATATATATATATATATATATATTATATATATATATGATATATATATAATAGTCTAATAATTGCACACAACCTCCAATTTGCAAGTAATACAAACTTTTATTCTAAAGGTCATGTCCTGATACATCCATTTTTTTCTTTATCATTTGCATAGCTATCAGGTCTATATTTGCAAAAGACAATGTTTTATCTTAAAACTACCTCAGATTATTGTATAGTGTCATATTTTCATGTGTGCATGATTATCATTATCACTATTATGATCAAGCCAATTGCGTGCTTATACCAATATGACGAATCAAAAATAATGAGAGCAATAAGGAATTAACTTAATTAATTTTCAAGTTGTAGATGTGAGATCAACAAGAGAAGCTAGATTGAGAAATCTAGGATTTCGGAGGAAAAAATTTTGGCAACAAAAAAACGACACAAACTCAAAATCAAACAATAAAAGGTCAAAAATCAAGTAGACAACGAACAGAAATTGATTGAAAGTTAATTCAAGGAGTAGGAAAGCTTACCTCAATCTAGGGTTTTGAAGGAGGAAGTCTTTCTTTTGTCTGTTGTAGCAGAGGCCAAGGATCGATCGCCTTCAGAGCAAACGATGACGTCCCAGTGGCATAGCTTAGTTCCGAACTAGATCAGCGAGTTACACTTAAGAGCAGTGGTAGATTCTCATCCTCGCAACCACTGGAGTCTTGATCGGACCACAAGCACGATTGCAAATGAAGAAACGCATACATCTAGGGAGAAGGAGGATAGAAATGGAGGATGGGGGACTGCTGTGGGTGAAAGCAATGGTAAAGACAAGAGCATTTTCGTAATTTTATATTTTAAATTAAATTAAATTATATAATGTTAGTTTAGTCAAGTTTTAGGTGTTTTTATGGTAGGCCAATCAGAACAGGATGATCCTGAGGATGATCCGAAATCAAACACAACCTAAGATAACTCCAATATAGATTAACATGATTTTAAATAAGAGTGCAATTAGGTTGGGCTGGAGTTTAGCCTTATCAAGTATGGACTTTAGACTAAATCACAATACTCTAATATGAATTTGAAATAATATATTAGTTTTTTTCATATTGGGCTCGAACTTCGGATCACACTTATTCATATTTTACAAATTTTTGGATCTGAATCCAATCTAAAGCTTGAAAATCTAGGTCCGAACTCAAAACTTTCATGTTGGATTGGGTCAAACTTTCGGACCATTCGAACATATTAACAACTCTAATCCAAAGTTCAGTATGTAATTGAGTTAGACTGGACTCGAGCACTACTAAGCCCAAGCTCGAATTTGAAACTCAATCTTTAAACTCGAACCTTAAGTTATATAGTAGTTTTTTCCATACTAATTAGAACTTTAGGTTGAATCTATTTAATTTTGTTAAATTTTGGATTAGAACTTGACTCAAATTCTAAAAAATTTAAGTCTGAATATAAAATATTTGGACTAAATTGGATTGGATTTTCAGACTGAATTCGACCTATCCACAACCATACCTAAATTCAAAATACTAAAGGACAACTGTCTAACTCATCATTAATTTGCATAGAGATTTCATTAATTAATTCACTAACAATATTAGCAAAGCCAATTATCCAAATTTTGAATCAATCCTTGGGTCAACAAAGCTGATATTAGTGGACAAATATGGCTTTGGGATAATCGTAAATTTCTTCATTTGTCGATAATGTAACGTGATAAAACAAACAAACTTTACATTGAAAGTCTTATGCAGGCTCCTAATCAGCCTTCATTAAATTTTTTGAATAAATTTTAAAATCTAATGAGTTGTTCCATTAAAATTTATTGTGTATTTTAGATGAACTTTAAATAGACTTTTAGTGAATTCAGTTCATGAGCTCAATTGATCCCGGACTCGTTAACAATCCTACTCTTGGCCCCAGTCCATACATCAAGTAGGTAAAAACATATTTTGCTTTCCAAGTAAATTGGATCCTAATTATAAAAAAATTATGTCAATCCTTCTATTCCTAAATTGATGATGGGAGGAGTTCACAAGTCTCGATCAATACTATTGGTCAAAAACAATTTATTGTCGCCATATGTTTTTATAGATGATGTGTATCTTTGCTGACTCTTTTGTTTTTTATTAGCTGTTTTATTATTTATTTATTCTTTTATATTTATAATTTGATACGTGACATCAATTAAAAGGATAACAACGAAAATATTTAAATAAGAGCGAATTTTTTTGGCTAGCGTTGCAACTAAATAGAAATATGCATGCCTAATTTCCCGACCCTAGTGGATTCGGATCTAAAAGTAATTCTTTCAAAACCCGATACGACATCTTTTTGCCGCGCGTCTGGCGGAGGTGACATGTAGAATCAAACTAAAGATCCAAAAAACACCCAAAGAGAAAAAAACAAAATCCAGAAATTCTCTGCAATTATTCGAACCGGCCTTTTAAATCCGCGTCACTTCAGCCCACCTCCCCAGCGTCCACCGCTTTACTTTTCCCCCATTTGGCGCCGTCATCCTCCTCCATCGAAGATGGAGAACTCCAAGGAAATCGACGCCGCCGGCGCCGCCAAGACCGCCGATGAACAAGACCGTAACGATAACCCCGACCCCGCCCCGCCGCCGGCGGCCCCCTCACGCATGCTCTTTACCAGCCTCAGCCAGGTTGACGCGGACCTCGCCCTCGCCCGCACCCTACAGGAACAGGTCCCGATCCCCTTTTAGGGTTCGATCTTGTAAACTCCTTTTGCTCTTGAAGTGTTTTTTGACTTGATTTGATTGCTCTAGGAGGCGGCGTATATGATGCTGAGAGCTGGGGGCGGGATCGGGAGCGACTATGGGAGCTCGGAGGAGGGAAGCTACGTGGATGGTGGGGTTTTTGCGGATGAGCATGGGGAGAGGAGTGAGTACGAGGAGGATGAGTTTGTTGAGGATGAGCATGAGATTGATTCGGCGGATTTTGATTGCGATGAGGCGTATGTGCACGCGCTGCAGGAGGCTGAGGAGCGGGAGATTGCTTCCCGGTTGATGGCCTTTGCTGGGATGAATGATTGTGAGGTTTCTTGTGATTTCTTGCTTTTTGATAGTTCTTGATGATGTTCTGTTGGTGACGGTTGGTCTATTTTTGTATGTTTCTTCAGGGGGGGTAGAAGATTATGGGGATCATCAAGGTGGAAATCTTCAGGTATTTTTAGTTGGTTTTGAGCTTTAGTTATGGATTTATGTTCTCTTAGAATTTAATTTCTGGTGTGTTTTTGCTGCGGAAAGTATCGATGTCCACCACAATTCACGATATAGAGGAAGAACGGAAAAGATGAAAAGATAGCAGACAAGAGATATATGTGGCGAAGACGATCCAGAGAATATTGTATTGATGAGAAGAGGAAGAGAAGATTACAACGATGGAAACGAAACTTCAATATCACCGACTCTCACAAAAGACTAAGTAGCCTAACCGTCACAAGACATCTTGAGAGTATTGATGTATCTTTCTCTCTCTCACTCTATATTAAAACCCTTACATCAATGGTGTATTTATAGATGTGACCTAACTGTGTTTGAGTTAAAGTAGAAGATTGACTCAAATAAGACTTCTACTAATTTAAGTCTTCTAGTAGAAGATAAATCTAGATAAGGATTAGGCCTATTAAATAATTTTCTAATATAATTAAGACTCTCCGGAAAATCCGGATTCGAGACACAATTAAGCCAACAATCTCCATCTTGGCTCGAATCATCTTATTTTCTAAATTTGAATATTCAATAGATGTTTTTGCCATTACCTTTTGGTAATTTCACCAGATTCCAAGTATGATTATTTTGAACAGAATCAATTTTTTCATTCATAGCAGCTTGCCATTGAGAAGAATTTTTATCCTGCACTGCTTCTTTATAGGAAGAAGGATCACCATGGTCAGTAACTAAGGCAAAAACTACCATATCTTCAAAACCATATATTTCAGGTGGCTTTATTTTTCTTTGAGATCTTCGAAGTGGAGTCTTTCAGAAACTTGATTCTTAGAATTTTCTTGAGAGTTGGGCATACCCTGAATATCTTCTTCCGAAGGAACTACATGCTCTATCTCCACTTGCATTATATCATTGGGATCTTTTTTTAGAGATTTTAGTATAACACTTTCATAAAATACTATGTTTTTCTCAATAATTACATTTGAAATAGTAGTATCACACAAACGATAGTCTTTGACGCCTTTGGCATAATCCAATAAAATACATTTTTTGAAACGCGCATCTAACTTATTATTGACAATATGCACATAAACATGACAACTAAAAATCTTTAAAGAAGAATAATTTACAGATTGACCAGTCCATACCTCTTCAGGAGTCATGCAATTAATAGCTATTTGAGAATAACGATTCACAATGAAGTATGTTGTATTGACTGCTTCTGCCCAAAAATTTTTATCAAGATTAACTATACTGAGTATATTACGTGCTTTCTCCAACAAGGTTTTGTTCATCCTTTCAGCCACATCATTTTGTTGAGGTTTTCCTGTGATAGTAAAGTGGCGTTTGATGCCTTCATCTTCACAGAATTTGAGAAACTCTGTTGATTTGTACTCTCCGCCATTATCACTTCTCAGGTATTTGATTTTTCTGCTAGTCCTTTTTTCAACTGAAGTTTTCCACCGTTTGAAAACAGAAAACACTTCGGTTTTGTGATGTAAAAAATAAATTCATATTTTTCTAGAAAAATCATCAATAAAACTGACAAAATAACGAGCACCAGATTTTGATGGAATAGGAGAGCACCATACATCAGAATGAATATAATTAATTAAGCCTTTAGTGCAATGAGTATCGGTGTTAAACTTTATCTTGGACTGTTTATCATAAAGATAATGCTCGCAGAAATCTAATTTGCATGAGTTGAGGTCTTTCAGTAATTTTCTTTTGTTGAGCTCACTTAAACTTTGCTCACTTATATGATCGAAACGCATATGCCATAAGTAGGTCATATCAGAAGAAGAAGTCTGAGAAATTGTTACTCCACCTGCAACGGTTTTTCCTACTAACTCATACAAATTTCCATGCTTTAGGCTCTTCATCACTATTAATAAGCCTTCAGCAACCTTGAAATCTCCATATTCAGCAGAATACTTATAATCAGCAGAATTCAAAGCACTCAAAGAGATCAAATTCTTTTTCAAATCAGGAACATGTCTGACATCAGTAAAAGTTCTAATAATATTATCAAACATCTTAATTTTGATTGTTCCAATTCCAACAGTTTTACATGGATTGTTATTACCCATTAAAACTAAACCACCATCATAAGACTTGTAGTTTTCAAACCAATCCTTATTAGGACACATGTGGTAAGAACAACCAAAATCAAGAATTCAAATATCATGGTAACGATCAAAATTAGAACTAATAGAGAGACTATTACCAAAACCATCATCAGAACTCTCTTCAACAACTGATACTTGTTCTTTGGCTTGCTCTTTAGATTGAGATTCTCTTTCTTTTTTTACTTTGAACTTTCAATAATCTTTAATTACATGTCTCATCTTCTTACAATATCTGCAGTTTATTTCTTTGGATTTGGATCTAGGATGACCTGTCCTTGATTTTTCTTTGGTACGACCTCTGACAATTAATGCTTCTGAGTGTGACATATCCCCTCCAATTTTTTTCAAATATTCATTAGATAGAAGGGCTGCAGAAATATCGTCAAATTTCAAATCCTTCCCATACATGAGAGTAGTTTTAAGATTCTCAAGAGAAGGACGTAAAAACGATAATAAAATAATTACTTTATCTTCATCTTCAATTTTAATATCAATACTTAACAATTGAGAGACAAGTTTATTGAAAGTATTAAGATGATCAACTATATTCGTACATTCTTTCATTCAAAAATTGAAGAGTTTCTGTTTTAAATAAACTCGATTTGAGATAGACTTACTTATATATTGTTTTTCCAGCTTTTTCTATAACTCTAAAGGTGATGTTTCATCAAGAAACGGATAGAGTACCTCATCGGTAAGACTGAAGATGATTATACTATGTGCACTAGTCTTCTGGTTTTTCCAGACACTTTCGGCGACACTTCCAGGTTTGACGTCCTCCAGTGTGTTTCTCAACCCTTGCTGAGTAAGAATTGCACGAACTCTTACTTGCCAAATAGGAAATCCTTGCTTTCTATTGAATTTCTCTATATCGAACTTCGTAGTGGACATGTTGAAACAAACTCTGATACCACTTGTTGCGGAAAATATCGATGTCCACCACCATTCACAATATAAAGGAAGAAAAGAAAAGGAGAAAGGATAGCAGACAAGAGATATATGTGGCAAAGACGATTCAAAGGATGTTATATTGATGAGAAGAGAAAAAAAAAGATTACAACGATGGAGACGAAACTCCAATATCACTAACTCTCACAAAAGACTAAGTAGTCTAACCGTCAGAAGACGTATTGAGAGTATTGATCTATATTTCTCTCTCTCACTCTATATTGAAATCCTTACATCAATAGTGTATTTATAAATGTGGCCTAACTGTGTTTGAGTCAAGGTAGAAGATTAACTCAAATAAGACTTTTACTAATTTAAGTCTTCTAGTAGAAGATAAATCTAGATAAGGATTAGGCCTATTAAATAACTTCCTAATATAATTAAGACTCTCCGGAAAATCCGGATTCGAGACACAATTAAGCCAACATGTTTTTCTAAAATTGCTTAGTTGGGTTCAACAACATTTCCTGAGCATGGTGACAGAAGGTGTAAAACGAATGCCAGTTTCAACTACATTTCTTGAGCATGGTGACAAAAGGTGTAAAACGAACGCCAGTTACAGACTAAGTGAACTAAAGCACAAAATGGAGTTTTGAGAAGCACTTAAGAATACAATAGCAAAATAAGTTATAGGTTTTTGGATTTTTATTATTTAGTAACATGCATGTAAAGCAAACAATCTACCTTTTTCATATTTAGAATATTGCCACTTGTTTCATGAACGGTATTACTTCTTGATTGATATGAGGCATATCCAATTATTTATCAAGGAATTTGATTGTATATTTATAATAGTATTAATATGGTTCTAAGTTCTTAAGATGCGGATATTGTTTATTACAGTATAAGCTTGTCATGGTTGAATATGCTTTGGGAACCAAATTTCGAATTGTAATAATTAGCTGCCTTTTTTTTATTATATTTAGGATTCTTGGCAAGATGTTGATCCTGATGAATTATCATATGAGGTAAACAAGTTTCATTCCAGTTGTCCCCTTGGATTCCAAATACTGCTGGATTAAGTTTATCGCAAATGCTTATGTCGTTTCAGGAGCTTCTTGCATTGGGTGAGGTAGTAGGAATTGAGAGCAGGGGTCTTTCTGCTGACACAATTGCTAATTTGCCTTTTGTTAATTATAAGGCTCAAAATGCTCAAGACGGCGACACTAATCAGTGAGTGTACTTATGTTTGAATATCAGTCTGTATAATCTGTGTTGCATTGGTTCTATATTGAACAATTTGTTGCAGATGTATCATTTGCCGGCTGGATTATGAGGATGGTGATTCTTTGGTTGTGCTTTCATGCAAGCATGAATATCACTCTGAGTGCATAAACAAGTGGCTACAAATAAACAAGGTATTTCTATCACTAGCACACAGTTGTTCCTCTTACAGACCTGAGTCTTACTTCCCCACTTTTGTCGCTTTGGTCTCCATTTCCTTGAGGGATTGCTGGTCACATATTTAGTGAGGGATTTCTGGGCACATATTCAGTTTAAAGCTATTACATGATTCATCACAGTTAGCACAATTATTTGTCATGAACTAGGAGTCATAATTGCATCATTTCAAGCTTTTGGTATTGGGGATTTCTTCGGCAATGACAGACATCCCTTGTTTTAGGGTCTCTCTGATCGAAACTGATCTCTTTGTTGGGCACCTTTTAGGTTCCTTTGTGTTGTCATCTCATTTTATTCTTCCTTACTTTTGCATTCCTCCTTGTTTAACATTGTTGACTTCTATTTGAGGTTCCCTTCTTGGCAGAGAACTTTTACCTTTTATTAATCATCCTTTTGTGTTTGTTATTACTTTGCTCTACTAGTCTGCGGTGCTTATTTCTTAGAACTTGCTTACAATTTAGCATACTCCTTTGTTCATCTCGGATAAAAGAATATGTTCTTATGTTCCTCTTTAGTGTCAAAAACTTTCAGCACCAATTTTTGCTGGTTAACTGCACAAGGACAGTTGCAGGACCTTTTTCCAGAAGAGTAGTATGTCCGAACTTTGTAAGGTACAAGTAACATTATTATAATTGTTCAAATTCTGCTGGAAAAATAACATCTGACTGATTAGTTTGTCATGAGGTACAATATAGATATCTATCATCTAATAACATTGTTCATGATGATAGAAGTAGAGAAATATGAAACACATGATGATAGAAGTAGAGAAATATGAAACAAAGTTTAAGAACCTACATGCTATATGTATTGGAGGGACAAACTTTCTACATTTACAGTATTGCTGAAAAAGCTGTAACTTATAGATTCTGAGAAAATCCGTTATATTTGATTTATCATCATCATCCAATCTGCATAACCCTTGATATGCTGATTTTCTTTTTTACTTCATGAAATCAACTTCTCTCTTGTCAGCATCCTTGTCTGTCCATTGGATTTGGGTAAAGTATGGTTATGGCGTAAAAATGAGACAGAAGCTCAGATGCAGAAGATGAGATTTGGTTTTCTTATTTACAGTATGTTGCTAATTTGGTTGAACCAACCCAATTGTTCTCAATGTTTTTTAAACATATTAAGTTGTTCAGCTTCTATTCTATATCATGCACACCATATGCCTACAATAACTGTATTCTTGGTCAATATATTGTCTAAACCAGGTTCCTACATAATTCTCCTACACTGATACTATTCAAAACCCTTGGATTTGGCATTTAGCATTCATAAGTAGCTTTCCCAATTGTGATCAATAACCTTTATATGTAACAGAATGTTCCTAGCTCTTCCATGGTTTTTGTATTTTGTGAAAGCTGAAGTTAATAGTTTTAAACACAATGGTGTTAGTATTGTGCATATTCTTAGAGAAGCAAATGCACCTGCTGATTGGCATTGTAAACTTGGATTAGAAATGTCTTTTGATGTAACAGGGGTTCTCAACTTGTCTCATACAAGTTGTAACTTATGTATGACTCATATGGTGTCTGTGACATTTACTCATCAATGAAATACCAAATTTTATTCCAACAAATGGTGGATGCAGTTTACGGCTTTTGAAACCAGCAACATCCTGTTCTACAAGTATGTTGACTATCAGAACGCATGAGCTTAGAATTGGTCCATTTCTATTTTCTAAAAATATCCATGACTGAAACAAATTGGTTTAGCGTGAGCAGTTCTGGTCATGAGATGAATTAGATATCCAATAATATGTTTCCTGATGAACCCTTCCAGAAAGTATATACTGCCAAAACATCCAAGGGTGTGTTGTTCTTGTGTGCTAACATCTTTTATTTCTCATTGTGTCTGCAGGTGTGCCCAGTCTGCAGTGCTGAGGTTGCCCCATCTGATAGTGGGCAGCAAGTTTAAGCTCCTGGACATTGGATTAAAGAAGATTGCACCTGTTTTGCAGAAACGTGCATCCATCCCACTGTTTTTCCACAAGGAGGAAGGGCTGAAATGAGCATTTGTCTGTTTGTGTCAAGCATTCTCATGGCTACTCGGTTGCTGTTATAATTTTGTTGCTTACTGTCTCAAGTAACCAAATGATTTGTATCATAAGTTCATAATATCAGTCACAGAAATCCAATTCACTTGTTTCGTTTTATGGTGTTGTAATCCGAGGCATTTGTCTGGAAGAAATGAATTATGTGCAATTATATTTTAGTTGTAAGTACAGCGTACCCAGTTTCATGGATTTCAAAGCTGCATAAGGGTATTTGCATCTATAATTGCTGTGCAGATGCAGAAGGTCGTGATATGAAGTTTTTTCATTATTGATAGCGTTTTGCATGCTTAAATACTTCCTTAAAACTGAAAATACTAATTTTTTTTTGGAGATTGTTTTTTTTTTCAATGAGAAAGGATAATGAAAACCAGCTTACCCAAAAAAAGCGAAAATATAATTGGGAAAATAAAAAAAGGGATAAAAGACATTTGGTTTTAAATCTCTTTTTGATTGAAGGATTTGTAAATCCTAGAAATTTTAATTTTTTAAGATTTGAGAATCATGAATTTTTTTAAATTTTTTTGAATATTTGGATTGAGGGATTTATAAATCTTGAACTTTCAAATTCTATGTTTATAAAAAAATTTTCAAGCATATAAATTCTTGGAATTTTGATTTAAAAAATTTTAGCTGAAATTGATTTTTTGTATTTTTTTTTTTCAATCCCATTTTTGTCTCCATTCAAACACACGCTGAAAGAAAGCATGAGACCATATTTAAGAAAGCGGAAGGAAAAGATCGAACCAACAAAATTCATGAACATGACTCTTAAATATTATTTGATTTGAAATTAAAATCAGAATCAATATTTTTTTAAATTATTTTTTTATTTTATAAAATTAATATTATTTATTTTACATTATTATTAAATTAAATTATTATAAAAAATTTAATAAGTTTTTAAACTTTAAATTATTATAAAATTAATTTTAATAAAAAAAAAATAAATTATAAAAATATTTCACTATTTTTTATTTGATTCTGATTTTAACTTTCTGTGAGAAGCACGAACAGTATTAATTGTCGAATCCACGCGGGCATTTTGGGTCTCCTGGGTTACTGGGTTTCCAGTTCCACGAGCTCCCGAGAGATTGAGGTCTCGTGTTCCGTCCCCGCCGGCACCGGCCACGGCTGACGACTGCTGCTGTTGCTCGCCGTACATCTCCCATCCGCCATGGAATTTAGGGTTTTTGCTTCCGTGCTCCTTGCCCTTCTACTCGTCGCTTCCCCGCTCCTCCGAGGTATTTGTCTCTCCCGATCTCTGGAATCCAAGTTTTCCATTTCCTTTCGCTCTCATCTCAATCTGGGAGAACAATGACGTTCCGGTTCTTATCGAGAGTGTTACGGATGGAATTCTTCTAGATCTGTTTATTTTCTCTTCTTTTAATTGTTTGTTCTATGAATGGTGATACTGCTCCC
Source organism: Trichopus zeylanicus subsp. travancoricus (assembly GCA_005019695.1). Taxonomy (NCBI): domain Eukaryota; kingdom Viridiplantae; phylum Streptophyta; class Magnoliopsida; order Dioscoreales; family Dioscoreaceae; genus Trichopus; species Trichopus zeylanicus. The sequence continues at coordinate 544,008 of RXID01014489.1, forward strand.
AATCCTTGAATGATTTCTTCTTCTGTTTTTCCTTTTTGTTAAAACCGATCCACGAATAATAAACTTAATTTTTGTATCAGACCAGCCGAGAAGTTTATAATCCAAATTTGAGATCATGTATGACAAATGAAACTCTAGGGCTCCTTTGGATGAGATTTTCAACCTTGCCAATCGCCTGCTGGAATTCTTCTTAGTTATCTACTCCATTTACTCCTTCAAAGTATCTGATTGCATCTCTGCCTGGGAAATTTAAAAGAGTTGCCGTTACGCCCCTGGGTTGAGGCTTCCATTTTTTTTTCTAGTTAAAGATGCGAATGTGCCATATGTGAAGTGCAGTACCTTTTAAAATATTTCGTTGTAAATTTTAAAGCAGCAAACATGCAATAAATTCTTAGTTCATCTACTCATTACGAGTATCATTTACCAAATAAAATATCGATGGATGCAGATGGAACTAATTGGCCTTGGCATAAATGCAACCTATCTGTAATTTAATGGGGATAGGTGTATTAGAAACTGTATAATAGGTAGGTGTGTGACTCCAATATGTTTGCTGTCTTTTCCAAAAGCTTGACATCAATGGAGAAATTGTAATCATAACTTCAAGTTCATGTTGCTTCCTGCGCATCTTAAACTTGCAAGATCAGAGTGTGAAGAGGATCCTAGCATTGCCAATCATCTAAATTGTAGATGTAGTTCACTAACTCCCGGAGCCTGAGCTGTTAAGTGCTGAGTCCCTTGTCACTGGAGTTGGTAGATTCAAAGGTGATGCAGCTGTTTCTGAAGTTGAGGGAGCTAATATTGGCATAGTTGGTCATGATCTTCAAGACTTTCTTGATCATTGCACCCTGGATCATTTGATTCAGCAGGGTAGAATAGTGTATGAGATTGATCAGCAACCACACCAGAGTATCTTTTACAAAGGTACCATAGTAGTTGAAGCTGGAGGCTTTCTTAGTGCTGAGTCTATTTTCCTTGGTTCCCTAGGAGTGGCTTTTATCATGCTTTTTAGATTGTGGGTAAATGGTCAATTTCAGCACCTTTCAAACGTAACTCATATTAGACATTTAGTTATAGCTGATCTTTCTAGAATTAGTGAACTGGATGGCATCATTATAACAAGTATTTAGTCCTATAGCTGCCTGACCCCATAGGGGCCATTTGCAATAGATTAATACAAATTGTTTACTGGATTAGTAGGATTAGACTAGGTTTACGCTACAGAAAATGGCTAACTGAATATTGTGATAATACGGAGTCTGGGCTTCATTGCTATTGTTTCTATTCATATTGACGACCATTTGGTGTCCAACCATGGGTAAAGATGACAATGTGCTGGCATGACCTGGTTTGCAACTGGGTTTTGCTTAAGACAGGACTGCAGGTTAGGTCTTGGCTCAAAAATAGAGAGTTGTTTGATTTTTCGGAAGTTTTAACGGAAGTTTAAAAAAAATCACTTCTTTACACTTTCAACTAACTTGTAGAAGTAACTGAAAGTGATCAATTTCTGATATTTGATTGGATGAAAGTGTATTTCAGAAATAAAATTATTAGGATATAAAATATTTGTTATTTAATTTCTTTCACAACTAATTTTTTTTAAAACTTATATTATTATTATATTAAAATTATTAATATTATTAGATTTATTTTTAGAAGTTATTTTGGATCAAAAAATATATAATTAAAATTTAATTTATTTTTTATTTCTGAATCAGAAGTGATTAGAAGGATATTTACTTTCAGAAAGTTACTTCCATGTAACCAAACAATAAAAGTGGATTCATTTTTTGTCGCTTCTATTTACTTTCGATCAACTAATCGACCTAGACATTCTAAGAAATGAATAAACTCCTAAAAAACTTGATGTTATATTCTTAATTTTGGATCTAAGTATGTGCTTTACCATCTTAAATGGCCTAACGTTGGCCTCTTTTATTGATAATCTGTGCAGAAAACTAAGAAAGCAACACCTTACGTTGTAGTAGGAACTAGGGCAACCAGTGCTGATATGGACGAGTGGTTGCAGGTTTGTTGAATTTCTATCGCAAGTTATATTGAAAGTCGCTAGAGTTTGGTCTTCTTCTCCGATCAAATTTGCCAAAAATACAATAGCCTAATTGTGCTTTTTCTTTGTACTTGACGGGGAACTGTATTTACTTAGTCTGGGGGTAAGTCGAAGAAGAAAAATCAATGTGTCACTTAGGCCTGTTTATTTTGGGATGATATTGTTTTTTAATCAAATTAGATAGTTTCGATTTGAACTAAAATTAAATTAGAGCTTTTGTTGCAACACGAGATCATCTTATTTTTTCTGGGCTAATTATGTACAACTCCCCGAAATTTTCCTTAATTACGAAAACCTCCCGAAATTTTCGTAATTAACTATATCTCCTTCCTTTTTAAAATATTTATCTACACCCCTGATTATTATTTAATCAAATTTTTTTAAAAAAATTTCACTTTTACCCTTCGTAACATTTAAATCCTTAAAAAAATATTTTCTCACCCTCTACTCTTTCACCAAAAATATTTACAAATAAATCATTTGAATATTTTTATTTATAAAAAAGTTTAAATGTTAATATTTTTCAAAAAAATATTTATAAAGGAGTTGAAATATTTTAAATGTTTTAAAAATAAATCCTAATATTTGTATATTTACAAATAAGTCCTTTGCATTTTTTTATTTATAAAAAATTTAAATGTTAATATTTTTTAAATAAAAATTTATAAAAAGGACCTTAAATATTTTGAATATTTTACAAATAAATCATATATAAGAAATTTGATTATAAATTTTATATTTGTGAATTTACAAATAGGTCCCTTCAATTTTTTTATTTATAAATAAGTCCAAAGTTTATAAGTTTTAAAATAAAATTTTACAAAAAAGAGTTAAAGGTATTAAAACAAAATTCTAAAAAATTTAAGTTTAATATTTGTATATTTACAAATAGATCTTTCAAATTTTTTTATTTATAAATAAACCCAATTTTTATTAATCTTTTAATAAAATTTCACAATATTGAAGTTTTAAAAACTAAAATTTTGAATTACAAATTTAGTATTTATACATTTACAAATAAACCCCTTGAATATTTTTATTTATAAATAATTCTAAATTTTTTTATCATGTTTTAAATAAAATTTTACAAAAAAGATATTAAGGTTTTAAAACTTAAAATTTTAAATTATAAGTTTAATATTTGTATATTTAAAAATAGACCCCTTGAATTTTTTTATTTATAGATAAGTCTAAATTTTATTTATTTTAAAATTAAATTTTACGAATAAGTCATTGAAGGTTTGAAAACTTAAAATTTAAAATTACAAGTTTCATGTTGTACATTTACAAATAGACTTCTTGAATATTTTTATTTATAAATAAGTCTAAATTTTTTTTATCATGTTTTAAATAAAATTTTACAAAAAAGATATTGAAGATTTTAAAACTTAAAATCTAAAATTACAAGTTTAATATTTGTACATTTAAAAATAGATCCCTTGAATATTTCTATTTATAGATAAGTCTAAATTTTATTTATTTTAAAACTAAATTTTACTAATAAGTCATTGAAGGTTTGAAAACTTAAAATTTAAAATTACAAGTTTCATATTGTATATTTACAACGGTGCGGGGGACCGACAGAGCAGTGGCGTGGGGGAGCGACAACGCAGGGGACTGGCAGAGCTAGGGTTGTGCATTCGGTTAAAACCGAACCGAAATTTCCAAAATTTTTGAAATCCAAAACCGAACCGAACCGAATAGTATAAAAACCGAACCGGAACCAAATTGAAATATTTCGGTTCGGTTCGGTTATAACTGAATTGCAAATCGAATTTTTACAGGACTCTGGATGAACGGATCTGGTCATTTGCATAAGGGAAAAAAAATAGTACAGGATATATATTATACATACCCTGAATCTGACCCCTGATAGGCTGATACCCAGTCCAAACTGTCACACCACTGCTGCACAGAGGGAGGCGGATGAAACCAGAGAAGGGGACGAGGCAGACGCACTCAATTCCCACATGTGAGCATTACATAAAGCAGTGGTTTGCCATCGTCATCACCCTTGCATTAAATCCAAACGAGTAGAACAGACCTCGGCATCAAAAACCCAGAAACTAAAACAGAACAAAAAGCTCAGAAAATATAGCAAAAATCACCAAAGAAATCACAAATAAAGGCAGAAATTCAAGAGGTTGGGATTAGCCTTTCATTCATCATCAAAACCCAAAAGCCCTCTCCCCAGGTATCAACCGATCTGGCAAAATGGTAGGCAGCAGTTGCCGTTGCAGACCGTCCAAACTGCCACACCACTGTTGCACAGGGAGGCGGATGAAAGCAGAGAACGGGACAAGGCAGAAGCACTCAATTCCCACACACGAGCATTGCATAAAGCACTGGTTTGGCATCGTCATCGCCCTTGCATCAAATCCAAATTAGTAGAACAGACCTCGACATCAACAACCCAGAAACTAAAACAGAACAAAAAGCTCAGAAAATACAGCAAAAATCACCAAACAAACCACAAATACAGGCAGAAATCCAAGAGGCTGGGATTAGCCTTTCATTCATTATCAAAACCCAAAAGCCCTCTCCCCAGGTATCAACCGATCTGGCAGAATGGCAGGCAGCGGTTGCCGTTGCAGGCCGTCCAAACTGCCACACCACTACTGCACAGAGGGAGGAGGATGAAACCATAGAAGGGGACGAGGCAGAAGCACTCAATTCCCATGATCGGGAATTCGGGATTTAGGGTTAGGGCTGAAATGAGATGCGAGAGCGAGAGCGGCGAGAGCAGCGAACCGCTCTGAGTGAAAGCGATGATATATAGGGCTGTTTGAATCGATTAGTCCAAAACCGAAACCTAACCGCAATATATAGGTATATATATAATTCGGTTCGGTTCGGTTTTTACGGTTTTTCAAAATCAAAAACCAAAACTGAGCCGAATTAATTTTTTTTTTTTCAAAATCGAACCGAACCGAAAACCGAATAACCCGAACCGAATTGGTTATTCGGTTTCGGTTCGGTCAGTTAATTTAGTTTTGACCGAATAATGCACAACCCTAGGCAGAGCAGCGATGAGAGGGAGTGACGGCACTGGGGACCGACAGAGCAGCAGCGCGGAGCTGAGTAGTGCAACAGCGAGAGAGGAGATAAGGTTTAACTGTACATATTAGAGTTTTTTTGTAAATATGACTAATTTCAGGGTGTTATATGCAAATATTCGAAAGTTATATATATAATAAATAATAAATTTTTTAGGGATTTAATTGTAAAATTACAGTGGGTAAAAGTGAAATTTTTGAAAAAAAATAATTTGATTAAATAATAATCAGGGGAGTGTAGGTAAATATTTTGAAAAAAAAGGAGAGATAGGTAGTTACGAAAATTTTGAGGAGTTTTTCTTAATTAAGGGAAAATTTGGTGAGGTGTACATAATTAGCCCTATTTTTTTAGTCCCAATCTAAACGGGCCTTAATTTTCTCTGCTTGATATAACCGGCAGCATACTGGGTGTTGCTAGCTCTGGAGCTCCATGATGAGGCAATTTTCTGACCAATTATTTCACAATTTAGATGCAAGAGAGCCCTGGAATTAGATGTTGCATTCAACTAGCTTTATTCTTTTACTTGAGATATTTTTTGCCAAAAAAAAAAAAAAAAATTCTAGGATCCGAGTGGACTAAACTGCGAACTACATAAACAAATTTCAAGAGGAAATTTTGTTGAATATTTTCATTTCTCAAATTATGCATTTCAACTCGCTCAATCTTGTAGTTCTCCGTTCTTTTATCATAATTATTATGTGACACAAGATTTGGCTATCGTTGCAATCAGATGTGCTTGTCCAAGCGAAGTTATGGATATGGTCATGTTGACATGTACCCATGACCAAGACATGGATAGCTAGCTTGGTGGATAACAATTGATAATATTATATTATTCATTTAATTAAGTCGCAATCCTTGGTCTAACCTGGTAATGGATTCTTTCGAAGTAACTAAATGCCAAAAGATCGATCTTATTTGGTTAGATAGGGAGAATCAAGCCCAATCTCTTGTGGGGTGTGGCACTTTGGAGGCGTGGTCGAATCCGGTTGCTCGCATTTTTTTCGATCCCAACCTCTGCCACAAATTACTGGGGTTATATTTACAAAATATTAATTTAATAAGATGTTTATCCACAAGTATTTATCTTTTCCTATTTTTTATATAAAATATGATACAAAATAATTTGTCACTTGATTATTTCAAAACAATATTCAAATGAAGAGTGCATAATGACTTTTATGTAGTTTTTTCAAAAAAAATGGATTTTTCTGTAGATATTGAAAAAATGGATTTTTTTTTTTTTTTTGCAAATTTTCTTCTCAAAAATATTTGACTAAAAATACAAAAAGAGTTTTTTTCACAAAGTAAATAAGTGAATACTTTTGTTGAAAATGAATGAGAATTGCAGATAACAAAAATCTCAAAAAGAGGAGATTATAGGTATATATTAAATTCACGAAAATTACCCTACGTTTTAGAAGATGTGCGTAATAATCTAAACAATCATTTTTAGCAAATATAATCTTTTGATTTGCAAACAGGCTCTCAAAGTTGGTTTGATATTAATTTCACCTTTGCATATTTGCATACATACCTCAGTGAAATACACATTGATCACATGTATTAGTTTATGAAATTACATTCTCAACTTCATATCTTTAATCCTTTTTATTGTGATTTCATTGAGTTTTTAATCGAGCATGAGAAAAGGAAATATTTCAAACTTGTTTGAAATTCTCAAAATTATAAAAGAAAATTTTAAATAATTTTATCCGAAAGGTCATTTAAAATAACGTTAGAAGCAATATGCAGCTGAAAAAGAAATTCAAAATCATATATAATTTCAAAATTGCTAATGGAACCGTAAATTATATTTTCAATAGAGTAATCAATAGAAGAACCCGTTAATTATGGAATAGTCAGCATGTTTTGCGTTTGGTAAATTTTAATCCTTCGATTTTAGCATCGATTAAGCTTTTAATAATCATATGTTTGCTCCGCTTTACAAAAATTATAAAAAAGGACGTATATGAAAGTTTTGGTTCTCCAGGGGTATATACGCGAAACACCCAACATCAAAGGAATTCGAATCTGGCATTCCTTACAAAGTCGAGGCTAAATCTGTAAACACGAACACCTCCCACGAAACCCACGAGGCAGGTGCGAGCCAAAAAAAAAAAAAGATCGGCGATTGAGAATCGTATTAAAATTAAAATAAATCTATAGGGTTTCAATTTTTAATTTTAATAAAATTAGAAATTTAGTTTCGGTTTCGATTTTATATTTTATAAAAAATTTAAATATAAAAAAGTAATATACCAAAATCATACTAATTATTAAAAAAAATAATATATAATATAAAATTTTAAAATATAATTTTTTTATATTATATTATATTAATATATTTAAAATTATATTTTTATAGAATTATAATAAATAAAATAAATTATTTGAATAATTTGTATATTAATATATTTAAAATTAAATTTTTATAAAAGAATAAGTATACTTATTTTAAAATCCGTCTGAATCGGTCTAAAATTGAAATCGGAAAAATCGATTTTTAACGTATAATCTAAATTTTCAATTTTTTTAAAATTGAAGTTCAATTCCGATTTTAAAATATATAAAATCTGTTGAATAAATCGATTTTGCTCGTCCTGATACGAGAGGTCAGAGGCAAGCCATAGATACGAAAGCCTCGGTCACCGGGCTGCTCCTTGAAACTAAATTATTTATTTTTCTTAATTTTATTTCTGAGAAATAAAAGGGAAATAAGGCTGCTCCCTTCTTTCGATCCAATCTTCTTCGCGTCGCCTCCGAATTTCCGATCGACGCTCGGAGTTTCGGCGGAATAAGAAAGGAGAGGGGGCGGCGAGAATCGGGCCGGGGCATGGATTCCCAAGGCAGCGGCGCAGGGAAGCCCATGACGGCGGAGGAGGAGGCGCTCAGGCGGAACACTGATTGCGTCTACTTCCTCGCGTCCCCGCTCACCTGCAAAAAGGTGCCTTTTTTGCGCTTTTGGTGTTTTAGGGTCTTTATTTTTTGGCGTTTTGTGTGCGGTCACTTGGATCTGTGTGGATTTGTGAACTTAGATGGTATTGTTTTTTTCTTGGAAGTAGATCGGAGTGTCGTGCTTCTTGGGAGGAATTGTAGGTGGATTTTGAGTTTTGAAACGAGGGTCAAAGGTCGGGTTTTGAAGTGGTATTGCGATGCTCTTGTTCCTAATTTATGGAAAACTAGGGCTTGGGAAACTGTGTATCTAGGTGGTTGAATTGGCCTCGATCTTTTTCTCCTATGTTATGGTGATCCAAGTAAATCGGAGCTCTGGGAAACTCTAGTAGGGTTTAGAAATTACTTTTTTGAGTTTCTAGTTGTTCATGCGGTTCTTTGGGCGTTTGAGATTTGCAAGAATTTGCCTCTCTGTTGCTTGACACAGTAAGCATATTGGCAGAGAAGCTGGGAGATTTGAGTGTAATTTTTTATCACAAAAACAGCCGAATTGGTTCCTCATCACTCTTAGATTCAAGGTTTGAATGTTTAATTGAGTGGTTGGTGGTAGACTAAAAGATTTGGTTATTCTGATTAATCTAACATTGACATAACTAGCAAGAAAAATAGAATATTGGCTCTCTGTGAGTTTTATGTATTTGCAATGTCTGTAATCACTTCAGGAAGTGATACAGATGACCATGGTTTAATTGGTACGCTTTTGAGTGTTTTAAAGTTAGTATAGCCAAGAGTTGTTTGTAGTCAACTGCATGCTCAGTTCCTGTAAGTAACTTAAAGGGCGAAATCTTCCTCTGGCTTCTTTCCCCTTTTTTGCCTTTTTGTTTTTTTTGTCGTTTACCAAATTGTTATGCTTCTTTTATCAGCAGTCAAATGTTCTCACTATAATCTAATTGATGCCCTAAGTTATGAGCTCAGCACATTGGTTTTATACCGGTGCAACTTTGGGCAACAATGGCCATATGGATCTTAAGCACCATGTGGAAACTTTGCTCATGCCTCATCTGGGGTTTTGGTCAATAAAAATAACCATCTTAGTTGGATATATGTAAAAGCTTTATACATCTCAATTGTTAATCTTGTAAGGCACCTGCGAGATATTGTTGCCTAGGAATTTATTTTGTTTCATTTGTTTTGATGCAAAGTCCTCCTTTTAGTAGGATATGGTAAAACATCTATTTATGCTATATTTTATGTCATTTACTCTACGACCAAATTCTTATAAGCTATATACCTACCAAGATCATTGCGCAGCTCTCCATCCGCTAAAGTTGGAACTAGTTCAGAAACAACTTGCGTATCACCTTGAGGCTATTTTTCTGATTGATTATCAAACTTACCGAATATGATTGCGAAGCAATGTACTTGCTATGATGCATCTCATAAAGTTTGTCAATTAATATGGCTTTGTGTTATACTCTGTTCAGGCATGAATATTACAACTATTTGCATTTTCAGGGTGTAGAATGCGAATTTCGGCACAGTGAAAGTGCCAGGCTAAACCCAAGGAATTGCTGGTACTGGATGAATGCAAACTGTCTGAATCCAAATTGTTCGTATAGACATCCGGTGAGTCGATTCTGTAATATTTTATGTTAAAAATTCACAGCCAATGCGTCTAATTTTGATATTATGGATCAAACTGTTATTCAGGAAAAGTGTATGTTCTCACAAATTTATCTACAATTGAATGAATTTTATCGGGGATATGCGCTTTGAGAAGGTTGCTTGCTATTCTTGTTTGTTGGTGTATATGTTGAAATTTTAAGCATTGATGCTTATTGTCCCTGTGCTTATGGATTCCTTGATTTTGAAATAAGTTGTCTATTCAAGTGCTCACTGCACGCCAAAACACTTAAAATTACCACTTGGTTAATACTGAAATCTGGTTTTTATAAATCCTCTTAAAGGCAACTTAATACCTGGAACTAAATAATGGTTTCTCTTTGTTAGCCGCTGGATGGTATCTATGGGATTCCAGGGACATCAGCGCCAAACCCACCAACAACATCTACCCAAGCTCCAACAGTGAAAATCCCTGCTGCTTATAGTTCAAATAAACAAACTGTTCCTTGCTATTATTTCCAAATGGGGCATTGTCGGAAAGGTGATAGGTGCCCTTTTATGCATGGACCGCAGCCAACTGGTAATCCACCTTCACAACCACTGGCAAAGACTTGTACATCCATTCCTGAGACTCCACAATTGCTCAAGGATACACTGGTCCTGAAGCAATGTACATCTCAGCAGAATGCCCCCAAAATAAGTGCCAATAGATCAGCTTCAATAGCATCTTCATCAAATCCCATTACAAGAAAAGGTCCAAAACCCCAGCTAACCAAGGCTCCCTATCACCCACCAGAGGAAGTGCATCCTAGACCTCAGCTTACCAAGGTTTCCTATCACCTGCCAGAGGACATGCATACTAGACCCCAGCTAACCAAGGCTTCCTATCACCCATCAGAGGATGTGCATCCTAGACCCCAGCTAACCAAGGTTCCTCTGAGCAGTAGCAGTGATCCAAGCAGGCCTCAGAATCACTTGTCTCAGCCTATACCTGAAAGGCTTCAGAATGGTCTAGAAGCTGATGAGTTATTAAGAGAGTCTTCTCCTGGTTTTGATGTTCTAGTTGATGATAATGCTGAAGTTTTTGGTTACTTTGGCAATGAAAATAATGGAAGAACATTAGATCAAGGCAGAAGGAAAAGGATTCATTCTGATGATGTGGATTACTTGTATCCTGATTATGAACCTGCTTTGGATTTTGAAAGAAAGCACAACAGGATGAGTGAGTATGACCAACCTTTATGGGACCCAAGGGCTTCTTCAGAGAGGTTTATCGATCAAGCATATATTCCTGAAAGAAGAATGCAGAGAAGTGAGAGAGCTGATGAGATAGACGGGTCTGATTTGCGTCATCAATTGAAGCAAAGAAGATTGAACAGTTTAGGATCTGCTGTTAGCCCTGACTGTGGTGGTGAATCATATAAGCGAAATGGTCAATATGCCAAGGAGAGATATCGTTGTCATACTCATAACTCACATAAGGATCGGCAGGACTATCATCTTGAAAGCTCCATTGGCAGTCGGCTGCAAGGAAGGCTAACAATTCCTAGGAGATCTTCACCAGATGGATCTATTGAGATGAGGTCTGAGAGGGAAAGAGACAGGAGAAGGTTAATACAGGGCAGGTTGTCACCAGACAGACCAATAAGTCAACATGGAAGGAACCGTGAGAGAATGAAAAGAAGATCAGATGAGGTCTTGCCTCCAGATGACAGGAGCTCTGGCAGACCAGTTAGGAAAGAAGATGCAGATCTGTTAGATTTTGCTGGCCCTAAAAGTCTTGCCGAGCTTAAAGGTGCCAAGGCTTCAGAAATCTCACAAGAGCATAAAGGCATGAAGCTTGAGAAACATGTCAGTCATCAAGAATCTGAAGCTTCTTTGTCATTTGAAGGTCCAAAGCCTCTGAGTGTCATTCTAAAGAGTAAAAGAGAGACTGTGCCCAAAACAGGTTTAAATTCCAGTACTAATGGTAATTCTACCGTAGTATTGGTGTCTGATGTGCAGTCTCTTCCTTTACATCAGGCTACCTGCAGCTTGAAAGAGCCAAAGGACAAAATGGTGGATGATGTTGATGAAGAAGAGGGTCAAATCCATGTTGAGGTTGAGGATCAGGGTCAAATCCATGTTGAGGATAAGGAATTACTAGAGAGGCAAGACTCTGCTAAAGAAGATATACCTGAAACTGAAGTGATGGTGGACAACATGGAAGAACAACGCTTGGAAAATTCTGATCATGGAGATGCAGGGTCTGATTACGAGGCAGTTGAGGAGGGTGCAGATTTTAAAACTGAAGAAGATGAGAACATTGCAGAATTCAATGCCAAAGATGATGAAAACATTGCAGACTTCAAAGTTGAAGATGATGAAGAAGAGGAGGTGGATGATGACGATGACTTTGCCAAGAAGGTTGGTCTCATGTTCTCTTAATTGCATTATCTGGCTAGCTCCATCCATCTATCGATTGCGTTGTCTCAAGTCTTGACAATGGATGGTTTGGGGAAGCAGCCAACGAGATCCACAGCTTGACAGTATTCTTATATTGAATGTGGGGAGAGAAAAAGGAGCCTATACTCAGGAGGTTTTGATGTTATAAATTTTGTAACTTCGTACTGACAGATTGTTAGGTGTTCATTTATTGGCTTTTGTATGTGCACTGAATGCATAAGGTTATGAATGTACCCATTTGGGGTTTCTTCTAATTTCCTGTGTCATGTTGTCTTTGCTTAACATCTTGGTGGTTGTACTTGTGTTTTCTTAGGGTGGTTTTGGATCAAATGCAGATCCTGTTAAGCAGAAATTCACATGTGTTTTCATCATGTGTATGAAAACATAAGAAATCGATAATAATATAGGTGATTTGAAATAAGGAAATAAATTAGGTAGTCTCCTGCAAGAATTCCCAAAAAAAGAAAAATCTCCTATAGTTAATAATTTAATATGTAAAAAATCAATATCCTTTGTTTAATAGAAAGGTTTCAATCGAATCAACCCTAGGATAAATGTTTTTTCCTATTCTTTGGGTGAACAGATGAAGGCTTTTATTTTCCTCTGAATAATAATAAATCTAAAAAGATTCCTGAGATTGGCTCCGCAAAAGTTTTAACGATTCTCCCGCTTCCATAAAAGGCAACACAATACATGCTCCTCCTCTTTCCATACCGTAATTCGCGTGGACCATGCGTGCGCCCCAACCACACATACACCCTGCCGCCCTCTCCTCGTTTCTTGGATCTCATCATCCCTTCTCCTCACAGAAACTGTGAGAGCTAAAGCGATGGGGCATGGCATGGAGGACGATGCCGGCGGAGGATATCGGGAGCTACGGATGACGCAGGAGGAGAAGGAGCACATCAACAAGGTGGCCTGCTTCGTGGCGGCGGACGGGGACGTCGAGTTGTCTGAGAGCCTTCTGCTTAGGCTGCTAAGGCTGACCAAGAACCACCGCCGGTGGGGTTTCTTGTCGTCCGATCATCCGCACCACTCTTACTACCTGCAGCGACGGATCTCTGAGCAATGCCGGGCCCGGCGGCCACGGTCGTAGCGCCGGCTTCTTTTCCTCTAGGTTTAATCTGTTTTGTGAATGCACGCGTTGAACTTAAAAGTTTCAGTTGATGGCGGCCTTTTTCCTACGTCGTGTATCTTTGTTCTCGAAGAAATGTAGAAAAGCATGCAAGTCATTCTTTTGCTTCCATTTCTATTTTTATAAGTTTTTAACAAAAAATTATCTGTTTTATTATAAATTTATAAAAAAATTACTCACTTAGTTCATATTATAAATTTATAAAAAATTATTTTTATTAAAATATTTAAAATATTTTATTCTAATTTAATTTTTATCAATTTATTTTAGTTCGAATAATTATTAAATTAATATAAAAATTATACCTCTTACTTTAATTTTTGTAAATGACTGGTTATTCGGTATTATAAAAGTAAAAATTTAGAATTTAATTTTATCAAATCAATTAGCTGATGAGCGTAGACGATTGTCAAAATAAAATTAAATAATAAAAATTTGATCTTTTTATATTAATTTAATTGATAAAATTAAATTAAAATAAAATATTTTTTGAATATTATAATTAATATGAATTTTTGTAAATTTACAATATAAAATGAGTATTTTTTTTACTAATAATAATAATTACTAATAGTGATAAAGTAAGTAATTTTTTATAAATTTAACATAAATATTTAAAATTACATGTATACCCTTCTATAAAAATATTTTTTTACATACACCTCTTAAAAGAATCTCTTGACTGTGTTTTACATGCATATAGTTTTCGGGTTAAGAACTGTGTTTGACTGATGAGGAGTAGATGGAGAAATTTTAATTTTGAGGGGTATATTTGTAAAACTGATTATTAGCTTTTAATAATTTTTAAAACTAACTTCAGAGAGCCTGGTTGTCGTGTTGACGGATCCAAGTGGGTCAGCCTTCAAGACCTAACTAATTGCCAAAAAGCGGACCAAAACCGAGCGGCCGTTGGACCGATGACCTCAGGGTGGGCTCCACTTCTTTCCCTGTCCACATTACAATATGTTTGCCGAAACCAACCCCGCATCATTCACAATTTTCCCAATCTGAAAATTCACTCGATCCGTAAATTCACAAAATCATGCCTATTCCGGTAATTTCATTCTCCCGCCATCACCAACGCCCTTCACTCTCCCCCTCCAAACCCTCGTTTACAAACCAGCAAAACCCTAGTTTATGCTCTTGAATTCGAGCTCCGGCATGGATTCCTTATCCGCCGCCGCCGCCGCCGCCGCCGCCGCGGCGTCTGCCGCCGTCCCCAGCCTCGGCAACTGGACTAATTGACCGCTGCATCACTAATCCTCGCCATTCGATGCGCCTCTTCCCTGTTGTCAATCCCTTTCGTCTTTCTCCCAAATCCTCGTCCACAGCCGCCGGCTGCGTTTCTAGGGTCAGGGCTTCCTCAACCCTCTTCTACCAAGCCTTCAAGTCCGTCGCCGTCGGAACCTTCCTCTCCGCCGCCGCCGTCCCGGCGCTCCTGTCGGTCAACCCCGCGCGAGCTCGCGCCGAGGAGCCCCTCCCGTTTGCCACCGAAAATCTCCACCAACCCGATCACTCCGCGCTTTCTGAGTTTCTCAAATCAACTCCGACGCCGTCGACTCCCTTCGCTCGCTTTTGTACCGGAAGATCGACGACGGCGAGGATTCGGAGGCCCTAGCGATCCTCAACCGCCTCATATCCTTGCAGCCGGAGGAGACGGAGTGGAAGTTCCTCGCCGCACGGCTCCTCAACGAGATGGGCGAGCCGCAGGAGTCTCGAAGGCTCTTTGAGGATATCCTCGCCGTCGATCCCCTCTCCTTCGTGGCCCTCTTCGAGAACGCCGTGCTGATGGAGCGGTGGGGCGAGGGCGAGGCTGGCGTCGAGCGGCTGGAGAGGGCTCTGGAGCTGGCACAGTCGGAGCAGAAGGAGGCTGCGGCGAGGCGTGTGAGGCTGATCATGGCGCAGATACAGTACCTTCAGAAGAATGTGGATGAGGCGCTCAGGAGCTACGAGGAGCTGGTGAAGGAGGATCCTAATGATTACAGGCCATACTTTTGCCAGGGAGTGATATATAGCTTGTTGGAGAGGAACAAGGAGGCGACGGAGAAGTTCGCAAAGTATCATGAGCTTTCTCCGAAGAAATTTGAGGTGGATGCATACCTGCAGACGCCATTGTCAAGGGTGAAGGTGCTCGGGACCGGAAAGTCAGAGATTTGAGACTAGCATAAGGAGCTGGAATAATGGCTGGAGGTAAGTCTCTCTTTATGGACTATTGTTTTCTAGAGTTCACTAAGTTCTGATATGAGTGAAAAATAATTGTGGAAACATTTGTTGTGTTCTTTGAGCACTATTGAGAATTTTATTTGAGGTTGAACGGTGTTAGGAAATATTGCGTCTTTCTGATGGTGATCATTTAATACATTGCCAGTTCTTCCTCTTTGTGTTGCCTTGTGATTTTATGTTATCTTGGATGCAAATTTCTAGTACATTTAGTTTAATTGTAATTGCTGGGACAATGTAGGTGCACTTCTGTTTAGACAGCAGTTCATTTGAATAGCTAGATGTACATCGAGGTGTTTCCCTGAGAGAATTTAATGAATTTGCCTCAAAGTACTTTTTCTGTCCCCAACTACTTAGCTGTTTCTGTTTTCCCTTTCTAACTGATTTTTGAGGCATACATAATTTTGAATTGATGATTAAATAATTTTAGGCTTTCCTTAGCTAATTTGTCCAGTACATTTCGTTTTACTGTAATTGCTGAGACAATGTAGACGCTCTTCTGTTTAGACAACATCTCATTTGAATAGCCTGTTTGTGAAGTGATGAACTGATGATTATGTGGAAAATCATAATTAGCTAATTAGATGAGTAATGAGTGGTGATGAGATTTTAACTACATATTTTCCAAAATTTTATGGTCGTATTTGGATTGTAAGTTTGGCAGTAGAAACTTAAAAATCTGTTGGATGAGTAAAGATTGAGCAAGGTGATGATCATGTTACAACTCAAAATCCAAATTGGCCCTAGATGTGTATCAAAGTGTTTCCCTGATTGAATTTAACCAATTTGCCTCAGAGTGCTTTTTCTCTCTCCTACTACATGGCTGTTTCCACTTTTCCTTTCTAACTGATTTTGAGCATATGTAATCAAAGTACTTTCAGAATACAAATTTGCTAGAGTTGTCGAGTTTGAGGTGCTGACTACATTAGAGAGTTTTTGGTGTTTGCTAATCAGTTGAGCACCCAGATTGAGCACAAGGTTGTCCTGGTTTCTTTCTTGCTGTCTGTATTGGATTTTTGAGTTTATTTTAGGCTCGTTGCCTCTGTTGTATCATGCAATGGAAATTTTTGTATGATAAACTACAATGACACTCTGAGGAAGTCAAGTTTTTTGTGGGGATTAGAATCCTATCTGTCGGTTTTTCAGTCAACCAAGATTTCTTTTTGAGGGAACTGTTTTGGAAATTTTTGTTCAGTTTCTTCCTCTTGCTTGTGTCAATCCATGAATGGCATCATTGTGGATTGGTGCTGCAAGCATCATCATATGGATTAGCTAATTTTCAAGATTTTATACTGGGATCCTCGTGGTCATCATAGATCACACAGCTTGCACACATGAAAAGGCATACACACCTTTTTGTTTCTCTTGTGATCAAATGTCTTGAATTGTAACTACAATCTAATGTTGAACTTCCTGCCCTGGTTAGAGATTCAGAGTTGTGCAGCCAAGGCTTTCCTTTCTAGTGTCCCTTTAATTTTTTCCTGTTGTATACCATTAGCTTTTTTGCAACAGGAAATATGGTCATGTAGTACCTTTTTAATCCTTACAAACTATATACCTAATGCTCGACTTATTGTCAATTGAACTCATGCTGGGTTAAGAGGTATGTGCACCTCAGTTGAATGGTTCACCTAATCAAATGGCTCTTAAACTCCATTGCTTGAGTGCATTATTGTTTAAGCAGATTCTAGCCTCTTGGAGGCCTTGTTCTGGTTGTGTTATTCGAGTTGCACTTCCTTGAACTGAAGTCAATTTCAATTTGGATTGGTAAGTTTTCAATGCGGATTGCTACTCTTATGGCCCTTTGGGCAACTCAGAATTTGCACAGAATGTTTTCTCTGGTCCGCAGGTTGGGAAATATGCTATTTTTAAATCTAGAGAAATTTCTGAAGGTTATGGTCTGAAATTTTAGACTAAGTATTATTTGTTTCTCATCCTGTTGGTAACAAATCGAGGAATAATCCCCTTATTCTAAGATTTATTCCCATACTTTGTGATGCTTTTTTGTTAGGATTCAAATGCCTTAATGTTGTTAACCCTAACCTTACTGTGATCCCTGTCAAGATATACTTTTTTAGTTTAATTCTTTGAAATTAACTAAAACTCTGTTCCTTCCAGTCTCACCTTGTTCACAGTAGCAGCGCTTTTTTCTTTTTTATAGGATGTTGGATGGAAATATCCTACTTATTAGGTAGGAAAATTAATTTATTTTATATTGTAATCTAAAATTTCATTGGCTTTATATCACAAATATTTGTGAGATGGCTGCAGGTCACTTTGGAAAAAATTGTCACTAAGTGTGTTATTGTTACCCAGTCTATTTGATTTACGGCTGAAATTTATTGAAATTCATAGAAATTTGAAAAGCGCAAAAAAAATAGAAAGTAAAAATCAATAAATAAATAATTCGTGCACATCCTTGGATCTAGTTGACGCTGTGCGATGCTCCTCCGAGATGAACCAACCAAAATGGACGACCTTTGATTTGCTACAAACGTAAAATAAATAAGTAAAAATGAAAAAAGAAAGTTACCATCCGGCCTCGCGGATCAAAAAGGTTAACTCAAACTTCACGAGAATCCAAAGCGTATCGACGTCTCCGACGACCAAAAAGTGGCAGCGGACCGGGTGTTCACCTCTCTCTACCTCCTAACGCACGGGTGGCGCAAGAAGCTAGCCACCGGCCGCCGCCGCAGTCTCCTTGACCGTTTCCGCGGCCTACTCAGCCTACACCTTGTACGCCTTCGGCTTCCGATCTCTTGCCCATGATGATGGTGACGACGATAGAAGAGGAGTTCATCCGCATCGTGATCATCGTCTCTTGTGTTTTGACTAGAAGATGAAGATAAGAAAATTACGGTCTTCTGATTTCCTCTTGCGTTTGTATATCACCGCACAAAGAATTGATTTCAATTTTTTTTCTTCTTTTTTTTTTTTCCGAAAAAGGTTGATTTAAAACATAGTTCGCGGTTTCGGCCGCAGCCGAAATGTTTCGGTTTCGGCCGAACCTGCGCCGAAACCCTAAAAAACGTTTCGGTTTAGGGTTTCGGCGCTGTAGGTGAGGGCGAGGGTGGGCGGCTGCGGGCGAGGGCGGCGGGCTCGGGGCCGCTGCGGGCGACTGCGGGCGAGGGCGGTGTGCTCGGGCGGGCGGCAGGCCGTGCGGGGCGGGCACAGGGCGGTCGAGGCAGAGGTAGGGCTCGCGGGCCGGCCGCAGGGAGCGCGGAGTGGCCGTAGGGAGCGCAGGCCGTCGACGGCGAGCTCGACGCGTGCATGGCGAGCTCGGCATGTGCGGGGCGACCGCAGCGCACACAAGGCGAGTTGAGTGTGCAGGCGGCGAGCTCAGCATGCGCAGGGCGAGCGCAGCACGCCGGCGGCATCCTCAGCGCACTTGGGCCGACCGCAGCTCGCCCATGGCGCCCACGGCGAGCTCAGGGTTCGAAACTGGCATCTCCGGCATGTCCGGCATCCCGCGCGGCATCTCCGGCATCTCTGGCGAGCTCAGCAACCCGGCATCTCCGGCAGCTCCGCCGGCGAGGGCAGCTCGGCCATCGAGCGCAGCTCCCCCCGCAAGCGCAGGTCGGCCGGCGATGATGCTTGCCCTCGCTCTCGGTTCGGTTTAGGGTTTACTGTGCTGGTTAGTATAATTCGCATGGTGAGCAAGATGTTAATTAAGGTCCAACAGATAATGCGAGATATAGCTACTATGACGGTTATCAGAGCGAGATGTCTTCATACAATTCAGGATATCATCAGTCAATGCAGGATCATACCACTTCCTACTATCTGCATGTTAAACAATACTATCAATCACAATTTCATCGTACTGATGAGTATGGTGATCGAGAATATCAATCTCTTCAAGATCCACCTCGGAACAGCATGTGGTTATAAGACGTGGATTTATAGCATGTGGTTAAAGCATAATCAAAATATAGTCAAACTCTGGTCAGCGCCCAATTAATAATTTAAAAAATTCTTTCGGTCGAAACCGAAACGGCCAAAACGTATCGGTTTCGGCCAATCCCGAAATCGAAACTGAAATCGAAACCGTAAACCTTGATTTAAACCGAGCGATATCTTGGTTTTGCCATTGTGTGGATGACATTCGTGTGTGAGCAAACGTTGGCAAAAGATGGTTATATTTTGCGCCATTCGCCAGCTATTTTATTTTATCGATAAATTCTTTAACTTTCGCACATCAACAGTGGACGTGCCGGAGTGGTTATCGGGCATGACTAGAAATCATGTGGGCTCTGCCCGCGCAGGTTCGAATCCTGCCGTCCACGCTTTAATTTTTCCTAAAAAAAATATTTTCTCCTAATTTCTGTGATTACGTGTAGAAAAATATTTTTTTCCACATGAAGGATAAATATCAGTATAATCACGAAGTTAATATTCGAATTGTAGAAAAAGTTGAGAAAATAATTTCACCATTTCGGTCATTTGATTCTCATGAAATGGATTGAGAATTTTGAATTAAAACAATCAAAATGAGGAGATTGAAGAGGATGTATAATATCACTTCCTCTCTATTCAAGTTGATCAAGCTGCAATTTTGATTAAATTATATTGGACGATTATTATTGCGATGATTAGGTCATGGAGATCAATATTGAAAGAAGAAATCAGTCGAGCCTGTAATTAACTAGACAGCCAAGTGAACATCTAGGCATCTGTTAAGCAGCTAGACAGTCATCTAATATCCAGTGCTATATATTAATCATCGAATTCTTAGATGCCGCCCACGCTTTAATTTTTCCTAAAAAAAATATTTTCTCCTAATTTCTGTGATTACGTGTAGAACATGAATGCATGGTTGACATAAAAAGCTGTTTTTAAAGCATCCCCATCTCAATCAAACACTACTGCACTAGTGTAGCTAGGACAGCATCGAAGTTCATTGGCAATGTTCTGTATCAACTCCTCTATTCTGCCCTCAAGTACTCACTTCATTCGTAACCCAACTAAATTTCTAGTTTATTGCAACAAAATGCCTATTTTTAAAATTCGAAAGACAATTCCAAGTTCTGTAGGTTCTGTCCTTTTGGAAGTTCAAATCCTGTCAGATTGCTGCAAAAAACAAAAAAAAACAGCAGATCCATGACATGTCACAGAAAGATCAACTGAAGCTCAGCAAGATTACATAGATATGTATTGTGAACCTCGTTAAAACCAGCAGACGATGCATTGGACTGAAAAGAAACACATTGGAAGCGATAACAGAAGAAGAGTCCCATTCACCGTCTTCATGTTCCAAGAATAAGAGAACGAGGGAGACCTGCTGTTTTTCTCCATTGAAAAGCAGCGGCTCCCACATCTTGTGGTTGCTCTTTTTTCTGTTGATAGCCTTTGCGATTACTGGAACCCGTTTCTGTTAACTTCGACTTGCTGAAACATTCCAGATTCCTGGTGCTTCCTTCGGGTGCAGTTGACTCCGCAGACGTCACGGTTGTGTTCTCATTGCTGGTAATAGTTCCTTCAACGATAGTTTGACCAGACTCTGAAAACTTGGCTATGTTCAACCCAGTTGAAGAAGATAATGAATCTATCGACTACTGTAGCTTCACTCTAGTCTCCTTCAACTTGGCACAGGTCCTTGGCTACCTCAAGGTTGTGCTCACCATCAGTATCCTTCTCACCCTAGTCTCCTCAAGGTTATGTTTTTCTGGTGCCCATCGGTGAATTCTTCGTGGAACTCCGTATAGAAAAGATATCTTAGGTCTTCAAGTCTATGCCTCTGGCAATGGTCTGAGTAGTATCTACTGCAAATACAAAACCTTCCTGGTAGTTATTTGAGATGTGTTTTAACGGTTCAATTTGTCTCATTGTCATATCTTGAACTTCATCAGCATAAATAAAGTCTATATGATCAGCATAAACACAAGGTCGTGTTCAGTGATGAAGATCTAACGCTATATCAGACAAATCAAACTCTCCTTTATTTTGTTTCTTTTTCTCATAAGCAAGAAAATTGTGATAGATTTTCTCTCTCTTCTCCTTGCTGAATGATGCCAAAGCACGCTTTTCAGAGAGCATAACATAACCATCCCTGCAAAGTATTGCATCAAAGGAGGAACTTCCTGCAAATCCACCTTTGATGTGGGACATGATTTCAGTGAAAACAGTCAAAAGATCGAGTCCCTTGGTCCACATAATGCTACAATGTGGTCAATATGATCCTAGAAAGTGTTCAAAATTGACTTCCTTACTTTGGATCAATGCCTCTTGTGCAAGAGATTTAGACAGACCAATGCCGACCGAAGTAAACTGCTTCATTCCAGAAAACCTGTCAAAGTATTGACTTTAAAATGGTTTCATCGTGCATCATCAGCAACTTCCGAAATGTTATGATTAATGGATAGTGATTGTAATTGAGACCAACAAAATTGTCATGAATATCCAAACAATCTCCCGCATTTTCAACAATATCATGCATTTCTATGGTTTCTGAAGCACAGAAAACATCCCCGCTAGAGGCAAATCTGCATGATGAAAACAATGAATCAATTCCCAAAATGTTCGATCCAGGTATAAAAACGTACAACAGAAGCTCAATATTGTTCACAGAAATCAAGAAAAATGAGAGCCATTTAACATTTTACTCGGAGTATTACTCAAAACGAAGTTCTTTTTAAGACAAAAACCTTCAAGAGAAAGCAGAGCCACCATAAATTTTGAGAAAACAAAATCGGAGGCATGGTTGAGATTGTGGCCTCTGGATCAAAGCAGAAAGAAAGCCTTACACTCAAAATGTTCTGTTACTTGTTTTTTTCATTGTTTCGTTTCTCTTCTCGTTCCATTGATTTAGAAGACTTAAACACAAAAGTGAGGATCCCTCTATGGGATTTCAATGAAAAAAAAAAAGGATATTTACCTATACCCCCTCAGATTTCTTTTATTTATCAACAACTCTCCCAGATTTGGATACCTATCTAAACTCCCTTTTTATCAAATTTATTATCCTCTAATTATTATCTAATCAAAATTTTTTCTAAAAATTTTACTTTTACCATCTGTAATTTGACAACTAAACTCTTAAAAAATTTAACTTTTCACTATTCACTTTTTCTCCAAAATATTTTCAAATAAACTCTTTGAATAATTTTATTTATAAAAAATCCAAATATTAATATTTTTCAAATAAATATTTATAAAAAGGACCTTAAATATTTTAAATATTTTATAAATAAATATTATATAAGAAATATTTGTACATTTACAAATAAACCCCTTGCATATTTTTATTTATAAATAAGTCTAAATATTAATATTTTTAAATAAAAAATCATAAAAAAGACCTTAAATATTTTAAATATTTTACAAAAAAATCCTATTTAAGAAATTAAATTATAAATTTAATATTTGTATATTTACAAATAAACTCCTTGAATATTTTTATTCATAAATAAGTTTAAACTTTATTAGTTTTTAAATAAAACTTTACAAAAAAGAGTTGACGGTATTAAAACTTAAAATTTTAAAATCCAAGTTTAATATTTGAATATTTATAAATACACCCCTCAAATATTTTTATTTATAAATAAGTCCAAATTTTATCAGTTCTTTAAATAAAATTTCACAATATTAATGTTTTCAAAACTTAAAATTTTAAATTACAAGTTTAATATTTGTATATTTACAAATAAATCCATTGAATATTTTTATTTATAAATAAGTCCAAAATTTTATCATTTTTAAAATAAAATTTTACAAAAAATATATTAAAGGTTTTAAAACTTAAAATTATAAATTACAAGTTTAATATTTGTACATTTACAAATAGACCCATTGAATATTTTATTTATAAGTAAATCCAAATTTCATCATTTTTAAAATAAAATTTTACAAAAAAGACATTGAAGGTTTTTAAACTTAAAATTTCAAATTACAAGTTTAATATTTATACATCTATAAATAAACCCTTTGAATACTTTTATTTATAAATAAGTCCAAAATTTTATTATTTTTAAAATAAAATTTTACAAAAAATATATTGAAAGTTTTAAAACTTGAAATTATAAATTACAAGTTTAATATTTATACATTTACAAATAGACCCCTTGAATATTTTTATTTATAAATAAGTCCAAATTTCATCATTTTTAGAATAAAATTTTATAAAAAGACATTGAAGGTTTTTAAACTTAAAATTTTAAATTACAAGTTTAATATTTGTACATTTAGAAATAGACCCCTTGAATACTTTTATTTATAAATAAGTCTAAATTTTAGTTTTTAAACAAAATTTTACAAAAAATACAAACTTTAATGTTTCTACATTACAAATAGATCTTTTTATTTTTATTTATAAATAAGCCCAAAATTTATTATTGTTTAAAATAAAAAAGTTTACAAAAAGGCATTGAAGGTTTTAGAACTTAGAATTTTAAATTACAAGTTTAATATTTGTATATTTACAAATAGACCCATCAAATATTTTTATTTATAAATAAGTCCAAATTTATTATTTTTTAAATAAAATTTTACAAAAAATATTTAACCTAGTCCTGCTTGTTGAGGAAGACGATCATGTTCGGCACCCCGACTTGCTTCGCAAGCAGAATATGCTTCTTGGTCTGCGGCATCGGCCCATCGGCGCCAAAGACAACAAAGATGGCGCCGTCCATCTGAGCCGCACCGGTGATCATGTTCTTCACATGGTCAGCGTAGCCAAGGCAGTTGATGTGGGCGTAACGGTGGGACTCTGTCTCGTACTCAACGGTGGCGGTATTGATGGTGATGCCACGAGCCTGCTCCTCCAGCACGACATCAATCTTGTCGTACTTCTTGGTGGCATTGTTTTTCATGAAGGCAAGGGTCATGGTGAGCATGGCGGTGAGGGTTGTCTTGCCATGGTCGACATACCCAATGGTGCCGATGTTGACATGGGGCTTTTTCTGATCGACCTTGCCGGACGACTAGGAGGCCCAGCGGCGCACGGTCGCTCGCTTCTTGATGGACCTTCGGTGGAAGGTGATGGCGCTAGCCATGAAGATGGAACAGGAGGATGAGAAGGAACAAGCGTTGGGTGTTGACCTGGAGGAGGGCGGGAAGTCAAAATTTTGTGAATTTTTTATTTACAAAAAATATTTAATAGGTCTATTTGTAAATGTAAAAATATTAAATTTGTAATTTAAAATTAGGATATTCTTCATGTATTTTTTGTAAAATTTTATTTAAAAAATAATAAATTCGGACTTATTTATAAATAAAAACATTCGAGAGTTCTATTTGTAAATGTATAAATATTAAGTTTGTAATTTAAGATTCTAAGTTTTGAAATCTTCAATATCTATTTTGAAAAATTTTATTTTAAAAATGATGAAATTAGGATTTATTTATAAATAAAAATATTCAAAGGGTCTATTTATAAATATACAAATATTAAACTTATAATTTAAAATTTAAAGTTTAAAAACTTTCAATATCTTTTTTGTAAAATTTTATTTTACAAATGATAAAATTTGGACTTATTTTATGAAATAAAAATATTCAAGGGGTCTATTTGTTAAATGTACAAATTTAAGCTTATAATTTGTAATTTTAGTTTTAAACCTTTTAATATATTTTTTGCAAAAATTTAAAATTTTAATTTTTGAAAAACATCAATATTGTGAAATTTATTAAAATAACTGATAAAATTTGTACTTATTTATAAATAAAAAATATTTGAGGGATTTATTTGTAGATATACAAATATTAAACTTGGATTTTAAAATTTTAAGTTTTAATACCTTCAACTCTTTGTTGTAAAATTTTATTTAAAAACTAATAAAGTTTGGACTTATTTATAAATAAAAATATTCAGGGGGATTATTTATAAATATACAAATATTAAATTGATAATTTAATTTCTTATATAGAGTTTATTTGTAAAATATTTAAGGTCCTTTTTATAAATTTTTTTTAAAAAAATTAATATTTGGACTTATTTATAAATAAAAATATTCAAGGGGCTTATTTATAAATATACAAATATTTCCTAGATAGGATTTATTTATAAAATATTTAAAATATTTAAGGTCCTTTTTATAAATTTTTATTTGAAAAATATTAATATTTAGATTTTTTTATAAATAAAAATATTCAAAGAGTTTATTTGTAAATATTTTGGAGAAAGAGTGGAGAGTGAAAAGTTAAATTTTTTAAGGATTTAGTTGTGAAATTACGGAGGGTAAAAGTGAAATTTTTGAAAAAAAAATTTAATTAAATAACAATCAGAAAGTTGTAGGTAATAAATTTAGAAAGGAGGGGAGTGTAGGTAATTATCAAAATCTTGAGGGGTTTTTAATAAATAAGAAAAATCTAGGGGGGTGTAGGTGAATATTCCAAAAAAAAAAAGAATATGTAAATATGACAAACACTAACAGTTGTCAGAAAATAGAGTTGAGAGAACATTCATATACTCAGGGTATGTTCTTTGGACATCTCATGCATTAAATCTCATACAAATAGAAGTAAAATGATAATCATAGGAAAGAATAACATATTTACCTTTTACTTGAGATATGTACCTTCGAACAACCAAACAAAGTTTAGTGCTTAACCTGAGAAAATTTGGCCTTATAAGGTTTCCTAAATTCACCTCAAGATTCACTTTGGGCAAATTATCTCTTTTTCTTCAAAGCAAGCCCATTATAAAATATATGTGATATTCATAGTTAAGCTTGTTGTAGTTTTGTTACATACCAACTCATGAGTCACGAGTCAGGCCTCGACTATTTGGGAAATCGAACTTCCTATTGAACAAAAACAAATATATGAACACAAATTCACTGCAAAACCTAAATCAGTGAACAAATCTTAATTTACCGGCATACCCTTGCTTCAGTGTATGCCTGCAATGTTCTATGAAGCGATCAGTCAAGGTTGAGAATATTTTTCTTATTTTATGATGTAACACCTTGTTGCGCTCGATATCAGACCACAGTAAAGAATAAATGATATAAGAAATTTATTTTTACAAAATATATAAAATTAAAATTTATTATAATAACAAAAGATGCAATTTAAATAAAAGGTAATTCTATAGTATTATATTATTTTCTCACTATAATATCTTAAGATATGAAAAAAATAACTGAAAAGCAAAAGCGACTCTAAACACAAATATATTCGTGCGAATTACTACCATTGTCACAACAATCAACCAGCTACTCCTATGTGGATGAAGAAAAACAACAAAATGAGAGAAGAATACTTAATAGGAAGTTATCGCTCTAACGATATGAGATATTAATACAAAAAAAGTGACAATAAAATCAATGATAGCGATAACAATAATAATAACAACATGATCAAAAGGGTCAACATCCACACCAAAAAATAAATCAATAAGAAAAGGATCATTACATCCATGATAATCAATGGTTAGAGATAGTAAATATGGATTCTACTACCAATCTTACGACGTTGGTCATACCCTCTACTAGGCAGGGTCAAAACTAAATTGTACGAAAACTAGCCTATAGTTATATCCTACAGATGTTACAAAGATAATCATACTCCTATTAGACTAGGTTGTACCGAACTACATGTATACCAATTTATGCATGTGATCGTACTCTTTATCAAGCAAAGTTATATCACATTGCACTCTCCATTGCGAATGTAGTAGTAATTTTGTCTAATTATACGACAGATCATATTTCCTAAAACTCAAGAAAGCGCCTATTGTCACGTTTAAAAGTCTTACTAATTTCTTATTGAGGTAAGAAATTATTGATTAGTACTAGTCTAATAAAGTCTTATTGCATATGTCCCTCAACCTACCAAAAACTTAGTCATAATAAATATTAAGTCAAGACCATCGACAAATAAAAAGGAATAGACTCAATCAATAAATCAAACTAAATTAGCTAAAAGATATTATCAAAAGAAGTATTTGAAACTACCAATAGATTCATAAAAAATCGAGTTCAACCACTTATTAATCACCAAATTTAGAATTGTTGTGCACGATCAAATATAATTATTCAATTCAACCCTAAAAATAAATATAATCAAAATTCAATCCCCCTGACTCATTCCAATTTATAATTCCTCCATCTAATTAGTTTAAGCCACTTTACACTTAAATCCTCAAGTTATTTAAATTGCTGATTTCAAACATTCAGCCACTAACTTTCTTCATATAAGCCCTTGGATAAATCACAAATTTAGAATTCAGATCTCAAGGTTCTCCAAATCCAAATTTACATATAAGCCCAACAAAACCTCAAAATTACATATTACCCCTTAATAAGTCCAATTCAAACCTTATCAAATGAACCCCTATCCATGTCATAATCCAATTGATTTAGTACAGATTGGAATTGTTATTCAATCCAAATTAGATTTAAGTTAAGTACCAATTAATTTACTTAATCAAACGATTCAATTAAATAGCTCAATTCAGGCATAATCAAAATTATATCATTATCAAATAATTTAACTATTGGTTTGGTTATTTCGCTTAACCCATATTTTACATAAAATCATCCTTAAAATCATTTCAAAATCTTCAATTGAAAAAGTGATTAAGATCCAATAGAAACCATCAAATCCAGATTCATTATTTGGTCCAACCAACTAAATTACTACCAACCAAGATCCAATTCAACTCAACCCAACTGAACCAACCTAAAATCAAAACCAAACCTAAACTAAAACCCAACCCAAACCAAAACCCTTCTTCTTCCTCCTCATTCAAACTCTAACCCTAATAGATCCCTGCCACCGCACCACTAGGCGATCATTATTGCCGGACTATACTATCAATAACTTTTACAATAATTTATAAGAAAGGCTTTTTTTTTTATTCAACTAAACTTTTTATCAAGTTTCAATGATATCTCTACATTCAAAGAGAAATAAAAAACTACCAAGAAGCACTATAAATATCATCTACCACTACTATCTCTATATTGAAAAATCCTTTCTCAAACTCCAAATAATGTCGTCTCATGTGGTCATATTTATAACATTATATCTTCGTTTTTAATTTTGATTTGAATTATTCTTTGAGTTCTTTATGTTCTCTTAATCTTTCTCTTCTATGAGTCACCAATTGAAAATAAAGAAATATAAATAAAATAAAATAAAAAGAACCCGCCACTTTAACATTATAATTGAAAATTCTAATTATAATTGAATTAACAAGTCGATATAATCGTAATGAATAACTAAAAATTTTAATAGATATCTCATTTACTAAAAAGACACAAATTTGACCATATTCAATTAAATTATCAATGATTAAAATTAAATTTTAAATTAGGAATATAAATTGAGGATTTAATTTTTTTCAAAATTATGGAATAGAGAAAATTTTACATAAGGTAAATTTAAATTTCTTATCTTACTTAGTATGGACATTAGAGTTTTTTTTCTTATTAAAAAAGGAGATAGAGAGTTTTTTTATCAACTCAACACAATTATACTAGTAAAAATCCGAAACAGTATCAACTCTACTATTGAAGAAAATGAGAACATCTCCTTCCATTTGCTTGTAAGCTTCATTGTAGCCACCAATTGAACTACTCTTCCAGTCTCGAACATTGACATTATAGAAGTTCTTGCTATCCCGGTTTTTTTCATTAATAAGCGCAACCTCAGAATAAGGCGCAACGTCAATGTTCTCCATCGCTGAGCACAAATCATCACGCGCCTCGTCAACCAGAGGCAGTACAAACGAAGACACATAATGCTCAACGGAATCGAATGTCATCGGTATCTTTTAGACCTACGACATTGAACAAAGAAAAATAAAAGGAATTACAATGCAAACTAGGAGTCACGATAATACACAAGAAAAAGAATTATTCTTGCTGCGCGAAAGAAGTCAAAGCTCTAGAAACAACCCAACCCGATGCCTGTAAAAGTCCTCGTTGCGAATGTCGTTCAGAGACCAAGAGAGGGCCATATCTACCAAGTCGGCCGGCAGGTCTTTCATAGGACGAGCCTCGACGGAGCTCGAGGAGGCATCCATTTCCACAGGAAAAGATGACAGAACAAAACAAGGGAAAACAAGCAAGGATCTTTGCAGAATGTTTCATTTCTTCGTGGGATTCTTCTGCGAATCGAACATAATGGGGTCGAAACCCGCATAACAAGGAGTCGCAATCCCCCATTTGTGCGCAGAAATACCCAGGGAGCTCGGTTCCATGGCCATTAATGGCGAGGGTTGAAAAATGAGAAAAGAAGAAGGAAGACAGTAGTTGATGGTAGTGGGGGAGTGAGTCACATCGTCGGTAATTACAGAGCAAGCCGCTCGGCCCTCGGGCACAAACACAACTAAAAGCGTTTCCCGCCGCGGGGAGGGATTCGAGAGGGAGCGAACGAGTGCCGTACATAATGCAGTAAACCCCTTATGCATTGATAGACTTCCATGGTGGCCCTGGGCCCAAATTGACAATTGTTTTGGAAAACAACTTCTGTATTAAAATGAAATTAAATCATAAACCATGCTGCTAAAAATTGAAATAGGTGATAATGACTTTGAAGACATCATAGAATATCCTCCGTCGGACAACGAAAGCCTATTTGAAAATAAGCAAAAAAATAAAAATAGAAAATTTACCAATTTGGCAAACGGCATAGTTGATTAAAAAAGTTGAGCATACAGAGTATAGGCACGTTCAGATATTAGAGTGCTGTAGATTTATGAACTGCAGCAAAAACTAGCGGCCCGCTTGAGTGGTCAGTCGAAAGTTCAGGCCTCCGTATTCTTATTTTTGCCAAAATTCTACATTTGCTGGAAAAGGCACAATGTTATGCTCTCCGGCGCCACGCTTTCTTCCCCGACTTCATATTCTGCTTTCCTTTGCCTTTCTGATTACGCGAACCAGCTCCTTCAGCGTCTTCAGGGGTTGCCTGAAGAACTTTGGATATTAAGGATGCTTCTTCAACTGCAGTTACATAAGCATCCTCCTCAACTGGAGTTTTGGCTGGGTTCCCACCCTCAGAGGAAGATAATGAGTCCACCAGTGGCTGTAGCTTCAGTCTTGCCTCCTGCAACTTGTTAAAAATGTCTTCGACTGCCAGGGATTGGAGTTTGGGTTCAGCAGCCTTTTCACTGAAATAAACCGAAGGACTCGATCATTCATTGTGCAATGCACGTTCTCTTCTAGTTTTTATGCAAAGGATAATGCAGCTAGGAAAATTCCTTCATCAGAGATCCATTTTAAAACTGAAAACTGTCCATCGATACCAAGCTAACAACACAGATGCACAAAAAAAGTTTTTATTTTTCAAAGATGGATTTTTATACATCTAAAATTCACTTCAGTAGTCCATTATAAGAAAAGTTTACAAGCAGCATACTCAGAATTACTTCTCAAAGAAAAAAAAAAGAGAATACTTACAGATTGCACAGCATCTACTTCAGAAGGACTTCATACAGAATGTTGGATGCGTCTTAAGAGTCTAACAGATTATAATGGAGAGGGGAACAAGATACTGACCTATGATGCTTCAACATGTCACAAAGCATCTTTAACCTCTCAACCATAACTCCAAGTACGTGAGAATCTGAATGGTCCACCTGATTCAGTTTTCCTTTTGCATTCTCAAGACCACAAATGACTTTGCCGACCAACAACTAAAAAAAGATATTGTTAGGCCAAGAGCTTTGAAGTAAATGTTCACAGGTAAATGTTCTTTTAAAAATCCCACAACTGGAGAATTTATAGAGATGACGACACACAAGACTAACATTATAATTAATGTATTTTTCTAATCACCAAATAAAAGAAGGAAGAGAGATCCAAACCTCCAATTCAGCAACATTATGACCATAGATACCACCACTGCTGTTACACGCTTGTTTTTCTCGTTTCAGTGCATCTAACATAACCCAGAAATGGCAATAGTTTTCCAAAAAATATTTGATATCAGTGACATTGTCCACATTTACAAGCTGAAATCCATCACCATCGTTTGTGGAACTAGCTAGGACCTTAGTATTTCTGACCTCTATTTGGTCCGAAACAGGGTCAATTTGCTCTACGTCTTCTGAGACCTTGGGACAAAAAGTAGCAAGCGCATTGTCCCATCTGTTTATTTTTTCATAGTCAATAACAATGATGCAATTGAAACTTGAGAATTTGGCAAAACTATTATTCGAGCAGAGAACCAAGACTGGGTCTCCTACAGTTTCCAGTGACTCTGAAATTAATCTGAGAAACTGTTTTTCATCTCGATTCGGAGAACTGCATGCTCTCCAAAGCTTCTGGCTGAATTTTACAGGCAGTACCGAACTGATATCCACCTTCGCAATCAGATTTCCAAGCAAAGGAATAGGCCGTCCAGTATTTATTGATAGTAGAAGAAGAACGACGACCAAACGCAAAACAAGAGATCCATAATAATACAATGTTGGAGTAGAAGACTTCCCAATCCACTCCCACAAAACCTCTTTGGACTGCAGTATTTCTATAGCCACGTTTGCAATGAAATCAAATGTTGCTGTGACTGAGTAACTGACCTGAGTATCAGGAACAGTTGAATCTGAAGGTAGAAAGTCATGGGAAATTTTACATGAAATAAATTTCAAAAGCAATGACTTTGTGGTGAAGATTGTGCTGCCAAATTCCCTGCAACATGATCCCATTAGCAAAAGGCTTTCAACCAGGTGAATGAATATGTTTGGACAGATGTAGTCATCTGCACGTCTCCAGTTAACATCATATGTGCTTCCAAGAGCTTTCTGAAATTCCCAAACCAAATTGTTTTGTCCAGAGCCTGAAGCTAAGAAAATTTTCAGCACCACAAAAAATTCTTTCCATGGCTGCATCTCAAACAGACAACTCTGGGTCTTCTTGAAAAGCGTATCAGGTATTCTTCCAGTTAAAATGAGTACCAATGCAGCCCTTCCAATCTGCCCATGCGTTGGACTGCCATTCGTAAGGCAAAGATCATCAT
Source organism: Trichopus zeylanicus subsp. travancoricus (assembly GCA_005019695.1). Taxonomy (NCBI): domain Eukaryota; kingdom Viridiplantae; phylum Streptophyta; class Magnoliopsida; order Dioscoreales; family Dioscoreaceae; genus Trichopus; species Trichopus zeylanicus. Next base: position 576,353 of record RXID01014489.1, read on the forward strand.
GAAGGGTTAGCTCAAGTACCTCTCGCGCAGTTTCATTCTCTCTTAGATCAATGAAACCACGGGACATTTCATTACTCCATTGACGAGGGAAATTGATATTAAAGAGCCGACTTTTGCATGAAGAAATGACTCGATTGATCTTTCCCAAGTGCTGCTTCTCATCACACATTTTGGAGTGTTTCAAATATTTCGCAACTTCATATAGACAAAGGGAAATAATCCCTTCTGAGATCATAGTAAAATCTTTCTCTGGAGGCAAATCTTGCAATGGCAGTAGTCTATCTAATACCTTCATACTTTGTAAGAAAAGCGTCTGATTTAAAAAATTTCCAGCAGAGGATATGAAATTTTTGATATTCATCCGAAGCAAGCAGTCGTCGTTTGGATTTTTGCCATCTTTATACATAATCCAGCTTGCCTTGGAATTCATAACCAAATAGGTATCTGGATTGTCCTTTCGAACACCGAAGTACACCATGCAAAAGTCCTCATATTTCATTAGTTCGTTCTCTTCATTCTTATCAGGCAAGAAAATGTATGATACTGCACGCAAAATCTTCTCCTTCCACAGATTCCAGAAATACAAGAATGTAAGAACAGACAATCTATTCTGATACATCATTTTATCAACATACTTCTCAGTCAAGGTCATTTTTGATTCCCAGAAAAATTCGGATGTGCTTGACCGAAGATGTAGATCTAAAATCAACCAAATACAAAAAATCTCCATACGAACATTTTGAAATTTACGTGCAGCACCTAAAAAACCTGATAAGACAGCTAGACTTGTGGTCCTTGTTGAAAGCACTTCAGCTTCTAAGCAGAGATTATCGTAGAAAGAACATGAAACTTTCTTTGCTAATGCCTTAGCTTTTGACAAAAGAATCTCCCTATGTTCAAAATGCTCAAAGGGCCAGCCCTTCATATGAGGCGACCAGAGTGATCTCATGATGACATAAAATATAATCAACTTTGAAGCTTCCTTATAATCACCAGCCTTCTCATGCATGTCAGCCTCATACAAGATGTCCCCCTTGATTCTTGCCATGTTGGCAGCCTCGAAGTAGTTTCCTAATTCAACCTCCAACTTTATCAGTTCATCAAGAAGGTTCACAGACCTCAGGAAAGTCCTAGTAAGATCCATAGATTGGAACTCCCTGACAAAAGCCATCATATGCCTGATGTCACCAGCCTTGTAGTAGTGTAAAGCACAGCTCTTCAGATAAAAAATTCTGATTTCATCTATTTTCTGATCCTTTTGCTCATCAGAATGCCTCCATTGCTCGAGAAAGTTCAACCCTAAGTCAAAAAGTTTCCCACTCAGACAAGAAGACAGACATTTGGACAAGCATTTGGCTTGGGCGTATGCGTTAGCAGCAAGAGACCAGCACTCAGCCATGGCATATAACTCCCCAGCATCATCCATGGAGTGCAAAGCCCTGACAAGTGGTATCATATGCTTGATGTCGCCAACCTTATGATAGTGTAGGGCACAATTCTTAAGATAAGATGTTCTTATTTCTTCCATTTCAAGATCTTCTTGTTCATCACAAAGCCATGTTGTTTCCCACTGCCCTAAAATGTTCAACCCCAAATCAAAATGTTCCCCTTTAAGACAAGACGAAAGACTTTTGGACCAGCACTTAGCTTTGGCAAATGCGTCTGCAGCAAGAGACCAACACTCGGCCATGACAAAACAGTTTCCTGCATCTTCAAGTCTAGATGCACTGCATTTCTCCAAATAAATCATACCTGTTTAGAGTTCAGGAAAAAAAAGTATAAGACATAAATTCCCATTCATGCTTGGGTGAACTATAAATTCAAATCGCCATTTATTTCTGAAAAAAGATCAATACCTGCTGTTTTGAAGTCCTTTAATGTAATGAAGCAGGAAGCAGCTGCCTCTGCTTTACCAATGTCTTCATAAATCTCAGCAGATTTTTGAAGCGCCGTTTGAGCACGCTCAGCATTGACAGTAATAATACTCTCAGCAGTAGCACGAAGACCAGAAGCCTTTGCCCATTTTTCTCTGTACTCATCTCCAGCTCGTTCAAAACACATTGTAGCCATTTCAAAGTTTCTTTCGTTGAATAACTGCCAGAGTTTTAAGAAGATAAGATTCCAAGTAGATGCCCCACAATAACAAAAAAATAAATCTCACAGGACACAATTTCGTCAAAAAAGTCTCACATAATATAAAAATTATTGCAAAAGAATGCATAAATCAGAGGAAATCAATGTTATGAGAAGCTTGCTGATAGGTTCAGAAAGGTTTATCAGATCCTGTACAGAAACATCATACATAATTTGGCGAAAAACTACCATAAAATCACATTGTTTGTCCTCTAAAGTATTAAAAAAACGATGTTTAAATTTTGTGATGGAAAAGAAGTAACGAGGCTGTCTTTCTTTTGTTCTCCCAGACAGAACAGCATTCAGATGTACATCACGAAGTAACGAAAAGAACTGCACAGACCTCTTCGAGATTAATGGATCAGGAACCCTGTATATTTCAAAAACGAGAGCAATGTGATTCTCACACGAATGCAATAAGGGAGGACTACACGAAAACAAACCTTAATACCACGGTTTCTCCATTCCTCGGGGCTGCTACCCGTCTGCATACCTTCTGTGAGCGAGCTATCAATGTGTCTTACTTGGACAAGACACAAGCTCTTCCAGTAGTCAAACATTGGTTGACAATACTCTCTAGTCTCACAGATCCAAAGCCTCTGCTTAGTCCGTGTGATGGCAACATATAACTGCTTCAGTTCTGAGCAGAGAATATTATGCTTATCATCATCGAAGTTTGGAAAATTCTTAGTCTTTGCAGAATCCACCATGCAATGTTCCTTCATGTACCCATAAATTATTCTCCACTGGTTTTTAAGTGGAGAAGCTCCAAAAAAGTCATAAAGCAACACATCCTGTAGAAGCAGCATTTAATATTGAGAACTTTACATAACAAAATATATATTAGTGCCAAGTCGAATAACAATCAACTTAAATACCTGAAATTCAAGGCCCTTGCATTCCAGAATGGTCAACACCAGAGCTTGCTTGCCAATATGTCCAAGGACCTCTTGTTTTGCACACTCGTCGCGAACTAAGACGGCTTGTTCCGCTCCAAAACCGTTCATGACATTGCCAGCCATTCCACCAAAGATGGTCGTAATCACATTCTCATTATTTGCTGATTCAAGCAGCATTGGTGCTTCACCATATACCATGCTAGTCTCTGGAGATAACTTATCAACAGAAAGAGGGAAGAAGTTGTAGAGAAGGTCCATTGCACTCTGTGCCAGTTTAAGGACACCAGCATGGGTTCGGAAGTTCTGGGTCAGTTGAAACTTGTCAGAAATGCGGTTTAGTCTTCCCTTTAAGTTCTTCTGATTGCCACTGGTGGATTTTGTGAGGAACTCCCTGTAGAAAAGATACCTTATGTCTTCAAACCTGAAATCTATTCCCCTTGCAATTGTTTGTGCTGTGTCACCAGCAAATACAAAACCCTCCTGATATTTATTTGAGATGTGCTTTAAAAGCGCAATTTGTCTCATTGTCATGTCCTGCACTTCATCAACGTAAATGAAATCTATCCAATCCCCAGAGTAACCGCATGATCCAATTCGGCGATGAAGATCCATCACTACATCAGAAAGATCAAACTCACCATTCCTTTGTTTAGTTTTCTCATAGTCTAGAAATATGTCATACACTCTCTCCCTTTTTTCTTTGCTCAACGCAGAAGCCCGCTTTTCCGAAAGCATGAGGTAATCATCCCTGCCAAGTTTAGCATCATGGGAGGAACTTCCGACAAATCCACCTTTTATGCGAGATATAATTTCAGTGAAAACAGTTGATGGATCCAGTCTCTTGGTTAGCTGAATGCTAAAACGAGGCCAGTATGACCCAAGAAAGCGTTCAAAGTTAACCTCCTTGCTAAAGATCAATGTTTCTACTGCAAGTGATTTAGAGACACCTTTGCCAACTGAAGGAAATTCCTTTGTTCCAATGAACCTATCAAAATAAGAGTTGGAAATTGTTCCGTCTAGCATCATCAGCAACTTTCGAAATGTTATTATTAAGGGGTAATGTTTCTTCTCAAGACCAAGAAAACAGTTGGGGATGTCCAAAAAATCTGCCATATATTCTCCAACATCATGCATATAGGCAGAACCAGAAGCACCCAAAACGTCTTCACCAGAGACAAATCTGAACAATAAAAGAACTAAAATAAGGCCCATAATGCACCAAATCATGGATAAAATGCACAACAGTTAATTAGATCGAGAGATAACAAGGAAACTAGCCCTTGATTCTTAGAACAATCCATAATAGGAGGCCCCGGTCAATTAATATTTATCGATATTTTTTATATTTGATGTTTTCTTTGGACATACAGGAGGACCCAGGTTCTAGAAAATCAGAATATCATTCTGTCAAGCCCACATCCAGCAGCAACTTACGAAACAGGGGATTTAGACAGGTTGTCAAAATGTAGCTGACAATGTGATATAGACAATAAAAACTTGATCAAGCCTCAAACAGAATTGAAGGACAAGTAGAAGAGCGCAAATAGTTAACAAAAAACCGGCTTTCTGATAATAGATGCACGGTAAAACAGACAACCACATATACAAGGGCTTATATGTTTGACATTCCATGTGCAGTACATTAATGCTCCTCCAGCTTCAAGTACGAGTCCTTTCACAAATAAAAAGTAAACAGAACACATGAGAGGCAAAATAATTACCTTTTGAGTCGTGACACATGATTCCTAACTGCTGAACAAAGTTTCGGACTAACTGTAACAAAGATTTGTCGTAAGAAATATTTGGTCTGTTCAGGTAAACTATTGATAGAACATGTGTCAATTGAATCATTCTTCATGGAAATAAGACCATTAGAAGATATTTGATGCTGTTGTTCCTTCTGAATAAGCTTCATTGTCAAGATAGTTGTTTTCCCGGTACCTGATCTTCCCAAGATGAAGCTGCTAAGAGGGAAGCGAATGATCTTCTCTTCTTCATCAGTCAGTTCAAATGGAATATCAACTGCAGTACCATCTCTAGCAGTTAACAAGTGTTGCACCATCCCAACTGATAAGGAGTAAAATTTCATCAGAAAAAGACTTTCATTAACTTTGGAATTCTCCATAAAGCTTTCAGCATCAAGTTCTGCTTCTGCAGTAGGTGACTCTTCTGCAGATTCAACGTTGCATAGTCGCTTGAAGTAGATCAGGTCAGGGGTTACATCCCAACTCATAGGAACCTCAAATTTCCTATTGTGCATGAATACAAATGAATAAAGTTTTGGAAAGTCAACAAAGAACAGACTTGATAGTTCAAAGCACAGAAAGTAATAGTGTACAATACAAATTAACTGAAATAGAGAGTATAGCATCTGTGATGAAATATATGTAACAAGAAATGGTGAAAAGGTTAAACTGAAAAAGACAAAATACAAAATAAAGGTTTTGTTGGATGTACGAGAACCACTTTCAACAGCAATTCTTGTTAATTGGCGACTGACAGGTGAGTGTTATTTATGAAAGACGTTGATAGCAGAGCATCTCTATCCATGGTCTCCATGAGCAACATGAGTTGGAACTGACAAACTTTGCAGCATCGGTAAATCACTTTAACTAAAATTAAGCCAAATATTAGTTGTTAAATGGAAAATATTGGAAGACAAGAAAATACGTTTTCACACACAAAAAAAAAGTCTGGTATGTGATGTGAAATAAAGCAAACTCGAAAGGGCACATAAATCATCATAGCAGTCGTTCAGAGTCCTGTATGTAGTATAGGTTAATAACAGAGCTCAAAATACAAATACAAAATACTTGCTCATCTTGAAAGCAGTCAAACCTAAATCAAACGATAAAACATACCCCTCAACCTTCTTAGCTTTGCAGTGTTCAACATAGTCCTCAGTATATGTTGAGAAAATATTATCAAGCCGTTTGATGAATTTTGGAATCTCGCTCATTGGCAAAAGGTTCCACACCTTAAGAACTTGTACATATTTTTCTCTTTTCACAATATCAACACTCCAAATGAGACGTAATTTTCCAAATCCATATACTCTCGACAGCTGAAACGAATCAGTCAAATCAAGCCGTGCACGTCTCCCACGCCAACCATTGGAAATCCTTAATAGCATTTGAATCATATCCATCTTGATTTGAACAGACTTCAACTTCGTAAATGATTTTCTGAATTCGTCACTAAAAAGTACCTGATCAGACAAAAAAAATGCAAATTGCAGCCAATTTTAGAAATAAAATAAGTGTTTAGAACTACAATGCCTGATGATTTCTCTGCCAAAAAAACCTAATATAAAAAGAGAAAAAAATCCTCAAAAACCTAAATTTGATACAGGAAAGCAAATTAAACAATTTTGTGAAGCAAAGCAATATACTAAAATTGGGCATCCCAGCCGCTTAACAGGAGTTCATTGGCATTATAACCAACAACGACATTTTGGTAATGGTTACCAAACTATAGCAACTTAACTGAACTTTGACAGTCCAGGGCCTATATCACCCTTAAAATTACCTTCCATTTACCATTTTGAAGCAGTGTCTGAGTCTGAAAGCCTGAATTAAGTAAATCTTCAAATTGGTCTTTTTCCTTTTGGGTGTTGAGGATAGCTTTGGCCAAACTAGCATCCTCAATAGCCTCAAAATAACACCCTCGCTCTTGTGCAGTACGAACCAATGCAGCCCACACAGAGTCACTTCTTGCTAGAGTTAGACCATTGCCAACTATCCATAAGCAGTGCCTGCAATTAAGAAATTGCAAGATCGTATTAAAGCATTAAATGAAGGGAATAACAACTAAAAATTCAAAGATGATTGAAGTATGAATAAGCTGAAAAAAATTGGTACCTAGCCCTTGTCAAAGCTACGTTGGCTCTTTGACAATTTGAAAGAAACCCAATAGATCCACCTCTATTTGATCTGACGGTTGAAAGTATAACAACATCTTCCTCGCCACCTTGAAAACCATCCACAGTTTTCACCTTCAGAACAAGATTATCGTTCCCCTTAATAATACTTCCAACTTTTTCTGCAATTGCAGCAACCTGGGCTGCATAAGGGGAAACTATTGCAATGCTAAGCTTCTCTTGCAGTGAACTCATAGCTGCAAAAATCACAAAATATTGCAGAAAATTTGTACAATGAGAAAACAACAGGAGAGAACGAGAATTTTTAAGGTAAATCCTAAAGAAAGGGGCAAGATTGTACCTCTTAAGACTCGACATACAATTTGGAAAATAACAGAAACTTCAACTATATTTCTTCTACTACCACCAGATTCTTCCTCGCCACCCACGACGTTTATAAATGAATAGGGGCCAAACATAGCTCCTGGAAGGAGTTGCTTTGCATAAGCTTCGCTCTTCACATTAGGACCATCCAAAATCTTTCCAGAATAAAACTCAGAATTTGGGAATAAACTGATTGAAGGATGCATCCTGTACTGGATCTCTAAAAGATGCTTTGGATGTCCCATGGAGCTCAATCGCTCAAACAAACTTCTTCCGAAGCCTGCCGCTTCAGAAACCTACACTTAACATATGAAGATCATTAATATCCCGCATAAAAATAGTAAAACAATTTGCTTTTGCCAACCAACCTTGCTTTTTACCATTGCAGGCAATTGCCGTTCATCACCAATGAGAACAACACGATTGATGCCAGGAAGTTGCAAAGGAATTGTGGACTCGCACTCCTTTAGCTGTGAGGCTTCATCAATGAGTAACAAATCCAAAGGTTGCATCGCAAGTGAATATAACCTAGAAGAGCTGGAGGCAGTGCAAAATATAAGGAGTGCATTTTTCAAAAAAAAATCCCATAATTGTTCTTTTTCCCGAAACAAGGGAAGCCTAACATTATACTGGAGTGAACTAAGCAAATGCATGCATTTAACTCGAGCCTTGTAAAGTAAAAGGGGGATACTGCTTTCCATTTGAACACCAGCTGATGCAAAGTACACACTCTCAGAATCTTCCTTGGCGTCAAGTGCAAAAATCTCTCGCATTTGGTTGTCACCAAGAGAGGAATCAAACACAATCATTCCAAAATATTTCAGCATGGTAAGCAGCTCCATCATGCTTTCAGAATCCTCCACTGACAAATAAGTTGATGGCAGGTGAATATATAACTGACTAATACAAGCCCTAAGGGCTGAAGAGAGAATGTCAAATCTTTTCTTCACGAAATCTGTCAGTGACATGATATCCATGTCATTTTCATTTTCCTTGTTTTTTTCGTTCTCTATATGTATGTCATAATAAGAAACACATTTCTCTAAAAAATTCAACATAGACGTAACACAATTGTGCCATCCAGTCAGTTGAGCAAAGCACTCTTCGAGCCGGTCCACACGGTCGCCCAGATATATTTCACTTAAATCATCATTAATCATCAACCGGTCCCTGTTCCCAAATAGAACAACATCTCCCAGCCGAAACAGTGAGGCCGCCTCCACTATGCCTTCTTGGCTTCTGCTTTTAACTAATTTCAAGAGGCGGGAGGCCACCTCCACAATTGAGATGTTTGTAGGTCCACAGGTGACTACCCTGTATTTCATTTTAAAGAGTCTCCAGAGCAATTCACTGACAGTTTTTGTCTTTCCCGTTCCCGGTGGCCCCCAAATAAGCTTGACTGTACATTTGTGGATACACTTCATTTCCTTGATAGAGCTGAACACGGCGGAAGCTTGTGAGTCGTTAAGCTCAGAACTAAAATCCCGACAAGCATCATTCACATCAGGGGATAAGCAGAGACTGCAACTTTCTCCAACCTGTCAGATCACAAAAAAGAGATGCTCAGAAAAAGGAAAGTAGTAATGTTCAATGATATTGGAGCAAGCAAGGTAGGAAATATCCAATCACAAGCATTATAAAAAAAAAGCTAATTCTAGACACCGTTGCTAATATTGAAGCCTCAACCTCCACAATAACAAAGAAGGCCTTAAGTCTGCGATTAATTCTTCTTACTGAAACTAAAATATGCCACATAGATAAGGTTTGTCGCCATATGGAGCCAGCACCAAATTCTTTCTACATTCTATCAAGCCTTTTTGAGACAAATAAACTAAAAAGATATGTTTGTATTTATGGTACATAGTTGGGTTCCGTACCAAAGAATCAGCGTGCAAAACCGCATTGATAATGTTCAAGTTGCCAAAAGTGCTCGTTCCTACACCAAGTGCCTTCCAAATTCGGACGCTTGGCAACATGTTCCGCAAGAAAACAGCAAAAAGTGGCCGTTTCATGCCATCATCAACCTCAATTGTCTTAGAAGCTCTAACGGTAAATTCGGCTGTGAATTCACCATCCTGTCCCTGTCCATATTCTTCAACTTTCATGCTATAAGCAAACATCCATCTATTTCCATATCGATTAAGATCCGAAACTGCCTCGGGCCTAATATTTGAAAGAACAAAGACATCCCCGGTAAATGGCTTGTAAGCTTCATCGCGGCCATCAGAGGAACCATTCCTCCAGTGATTAACTTCGATCTTGTACAAGTTCTTCTCAACTGGCTTTGCTTCTTCAATAAGCACAATCTCAGAATACGGCGCATCTCGAATGCTCTGCATTGCAGAGCACAAATCAGCATGCAGCTCTTCAATTAGGGGAAACACAAACGAATCTCTGTAGTGATCAACGGAATCGAACTCATATTGTATCCGTTCAACCTAAAATCCAAAAAACGAAAGAAAATCAACTAGAAGCAACATAAGCAAAACAAAAAAGGCGAATCGGGGCGTGACCTTGTGCTTGTAGAGGTCTTTGTTGAGAATATCCTCGAGGGACCAAGAGAAGACGATGTTAACCAAGTCAACGGACAGCTGCGTTTTCTGGCGACCGGCGCCGGAACTCGAGGCCGCGTGCATTGCTCCTGTGGTGGAGAGGAGGAAGGGGAGAGGCGGCGATTGGAGCGAAAGGTCGTAGCTTTAGGCGAATGCTTGCTTCCGCGATGCGTGAACTCCAGTGGAGAGCGCGAGCCAAGCTCTGGAGTTTGAAAGTAGGGCCCTGGAGAAGTGGCGAGGATAGAATCTCATCCGTTTATTGTAATTCCTCGCGATATTCGTGGGAATCTATTTGAGGTATCTCGGGGCCAAATTGATGGACGAGATGGAGTCGGACAACTTCATTTTGTGAGGGAGGAATTATGCGGGCTTTTTTGGCGTCGGTTTGGTTTCTTTTTCTTGGGTTTTTTTTTTGCATTTAGGCACATAAAAATCCTATAATATTATGGCGTCGTTCCAGCGTACGAGGAACGCGGGGGATCTCGACAGTCAATTTGTGGAACCGGGAAAAGTGACGCGGTTGGTGTTGACGTCAGCAAGCGGCTCGAGGAGTACCGACGCGCGCATGATCCACGAGCGCGTTTCCCCGAGCATTTTGTTTCTCTTTAACTCGCCGTATTGTTTTTGTTTTATGCAATTTCACCCTCTCCATAACGCGAAATTTCAAATAAGAAATGCAGCCTCCTCTCTAAAGATTCCCAAAAATTCGTTTGCGTACCATATTTGTTCGCAACCACAGCGAACATTGGTTGAACATTGGTTCGATTAAAACGCATCAATTTTAATAAAAAATTAACGAAATGACTTCAAAAATTATTTTAAATTTTTAACGTATTTTAAAATATGAAATATCTAAAATCGTTGAAATGGTTAAAATTGTTGAGATAAGATTGCCCCAAAATATTATGTCAAAAGCAAATATTAACATTTGATAATAATATAAAAAATTAGTTGATTTTCATATATATATATTTGTATATAGTGAGTATAAAATATTCTAAATTGTATTTTGATCTCATATTAATTATCAAACCATTTGTTTGACTCGTGATTGGTATATAAAATAAAGATATAGTGCATATAAAAAATTATTAAAAATTTTGAATTCTAAAATTTTAAATCTAAATTCTAAATCCTATATTTCTAAAATTCTAAACCCAAAATCATTATTGATTTATCTCGAGTCAAATCAAATAATTTAAAAACTAATAAAATGAAAGGTTGAATTTCTTTATCCTAATATATAGGGTGTAAAATCCTGTCAATAAGTTTTTTAATATTAATATTATCAAGTTTTAAATTATTAGATTTATTTAAGAATTAGTATAATTAGTAATTTAAAAATAAATTTGTAATGGTGTGATTAAGGCTGTGCATTATTCGGTTCAAATCAAATAAATCAATGGAACCTAAATCGAATAACTGATTCAGTTCGGGTTATTCGATTTCGGTTCAGTTCAGTTTTGAAAAATAAAAATTTTTAAATTCGGTTTCGGTTTCAGTTTTTGATTTTGAAAAATTATAAAAACCGAACCGAAGCGAATTACATATTATATATAAATATATAATATTAATTTTGGTTTTGGTTTTTTATTTCTATTTAAATATAATTAAATTTAAACTAAAAAAATAAAATCGATTTAAATTTTCGGTTTTCGGTTTAAACCGAACCAAACCGAAACATTTCAGTTTCGGTTCGGATTCGGTTTGTATAATATTTGGTTCGGTTCGGTTCGGTTTGAACTAAATGCACAGTCCTAGGTGTAACAAAATTTACTAACCGATAAAATCTGATCTTAAAAAAAATATTAGTAAATTTTATTCCACTATTATATATATTTTTTAATTATTAATTTTACTAATTCTTAAATAAATTTAAAGGTTTAAATTTTAATAACATTAAGTGTAACCGCCCACTACTCCTTAACAGCTCATTATTTGAGCCTACTACCCACGACTCAATAACCGTTTCTATCGAGAACTTGTCTAGAAGTGAAGAAAGTCGGGAAACGATTGTCATGAAGACTCATAGAGTGGCGAAAAATTTTGGGACAATTATCATCGAGATTCAAAGTAGATTATCTTTATTTTCGTAAGACAATTTTATGTCGAATAATGTGTAAACCTAGTAACCCTCGTGATATTTAGAAGGACGATAATAACCTGGATTTAAGCAGAACTTAAAAGAAACTAGATATGTCAAAATTTTAAGATATTATATCGATATAAACATGTTATAAAGAATAGAAAATTTTAAGAGTTGTATCTGCAAAATCTTCATCCCTCTTGGCTAGAACGAAGCGGCTGACGCTAGCCGCATGGCTGCACGTGACCCGACGGCAGCACGACGGCAGCACCAGTCTAGCTCGGGGCATGGCGGCAGAAGCAGCCAATGGCACCCGTAGCGCCGCAGTGCACAGGCAGCGCGCACGACTGCGCGAGCTAGAGTTTCACCAGCGTGAGGCTACGCGGCGCGCCAATGCGTGGGGCATCGCGAGGTTGCGCGGGCCGCTCAAGCTGCGCAGGCTGTGGCGGCGCGTGACCCGGCACGATGGCGTGGGTCTAACGACGACCGGTGGCGGCGGTCTGGTGGCGGCGACTCAGCGGCAACCGTGGCCCAGCGGAGGCCGCAGCACTGGTGATGGCGGCGGCGAATTAGGATTAGAGTTTGATGGCGAGTTGAGGAAGAATAAGGAGATGAGTTTAGGTTTAATTTAGGATTGGTTTTGGTTTAGATTCTGGTTTGGAATTGGTTTGGATTGAGATTTGAGTTAATTGGGTTAGTCACGATGTAAGTTGTTTAAATTAAATCAAGTGATCTAGATTTATAATTTGATGAATTAAATTGGAAGTTTAACAAATAACCGATCAAACACCTAGATGACTTATTGATTCTAAATTGAGCTAATCAGTTTAATTCGCTGAATTTAATCTTGAATTTATAGAATTGATTAGAGACTTAAATTGAATATTGATTAGAAATTAAATAATATTTTATAATTGAGGGATTAAATTGATAATATCTTCTAGTTGATCTAATATGATTTGTGATCGAGTCGACTCCTTTTTATCATTTGGTAATCTCGACTCAATATTTATTATAACTGAGCTTTTGGTATATTGGGGGATATATGCAACAGGACTTTATTTGGCTGGTACCAATCGGCAATTCCCTATTTCGGTACGGAATTAGTAAGACTGTCAGACGTGACAATAGTCGGTCTCCTGAGTTATAGGGGACATGACCCGTTGTGTAACTAGACGAAATCACCACTCTATCAGCAGTTCAGAGTGCAGCTTAGTATAACTTTACTTGGTAAGGGATCTAACTACACCCTTATACTATACCCGGTCTCCTAAGTTCTAAGGAACGTGATCTGTTATGTGACTAAACGGGATCACTACTCCTTCAGCAGTTGGAAGTACGGCGTGGTATAACTCTGCTTGGTAGGGGGTCTAACCATACTCACAAACTGATTTATGTGTAGGTTGGTTTGACCCTGTTTGGTGGGGGGTGCAACTATCTCCGTAATATCAGTAGGGGAGTCCATAGTTACTGTCCTTAACCGTTGGCTATCGTGGATGTGATATCTTTGTTAATTCATTCCTTACTGTGGATATTGGTTTGTCTAATCATCGTTATCGTTGTATTATTATTGATATTATTGTTATTAATTTTTTTGTTGCTTCCTACATATTGATCTCTCCTATCATTTGAAAGACGTAATTCGCTGCTGAACATTTCTGACTCACCTCTTGACTCTCCTCATTCACATGAGAGTAGCTAATAGACACAAGTGACAACAGTAGCAGTGCACACGCACGGGATTACGTTTGGAGCTACTTTATTTGTAGGTTATTTTATTTTCTTATATGAAGAACATTGTGAGAAATTTGAGTATTTATTATTGGATCACTTTTCTATAGATTATCTAGACTATATTTGCATTAATATAATAAATCTTAATTCTATGTATTCTGTAAATCTTTTATATATATTATGCACTTCGTATTATGGTTCAATCGGACGATAACATGGGTGTTACAACTTTTATACCCACCCTCTCTCTTTATATATATAGTATAATTGGATAGGGGTCCTTCGTGTTTAGTTGTATTGGATACTAAGCAGCTGCTTGATTACTTAGTTGGCTCCTGATCACGAGCTTGGTCACCTATTTACTGTTTTTTTTCCAAACAGTTATCTAATTACATGAATAATTATTTTAATAACTAATATTTTTAATTTTATAATATTAAATATAAAATTTATAGTTTTTATGATGAAATTTATTAAGCTTCCAGCTGAACTCTTACACAATTCACCAAGAAGTTTTGAAAATCAACCACCTAATATTGCCTACGCGCTTTACCTACCTTGCAATCAAGTACAGTACACTGCCTCATTCAAACTTATGTTTATGCATCATCATGAATCAGTGCCCATTACAAAAACTATGTCAACAACAAAAAAATGCAAAACAGCAAGAAAAAACAATAATTGTCGCTGTTCAATCAATAGTGCTCATAGATGGACAATAATTTCTTCCATAACAGCAATCTCAAAAAAGGAATTATCAAGGACAATGATAGAGAGGAAGCTAGCCACACTGCTACGTCAATCACAAGTCTCTTGTATTATGCACTTATTTGCTCTTTCTTGCTCTTCTTTGTAAGCTGTTTCTGCTGCACCGCTGGCTTTCGAGTATCAGAGGCCGGTGTTGATGAGCTCTCTTGTTTGACTGGTTGGGAATCTTCAGGCAGAGTAGAAAGAAGGAATTTCTTGCTGGAACCCAAGTGAGTGCAGAACAGCTTCAGCATTTTCCTCCCCCTCATCCATTTCAACATAATCTTCATGTGGGTTTTGCTATTCAAGCCATCAATACTGGCCTCCTGTTCCAAAGATAAATTAGAGGAAGCAATGGATTTGAAATTTTCTGAAAGAAAGTAGACTAGCACAGAATACAGGAGTTGTGTGGGTGGTCGATTCACAAAATCAGATATTTTAGTGTGATGCAATCTTTGGCAGAAGATATGATCACTAAAACCTCATTCACAGGTGAATGCTTGTAAACTCATTACTAGGTCCAAAAAGACAAGAATTTTCTAAATGGTTAAGATTCAAACCATGAACAACACAGATGTTGATTAAATTTGCTATGCAGAACCAACAGTATTAAGAGATAACTGCCCCTTCAAATGTTGAAACAATTCAATTGAATGATATAATTTTATCTGTCTGTAGCAACATAAAAAATTGTTTATATCGTAATTCATTGTCACGCAAATAATCATCAACCATAATCAGGCCAATAAGAATATAGAACATTAAAATGTGACAGTGAGCATTTTCAGCACCTCTTTAAGCATGGCTCTTATCTGATACATCTGCCAACATTAACAGTCTCCTAAATTCTGTGAAACATGTACAGGTTTGAAGGTTGAAAGAAGAAGTCATCTTAATGCCATTAATATCCCAAACCTCACAGTTGGGAATAATACTCATGCAGAACGACTTGTGACTGCAGCAAGGAAACTAAACACCAAAAGGATCCACACGATCAGAGTTAGCAGTTGGTCATTTCACTCATTTTAAGGGACAATGGTTTTGCCACAGAGACTGGGCTAACGAACAGTACCATTGGCATCAAGGCTCATACCTCACAGTCATGTCTCAAAAAGTTCAAAACCATTTGCAAAGAGAATGATCTTTCAAAAAGGCGATTTCCGCAAAATGTGGAGGCACAGTTGATTCCTTAAAAGGACAAGGAACAAAAAGATAACAGAATCGCTTCCAGATGTAAATCAAAATCCAGTTCTACATGATAATTCCATCGAACCATGTTAGACATCCTGCTCCTAAAACTGAAGAAAAGGGATATCATTAATAATGTGGCTGAGTATGTCGTCTAAAGAGAATTCCAGCAGCACTTGTCACAATGTTAGTGAAAGTTTTTATCCATCATCCTCATTTTCCACTCCTGCTCCTAGGAACCATCCCACATCCTCTTTGTCATTGCAGTTCAGTTCCACTATGTGGCCCTCTCATCATACAATTAACTGAGACATAGTAAGCTTTCTCTAATCCTTTTTTGAGAGTGAACCCTCTCTAATCCTGCCAAAAACAGAATTCAACTAACATTTCCAAGTAGGCAAGAGCCATTCATGATAACTCTTCTTCCATTAGCAATTTGGTCTCCCTCTCTTGACAACTTACACTTTTCCGAAAAACCATCTGAGATGCTGTACCTAAGTATCTTACCTTTTTGTTCTCGGGTCTCTAAGAGATCAGCCTCCAATAAAACATATCCATCTGTCTACTTAATTGTTCTGCCTAGTTGACGCAAACAAGCGACGGAACACTTAATGCTTTTCAAGCCCATCTCATTATGTCTATTCACAATTATTCTCCCATATTGCAGTGGAACCGGTGCTCCAGAAGAGTAGGTCAGATGCTGCAAGTCACAACTAGGTCCCTGGACCAGCTGTTGCTCATTTACTGTTTTGGCTGACTGCTAATGCACTGGAATTTTATTATGTGTTTTTGTGGAACTTTAATCATCATATCTGGTTTGATATTTTGTAACATACAAACTGCATATGGTTGTACCAATTTATATCTTGCTCAGCAAGGCTATGAAATGGTAAATCCTGGTTGCTCAAAAAAAAGAACTACAAAATCTTATTTTGGGATTTTTTTTTCATTTGATCCTATTAATCAGAGATTTAAAACATTTTAATTTAGAATAGCTACTAACATTTTTCAAATCCAACTAATCTTCTTGTTGAGGTTTGCAGAACGTCATCCAAAAGATTAGCAAATACTTCCTTCCTTTCCATATGGATGTAACAAAACATCAAATAGGGACAATTATTAGGCCTTGAAAAGTTATAACAACTCATTAAGGATTGAAGAATTGAATCAATCAAGAGGATGATTTCTATCATTTAGCTTTCTGCCACAACCACTGTATGGGGCTCTCTGAAAAAAATGAATTTCTTTTGCAAAACAGAACAGATTTCACATGTGATTCCGTGACGCATGATGTCAACCTCGCTAACTTCTTAGACCTTGCTAAACAGCTTCCCATGTTGGTGCAAAAAATCAGAGAAATTAAATCCATAAGAATTTAAAAAAGAATGCTCAGCAGATTCCATCAATTCCTAATCAAGGATGCAAAGAAGTCAACAAATACAAAGCTTTAAGCAATAGGTTTTACATAGAAAAGTTATTAATATGAGAAGTGTATCGTCTTCAAAATTTACAAGTTGATTACATAAATGCTTGTAAAGTTTCAACTTTTTCTGACCAGCAGGTTATCCCTGAGATTTTTCAGCTGAAATTTCTTATAACTCTACAATAACTATAAGTTGCCATAGTATTTGACAAACACACATAAACTTAAACATCAACAAGTGTTAGGTTTTAGTGAAAATTTAATACAACGGCAACCAAGTAACTTTCTCAATCTTCATTGCTCACTTCAATTTTTCTGAATGCTCTCCATTGCCCTTGAGGTTAGACGGCAACACACTGCTCCTTTGTCTGATTAACTTTCCAAACAATTCAATGCCTAAATTTTTCTTTCTTTGACCTAAAACTCGCTAACAGTATCAATTTTTCACAAAATCCGACTACATGAAACCCAAAACCAAACCATGATCCAGAAACAAGAACAAAAAAATATTTATATATTACGAAAACAAGATGCATCATACCTTGACGTGGTTCCAGGCGTTGGAAACGGTGAGGGGTCCATGATCTTTGATGATCTGGTAGAGACCCTGTGAGATAGCCTTGGCCTCCTCCCGCGGGACCTTGGGATTTATCCTCCTCACATCCTCCGCCCGCTTCCTCGAGAAATGCCTCACCACCATCTTCATCATCGTGCTCGCCGCGGCGCGGCCGCCGCCGCCGCCGCCGCTGCCTCGGAACAGCATGATTCTGATATCGCAGCTCGCTCGCCTTTCCTCCTCCCACCTTGTTTCGGCTCTTATCGAGGTCAAGCCGGACCAGATGGCTCGTGGCGGATTGGATCTTGTGATCTAAATTTGGGGTCAATTGCATATAAATACTTGAAATTTTTTTAAATTATATATTTATTTTTTAAAATTAAAAGTATATATATATATTTTAAAAATTATTAAATTACACATTTTATTAAAAAAATTATCGAATGTAAATTTAATATTAGAATTAAATATATATATATATATATTATATCTATTATATATATATAATTATAATTATAATTTAACACCGTATAGATTGAAATAAAAAGACGATAAATACTCCTTAAGAATATTTGGAACTAGAATGATTGGATCAATGTGGATGAAGCTGCTAACCAAGACTACTAACCGATGTAATTAAGCTATGGGAGCTAAAGCTACCAACCGAGATAACAACACTTTTAGCTAAGCTAGCTCTTCGTTTTAAGCATTGATTTATCATATGAATACTCATTCCAAGGTAATTAAAGAAGCACGATGAGTTCGGTTCATATATAAAAGCAATCAAGTATTTATAAAAATTAGTAAATATATATTTCTAAAGGACAATCCCGTGAAAATCGGAATTCATAGCAATGTATTATTAGGAATACGGAGAGATTATGGCTAGAATTAAGGCATTCCAAATACCTTTAATTGTCTCATCTATCTATAAATACCATAGTGATCATAAGGGACTAATGTCTATTCATTCTTCTCCATTATATTTGAAAGCTATTAATTGATTTGAATGACGCAATGACCGCTGTCATAGAATTTCAAGTGGTGGTCTTTTTCATTATGATCTTTTTTTTAGACTGACAAAATGAATAATTTAGTAGATCGAGTTTTTAAGGAGCATACCTAAATTGAAGCCAAAGTCGAATCATGCTCTACCAACACCCTTGATATTACGAGAAGAGGTTTCGATGGATCAATGTTATCATAAATTTTTTTTTATCAAATTAAGAGATTTATCTTATATTAAATTTTAGTTCGAAATATAAAATAATAATTTTATTTTTAGTCTGATTTAAATTTATTTTACTTTATCTCAAATTAAATATTAATATGAAATCTGCTTTTGTCTTGATCTAAACTATAACTAAAAATTAGTATAAACTAAATTTGAGGTCCAATATAAATCAAATTTAGAGAAAATTTTCTCATATTCTCCATTATATTATGTTTAACTATGTCAAAGATATTTTTGTCTTTTAACCTCAAATTAAACGATGTCAAACAATATATATTATCTGAATATTCTTAATTCTAACAGTAAATATACACATGCTGAGATTTTTATTATATATTTTGTAAATAAAAAAAATATGTAATTTTTAAAATTTTTTTAAAAAAATTTTGTAATATTTTAAAAAATTACATGTAATTTTTTAAGTTGAGAGTAGAAATATTTAATTTGATAAGTTATATGCAATAAGTTACTAGAAAATTACTAGAAAAAATTATATGAAAATTTCTAAAAATATTTGAAATTTAGTATCAACCTTTCGTATTTTCAAAATTGAGAATTTCCTAAAAATTTTTGAAATTCATGATTAGTATTAAAGGTGTGATTTTCTCAAATAAAAGTGTGATTTATTATTTTATCTCATATATAAATATTTTACTTCATGTAAATAAGATAAATTATTTATATATCAATTAAAGTATTTTATCGAGTTAAACAATTTATATATAGTAATAAAATCATATCTCCATTTTAGAAAATCACATCTTCAAAAAGTATTACTAAATTTTAAGAAATTTTCAGTGATTAATCCTAATTTCAAAAATTTGAGAGACTGATCATGAATTTGGAAAACTTTTAAGAATTTTTTAGTATTTTTTATATAAATTTTAAAAGATTAATTGCATATAATACCGATAAAATTATATATTTCTTGTACATTGAAAAAAATATATAATTTTTTATTTTCAACCGTTAGTACAAATAAGCTTTGCTATCCACCAAAGGTTAAAAGTATAGGTTATAATTTAAGCATAAATATAAAACTATCGAATTGCCCATCAGCCACTGGATCCCTGCTTGTATTGACGCCCACAGCCACTTGCGGTCACTCGCCTCTCCGCCTCTCCGCCTCTCCGCATGCACATGCCCGCAGCATCGTCACTTGCACTTTGGCCTCCACCACTGCCTCAAACCTGATCCCAGAGTTGCCCGTCAACGCTCGCCGCTCCGATTCGACCGTGACAACTGGCCCGATCCGGCCTGCCGTCGCTCTAACAATCCCGAGCCAACCCGACGCAACCATGTTGCTTCTCTAACGAGCAGATTCAGCCAGCGTAGCTTCGACAACCCTGAGCCAACATGGCATAGCCCTGTTGCCTCTCTGATGGCCCTGATCCGCCGCGCCACCACTCTAGCATCTCGATACGGCCTCGCTGCATGCCACCGCGCCACAGCCGTTCGGTCCCAACTTGCTCAAGCCTCGCCGCACACCTCGTATCACCGTCGTCCAATCCTAGCCTGCTCTAGCCTCGCCACACACCTCATATCACGGACGTCTAGTTCTAACACACTCCTGTCTCGTCACACACCTTCAAGTCATTGCCGTCGGGGATATGGGAGATAAGAGTCGACAACGAATGGACGATGATGAAGAAGAAAAAAAAAGTAAAAAAATAAATAAAGAGGAGGGGGAAGAGATGGAGAAAATATTTTTGTAAGTTAAATATTTCATATTAATTGTAACAACGTCAAAAAAAAAATTCTCTAAATACATGAATTTCTAACAATAAATTTAAATTGAAGGTATTTTTGCAAGTTAAATTGTAATAAAAAAATATGTAATTCTCATATTACAAGTAGTTATATACAATTTCAGGTAAATTCAATTTTGAATTGGGTCAACCAAATGTATTTTGAACAATTTAATTATAATTTAATTGCTTCAATTTTTTTTACCAGATCCAATTAAATCAAAATGAACATCTATACAACTTTAGGGTCCATCTGATTGGGTACATTTGAAATCTCTCGGCCAGAAATTAAATACCTAATTTTTAGATATTTTACTATTTTTACAATTTACATTTCAAATTTGGTAAATAAATATGAAAAATTTACTAGTCACAGATAACCTAAGGTAATTTACAAATGCAAAGCCTAATAATTTTATCCCAAGCATGATTTATTCATGGAAAAAATCTGAAAATTTATTTATCCCGACTTATCCACGGTGAAAAAGTCAGAATAAGTCATTTTTCTACATTAACTTTCGGTAAACTACTGATAGATTATCATGGCTTATGTCATAATCACAAATTCATCCGAACACTATTCACTAATATTTAGTCAAATCCAAATACTAAGATGCAATAATCGACTTAAAATTCCATCTCGGATCTTTTGCCCGGAAGATTTTTTCTTTATTTTTTTTCAAAAGTTTGTTTCTGGTTTGAAAATAAAACTAGTTTCTCAATCAGAAGTTTCACCATGAGTTCACTCTCTGAAGGAGAAAATGAAGGCTTTGTCTCTTTCAATTTTGGGTCGAACGAACCAAAAGGCTGCAGACCATTATCAAACTCCCCAGTAGGACAGTGATCTCACCCAACTTGTGCTGCTGGGATTATTCTTTCTTAATCCGCAAGTTGCATGTGGATGGCAAGCAACTATCAGTTGGAATTTTCCTCCTGTATTTTTCTCCCCCTTGACGTACGTTGATGGCAATGCAATCCAGCGTCCAGGCAATCTACACCAGCTCGTCACCAGATATTTTCTGCTTGTTTTACAATTCACCAACAATAAGGCATCGTGATCAAAATCCAAGGCCACGCTGCACACATGATTTCCTCGAAGAAAATTGGGCCATGAATTGTACTATTTATTAATCAGAATACAGAAATGAGAATCTTTCGTCTGATCATCATATGTTCATGATGACTAAAGCCTAGAATTGATGGACGAGGACAGAAAGAACAGAGTGACAAGCAGACAGTGAATCTCATGGAGCCTAGTCCACAGTATACCAATATTTTTTTCAGCTTATATTTAATCGGATATTGGAAATAGATTTCCACAAGTATATGCTCAACAATGAACTGTAAAAAGATTTGCATTACTTGCTAACACTCGAGCACCCATATAATGACAAATTCTGTAGGAAAGCGAACAGTATCCAGAAACAACAGACACGAGGAAAGCTTTAACGTGTTAATGATCAAACAAAAGAAAATTTGAACACAGTGGAAGAGGAACCAGAGACTTCTTACGCAGCAGACTTTGAAACCTCAATGCCGGTATCGGTGTTCGCCGGTGGCTTCCCCATCTCGCTTTCTACATCCTTCGTCGCCGTGTCTTCGTCCTTAACGGCAAGCACCACCAACAGCACCAGCAAGGGGTAGCTTACGGTGGTCAGCGACCAGTTCACCACCAGCTGCGTCACCAATGGCACCTCGTGTGTGTCCACTTGCCACGCCACAGCAGCGCCCGCGCTCTGCACGCCCTTGTAGAATCCACTATACCTGTACCATTAATTTCATCAAACGTTTGTTGCAATGCCAAGGGCAAGAATGCAAATTGCAGCTCAGGTGTTTGTTGAAATGATTGCCTGCTTAGCGTCTCGGAATCGTCAGCAAGTGCGCCGATGACCCAGTAGCACAAGCTCTGGAACATAGCGTCGAGGAGGCCGTAGGAGAAGTACAAGACAAAAGGCCCGGCGTAGGCTTTCTGCTTGAAGTCGAGCTTGTTGGGCCACTCGCCATTGGTGTAGCGCAACTGGTTCACGAGCCCACCTGCCCAGATCGCGGTGCTCATCACGGCCACCACTGCGATGCCGACGAACCCCCTCACTCTTCTGCTCTTGAAGCTGAAGTCGAGCAGGTAGCCGACCCCGATGGAGCCGATCATCTGCGCGCCCCAGTAGAAGACGTTGTTGAGGCCGCTGGAGCGGAGGTTGAAGAGCTTCCCGTTGACGTTGTTGAACTGGTAGCTGTAGAAGAAGTTGCTGGCCCAGGCCGCCGGCACGATGAGCAGCATCTTCCAGTTGCCGAAGAGCTTCATGATCTCGAAGGACTCGGTGGCGACGCTGGAATACCTAATGTTGGTGGCGCGCGAGCCGTCGTCACGTACGACCTGGCTGGGGGAGAGGATGGCTAGGGAAAGGACGGCACCGAAGGCCATGAAGGCCATGAAGGCGATGTAGGTGCCGTCGTTGACGGAGGCGGCGGTGGTGCGGTTGTAGTTGAGGACGAAGGGGATCAGGCCGCCGATGACGCCGCCCATGTTGAAGATGCTCCAGAAGAGGGAGATGTAGGTGCCCTTGCGGTGGGCAGGGGGGTAGGCGGTCATGATGGCGCCCTGGCCGGCCCAGAGGAGGCCGGCGCCGACCCCGAGGATGGCGCCGGCGACGATGGCGAAGAGCTGGTGGTGGTAGTGGTTGTAGTAGAGAAATGACCCGGCGTAGAGGATGTAAGTGGAGCATCCAGCGAGGAGGGTGAGGCGGGGACCGAGAACGTTGTAGATACCGCCACCGAGGACGCCGAAGACGGCGAATGTGGTGTAGAGGGCGGTGTTGGCGTTGTTGGCGGCGTGGTGGTCGACCTGGCCGCCGCCGCCCATGCCGGAGAGGGCGTTGAACATGCCTGGGCAGCAGAAGCAGACGAGGCCGATGAGGCAGATCTGGGCAAGAGGGGAGTTGTGCCGAAATAGAGAAGACGACGGCGGAGGGATCTGATGGTCGCCTTCATCCTTGACGCCGGCGGCGACCATGGCTCCTCCGGCGGGTCCCCAGCCCATTGGTTGGCGTGAATGATTCTTCGTTGGCGATTGTGCTGGAGGGGATTAGGGTTTATATGAGCAGCGGAGGAAGGAGACAGGTCGGGGGTTGAGGATATCGAAAAGCGTCATTTTTGGATTCCGACCATCGTTTATTGGATTGGGGATCTTAATATTTGGATTTTTTTTCACATTTGCCCTCCTTAAATTGGGTTTTAAGTAGGACATTGTCCAAAACCCCTTATAACTAAGGTATTTAGGAATGGACCATTCAATGGTTCTGAATCAATTAATAACTTTAAATCTGGGGAAACATTTTTTGGGATTATTCTTTATATTATTTCTTCCTTGGACTAGGACCGAGGCTCCTGGAGCACTATATAATTTCTCTGGCAAGCAAAAAAAAATAAAATAATTCAACACATTATGTGCAATTTAAATTATAGTTTTATGAGGCTTTGTTAACAAAAGCAAAGGATACAGGGGGCTATGTGTAAAAGAACCGTAAAAAATTGCAATTTGGGTGGTAAATTGAAAAATGATGGAATATTGGTGGCTGGACTCTACAACTGGTTCTCTTAGCGCCACTCGGCGAGATGCCATACAGCTTTCTTTGGACCCCTCATCGTTGATTTTTTTTTATTATTTTTTTTTATCATCGCTTTTGCTGTTATTTTATGTCTATATCATGCGCTTTAGTGCGGCAAAAAATAATTATATTGAAGGGTAAGGAACTAAGGATGAGACGATTAATTTGTTCGGGCTTTGTTATTGGCCTTTTTCCCCCGGCCCGCAGGCATGGCCCGAACGCACGGAATCCGACTCGGGTCACACGGCAAAACTCAAATCGCGAGACAACTGGCTTTTTTAATCACGCTTTGGTTGAATCTTTTTGGTTGGTAGATCAGGATTTTTGTAAATATATAAAATATTTCG
Source organism: Trichopus zeylanicus subsp. travancoricus (assembly GCA_005019695.1). Taxonomy (NCBI): domain Eukaryota; kingdom Viridiplantae; phylum Streptophyta; class Magnoliopsida; order Dioscoreales; family Dioscoreaceae; genus Trichopus; species Trichopus zeylanicus. The sequence continues at coordinate 600,848 of RXID01014489.1, forward strand.
TAATAGGAAAACGAGTGTTTTCATGCAGCAAACCAATAAGAGAAGTACTTTCCAAAAAAAAAACATAATAATCGGGTGATTTGTATATATTTGTCTGTAAATTTACAAAATTATTATATATATATATATGTATATATAAAATTTTCATTGTTATTGTAAATAAGTCTACATCATCCATTTTAATATTAAATCATAGTTAATTTTTAATCAAATAGATTTGGATGATTGAATTTCTTAATTCAAATAATTATTTTATCTTTTTTTTTTTTCGAGTTTTCACCAATTATCTGTTATTTTCTTCATCTCTTTTTTTTTTCTTGGCCATACCTTCTTTGGTTCTAACTAGTATTTCATCAAATACCAACAAGAGACACTGTATATAAGTTTGCACATGTATAGAGTCTATAGACATGCAAATAGGACGTGTACATATGTGAATTTTTTGGGGACTATGTCAGACCATAAGGTCATGGGTGGTGGAGGTGATGTGGAGGAGGGAGAAAAGAGCAAAGCGGGAGATGGTGTGAACGAGGGAGAGAAGCAAAATAGTTAAGAAATAAGTCGAACCAAACTATACAACAAAACAGAAGGAGAGAAATAATGAAGTTGAGAATGGAGGAATAAATGTCAATCGCGACTATAAAGAAGCGGTGGGATACGATAATGAGGAGAAGATAAGGTCAGCGAGAATGAAATCAAAGGTAATGCAAAAAACAACAAGATGTCGTGAGACATAAAGTAATGGTGTGTGCGAGCATTCATCACAAGTGGCAATGATCGGTAAATAAGACGGAAGGTTTCAATATTATGACCGAGTCAGAGCATATATCATATCAACATAATTTTTTGTTTTTTTTTGCTAACTTCGAACTATCAAAATTTCATATTTGGAATAATCAAATTCGATATAGATTTTTCATGTGATTTCTAACATTGTGAAAAAAAAATATATTCATAGAATATTTTTATTTTTAATAAAATTTTTTTTAACTAAATGAAATATATGCAACATAATCTATAATGCAAAAATTCATATATAATATTATAAGTTTATAAGGTGTTATATGTGAATCATGCAAAATAACTTAGTTTATTACAATTTGATTCATTTTCTTATTATATAATGACTTTTGGTCATTAGATGAGCATGCTGCGAGACCAGAAGATCCCATCTCAACGATCACGTTTCCAAATGCGAAATATATTCTGACGAGATGTATACATCAATTCAAAAAATAATAACAAGTTTTTTCGCTAAATAAAAGCTCCAAGGAAAAAAAAAAAGGGGTTCACTCGACACGTTACGCCAAAAGCTGAATTTTAAAGGGCCATGACTAACGAAACCTCGAGAAATTACAACGATATTTAAAGACCGTCTGATTCGAGATAATTACGAGTTTAATTATGAATTATTATAAAATACGATCATTATATTTATTGATTGCAAACTAAATATAATATTAGAATTTGATTTGAATGTAGCAAAGGTGTTGCTCGGTGTCGTTCGAACAATGTATATTAGCGGATTGACTCCGAGACTCGTACGCGACTTGTCTTGGCGCCACTTGGCGATATGCTATGCGCCTCTCATCATTGATCGCAACTTTCTTGTTTGTAATATTGTTGAGGAAAAATATCAGAAGACAGGGATGAGACAATGAGAACATCAATTAAAATTTCAGTGGAGAATATCAATTGAATTTCATAGTGCTTAGCTTTCGCTCATGCATGGCCTGAACGAGCATGAGGCGCGTCGTGTTCTTTATTTGCCTCAAAAACTCAAGAGAGAGAAGACGACTGGAATAGTTAAACGGAAGCATGAGGTCACTTGTTAGGGTTTGGTGCTTAAATTTGATTCCTTTGTCTCCGTCCTCTGAATCCTCTCCAGATGAAGCGAAGAGCCGGCAGCCGGCGGCCGATTCTGTTTGTTGCGGCGAGCCACAGCGAAGATTCAGAGGAGTGAGACAGTACGTAGAATCCAAGCATGTAGACTTGGGTATTCTGCTTTTACACATGGCAATACACGATTCACTTCAACAAAAAATAAGCTGGTGGCGTTTTAATTTCAAAAGCTAAAAACTTTTGACGTTCAAAATAAATATATCAAAAATTTTCAGTATTTTATCGGAGATTTGTCATGAATTGCCGGTGTTTGCGAAGAAAACTTCCCGCCGGCGAAGTTAACAAAATCCCCAAGTCCCGCTCCGCCCCGCACCTCTCTCTCTCTCTCTCGGCCGCTGTCAGCTCTCGCCGCGTCGCCAGCCCGCGCCAGCTCCGTCGTTGAGGATCTCCAGTCCATCCCCTCCTGCGTCCACGTCTTCCGCGAGCTCTGGTACCTCTCCTACGTTTTCTTCTTCCCCTTAAATCCTGCTCCGATTGTCTCTGATGTGTTCGATTTCTTGAATCCCAAAGCATTCAGCAATGGCTGGAGTACTGCCCCGCCGGAAAGAGCCCGACTTGGTAAATATTATTATGTATTTTTTAAGAAAAATGATTGAGTTTCTCTTGAAAAATAATTGAAGTGTGGATATACAATTAATACTACATTTTTGCCATATGTCCTTTGTGTTCTTGCTCTGAGAACTGGCCATGTCTCTCTCCTTCATAATCAAAATTGGTATTTCTTCAGAATATAATAATCATAAGAATTTAGCTCAAGTGTTTATGAGTTTTGATGTACAATTGTGATCAATGTGATGTTAATCTCCATCAAAAATTCTACATATTCTGATCTATTTATTTATGGCAGCGTAGGTCCTACAAATAACTGATGGCCCAATGAAGTCATGTAGGAAGAGCTGCAACTCTCACCCTACATAAGCTTGAGAAGGCTCAAGAAAAGATAAAAGAAACTTAAAAGTAAGTCTTCATCTCTCTCAATTTGCTTCCATATGCCATCTGGTGGGATTTTCTCAGCGTTTCCATAGTAAATGCGGGAAATATTTTTGGTATTTTATTATCAAAAATACTACAAAATTTTCGGTGTTTTTTTTTCAAAAAAATTATAAATAGTTTTTTTCATTGACAGTTGTCAATTTCTTAAAAAAAATTGCTAAGAATAAGTTTTTTCCGTGTTTAAAAAACGCTAAAAATTTTTCTAATGCTTTTTTTTTTTTTTGACATTTCTTAGGCGTCAGAAAAAAATGTCATAAATCTTTTTCCAATATTTTTGGTATTATTAGAGGCATTTTTAAAATATAAAAAATATTTCAAAATATTGTAGTGGGTTTGACTCTGATATCATTCGTTGATATGGATCGCTCATATTCACGGGAGAGATTCTTCTTACAAAGTTACAAACATGTGCTGCAGCCCGTGTAGAGTTAATCCACAATGCACGTACGAGCACATCACAAAAACGACTGATGGAGACTTGATCTGAATCAAAGATGAAAGTCGTGTTCCGGCTGCCGTTCAAATTGATGACGCGTGCCGTCATTTGAGCCAAGTTCATTGCTTGTATCAGTTGTATGCAATCGCGCAACATACACATATAATCTTGGCGGACGAACATATTTTTCCAATTTGGGAATCTACTGAAAACTTTTGAAATTCAAAATCAGCCCTTGAACTTGTGGTTTTTTTTGAAATGAAAGTGTGATTTTATCAATTCATTCCATATAAAAACACATTATTAAAGTATTTATATATAATACTAAAACTACACTTTTAAGAATTGATTCTGAATTTGAAAAGTTTTCATAAGTTTTTTAGTAATTTTTCATCAATTTAAAAATTTGGAACACATAAGGTTTCTTTATAAATTTTAACAAATGGCTTTTTGATAATATTTTCAATTTTTTGGTTAAACACGTGCTAAGGTATAATTCAAAATAGCGATATTTTTCAAATTTCTTTATAAATTAATTTGTATTTGAAAATGTTTAAAAATAGTGATTAATAATGCTAATTTATCGGCTAATGACTTGATCCAACCAAAATTTTCATTCTAGTCAACTTTATCAGATCGATTTGGTGGATTATGGACTGCGCAGTTCAACTGATCGCGATGTGTGGCTCCATTAGAAACAAAAGTGGGCTTGGAGCCGCTGACCTGTTCAAATGGACTGTCCGCACGAACAAAGAAAGCCTGTGAGAAGCAAGGCTGGCTTAGGGCCGGGGATGGCGTTTATCGGGCCAGAAGACATTTTGGGTCAACATGAGCCCAAGTCAAGCTCTAGCTCTTTGTTGCAGCACCGCAAATTCTGCATGTCATTGTATATTTTTATCCTAAAATTTCTAGCGAGAAATTACCTATGTGGTTATTAATTTACGGAAAATCAATTTTTTCAGGGGGCGGAGCAATAGCCCTTACTTTTAACAATTCGCGATTAGCTCCCCAGTTTAACATTTAAACCCCCCAAAATTATAAATATATAATGTGTAAATTTAGCCCACTGCTTCATCTCTATTAGGTTAACAAAATTTAAAAAAATAGTGATTTCTCACCCTCGAAATTATATAAAAACATTGAAAATTAGAAATTTTCTTCCGGATTTATTATTGACGAAAGTTATGCAGTGTAAAGAAAAAAATCACAACTTATATGAAAGCCATATATCATAAAGAAAAAAATTACCACAGGCACAGTATGATTTATTGAATATTCGTTCAAATTTTAAAGAACATAAATAACTATTATAACAAATTATGATGTTTTACCTGAATTTTTTTCTTCATATATTTCGTCTTTGATTTTATTATTTTTTATTTTATAATAGGACAAGTTTGAACTTTTATGGATTTTGTTATTTGAAATCATTAAAACTTTACATTGACACATTAATTATAACAAAATATTAACCATCTTATAATGTATTTATTTATTTTGCTATGATAATTAGTTTTTTTTATAATTATATACATTTTTTTGTTTTGTTTCTGAATTTAGATTATACTATAAGTGAATAAACTACTATCTATTTATGCTTTTTTTTTTGAACAACTGAAATTTACCATTAATAATCTTGCCAAAAAGCAAGAAATAAGGCACAATTGTGACAGTTTATATTAATTACAAAACATCAAAAGATAAAGCACAAAATAGTATCTCAAAATAACCCAAAATACCTAGTTAAAGGATTTACACTAGGGGTTGCTTAGAGTAGCTGGGTTATAAGCAAAAGTACCACAACAAAAGAGGAGAGATGTAGTCAAATGTGGCTAATAACAGATCCACTCCTCTTTGGCTCAGGTCTATTTGCAACAGAGAGAAAAAAGTTACAAGATGCTCAACTTTGCCAATGCCTAAGAAAAGCAAATTTTAAGGCCCAACTATTAAGATGGAACAATATGGAATGAATTACAGTCTAAACATTAGTCCTAAAATTTTGAAAGATGCTTTTGTTTCTTTGAATCCAAACTGACCACAAAAATACAATTAAAAATAGGTCTAATAGTAGCTTTTCCTCTTTTGCTGTTGTTCTCCAAGTAGTCCACATGTCAACAATGTTGGTGGAGGTTTGAGATAAGTTCAGCTTTGATAGGCAGTGGTTCCACACTTGTTTTGTAAGGGGACATTCACAGAATAGGTGTCCAATAGTTTTCAAATCAACATTACATAGAAGATAGGGATGTGGTACCCCCCTTTTAGTCCCTTTTCATCAAGTTATCCACAATTAAAATTCTATTTTGGAATACCATTCAAGCAAAAATTTTTATCTTAAGAGGATAGGGACGTCTTCATATATAGGAAGGAAACTCTGCAAATAACCCTATGTTAGTAAGAAATTCGTAACCAAACTTGATAGAGAAAGCTTTATCCCATCCTCATACTAATTTATTATTTGTTGAGATGAGTGGATGGGGTACCAATGATTTAATTTCTATTTCTAGTTCTCTGACATAAGCTGGAGTTCTTCTTTTGATCATAGTCCCTTGCAGATTAATCTTCGCAATCTTGATCACAGGGGTTCTTGCCATAATTAAATGCTTTTGGAAATATCATGTCAACACTCATTCCATTTATCCATCTATCTTTCTAGAAGTTGATTAGATTTCCATCCTTTAGTTCATAATTGATGTTGGTCATAAAAGTTACTTTAGATTTTTGAACACTTTTTCAGAATAAGGAGCAGAAATGTGTATTTCTAAGGTTCTGTAGCAGGGAAAGGATATATTTATGATAATTTTTCAGTATCATTTGTGCACAAAGTTGATCAATATCATTATATAGTTTTCACTACCATCTTATAAGTAGTGCCTTATTGAACATGATTGAATCTTGCACTCCCAATTCTCTCTGTTGTCTACTGGTGCACACTAGCTTCTAGTTAGCTAGGTAGTATTTAAATTCTTCTTTGGTACCTCTCCATGTGAATTTGGCTCTTAGAAGGTCTAGTTTCTCTTTTACTAATTTGGGAATATGATAGAAAACTATCCAATATAGGGGGTAGTAGAGATCACTGAGTTAATTAGAATTAATTTGCACCCAATAGAGAGATATTTTTTTTTTGAAGTGTCCAATTTCTTTTCCACTTTCCTAATCATAGAGGCCCAATTATATTTGTTTAGATCATTGTCTTTAATAGGCAAACTAAGGTAGTTGAAGGGAATTTCTCTACCTTATAATTCATTATCTTAACTAACTTCATAATTTTCTATTAATCACTACTACTCACCCAATGATAAAGCTTTTGTAGAAGTTGATTTTCATACTTGACAGTTCTTCAAATAGGTGTAGAATAGCTTTTAAATATGTAAATTGGTCATCATCTGCATTCTCAAAGATCAGTGTATTATTCACATAGTGCAAGTTTAAAATACCAAAGAGGTCATAGACTAATCTTGTCTATTATGCTAAATAGAGTATCTTATGTAAGTAATCAGTTACTAGAATGAATAAGTATAAGGATAGTGAGTCACTCTGTTTGATGCCTTTTTTGCTAAGGATGCTCCCATGCAGATCTCCATTTAGAATAATAGAAATTTTAACAGTTTCTGGTAGGTCTTTGATCTACATTATCCATTTCCTACCAAAATCTCTAGCTGCCAATAGTTTAAATAAGAAATTCTAGGCTACATTATCATATTCCTTTTCAAAGTCTAATTTGAGCATACTTCTTTGGTTTTTTAGCTTCTCGCATCTAAAAATCCTCTCATGTGTAGTTGCTATAGATTCTAATATGTATTTGCTAGGGATAAAAGCATATTGAGAAGGGCTTACAAATTCTGATATTCTCCTTTTAAGCTTGTCACCTAAGACTTTGATTCCTGACTGAATTCTTATAAAAAGTTCCCTGACTGAATTTTTTTAATAAATAGGTCCCTGTGATGAAAATTTTGTGGAAAAGTTCAATAAAAGCCTAAAATTATAAATCAGTCTTGAGGGAGCACTAGTTTGTTGTTGAAGAGCTTGATTCATGAAAGATATCTAGTTTAAACCTACATGTAAGACCAAGACAACAGTTTAAGTAAAACTATAAGATATAAGGGGCAAGTTTATGGCCTATAATTTGGACTACACTAGATTCTCGAGCCATGGATAGACCGAGTTTGAGAAGCTTCTTCTTGCTTGACCATCTTGGGGCCGACCTTAACTTATAAGTCTTAGAAGACCAAGAAGATAGGAGTTGCTGAATCTCTAAAGGAATGTTGGGAGGCGTTCAATGCTTGAAAGGCTTCCCCCATTCACTTCAAAGCCTAGGATTCTCTTTTGAGAAGACCCTCATAGGGTGGTCTTTCTAGAAGTGGATTGAGGATGGATTGGCCCCGAAGAAACGCTGACCTCTCCTCGGCGAAAATAACCATTGTCCACCAACTCCCAAGTAGCAACCACCTTGGAATGCATCGCGAAATAGTTCCATGATCAGGGGACACCCTTGGCGGTGGCTAAAGCTCAGAACACAATGATATGCCTCATCGTATTAGGAACTAGCAAGTCAGGCGCGAGGTTGAGGTCAACTAGTACTGCTGTAGTGAAACTATCTACAGAGTATCTAAGTCTTCCTTCAAACATTTCCCAAAATGTTATAATAACATGGTAAACTAGTTCTTGAGGGTGGAACTGTCTCTGACCGAGCCTCAAACATTGATCTCAACATTGTCTGGAAAATAAAAAATCTGAACTAATTCTCAACCTTCTTCTCCCTAAGTATCTACTTGGATAGCCAAACACAGACTAAAGGAATACTTGTACTACCTATTAAAGTCAAAAAACTGAGTCACCAAACCAAGTTACTTAGAAGGATAAATTGCTATTACTAAAGGCTTGGTGTAGGTCTATTAACCAAAGTTGGCAGGTTAGGCACTGTTGGCTTTATGGTATCTCGAATCCGGATTTTCCGGATAGTCTTAATTATATTAGAAAATTATTTAATGGGCCTAATCCTTATTAGATTTATCTTCTACTAGAAGTATTAAATTAGTAGAATTCTTATTTGAGCCATTCTTCTATTTTGACTCAAACATCATTAGGCCACATGTATCAATACACCATTGATGTAAGGGTTTCAATATAGAAAATAGAGAGTGAGAGTTGGTGATATTGGAGTTTCGTCTCCGTCATTGTAATCTTCTCTTTTCTCGTCCTCATCAATACAATATTCTCTGGATCGTCTTTCCACATATATCTCTTGTCTGCTATCTTTTTCTCTTTTCAGTTCTTCCTCTATATCCAGAATTGTAGTGGATATCGATATTTTCCGCAACAAGTGGCATCAGAGCTTGGTTCAATATGTCTACTACGAAGTTCAATATAGAGAAATTCAATGGAAAGCAAGGATTTTCTATTTGGCAAGCAAGAGTTCGTGCAATTCTTATTCAACAAGGGTTGAGACACACATTGGAGGATGTCAAGCCTGAAGATGTCACCGAAGGTGTCTGGGAAAACCAAAAGGCTAGCGCACATAGCACAATCATCCTCAGTCTTACCGATGAGGTACTCTATCCGTTTCTTGATGAAACATCACCTTCAGAGTTATGGAAAAAGCTGGAGAAACAGTATATGAGTAAGTCTATCTCAAATCGAGTTTATTTAAAGCAGAAGCTTTTCAATTTTCGAATGACAGAAGGTACGAATATAGTTGATCATCTTAATGCTTTCAATAAACTTGTCTCTCAATTGTTAAGCATTGATGTTAAAATTGAAGATGAAGACAAGGCAATTATTTTATTATCGTCCTTACCTCCTTCTCTTGAGAATCTTAAAACTACTCTCATGTATGGAAAGGATTTGAAATTTGACGATATTTCTGCTGCCCTTCTATCTAATGAATATTTGAAAAAGATTGGAGGGGATGTGTCACACTCAGAAGCATTAATTGTCAGAGGTCGTACCAAAGAAAGATCAAGAACAGGTCGTTCTAGATCCAAGTCCAAAGAAATAAACTGCAGGTATTGTAAGAAGATGGGACATGCAATTAAATATTGTTGGAAGCTCAAAACAAAGCAAGAAAGAGAATCTCAATCTAAAGAGCAAGCCAAAGAACAAGTGTCAGTTGTTGAAGAGAGTTCTGATGATAATTTGGGTAACGTTCTCTCTATTAGTTCTAATTTTGATCGTTACCATGATATTTGGATTCTTGATTCTGGTTGTTCTTATCACATGTGTCCTAATAAGGATTGGTTTGAAAACTACACGCCTTATGATGGTGGTTTAGTTTTGATGGGTAATAATAATCCATGCAAAACTGTTGGAATTGGAACAATCAAAATTAAGATGTTTGATAATATTATTAGAACTCTTACTGATGTCAGACATGTTCCTGATTTGAAAAAGAATTTGATTTCTTTGGGTGCTATGGATTCTACTGGTTATAAGTATTCTGCTGAAGGTGGAGTTCTTAAGGTTGCTAAAGGCTCATTGATAGTGATGAAGGGCCTAAAGCATGGAAATTTATATGAGTTAGTAGGAAAAATCATTGCAGGTGGAGCAGCAATTTCTCAGGCTTCTTCTTCTTATGATATGACTTAATTATGACATATGCGTCTCGGTCATATAAGTGAGCAAGGTTTAAATGAGCTCAACAAAGAAAATTATTGAAAGGTCTCAACTTATGCAAATTGGATTTCTGCGAGCATTGTCTCTATGGTAAACAGTCCAAGGTAAAGTTTAACACTGGTATTCATTGCACTAAAGGCTTAATTGATTATATTCATTTTGATGTGTGGTGCTCTCCTATTCCATCAAAATCTGGTGCTTGTTATTTTGTCAGTTTTATTGATGATTTTTTCAGAAAAGTGTGGATTTATTTTTTGCATCACAAAGCCGAGGTATTTTCTGTTTTCAAATGGTGGAAAACTTCAGTTGAAAAAAGGACTGGCAGAAAAATCAAATATCTCAGAAGTGATAATGGCGGAGAGTACAAATCAATAGAGTTTCCCAAATTCTGTGAAAATGAAGATATCAAATGCCACTTTACCATCCCAGGAAAACCTCAACAAAACGGTGTGGCTGAAAGGATGAACAGAACCTTGTTGGAGAAAGCACGTAGTATGCTCAATACAGCTAATCTTGATAAAGATTTTTGGGCAGAAGCAGTCAATACAGCATGCTTCATTGTGAATCGCTCTCCTCAAACAGCCATCAATTGCAAGACTCCTGAAGAGGTATGGACTGGTCAACTTGTAAATTATTCTTCTTTAAAGATTTTTGGTTGCCCTGCTTATGTGCATGTTGTTAAGGATAAGTTAGATGCACGTTCCAAAAAGTGTATTTTCCTGAGTTATGTCAAAGGCGTCAAAGGCTATCGTTTGTGGGATCCTACTATTTCAAATGTAATTATTGAGAGAGACATAGTATTTGATGAAAGTGGTATGCTAAAATCTCTCAAGAAAGATCCCAATGATATAATGCAAGTGGAGGTGGAGCACGTAGTTCCTTCAGAAGAAGATATTCAGGGTATGCCCAACTCTCAAGAAAATTCTAAGGATCAAGTTTTTGAAAGGACTCCACTTCGAAGATCTCAAAGAAAAATAAAGCCACCTGAAAGGTATGGTTTTGAAGATATGGTAGCTTTTACTTTAGTTACTGACAATGGTGATCCTTCTTCCTATAAAGAAGCAGTGCATGATAAGAATTCTTCTCAGTGGCAAGCTGCTATGAATGAAGAGATGGATTCCCTTCAAAAGAACCATACTTGGGATCTAGTAAAATTACCAGAAGGTAAAAGAGCAATTAGTTGCAAGTGGGTATTTTGAAAGAAAGAGGATTTCTCTGAGATAGATGGTGTTAAATTCAAGGCCCGTTTAGTTGCAAAAGGGTATTCACAAAAGGAGGGTGTTGACTTTAATGAAATTTTCTCTCCTATGGTTAAACACACATCTATTCGTTTTCTACTTGCTTTAGTTGCTTTTCATAATCTTGAGTTAGAGCAGCTTGATGTCAAAACTGCCTTTCTGCATGGAGAATTAGAAGAACAAATTTTTATGCCACAGCCTGAAGGGTTTATCCAAAAAGGTAAAGAAAATTTTGGATAAAGGTAAAGAAAATTTTGTCTGCAAGTTGAACAAATCACTTTATGGTTTGAAATAGTCTCCAAGGCAATGGTATAAAAGGTTTGACAGTTTTATGCTGGGACAAGATTTCATTCACTGCAAACATGATTGCTGTGTTTATTTTAAGATGCATGCCAATAACTCATTTATTATATTGCTTCTTTATGTTGATGATATGCTTATCGCTACTCAAGACATATCTCTACTGAATGATTTAAAGTTTAAAATGAAAAAGGAATTTGAGATGAAAGATTTAGGTGCTGCAAGGAAGATTCTCGGTATGGAGATTGATCGAGATCGAAAGCATGAAAAATTATGGCTCAAACAGAGCAAATATCTCGAGAAGATTATTTCTCGTTTTCACATGCAGAATTCAAAATCCGTTAGTACTCCTTTGGCATCTCACTTCAAGCTTCAGCTCAACAATGTCCTTCTACAGATGAAGAGCATGCATACATGGAGAACATCCCATTTTCAAGTGCTGTTGGAAGTCTAATGTATGCTATGGTATGCGCAAGACCTGATATTGCACAAACAGTCAGCGTTGTTAGTCGTTACATGACAAATCCAGGAAAAGAGCATTGGCAGGCCGTGAAATGGCTATTAAGATATATCAAAGGTACTCTTAATATTGGTTTATGTTTCGATAGGAACACAATGCAAGAGGCCAAAATTATCGGCTATGTCGATTCAGACTATGCTGAAGACCTTGATCGACGCTGATCCCTCACCGGTTATCTTTTCACTCTTTGTGGAGGACCTATTAGTTAGAGGTGTACCTTACAGTCAACTGTAGCATTATCTACAACAGAGTCTGAGTATATGGCAGCTACAGAAGCCGTCAAAGAAGCTCTATGGCTAAAAGTTTTGGCAAGTGAAATTGGTTTTTCTCAACATGTTCTTCTTATTTTTTGCGACAGTCAGAGCGCCATACACCTTGCGAAGAACCAAATGTACCACGCCAGATCAAAGCATATAGATGTCCGATTTCATTTTATTCGGGATATTATTGAAGACGACGAGATTTTTTTACAAAAGATTCATACTTCAAGAAATCCTGCAGATATGTTGATGAAGATGATTCCGATTGATAAGTTCAAGCTCTGTTTGAACTTGATCAATATTCAAGGTCGTTGATCCGACCCCAGGAGGTAATGGCAAAGACATCTATTGAAGATTCAATTTCAGAGAATAAGATGATTCGAGCTAAGGTGGAGATTGTTGGCTTTATGGTGTCTCGAATCCGGATTTTCTGGATAGTCTTAATTATATTAGGAAATTATTTAATGGGCCTAATCCTTATTAGATTTATCTTCTACTAGAAGTTTTAAATTAGTAAAAGTCTTATTTGAGTCAGTCTTTTACTTTGACTCAAACATCATTAGGCCACATCTATAAATACACCATTGATGTAAGGGTTTCAATATAGAAAATAGAGAGTAAGAGTTGGTGATATTGGAGTTTCGTCTCCGTCATTGTAATCTTGTCTTTTCTCTTCCTCATCAATACAATATTCTCTAGATCGTCTTCCTACATATATCTCTTGTCTGCTATCTTTTCCTCTTTTCTGTTCTTCCTCTATATCGTGAATTGTAGTGGATATCGATATTTTCCGCAACAAGGCACAATGGCTTGGTAGAGACTCTCAATTTTATGGGTTCCAAGTTAAAAGGTATAGGCTCCAGTAAATTGGTTTAATAGTTCATTTTTGACCCAAGACGAATGAAGTATGACCAATTTTAATAATGAACTAAGAAACAAGGTGATCTATAGGCCATTGTGATGTAAGGTTATGTGACTATTTGGCATTATGCTTGCGATTAGGGAAGTCAAGGTGGTAGTAGGTGCGGCCATTTTCCGAGTAGTTCTAGAATCAGTCATTGTCGGAATTGCTACGACGATAGTCTTAGGGGCTGACACAGTGGCCTTTGACAGGGAAGTAACACCATTGGAAGGAGTTTGTTTATTGTTCACCATGAAAATCACTGGAGTAGGAGAAGAAAGTTGAAATTAGGGCTCAAATGTGAGGATGAAAAGGTGAAAGTAAAATCATCACCCTTAAATCCAGTTTTATAGCCTCGTAGAGCTGCCACATGATTGTCTGTGTCATTTCAAAGTAGGGCCTCCGAATCTTGAGGGACATGTGTCAAACCTCTAAGCACCACCGTCGCCAAATCACTGACCACCAATGCAAATAGGGAAGGCGGTGCTTCAAAAAATGGTGAAGCATGATAAGGAAGCAACTTTTGAGTAGGACAACCATTTGTCTCCCAAGGATTCATCGAGCTCAGCAACGTGAAATGATTGGTTCTCTGTAAATAATCTCAAACCCGGAGCTGTGACATCGAGGTGATAGGCCAAAGGATGGTGAGAATCGAGAGCAAAGGCAAATCGTGAACTGAGTTGCCCAAGAGAAAGCACCCCTCAGTTTTGAACTGTGAGAAATTCAGTTTGTCTCTACACCAAGTTGTCTAAACCTCGATACCGTTGGCGATGTGTCTAGGCCAAGGTTTCACTAAGTTCAAATACCTCAATGTCCAAGCTATAAGGAATAGATAAATATGGGAACTAACCCTCATGTTCAAATCTAGGACTAAATCCTACGAAATCTAGAGTTTGTGGTTATCTGTTACAAGAAGTTTAGTTAAGATTATGAGATTTTGATACGATTAATATCCTATAAATAGCCCTCATCTTCGAAGAGATAAGAACTAATATCCAGTTACTTATTTCACTTACATTATTGATTTCTACCCTAACTTAAGAGTTGAAGTGGTCATCGTCGAAGAGCTTCAATAGTCTTCTTCATGATTTTTTTTATATAAATCGATCGAAAAATGATCTAGCAAATCAAGTTCTTAAGAAGTCTATCAGATTAAATGTAATATTAAAACAGACTCCATCAACAAATATTAACCAGAAATTAGTATATTCATTCGCATCATTCGCTTCAGCTGCCAAATTCTTCTCCATCTTTCAGCCATAAATACGGGTCCACTATTTTGAGAAAGAGGGAGAAAAAAAAGAAAAATCGAGATAATCACAGACCGACGTGATCGGCAAACTTCGTTGGTTTGCCGAGGATCCAGCAACAGTATAAAACTGTAATTATTCAAGACCATACCTGATACAATAAAAAAAAAAACAAGAAATCTATCTCAGGTCAGATTCTTCCAATATTAAAAGACCTAAGAACACCAAACAAAATTTAATTTGTCTTAATGATTTAAGAACAAATAAATGCGCGAATCACGGCAAGATTTCCACTGATCGAGCCCACGAGGATCAAAGAATTCAAATTAGGAGACAGACGGATGAAAATTGAAGGAGAGGTGGGTGAGCACAGCTCTCCCAAGCTTCAGCATGAATATGATCCTCAAAAGTCAGTCATTGCTGCAGCATGAAACTACGAAGAAGCACGGGTTTCCTAGCCTAAATGTTTATTAAGTGTCTACTTCTAATCTCTAATCCTTTGTTTAAGTTGTTAACTAAATTATATACAGACATGAAATCGATTGTTTCTCTCTAGCTCATGAAAAGAAAAATACAAAATACTACCACCAAATTTAAGAAAAAGTCGGAAGAACAAAAAGATTCGGCCAAATTGATGGCTTTATATATGCAATGGATCGTAACAAGCGGTTTGAGTCTACTTTCATACTATCATTTCACTAAAAAAAAAAGCTTGGGATGATGAATCTCCAGCATGAATTTATACGCAACAAAATATAAATAGAGAAAATTAAAAACAGCAAGAGAATACACCATCATGAGATCCAAACCGTCATTATTCATTTACAATGTACAGCCTACCATTCATTCTTCTTCTGCCTTGTAAACATTTCCATGCATTTTCCGCACAACAACTACGTAGAAACATGTAGAAGCCCCAACGTGCCGATTCAGGGCTTCGGCCCGATCCGGTTGATCAGAGCAAGCGCGTTGCTGGTCACGTGTGCGACCTCCACCACCCGCTTCCTAATGGCGGCGCGCACGCGGCTGCTCCTTCCGTCGGCGGCGAGCCCGTCCATGCACGTGTTCTGGTCCGTCAGGGCGCTGCTGACCCAGGTCTGCACGTTGCTGAGGTGCCACCTGAATCTTGGGCTCCCGGCCCGGCCCATCCGGCCCATCTCCAGCACCGACTTCCGCAGTTGGTCCACGCTGTCCGCCATCGTCTCGAAGCAGTCCTGGAGCGCGCCTGCCTCGCGGGTCTGCGCCTGACCCACTCCGGCGCCTGCCGAGAGACGGGCCACGAAGGCGTAGGCGTCGCGGGCGCGGCTGGCGCTGACGGTTAGAGCGGCGTGGGCGAGCTGGCGCGGCCTCCGGCGGACGGCGGTGGCGTAGGATGATAGCATCTGGACGCAGAGGTGCGGGTACATCGTCTTTAGGCAAGAGGACCGGACAAAATCCACGGAGTGCTCGCTGCCGGCTGATGCGGCGGCGGAGGCCGCGAGGGAGAGGAATAGGAGAATGGCAGATTTTAGGGTTAGCGTTGGGGCCATGACGATGGAGTGGGCTTCGTGCTGGTTTCCTTTGGGGGCATATATAGTGGCAGAGAGGATGGTGGTCAAGTGACATAGGACATTTGATTTGGTTAATGGAGATTAGTGCCTGTAATTATTAGATTTAAGAAGATGGTCAACGTTTACCAGCTGGTCAATGGTTGCGGAGTAGATGCGGACCAGTCAACAGTAGGGTCTATGAAAGGAGTAAAAAAGAGGCACTTGCGGGTAAAATATAAGTTAGTTTGCCGGATATTCTTACTTTATCAATGTGTTTGGTTTGCAAATAAATAAATTGAGACATGAAGTGATTTAAACCATTTAAATGAAATAATTTTGAATTTGAATCCTGAATTTACCTCATTTAAATGTTTTGCACCTACCACAAGAGACGCACCAAATGATTTTCCAAGGGTTATCTGAATTTTTATTATTTATCCATTCTTTTACGCTTCATAATTTGCACTCAAAGAGAGAGATTTGGCGGAAGGATTGGGCAGCTTCTGCCGACATTCACCGCAGCAAACTTTGAACTTTGAAAGACGCAACAGATATTTAAAAGCTTTTATTTATTTTTTTAATCCCAAAAAAGGAAAACTTATTTTATTCCATGTATCTTCAATTATAAAACAATTCTGTTGAAAATCAGGCAGCAGGATCACGGGGCGCTCTTGAAACAAGTGAACGCTTCCCCGCCCGGCTTCGTCTCTTGCTCGGACCGGGTAACTTGCTCTCGAAGTTTCTAGACCAAGCCTGCCTAATTATCATTAGGGATAATTACGGATAACCCCTAATTAGTATTAATTACGCTTAACTCCCCTAATTTTCATAATTACCCTCCCCTCACATTCAAAAATATTTACCCACATCCCTTCATTATTATTTAATCAAAATTTTATCAAAAAATTTCGATTTTACCCTCGATTATTTTACATATACACCTCTAAAAACTTATTTTTTTTTATTTAACGTCCCAAAATTCGGTATTTTATAAATAACACCTCCGAAATAACTTAGATTTACAAAAAATCCTCGAAATTCGAATTTTTGTAAATAAACCCCGAAAATTATTCCGATTTATAGAAAAGTCCTCGAAATTCGGATTTTTGCAAATAACACCCCGGCGCGGGCTGGAGCGGAGGACGAGGCCGGCGGCGGGAGCGGAGGCGGGGGCCGGGGCGCCGGCGCGCCCGAAACCCGGGCGCAGACGGCCACGGCCGAGGCCGTTCCGCCCCCGCGTGGCTGGGGACGGAGGCCGAGCCGGCGCGCCGGCATGCGGGCGGAACGGCCTCGGCCTTGGCCGTCCGCGCCCGCGTGCCGGCTCGCCGGCCTCGGCCTCCGTCCCCGGCACGCGGGGGAGGAACGGCCTCCGCCTCCGCCTCCGCTCCAGCCGCCGGCTCGCCGGCGTCCCGGCCTCCGCCTCCGCCTCCGCTCCATCTGCCGGCTCGCCGGCGCCCCAGCCTCCGCCTCCGTCCCCGGCGCCGAAATTCGGATTTTTGCAGAAAAATCCCGAATTTCGGATTTTTTGCAAATAACACCCCGAAATTATTCAAATTTACAGAAAAGTCCCCGAAATACGGATTTTTGCAAAAAACACCCCAAAATTATTCCGAATTATAAAAAAATCCCGAATTTTCTTATAAAACCCTCTTCTTCCTACTTAGCCCTAAACTTAAAATTTAAAGTAAAATATTTTTTATCATATTTTAAGTAAAATTTTACGAAAAAGACATTAGTAATTTTTAAATTTATAATTATAAATTTAATATTTATACATTACAAAATAGACTGGGACGGAGGCGGAACGGCCTCAGCGCGCCGGGGACGGAAGCGGAGGTCGGGGACAGAGGCGCCGGCGAGCTGGCGGCGGGAGCAGAGACAGAGGTCGAGGCCGTTCCGCCCCCGCGTGCCGGGGACGGAGGCCGAGGCTCCGGCGTGCCGAAACCCGAGCGCGAACGGCCACGGCTGAGGCCGTTCTGCCCCCGCGTGCCGAGGATAGAGGCCGAGGCCGTTCTGCCTCCGTCCCCGGCGCGCGGCCGCGGATTTTTGCAAATAACACCCCGAAATTATTCAAATTTACAGAAAAATTTCCGAAATTCAAATTTTTGCAAATAACACCCCGAAATTATTCTGAATTACAAAAAAGTCCCGAATTTTCTTATAAAACCCTATTCTTCCCACTGTAGCCCTAAACTTAAAATTTAAAATTACAAGTTTTATATTGTACATTTACAAATAGATCCCTTGATTTTTTTAAAAAATAAATTAATATTTTAATCATTTTTAATATTAAATTTCACGAAAAATACTGTGAAAGTTTTAAAATTTCAAATTACAAATTACAAGTTTACTATTTTTACATTTAAAAATAGACCATCTTTAATATTTTTCTTTATAAATACGTCCAAATTTTATTTATTTTATAAGTAAATTTTACAAATAAATCATCGAAGGTTTCAAAACTTAAAATTTAAAATTTTTACAAATACACCTCTTAAATTTTTACAAATACACCCTTAAGTTTTTACAAATATGAGGGGTGTATTTGTAAAAATTAGTTTTTAAAAAAAATTTAGACTTATTTTATAAAAAAAAATTTAAGGGTCTATTTTGTAATGTATGAATATTAAATTTGTAATTATAAATTTAAAAATCACTAATGTCTTTTTTGTAAAATTTTACTTAAAATATGATAAAAAATATTTTACTTTAAATTTTAAGTTTAGGAATAAGTAGGAAGAAGAGGGTTTTATAAGAAAATTCAGGATTTTTTTATAATTTCGGAATAATTTCGGGGTGTTATTTGCAAAAATCCGAATCTCGGAGACTTTTCTGTAAATTTGAATAATTTCGGGATTTTATTTGCAAAAATCCGAAATTCGGGACTTTTCTGCAAAAATCCGAATTTCGGCGGCGGGGACGGAGGCGGAGGCCGGGGGGCCGGCGAGCTGGCGGCGGGAGTGGAGGCAAAGGCCGAGGCCGTCCGCGCCCGGGTTTCGGTGCGCCGGCGCCCCGGCCTCCGCCTCCGCTCTCACCGCCAGCCTCCTCCTTCGCTCCAGCCCGCGCCGGGGTGTTATTTGCAAAAATCCGAATTTCGGAGATTTTTCTGTAAATCAAAATAATTTTCGTGGGTTTATTTGCAAAAATTTGAATTTCGAGGACTTTTTTTGTAAATTTGAGTTATTTCGGGGTGTTATTTGCAAAATACCGAATTTTAGGCCATTAAATATAAAAAAAAAAGTTTTTAGGGGTATATGTGTAAAATAACCAAAGATAAAATCGGAATTTTTTTGACAAAATTTTGATCAAATAACAATCAGGGGGCTGTGGGTAAATATTTTCGAATTTGAGAGGGGTGAGGGTAATTACGGAAATTACGGGGGATTAAGCGTAATTAAGGCTAATTACGGGGGTTATCCGTAATTATCCCTTATCATTATTACCATTTGGCACGCGGCCTATGAAGTGTTTAGAAAAAAATTACCAAAAATCTTCTGAAAAGATTTTAAATTTACCAAAAAATTCTTTTGACTTTCAAACTTTTTAATAATCTTTTTTAAAATAAATAAGAATAAAAAAAATATTTTCACAAATAATTATTTATATATAAACAGATATATTGAGTAAAACTGGACCAACGAGGTTATTGGTAATTTAAAGAATTAAACAAGTTATTAACAAATCTTGAAAATTTCCAAACGATATTTTCCGTGTTCTCCCAAATATTTAGCTTTTGGACCCTGTAGCCGCGTCCTGATTCCTGAGAGGTGAATGCCTGAACAAATCTAATTAGATAAGAGATCACATTGACAAACGCCCATAATTCAGAATATCACCGGGCATTAAATGCAGAGACACAGTGATTCGTCTTCTTCAAAGATTACACCATCAACCAACCGGTTTACAACCATGCAGGCAATTGGAGAGTCAATAATTATATGATATCTACACTTCCAGTCAAGTACTAGTAACAGCATTGATTGCAACAAACTAACAACAATTTACACATGATAACATACGTTTAACATTATCTGTGGCTACCTGTAGGACATTTGAGACAACATGAGAACTGAAGCAACACTGATGAACTAACCCAGAACGCTTTCTAATCGACACACTTCACACCTGAAAGATAGACCTTAGACTGGATAATGCTGCTCCCAATCACAAATCCCGGCATTACCATTAGCCCAACCTTTGGTCTCTGATCTTCGTTGTCTACTACTATGTCCTTCACCACACTTTCCATGTAAACGTCATTGAATTCAGTTCCATTCTTCACCTGAAAAACCTTCACTTTGGGATCGAACGAGAATGCCAGCCTGTGCAACATCCAGATAGTCTTCGCCAACTTCAGGAAAGCCTGGTAGAAAGGTGTCCTTGGATGCCCATTGTTCATAACATAGTTCCTCTGGTCCAGATTGCCAAAGAATGAACTCTCCATCTTTGGGTGCAGAGTTGAGATGTATTTGTTCCTGCAAAATTTCCCAAAAACTGAATCTGGATTTTGACTCAGTATATCCAGCGGGTCCATCGCTCTTATGGCTAGAAACTGATGAAAGAAACCCTCATTGGAGACTGTGTGATCACCCAGCTCAACAGAGAAACTCTCTTCATGGAACCCACTGAACATCCTTTGACAAATGTGGGATTCAAACGCATACTTCTTGTGAGCCCTCTTTGCATAAGCAACCACAGGTTCAATTGATTTGGCTGCTGCATCAAGATCCCATCCAGCTGCTTTCATCATGTTAATTAATGGCTTTGAGAAATCATGTATGGATTTATATGCTGCATCAACAGCAGAAGAAAATAGGTTTGGAGTGAGTTCTATAGAGAAGAAACTATTGTCTTCTTCAGTGTCTTCTTGCTCCTTGGTCAACAAACCCCTCTGCTTGAGTTTCTTTTCAAGCTTTAACTTCCTCTGACTTGACTCCTGGATTTCTTGTTGCATTTGGAGGATCTCAGAATCCCTAGTCTGAATTTGGGATTGAAATTTTTTCACCATCACCTCATAGGTTTTTAATAAGCTCTGTTGCTCTTGGATTTCTGCAACTAGACAAGAGTCCTGAAGAGATGAAGACGTGGGTTTGGGATTGCCCTCCCTGTATGAATGCTTGAGTTCAGAGAGTTTCATAAGCTCCTCTATGACAAGTTTATCAGCAGCCTGAATCTTCTCTGGGTCATAAGGAGTATGAGCATCCTGGAACTGGATGTATGCAGCTTTCAGTGAGGATATGTTATTGAAAATTTTCAGTACAAGAGCTTCCATAGATTCTTTATTCTGATTCATGGTATCTTCCATAGGCTGAGGATACACTTTCTGGTTGTTGTTGTCATGGTTTTGAGTTTCTTTAAGTCCTGCACGGATCATAGCTTTTTGGCTATCTCTTTAGCAAAGGACAAGTGTTCCTGTAAAATCCTTTCTATTAGATTATGACCTTTAAAAGAACTAAAATAGCATTTACTACAGCAATTCAAATAAGGTAAACATTCATGGAAAATAAATGTAAAACACCACCCAGAAAAGGAACTTAACAGCACAGTTTGTCCTGAGAATGAAAATCGCAAGTCCACCAAGTCATTTGTGCACATTTTTCATGTGTACTAAAGTGTCTCTAGATTTGGAAAAAGCAGAAAAAAAATGTACAACAAATTAAAAAAAACTCATAATTTTGCATAGCACAACAGCTTTGTACTTGGCAATATTTGAATAATCTTCTGCATTATGTAGTTTTGGCACTTAAAGATGCTAGTTATATTTTAAAATTCAATTCTTGATGCCAAGACTAAAGTGACTTACCTGCCAAAAGGTAAATACCATTCAGGGGCAACCACCAACATGATAGACCAAGATACAATATAATCTATCAGAATGCTTAAATAGAAGCTTGGATACAAGTTGGCAAAAATAAGGCTCCTAAATTAATAAAACTAGAAATGCAGTTTTCAGTTTGAATTGCTTTCTGAAAGGTACATACAATTCCATAAAATCTAAGGCACTGTGTTTTGAACTGTATATTACAAATCATGCTGACAACAACAGAAACTAACTTACCAAGCACATAAAAGGCAAGTGGTGACTTTATAATTGAATCAATGAAGCCCAGACACATCTTAAGTAAGATCCAAGAACAAAAACGCCACTTCTTATTGTATCAAGATAGCATCTATATCTTTAAGTCAAGATGAAGTTATTACAATTTAAACCATGGAAAGGAACCAGCGACGCCAAGTTCTCATTTACAGCCACACATCAAAGACAAGTTCACATCTTTCTCTGAGTAACAAGAGAACCCACAAACTTTGCTTTAGATATCTGTCATTTACAATGGTCAGTTTAGGAAATGAGTAAAGCAACAAATATTAGATTTCATATTGTCAACTTCGTCTAGAGGTAGTCCAGAACTTTCCAAATATCAATAGAGGCCAGTAAAATTTTCACTGGTTACGGGAATGGAATTCGGCATGAAATATGATATATTCAGACGTAGATCCACCGCAATACAGCAGAGGACTAGAACTAGATTAGGTTCGTATTCTAAATAATAGACCCAATGTGTCCCATATCTACAGAAAATAACATTTCTACGGATGAAAAACAACAACGACTGAAAAAAAGACAAAAAAACGCATCAAGTAGTGAGAACAAAACCGCTCGACAGGAAACAACATATCAACAAAAGAACAAGCTTTTACTCAAAAAGAAAAAAAAAAGAAATTTCATGAAATCTGAGAAAGAACAAGGTACCCAAGGACGAAGGCAGCTCGATTTATGCCGCTGCCTTTCAGATTCGATCAAGCTCTCCCGTTTGGCATCTCCCTGGCGCCCAATGCCCAGAGCAGAGCAACCATTTTGTGGCCGGAAACTCTGCAGATCATCTACTTCCTCGAAGATTCGGAAGTTCCGATTAGAGAAAGAGAGGAATGGAAGGGGCGTCTAGGGTTAGGTTTCTTGGGAAGGGGAAAGATGGGAGAAAGAAAGATCGCAATTTCGGAGTGGAGAAAAGAGAAGGAATCGTTCCAAGGGTTATGTCGTTCGGCATGAGGTTCCAACCGTTGGATCAAGAATGGACGGTGGTGGGGAGCAGGACTGGCCCCACCGCCTGGCCTAAACTGACGGAGCTGATGGGAAAAGACGTATCGTTGTATTGAAATAACAATTTGGGGGCATCTTCACCAAACTGAATAATTAGGTTTTTAATAATTGGTGTTTTTCTACTCGGAAAAAAAAAAGGAAAATTACCAATAATTTCTGAGAAAAAAATAAATTTGCAAGCCATCTATTTGACTTTTCGAAAGTATTAACAATCCCTGTTTTTCTATTTACACACAAATATCTATTGAGCTTAAACAATGGCCCTTTCTCATACTTGAGTAGCAACTCTTTCTTGAGCTTCAGCTGCAGCACTTTCAGCTGTAACTTTGCTTCAATTACAGCTCTCTCAACAGTCCTTTCTAGTGTTTTAATAGCATCTGTTTTCTTGGCCTTTGCTGCAGCCCTCTCTGGTTTTAGAAGCATCCCTTTTCAGGGCTCTATTGCAACCTTTGCAGTCCTCTCCCAACCAGCTCAGCTTCAACCCTGTCACGTGCTTCAGTTGCTGCCCTCTGAACTACAGCTTGCTCTGAGCGGTGGCAAACTTCAACGTTTGCTTTCTCCACTGTAGAGTCTATGTTTGTGTACGTCCATAGAACAACACATGTACGAAACCATGTGAACATGAGATAATAATTAAAACTATCACTGAAGCTTTCTAGAAATATGCTTCAGTGACATGGGGCCAATGTTTGGATATGGAGTGTCCAGATAAAAGTGGCATTCACTAAGTCACGTAGACAATCAAAACTGATTGCTCTCGTTTATCTTCAAGCTTAAAAGTGTGGCATTTAACTTTCTCAAGAAGTAGGGGCCCACGGGGTCAGGGCTAGGGTCACCTCGCCCTGACCAGATTATCTTCCAAACATTAAAAATTTGACCAGACTAACATTATTTAATTTAATTTAATTATAAATAAAAAATGACTAAAATGCCCTCGTTTCCTCCAGCGAGCTTGACGCCCGAGCTAGCCCGCGCGAGCTCACCGCCTGAGCTGCCCGGTGAGCCGGACCTCGTCGAAGAAGACGAAATCGGCGGCGGCGGCGAGGGGCTACTGAGGGCAAATTTGTCCAGAAAAAATTTAAAACACCCGCTAGTCAGATTAGTAACCAAACAAGATTTATTTGACTGTATTATCGTTTTATATTTTACCCCTTCCTTTGATCTTGACCTTGACCTTAATTCCGTTCCAGATGTGCCTTTAACTTCCAACTCATCATTAGTGTGTTTCCAAAAAAAGAAAAAACAAAAATAATAATATTTACTCTATCCATGCACTAACAAACTACCAACTCATGTTGATTGTTTTTCGTAATGTTATACATGCAAAATCTTACGTTCTTTGTTGTTTTTATGGATTCTATTTTTATTTTTTGATGCAATACTCACGAGAAAAAAATTTAAAATTAAATTAAATGAATTTACATACCTTAGAGCCTTAAATAAATTTCTGAAATTTTTATTTGCAATTCTCAGTTGATTCACCTTAAGTTTTTATCATTCTTTGATGGAGAAGAGTTGAAGAGGAGAAAAATTTTCAAATAAAAAAGATAGCTTCACGAACCGCTTAAAAACGAAATAACAATGAATTTCTTATGTGTTAGATTTAACGTTTTACAAAAAACCCCCAAAATTTATTATAATTATAAACAAAAATTTTGTAATTACAAATAAGACCAAATATTTATAAAAAAGTCTAATTACCAAATAATTAGAATAAATTAATTTAAATTCAGATTTTTAATCGAATTTAACCCCAGAAAATTTATCCTTCTCCAATCAAGTAATCTCAAAATGAGATTAGATATTGGGTATACTGTAAAACATTTTGACCTATCACAGAACACCCAAATGAGCACAGATATAAAATTTGACTTTGTCTCTACTGTTATCCATTGTCATATAAATATTAATCAAATAGTCAAACTTGAACCAATCACTATATTTTTAAACTATCTAACCCAAATTGCACAATCAAATTTATTTTAAAAATAAATTAATAAATAATCTATAAGGCCACAAAACTAACAATCCCCCACTTGACTTATAGATCTGTTTAATTAATATATATATAGGTAGATGTATACCAAAAATAATTTTTAAGAAATCAATTTTCATATGGGATCCCAACTGTGCAATTCAGAGATAATGTATCATACCACTCTTTCTCAACAATTCTCATACATGCCCAACCATGAATGGGTGTATATTAATAATATACCAACCATTTTTATGTTAAAGCAAGTAAAATACTACATTAGTTGAGATGAATAACATCAAATATAAGCATAGATAATGTACTCATGAAATAAAGCATATAATAAAATATAATGGCAATGAGAATTTTCATACCATTTTCACCGACGGTTTACTCGTTTTGTGCTTCTTTCAAAAACACGTTACTTAGATGCATAAATTTTACCGAGAACATCCCACAAGTGCTAATATATTTCATCTAAATGAGAGGTATAAAATAAATATGATGCCCAATCATACCTTCACCTTAAGCATTTCAGAAATCACCTACACATGATCACTAGATTTTCATATAAGTAGTCATCACCAATCTACCTAGTAACCCACAATATTTCCAAGGACTTCATTTTCTAAATTGAAATTTTTTTAAAAAATACATCAATAAATAACTTCAAATGGGAAAAACAATATTTTACTGATAAATAAATTATAAAGAAAAATAATATATGTAGCAGTCAAAACATGATGTCATCTTTAACAACTATCCTCATATGATTGACATATTCTTTAAATATTTTCACCATAAGACCTTTAATCATTGGGTCAATCAGATTATCTGCAGAGGAGATTCATGAAATAATAATAATTTTTTTTGAACATTTTCACGGATATAATGAAATTATACCTTAATATGCTCTATTTTAGAATAACATCTAGTATTCTCAGTGAACGATATACCTGCATCATTATCACAGGCTATCTACATTGACTTGTCAATATGAGCAACCACTTGTAGGTCAAAGAGAAAATATTTTAACCACATAACATATTTACTAGCTTCACAATAAACTATGTATTCTGCCTCCATAGTTGATAAAACAATAGTAGTATATTTCATACTATGCCACAAAATAATCTCCTCTGCTAAACTAAATACATATCTAGATGTTGACTTTAAACTGTTCTTATATTCTTTTCAATCAGAGTCTATATATCCAAAAAAATTTAATGACCTATAACCATCAAATAAGAGCACATAATTTTAGATTTTTTTAAATAACAAAAAACCTTTTTAATTGCTCTCTAATAAGTCATTCATGAATTACTCTAATATCTGCCAAGAAGGCCCACAACAAAAGCAATTTCTGAACAGGTATAGATTATCAAGTACATCAAACTACCAACGGCTGAAGTATAGAAAATATTTTGCATCTCCAGTCTTTTAATTTCATTCTTAGGATATTATTAAAGATTAAGCTTATCATCTTTGACTATAGGTGATTCTCCAGCTTTACAATTATCCATACTATATTTCTAAAAAATTTTAGCAATATATGTCTTCTGAGAAAGTCCAAGTAATCGACGCTTTCTGTCTCTGTATATTTTAATACCCAAGATATATGAAACATTGTCAAGATTCTTCATTTTGAAGACTGTAAATAATATCTTTTTAGTCTCTCTGAGGAAATTTAGTTTATTACCAACTAATAAGATATTATTAATATATAACATCAATATTTAAACTTTACTCTCCACTGACCTTCAGGTATACACAATTATAAGCTATATTCTCCCGAAAGCCAAATTTTTTTATTGCTTCATGAAATTTAAAATACCACTGTTGAGATGCTTATTTTAAAGCATAAACAGATTTATGTAGTTTACAAACTTTTGTTTCATTATCTTTTTTGATAAATCCTTTTACCTGAATCATATAAATTTCTTTTTCAAGAATTTCATTCAGAAATGATGTTTTAATATCCATCTGAATGAGTTCATATTCATAGTGTGAAGTCAATGATATGAAGATTTTTAATGAATCTTTTTTAGAGATTAGAGAAAATGTCTCATCATAATCAATTCCTTTTTTTTGAGTGTAACCTTTAGCAATTAATATTACTTTATACTTGTCAACTTCACCATTGGCTTTCAATTGAGTCTTATAGATCCATCTATAGTCAATTAATTTACAATTTTTTGGAGCTTGCACTAAAGACCAAATCTTATTTTTCTGCATTGAGTCAATTTCTTTAACCATTACATTCAACTAGAATTTTGCATTCTCACTACTTATGACTTCTAAAAAAAAAATCAATGGATCACCATTTGCTGGATCAATGACGTAGGATTTCATCTAAATTATCTGAATTTTGGATATATAGATCTCCAACTTCCTCTAAGTATGTAACGTAGTAATCTGATATAGCTAATTTATGAATTATTCTAGGTCTTTATGCCATGCTCAATAAATTTGATATCTCTACTTTCAAATATGGAACCCTGAATAGGATTATATAACCTGTAACCTTTAGATCTTTCCAGAAAACCAACGAACTTATAACTCAAACTTCCAGGTACAGTTTTTGACATACTAGTTTCAACAATTCTAGCTTCTGCATCACAACCCAAAATTCTAAGATGATTCAGACTGAATTTTCTGCCAAGCCATAACTCAAAGGGAGTTTTAGGAACATATTTGGATGGTACTCTATTTAAAATATATATAGTCATTTTTAGTACTTCACCCCATAAGGAGTCTAGTAATTCACTAAAAACCAATATACAATGTATCATATCTATCAAAATTTTGTTCATCCTTTCTGCTACTCTATTTTGCTTTGCATTTTCTGGAATAGTTGTATTTGCAAGGATTTCATGCTCTTATAAGAAATTTCAAAAAACATCTTAAGTGTATTCACCTCTAGGGGTGTGCATTCGTCAAAACCGAACCGAACCGAACCGAACCGGCCGAACCGAAATTTTCGAAATTTTCAAAAATCAAAACCGAACCGAAATATTTCGGTTCGGTTCGGTTATAACCGAATTAGAACCGAATATTTTGCAAAGCCCAAGCCCAAGACCAAGCCCACGGCCAAGCCCACGCTCAAGCCCAAGCCCACGCTCAAGCCCAAGCCCAAGCCCACGCCCAAGCCCAAGCCCAAGCCCACGCTCAAGCCCAAGCCCAAGCCCACCTGGAGGCCGATGGAGCGGCCGAGGGAGGAGAGGAAGGAGAGGAAGGAGGCGGCGGCGGTGTAGTCGAGGTCCGAGTGGGCAGTGGGGATGCGGAGGTACTGCTGGAAGAGCTGAAGAAGACGACCCGGTGGCGGAAGTGGGTGATCTGGACGCTATTGCACCCGGTGCCGCTGCTCCTTTTCTCTTGGCTTCATCTGTCCGAGTTCAGATCTGATCCAGGGAAAGCAACGCTGCAACAACATCTTCTTCCCTTTCCGTGCTCCATCTTCGTCCAGATGTCCATCGGCAAGTTCAGATCTGAACCCAAACCGTTCCGGATCTCACCAGCGAAAGGAACCCTAGCACATCCCTGCATGGTTCCTTTTATCTCCGGTTCGCTCTCTCGGAAAAGGTCATCGTCGTCGTCGTCATCGTCGTCGTCGTCGTCGGTGAAGCAGAGGGAAATGAGATTAAGAGAAGGGAAAACGAAAATCGGTTTGATTTGGAGAGAAAGAGAGCAGCGAACCGAATAGCTCAAAACCGATTAGACCAAAACCAAAACCAAAACCAAAACCGCAGTATATAGGTATATATATAATTCGGTTCGGTTCGGTTTTTACGGTTTTCGAAAATCAGAAACCGAAACCGAACCGAAAATTTTTTTTTTTTTTTTTTCAAAACCGAAACCGAACCGAGAACCGAATAACCCGAACCGAATTGGTTATTCGGTTTCGGTCGGTCGGTTCGGTTCAGTTAAAATCGAATAGTGCACACCCCTATTCACCTCCTTTATCTGACTTGATGACTTTAATCTTTTTGCGCTATTATTTTTAACTTCAGCATTATACACTTTAAATCTTTTAAAGATGTTTGACTTTCTATATAGTAGATACACATATCCATATTGTGAATAATCATCAATGAATATTATAAAATACTTCTGGTCATTCCTTGTGGCTACTCCATTCGGACACAAACATTTGTATGAATCAAATCTAACAAATTATTAGACCTTAATGCCTTTGGAAATGATGTTTTTGTCATCTTACCTTTAATATAATCTACACAGACACCAAAATCACAAAATTTACATTCTGTAGAGTTATATCACGGTAGAGTCTCTCCAATCTGTCTCTATCAATATGATCTAAATGACAATACCATAAACGAGAAGAATTCTTATTCAACTATATATTCAGATCATAAGAAAATATATCTCTAGAATCAATATTATAATACTATACTGCAGAGTGAACTTTTAGTTTTATATGTAATTTATATAGACTATCAGATACAGTACCGGTAATAATAACAATACTATCATACATCAGAGATACATAGTCTTTGTTAAAAATAAAATAGTAACACACTTCTGTAAGTCTGGAGACCGACAGTAAGTTACGCTTGATAGCTGGTGCAAAAACTGTATTTGGTAGTAAAATAGTATAATCACCATGGAGAATCAGACTGTGTGTCCCAACACTGGCAACCTCAACTCGCTTATTATTCCCCATGAAGACATACTTTTCCTAATCACTTGGTTTTTTTAAGTCCAGAAATCCCTGCATAATAATTGATATATGGACCAATGATCCCGAGTCCACAATCCATGCATTAGGAGAAACATAAATATAATTTGACTCAAAACAAACAAAATATTTTAATTTACCTTATTTCTTTCTCTGTAGAAACTTCAATTTGTAATAGTTTTCACAAAATTTCCTTTCTTTCTGCAATACAAACAAACCTTTTCTTCTGACTGAACAAGTGCTTTCCCCTTCACATCACCCTTACTCTTTACAAATTTTTTCTTTCAGGTTTACTTCTTGAAGGGCTTTCTAGACGAAGAATTAAATTTTTATTTCTTCTCAACCAAAATTACTGATTTAGTCTTAATAAGTTTAGCTTTAACAGTTTTCCTTCTTTCATCCTCTCAGATGCATTGATTTAGCAATTCATCTATCGTCTAATGATAATTATGTGTATTATAATTGAAAATAAAATTCTCAAAGGATGCAGGCAGCAAGTTTAATATGTAGTACGTGACATATTTATCATCAATATTCAAACTCAAACTTTTTAACTCATGTGCAATTGAAAACATTGTCAAGATAATATTCTCATACTTAACTAATTTTGTGTTGTGGAGCTTACGAGTCAAAAATAATTTCTTAGCTTTTAAGGACCCAACAAACTTGTTATGAATACTCTGAAGCAATTCTTTGGTGGAATAAATATCTGGCAAACTGACACAAATTATTTTAGAAACTATTCTTTTGATTATCATTTTTACTAATTTATCTGCTCTGTGTTATTTCTCAAACTGAGATCTTTTAAACTGATTAAACACAATTAGTGGTTCAGGAGTGTCAACAGTAATGTCAAAGCCTTGAAATGCCAAATAAATCTTTAGTTCACTTTTCCAAGTCAAATATTTTGATCTATTCAAGATGTCATCCTTGAAGAGCTAATTATTGATTTCATACTATAAATTTTGTAATGGACAGCTCAAATGCATAATAAATGTAGTTCAATAATAAATAATCAATGATTCCACTGATTCAAATATAGATTATCATTTTGATCTTGTATTAACTCCTTTGCAAAAATAATACAAATCACGACATCTCACAAATCACCAAGTAAAATTGAAATTGGGATTAAATTATGATTTTATAATATTTCCTTTGGAAAAATAATACAAATTACGAGATCCCATTAATAAAATCCATAATAATCACAATAAATAATAAAGTTTGCTTTAACTTTTTTTTATTATCACAAATAAATTTTTAAAATATTCTATATTTATTTCTTCTCTACACCAACTCAACCTTTGGATCAAATTGATTAAAGTTAAAAAAAATAAATATAGAATAATAATATTTATAAATTAAAATAATCTCAAAATTTTTTAGAAAATATTTAGTTATTTTAACTCATAAATATACCCACAACTAAATAGTAATGAAAATTTTTTTTATTAACTGAAATAGTCATTAGCTTAATTAATCAAGATTAAATCTTGATTAATGTAAGCACAATACCTACATTGAATTCGAATTACAATTCAATTCAAAGCAAATTGTATTGATTTATAATTTTACATTAAAATCCTCTTCAAATCTTAATTTATAAAAAGTTTTAAAAATCAACTGATTGAGAAAATTCACCATAAATCAAAATTTTAGAATTCAATCTCGAATTCTTCTCCACCAATAGAATTATTGATACTAATAAATTATTCAAAATAATTTTCAGTCAAAACCTAGGACTAAAACTTGATTTTCCCAAATTGAGTTTCGAGAAATTCAACAAAAAATAAATTATAACTTGATTTTTCGTGGACCAATCATCAAAAATTGGCTTTGATACCAATTGTGGACTCTAATTTTATCTTTTGATGAAAGACTTGAAAGAAAAATGAGTTCAAAATTAAATTAAATAAATTTACATACCTTAAGGTTTGAAATAAAATTCTGAAATCTTTATATGTAATTTTCAACTGATCCATCTTGAGTTTTTTCAGTATTTGATAGGAAAGAGTTGAAAAGGAAGAAAAATTTCAAATAAAAAAAAATTACTTAAACGGCTCGGAAACGAAAGAACAATAAATTTTTTTTCATTCTTTTGAAATCTTTAAGGGCCCGTTTGGTACGGGGTCGGGGTTAAGGGTCAAGATTAAAGGAAGGGGTAAAATGTAAAACGCTAATGTGGTCAACTAAATTCCGTTTGGTCCCTGATCTGGTTAACAGATTGTTAAATTTTTGTATCGACTAAAATGTCCTCGGTTGAGTAGTCTTCGTATTACTGTCCAGCAAAAAATTGGGAAAATGCGTATTCAAATATAGTAAAAGTATTGTAAGTGATAGTGTCTCTTGTATTTCACAGCACAATAGCTTATACATTACAGAAAATGAGACTCCAAACACTACAACAATAATTAACGGTGCTAATTAACAAGAAACAATGAGTACTGACTGAAAAACACAACATACATTATCATCAGATACATATAATAATTTCGGAAGACACCGGAAACAGCAAGTACTGTCTGTAAAAGTCTGGGTTGAAAATAAATCAGCAGCGAGTACTTCTTCGGCTACACGTGTGACTGCTTCGCGGTGAAAGAACACAACATTATTCTCTGCAAGTAAATAAAATGTGGAAAAATTATTAATATGATGTTAGAAAATTAAAAGTAAACTATCACTTACGCTTCCCACAGAGCTGCAGTTATTTCGTTGCAAAGTATTTCCCTGTATCGCACTTCACGTTGCGATATACGGTTGTTGGGTTCAGATGTTTCATTGTATTCTTCTGGAAATTCTCCAGTGCTATCATGAACCCTTTCATTAGCCCTGCGGTCGTGAAACAGCTGGTCCTCACCATAATTCCTGCGTATAAAATTATGTAACATAGCACAAGCCACCACTATAGCACATTGTGTTTCATAAGGATATGGTTGCATTTTGCATAATATTTGAAATCGTTGCTTAAATACGCCAAATGTCCTCTCCACACAATTTCTCAGACTGGCGTGCATGTGGTTAAATTTGTCCTTCGGATTCCGATATCGGACTCGACCTTGACCAAACGCACCAATGTGGTATCGCTCATTTCGAAACGGTGCAAGAAACATATATGTTTAAAGAGAATAAATTAAACAAAAAACACTAAATTCTAAGAGTCGCAGAAAAATGTAGATTATGTTCAAGATAATTATATCTATGCAACTCTTAAAATAACGAGAATTGCTAAATATTTTCTGAAGCAATCAACACAAAATAAAAGTTGGAAGTCATGTTGATAGCTAATCACCAGAAACTATTACAACATGAAATATGAAATCATTACACCATACTAGATCACAATCAGCTGCCTGATCAAAAGAAGCTGTAATCCGCTAAGCTTTTGAATGGACTGCATGCGGGTTTAGAAGCTCGCCACACTTCTGTAATGGAATGGTTGTGGGTCACGCTAAAGCCAATCCAATCTGCTTGCAGTCTTTTCCCCAATTGCTTTAGTTGGACACTGTAATTAGCAATTAAAAAATGTCGCATTGGCTCCCATGGACATAATTAACATGTGTTCCTCAAGCCAATAAATATGAAATTTTCTATGTAAAAATTCCCAGAACTGGCTTCTATCCAATGTTAGGAAACAATCCGAACATTTTACACATACAGTACCTACATTAACACCAGTTCTTGTGTTTCATTTTGGTCTAAGCTACATTCTTCTTCTAGTTTAATCAAAAAACAGACAAAAATAAAAAATCAAAAAATAGTCATAATAAACAAGATATTATTCTGATTTTCCATTTCCATTAGATGCTGGTGCGGCAGTATGAGCATGTGTAAATCAGCTAGTTGCTATTGTTGCTATTGTTATGAAAATCACAAGTTATTCAGCAACTATAAATTTAAAGAAGCATGATCCATACGAAAAATTAAGTTTGAGAAAAACCACTTTAATTATTTATATGTTGTTGGCCGGGTAGGAGGGGACTCCTGTAGCGTCCACTGCATCGTCCACGGGGAAGGAGGAGGTACAGCGTCTGCTGCGTCTTCCGCGGGGAAGGAGGACACTCGTGCGGCAACTGCTGCGTCGTCGGCGGGGAAGGAGGATACTCGTGCCGCGTCTGCTGCGTCGTCGGTGGGGAAGGGGGAGACTCGTGCGGCTTGCGTGAGGAAGGAGGAGACTCGTCTGGTGTCGGATGCGTCCTCGGCGGGGAAGGAGCAGAGTCGTGCGCCGCCGACTGCGTCGTCGGTGGGGAAGGGTGATACTCGTGCGGCGTCTGCTGCGTCGGCGGCGAGGAAAGAGGGCTGCGTCTGCTCCGTCGTCGGCGAGGAAGGAGGAGACTCGACTGGGAAGGAGCAAACGCGTGCGCCGACTGCTGCGTCGTCGGCGGGGAAGGGGAAGAATCGTGCGCTATTTGATGCGTCGGCGGGGGGGAAGGAGGGCGGCGACTGCTGCGTTGCGTCGGCGGCGTCGGTGGGAGGCTCTGATGCCGTGTTGGCCGCCGTGTGGTGGTGTGTGGTTGTGTGGTGGGGGGGGGGGGGGGGGGGGAAGCAGGAGGCGTTGCGGGCGTAATTGTATCTTAGGGTTTTACTGTTCATCGATCTGAGCCGTCGGATCGAGATCCAACGGTTCAGATCAAGTGACGGTATTCGGCTGTTACCCGATCTGAGCCGTTGGATCGAGATCCGACTGTTCAGATCAAGTGAGGGTATTTTAGTCAAAATATGGTTAAAATTTAAATGAATAAAATAATGTTAGTGCGGTCAACTATTTGGTGTTTGGAAGATAAACTGGTCTGGACAGGCTCAACTTAGCCCTGACCCCGTACCAAACGGGCCCTTAGGCCCGTTTGGTACGGGGTCGGGGTCAAGGGTCAAGATTAAAGGAAGGGGTAAAATGTAAAACGCTAATACGGTCAACTAAATTCCGTTTGGTCCCTGATCTGGTTAACAGATGGTTGAATTTTTGTATTGACTAAAATGCCCTCGGTTGAGTAGTCTTCGTATTACTGTTCATTTTCCTCCCCGGCGGAGATCGTGCACGGAGCCGACCGCTCGATCTCGGCCGCAGAGCCCGGGCGGCC